>CM067545.1:55204061-56404061 GCA_034509755.1 Anisodus tanguticus
CAAGTGTGTGCATTGCGGCTTCAATGTCGGTGCGAGTAGATGTGGGGCCCACTGCCGAGAATGTTTGTGTGGGAGGAGGCCCAAGCAGACCACCCTGCTGCCCCGGCCCAGTACCGAACTGAGAACATGCTTGCTGAATGTTGGGCCTTAAAGTAGACTGTCCAGCCCACTGGCTGCCTGAAGCTGCTGGCCCACGGCCCATTGCCCCGCCCTACTGCTGGGACCAGTAGAGAGGAGGCCCACTGTTGCCTGGACGGGGCACACTGCCGGAGTGCTGACCACCGGAACCGCCGTGTTTGCCCCCGCGGTTTTTGTTATTATTCTTACGATTATTTTTGCCGCCACCATGAGTACGGTTTTGGCCCGAATTATCAACAAAACCTGAAAAATTTGTGGAGGACGTCATTAGGACGACGGGGCTTGCTCCGGTAGCCGCCTTTTTAGCCAAACCGGCTTCTTCCAAAGTAAGCATGGAGCGGGCTTGATAAAAAGCGGGAAGTGGGTTGCTTTGACGAAGGAGAGTCCCAACGCCATTATAGGCCTCAGAAAGACCGGCAACCAGTTGTAGAACCAGACGATTATTTGTTACAGGTGCGCCAACGTTACGGAGTTGGTCCGCCAACTCCTTGAGTTTCTTGCAATAGGCAGATACGTTTGGAAATTCTTCCATGCGAACTAAAGAGAATTCCTGCTCGAGTGTGACAACACGTGAATGTTGGTTATTTTGGAATATGTCACGCAATCTATTCCAGGTAGCCATAGTCGTGGTATCCGGCTCAATAATCGTCTGTAAGAGGTCAACCGAAATAGTGGAATAAATCCACTGGAGAACGGTATCATCAAGAGTAATCCATAACTGAGGATCCTCCGCGGGAATAGGTGCAGTTGGAGGAATTATGTGATGGATAACTTGATGGGAGATAGCGTGAATTTTAAACAATTCTGCCCACATCGCATATTGGACGTTTTCCATCTCAAGCACAATAGGGATGTTGTTCTTGATGTTAGAAACCATGAGGGCAGGATGAAAGTTGTTCTTAGACATATTGAAAGAACATAGGAGGAGGGGAAATTTGGGAATAGTAAGAGAGATTTTGAGAGCGGAAGAATAATTTTGGTAAAGAAATCCGAAGGGGGGGGGGGGTTTCGGCCGAGAGGGACACAAAATTTGGGAGAGAAATTTTTTGTTAGACCTAGTCTCTGATACCATGAAAGAAATAATCCCCTTGATTATTTTTATTACTTGAAAGGATATATATACAAGTTACATAATATGAGAGAATCCTATTCCTAAAACCTTATTCTATACATTTATGGTAATACACTACTACTTATATTACAACATTATCTAAACTAGGATACTAAATATTTACCATAAATTACATTACCCTAAATCAGCCAAACCGAGAGCCATTTATGGGACTGAATCCGAGATTCAATACATGTATATTGTGTGTATATTTAACAAGATTATATCATCTGTGTTTTCTGTCCCAAAACGAACTACTACCTCTCTATTTCATGGAAATACGAGTAAGGAGTTTGTTAGACCAAATAAAAGAGCAACGTCGTGTTTTTTTTTTAATTAATTATGTCGATTGCTCGGCATAAAGTATCCTGCGTTAGTAGGGTCCGGACACTTCAAGAGGTGTAAGGTAGACACCATAACTTAATTTAAACATTGATGGTTGCTTTCACGGCTCAAATCCGTGATCTATAACTTTATTGTTAGTTAGACCAAATGGCATGAAGAATACAATAATACTCCCTTCGAATCAAATTAAGAGTAAATATCTTAAAAGATCACTCAACTATGAGGAATTATGTAGTAAAATCATTAAAAAAAAATTGTATTAATAAAGTCATTCAATTTCGAACTTTTTTCTTATAAAATCAACAAAATTTATCATTAAAAATATCACTTTACCCCCTTAACATTTTGGATTTGAAAAATAATACCCATCATATTTTGGATGGGATAATGAACTCCCTTAATCTTAAATAAATGACTAGAAATGAGTTGGAATATCTTTAGGTTTATATGAATTATAACATGTACTCTTTTGAATAATTAAAAAATTTAAGCAATAGCATTGTATAAAACTTAAATTTCATACCTTTTCTTTTTTCTTAATCTTTTCTTTTGATATTTAAAGTCTTACTTTTCTGCATGATTTCTTGCTGAGCTTCAAATTATCTTGATTCGTTTTATTTGTTTTTTATGATATTATTTTTATTTAATTAATTTTGACAGTTCGAACAATTACGAAGGGTTTATGTGATTCTCTTTGACCTTTTATGTGTCGTTGTAGTTTATTCACGTCCATTAAAAAAAATACATGTTGTAGTTTACTAAATTACCTCTATTTATTAGATATTTCTTGAGAATTGAGCACTATTAAAAAGGAACCCTTCTTTAATATAAGGGTATATTCATAACCAATCACTATTTTTTGTCTTGAATTTCTAAAATATTTATTTTGGGATAATATTTTTTTCCTAAAGCGATACTTATTTGGAATGGAGGGAGTACACTGAAAGTATAATTAAATGAACAATTTTTTTTGTACGATTATTTTTCATATCTGTCTTGTGTTCGCATTAACAAAAGTGTCATTCATGCAGTAAATGACGAAGGAGCAAAATTTACGATTCAGTGGAACTTAGTAACATTAATTTAATTAGAACTTGTATTTATGTTTAAAAATTCATCTAATTTGTATAAATAATTATTCGGAATCCAATAAGTTCTTTTTATAAAATTCAAAATTCATAAATTAAAATTTTAATTTGATTTGTCGACAAATACCAATATAGATACCTAATAACTATATTCATCATTGAAGCCTAAACAACAAATGAGGAAATCTGGCACATCACTTTAAAAATTTACTCACCCTTAGAAAGTAAGAGGTGTGTTTTAAGCTAAATTATTCTTAATTAAAAATTTACATCTTTCTAAGTTGACATGATAGGTATTGAAATTTGGAGCATTAATTAGATGATTAAAATTACTCCAGCAGTTAACGAAGCACCGGAAACAAATGTGCCTTCAAAAATAGTATTTCCTCCATATTAGTTGATCACTTTTTTTTATACGCTCCTTAAATATTATAAATAAGAAGAATATTTTTATTACATTATCCTTATCTCTCTCTGGTTAATTGCACTCTAATCAATATTGGTTACTTTAAAAAATAATTAATGTTAAGGACAAAATAGGAAAAAATTAATTAATTCTATCTTATTTTTAGAAATTGGTCAAGTAATTTGGGACGGATATTTTTAGTAATGTGATCAAGTAATATGGATGGAGGGAGTACCTATTTAATATGAATTTTTGTGTAAAAATTCACATATATATCTAAATTCTGGATAGGTAATACTACATCTGAACCGAATTCTTTCTGGTTAAAGAATCTCTTTCTAGTTGGCCGCACCGCCCTATTTTATGCCCGGAAAGTACCGGCCGTATTTTTGTTTCTACGGTCCATACAATTTTTCTACGGCCCGTAAAACTTTGTACGGTCCGTACTTTTCATCGTACTTCTCAGATTAAGAAACTGTCAATTGAATTGGAAAGTAGTCTCTCTGAACTTGAATTTACATAGGTTATCTACTTCATAATTGTTTATATACTAGGAGATATACCCCTGACAAGTTGGGGCAAAAATCAGGTCCGGAAATTCTGGCCGTCTTTCCCTGAGTTTCAACAAACTTAATTTCTTTGATACATTGAAACCCAAACTCTTATTAAACATGTGTAACACCTGTTTCCATCCAAAAATGGTATGTTAGCTTCACCGTTCTTTATGTTACTTTACTTACGACGCATACGAGCGCAAAAATACGGGTGTAACATCCTTCCCCCTTTAGAAAATTCATCCTCGAATGTTGGGGTAACTGAACTCTCAGAATTTATTATCAATAGGATTCTTAATAATTTTGACAGAGTTTCCTCTGTAAATAGGACTATCCAAACCTGTCAAAAAGCCAGAAAAGATATCCAATACCTCATAGGGTTATACGATGGCATAACATAATATATCGGCCCACACGACCGTCCATCTACCTAGAAATCAAAAGGGTTAACTATAACTAACCTCAATTGTCAAGTGTTGTCGGTATTGCATCTGTCACTTCTATGCTGATAACATTGCATATACAAGGCATACAAGGTAAATTTTATCACTACAAAATAGGAAATTGTATCACACGAGTGTCGATATAATCGTTTTAAGGAAATAAATCAAGGATACCTAGCATTCGTGCCATTCTTAACCTCTCAAATAATTTCTTTTACCCTAGTGTTTCCTTCGCAATGCCCTCTATCAGAGTTTATCTCTTTAGTTCGCAACTTTCAGACTCAATGATATAGCATTATAACTGAGGTATATTCATAAGACAATTCTCCGTACTCTAAACATTCCCGACTAGGGACGTGTGAAATAAATTTCCTATGCTAATCGCCACCATACGAGACTTGCAGGGCATGCCCGCCAGAAAGTGAAGAGAGGTTTATAAGCACCCCGACTTAGGAATCATGACCCACCGAAGAAAAGAAAAAGGGCCTTTGAAAGATAGAGGATTTGAACCTGTAATGTGTACCTAAGGTCTAGATACACAGATGCCTTCCTATCTTCCTTCTGTACTGGACCAATCGAAGACTGAAAAGACAAAGAGATTTTGCTTAGCCAATGCTTACTGATAGACTAGATGGAAAGCCTGGTTCTGCTACAAAATCGATATGTGGAAAACTGATTTAGACTTTCTTTGACTGACGGAGGTAACCCTAGCTCATAGGTCACTTGATTAGACATTTAAATAATCTTATCTGATCCAATATCTCTAGGACTAAACTTGTTTTGCTATTCGAATATCATTACACTTCATGGGCAAGAACCTTTAGAAATCCTAAACGATATTCCTTAGGTCTCAGCTTCACAAATCAGTAGGTGATTCCTGGCAAATCCTGAATTATTAACATTTTCCTTTGAAGAGGCTTTACTTCAGTTACCATTTGGTGGGTCAACTCTGGCCTACACACTCCTATTTTCTTATGCCGAATTGATCGATAGAAGATCTATATCTTTGGCTACACAAGGTCTTATATGGCTCCATCTAGATGATAAATTGATAACTACCATAATACGTAACTCTTTGTGGGATAAGAGATCCTCCCACTCTCTTTTGAATTTTAGTATACTTGCCTGTCACATGTCATTCAACGTCCAAATCGCGCGTTTGGCCCAACCTCAGATTCTGGATAATGCTATGCCAGGATGTCTTCATGCCCCCAAACCTTTCTGGAGGAATCTCTAGAAGTTACGGTAACTAAGCCCCTTTACTTGAGATGATATACATTAGAATGTCCTAAAATCGTACGGTCTTCTTAATATATTTTACTTACATGGTACTCGACTGTGCGGATAGTTCACTCTGATTAGAAATGGGTCGTCCTTCTAAATTTGTCGATCATTAACCATCTGTGAAACATTCATGATAAGAACAAGGCGAGTTCATATTGAACTTTTATCCTTGAAACACTTTTCTATTTCCATGTCACTGTGTCTTTGCCTGTAGACCATTGGGTAATAAATTTTTCTTTCTATCTTGTCCGTTGTGGTCGTGGACACTTCTTGGATTCTTAAGTGCGTTCATTTGAGGCGGTCTATCCTCGCACTTAAATAGGTGGTCTCCTACAAGGTATCCTACTATACCCCACTTTACAAGTGTTAGGAACCATTAAAAGTTTTCCCAAACCTAACCTCAACCGTTGAGGATCATTAAAGGTTTTGGAAACTTAACATTTACCCACACTGCAGATAGCACTTAACGTCTATAGTGGGAACGACTTTGGATTGATGCTTATTTACATAAATCACTATCCAAAGTGCTCATGCTTCCACCGAAGCGCTCAACTGAACCTTTACAACTTAGTTTTCCCATTGAACCTAATTCCTGGGATCTCCAATCAGTAAGGTTGGGTTACCACCGTATTGGTCCTTATAGCTTGGGTTTTAAGGCCATTCCCCTAGATAGGCAGAACATATGATCCTTGGGTAAGCCCTTTGTCAGTGGGTCCTCTATGTTATCCTTTGATTTTATGTAGTCAATGGATATTATACCCATGGTGATCAGCTGCCTAACGATCTTATGTCTCTGTCGAATATGATGAGACTTGCCATTGTACATAGAACTCTGTGCCCTTCCTAGAGCTGACTGACTGTCGCAGTGGATCATTATAGAAGGTACGCGTTTGTCCCAACAAGGGACATCCTCTAAGAAGTCGTGAATCCACTCATCTTCTTCTCTTGCTTTGTCTAAAGCTATAAACTCTGATTCTATCGTGGATCGGGCGATGCAAGTTTGCTTAAAGGATTTTCAAGACACAGTCCCACCACCAATTGTAAAAACATACCCTCTGGTGGACTTGGTGTTCTCTATATCAGATATCCAGTTTGCATCACTGTACCCCTCTAGTATAGCTGGATACCTCAAATAATGCAATCCTTAAGTTAGCGTGTATTTCAGGTATCGTAGTACCCGATTCAACTCCTTCCAATGATCATTACTCGGATAACGGGTAAACATAAGCAATATTAGGTCGGGTGCAGTTTGTTATGTAGATCAAACTCCCAATCACCTGTGCATATTGCTCCTGGCATACGGGTGCACCACGATTTTTATCAAGCTTTTGATTTATATCCAGTGGTGACTTCGTAGGCGAACTGTCAAACATCTCGAACTTTCTCAACACATCCTCGATGTAGTGAGACTGAGATAAGACAAGTCTGTCAGACGTCTTAGAGATCTTTATCCCTAAGATGACATCTGTGATACCCATATCCTTCATGTCGAAGCATTGTTTCAACATGTTCTTAGTATCTAGGATCAAGCTAGGACTGCTCCTTGTGATCAACATGTCGTCTACGTACAGGCATATCATGATGAACGAGTCAAAGTTACCTTTCGTGTAGACGCATTTGTCACATTCATTAATGGAGAAACCCTTCGATAGTAGAGTACTATCAAATTTTTCATGCCATTGTTTCGAGGCTTGTTTCAGCCCGTACAGAGATTTGACAAGTCGACATACTTTCTTTTCTTGCCCTGGAACCACATACCCATCGGGTTGTTCCATATATATTTCTTCTTCCCAATCACCATTTAGGAAGGCTGTCTTGACATCCATTTGATGTATCTCAAGGTCACGCAATGCTGCGATTGCAATGAATACCCACATGGACATCATCCGAGACACCGGGGAGTACGTGTCAAAATAGTCAAGGCCTTCCTTCTGCCGATAGCCATTGACTACCAACCTGGCCTTGTACTTATCTATAGACCCATCTACTTTATACTTCCATTTGAGTATCCATTTACAACCCAGCGATTTATTTTCCGGAGGAAGATCAACCAACTCCCAAGTATGGTTGTGCAGGATGGAGTCTATTTCACTCTCAATAGCTTCTTTCCAGAGTGGTGCCTCTGGAGTTGACAATGCTTCAGCAATTGTCTTTGGTTAGTCATCAACCATATAAGCTACAAAGTCAGGACCGAAGGATTTATCCTTCCTGGTCCTTTTACTTCGCCTTGGTTCCATCTCTGGAGTCTCCAAGTTCTGAGAATCTGGAACACTAGTTTCCGGATATTCAGCCACTTCGAAGTCCACTAGATCTGAACCATCTAGATCCGGGCAGTCAATGACTCCTGGTTCATGAGAGCTTTGTTCATAACTTCATTTGCGAGAGATTATGTCTTTTTTCTTTCTAGGAAAAGTATCCTCAAAGAATTGAGCAATCATTGATTCCATGATTATACCCCCGTGGATATCTGGAATATCTGACTTATGCACTAAGAAGCGATAAGCACTACTGTTATTTGCATATCCGATGAAAATGCAATCTACAGTCTTAGGCCCAATCTTGACCTGCTTTGGCTTGGGCACTTCGACCTTTGCCAAACAACCCCACACCTTTAAATATTTATAGGTGGATTTCTTTCCTTTCCATGATTCATATGGAGTTTTTTCCTTACCCTTATGTGGGACTCTGTTAAGAATCGTATTAGCGGTAAAGACAGCTTCTCCCCACATATTTTGGGGAAGACCAGAAATGATGAGCAAAGCATTCATCATTTCCTTCAATGTGCGGTTCTTGTGTTCTGCAACACCGTTCGACTAAGGTGAGTATGGAGTCATCGTTTGATGAACAATGCCCGATTCGGTACAATATTCCTCAAACGGCGCTACGTATTCTCCATCTCTTTCGCTACGAATGGATTTAATCTGCATGCTAAATTGGTTTTCAACTTCTGCTTTATAACGTCGGAATGCTTCAAAGGCTTCATGTTTACTTTTCAACAAGTAAAGGTAACAATACCTTGTGCTATCATCAATGAATGTCACAAAGTACTTGTTCCCTCCCATAGTTTGTGCAAACTTCAAATCACATATATCTGTGTGAATAAGTTCTAGAGGAGCGGTATTCCTTTTGACAGATCGAAAATGAAGCTTTGTGAGTTTTGCCTCTATGCACACCTCACACTTATGTTGAGGGTTTACGTCGATAGATGGAAACAACTACAACTTAACCAACCTTTGGATGGACTTGTAGTTAACATGTCCTAATCTATGATGGCATAAATTAGATGACTCAAGCAAGTAAGAAGAAGCTTCAATATTATTGCTTGCACGTATTACAGACATGGCATTAACTTTGAAGAGGCCTTCACAGACGAAGCCTCTTCCCGCAAAAGTTCCATTCTTGGTGATTACAAACTTTTGGACTCAAATACTAGCCTAAAACCAGCATTAACCAATAAATGACCTGAAATTAAATTTCTCTTTATCTTAGGAACATGCATCACCTCCTTCAGAGTGAGCTCCTTTCCAGAAGTCATCTTCAGGACTATCTTTCCTACCCCCAACACGTCAGAGGAAGCGTTGTTACCCATGAACAACTTCTTGTTAGTAACTGGTGTATAAGTGAAGAAGGCATCTCTATTGGAGCAGATGTGTCTGGTAGTACCCGTGTCCATCCGCCATTGCATGGGATTCTCAACAAGGTTTGCTTCAAGCACCACCACCGAGAACTCCTCAATCATGTCGTCCAGAATCCTGTCTTTAACGACGTTAGCCTGAGCCTTGCCTTTGGCTTTGGCCTTCTCTTGTTGCTCAGTATTGAGCTTGCGACAGTCCTTAATCATGTGACCAGGTTTCCCACAGTGGTGAAAGTTTCCCTTGAACTTCTCCGCTGCTTGGGTTTTGCCGTCTTTCTGAAACTTGCGCTTCTTGCTTGGGTTCCCTTTGGCCTCAGCCAGATTTGCCTTTGCATCAGCGAGTTGTTTTCCCTTAGGCAAGGCCCTCTTATTATCTTCCTGAATCTGGAGTTTGATAATAAGTTCGTCAAATGTCATTTCCTTTGTCTTGAGTTTTAAGTAACTCATAAACTCATTCCACGAAGGAGGTAACTTCTCAATCAGTGATGCAACCAAAAACTGCTAATTTGGTTTCATACCTTCCAAATCTAGGTGATGTAGAATCATTTGGAATTCCTGGACTTGGGACATCACGGTTTTACTATCCACCATTTGAAATTTCAGGAATTTTCCAATGATGAATTTCTTTGTACCAGCATCTTGTGCGTTGTACTTCTTATGCAGCTTCTCCCATAACTCTTTGGCGGTGCCTACAGTGCAATACACCGTGTAGAGTGGATCTGGCATGCAGTTCAAAATATAATTCTTACACATGAAATCACCATGAC
Organism: Anisodus tanguticus; assembly: GCA_034509755.1. Taxonomy (NCBI): domain Eukaryota; kingdom Viridiplantae; phylum Streptophyta; class Magnoliopsida; order Solanales; family Solanaceae; genus Anisodus; species Anisodus tanguticus. The sequence goes on from CM067545.1 coordinate 55,213,832, forward strand.
TCCATGCATCAAGAATCATCTTCATGCCATTAATGACATGGATACATTGGCCCCCTTCAACCGTTTCGGTAGGCGAAGGGTCCACTTCATCTCCAGCTTGTGGATGATCTTTTGTTAGGAAACGAGCCATTCCCATAACAGTCAGATAAAATGGCATCTTCGGTTGCCATCTCTTGAAGTTGGAGCCCATGAACTTTTCTGGGCGTTCATGGTGGAATCCAGCGGGTGGAGGAACTGTAACGTTCCCTTAAGCAGCATGAAAGGCGTTGGATGAGCCTTGAGCAACCGGACATGCATTGGGTGTGCCTTGAGCAGTGGGGAAGGTAGAGGGGTTGCCTTGAGTAGCAGTAGCAACAGAATCAGAAGCGAGTTGTTCTCTTCCAGTCATCTTTCTAAGCACTTACAACAATCTTGTCTTAAAATTGTGGGTTACAACAATTGCATAAAATGGGAAGTAAGTAAATATTACAAATTGCTAAAAAGGATAAACTAAAGATTACAACAAAACTGGAATCAAGAACGTAACAAACTGCTTGTGATTTGCTGAGTCGAGTGATGACACTCTGTCTTTAAGACAAGATTGCCCTGTATATATCCTCTTACGTTGTCGGGAAATAGTCTCCCAAGATACAACAACAACTTAACAAATGAGCAAAGGAAACTCAAGTGTTACTTTTGAAGAACTTTGAGTATAGTAAACTTGCTAGAGAGGAAAAAGAAGTTATCAGAAAATTTTGTAGTGTTTTCTTAGTGTGTTGAACAATTGAGCCAAATGCCTCAATTTATAGTGTAAGGAGATGACCCCTCATCTAGCTAACTAATGACCTTCAATAGCCATGTAATGACACTGAGGGGTTACATTCAGCCAAATAATGGCTGAATTCATGTGCCAAATAATGGAGATTCAATGCTCCAAAAACCAGCCCAAAAGTCAGAACTTTCCATCTTTCCGTCGCAGCATTCTGCCTCTGAAGCGCCGCGGCTCTGCGAATTAGCGACGCAGCGCTCTGGCGCCTCGGCTCCGACGGGGCTGCGCCGCGGCCCTTCGCGGCGATTTCCGACTCGTTTCATCTTACACTTCTTCCTTCGTTTACCAACGTGGAATACTTTGTCATTTGGCCAATAACCGTCCATCATTCTATGTCTCAAACGTCTCACTTACGTACCAATATCTCTTTCACTAATGAAATTTGCGATACTTGACATTACGTGTGCACGTGTGTGAAAATGACGTTTCCGACGTGTGGGGGCCCAATTGTTCGAATCATAAATAATGGGATAAACTTAATTCCACATTAGTAAATTTTCAACAAAAAGTTGCTGGTACTTTCTTCTGTATTTTTCTATTATTATAATAGTAATTATATAAAATTATTCTATAACTAGAATGGCGTTGTTATCATTTTTTTCACATAATTAACATGAGACTAGGAAAAATATATCCCTACCGAGTACAAGTATATTGTTCAAACTTATGACACTAAAATATAAATTGTGACCTCTAATTCGTTATTGGATTGTTCTGATGGATGCACCTTTAAATTGTTCCATCAAACAATCCAATGATAGATTCCAAACGATGTAATGATGAATCACATAATTAATGATTCATATTCTTTTTCTTTTCAAGATTATTGTACTTCCTCCGATCCATATGTTTCTACTTCTTATATTTAATCTAAAATAAATAATTTTTTATTCTAAAAAAGTATTAATTTATTTTTTTAATTTATCCTTATTTAGATAAATGAACTTTTACATAACAAAGAAATCATGTTAAATATGTACAATTTTCTCAAGCCACATGCTCCAATGCTTCGTTAATTGCTAGTTTTAATCATCTAATGTTCCAAATTCCAATACCCATTATGTTAACTTATAAAGATGTACATTTTGATTTAAGGATAATTTAGTAAAAATATCTCTTGCTTTTTGTGGGTGAGTGACTTTCTTAAAGGGTTTTGTCCAAGCTAAAAAAAACACTATTTCCTTCTGTTAAAAATAAGTGTCCATTTAGCCTTTTTCCAATCCTTAAGAAAACACTAACTCCTAGAAAAAATAAATATTTTGACTAAACTATCCTTATTTAATAAGACGCTTTCTTATTTATTGCCTTGAATAAATAGGGATAAATTTGGAAAAATGAAATTGTAAGTCATATTTTGAACTAAAATAAAAATATTAAATGAACACTTATTTTTAACCGGAGAGAGTATATAATATGAACAGGAGGGAGTGAGATCTTAATGGTGTGAATTTGAATACTAACTTGGCTTAAATTTCCCTCCAAGGAAATGAAAATAGCACTTTTTGATCCTATAGTTTATTTTTTTTAAATAAAATACTAAAAGAGCAGAAAAAATACTTATTGGAGAATTGAGAAATAGTGAAGGTGAAGAGAATGTTTGGTGCAATGCGGGCCCAGAGAATCATGGATATTGAATGGATAAGGATCACTTGAAGGTTGTTATTGAAATAGACAAATGCTGATCATTGGAATAGGCAAACATGGTCACTTGATCGATCACTAAATGATAGATGGGGTGGGGGCGGATGAATGATTCTCTTTAACTAGAGATTTCATATTCGAATTATGAATGTAGAAATTTTTTTAATAGAAATTATTTTTTAAATGAGCTTTACACGTCATGAATCAAATTAGCCGGACTCCAATATAATGACTGAACATCAAATCAGAAAAAAAAAATCACTTGATCAGCCATAGGATACTTGGACCCACCTTATTCCATGCACATCTCACAAGTCCTCGTTTAAATGTAAGTATTTTCAAAATATCTTACTTTAGATTTAGTCAAGTTCAGTAATCAGTAATCGATGTAACCGGTTCAAAACTTCAAATACTAGAAGTTAGGTCATAGAATATAAATTAAATTCAACAATCATAACACTCTGTTTGGATGGTTGTTTCATGTGGTTCATTAACTTATAATATGGTATGATATAGTATGGTGTTGTATTGTATTGTACTGTATCAATAAATACAATATTTGGATAGACTGTATCATTTGTTGTGGTTTAATGACATTTTTATTGTTTGGTTTTAATATATGGTATTATATAATAACATGTAAGTTTATCAAAATACCCTAACTAATATGACTATTAAAAATATCAATAATTACTAGGATAACCCAATTAAAAGACGAAATAAATAACTACATTCATCTTTTTTTTTCTTTGACTCTTTCAGTTTTAAAAAACAAATAACAAAGTTGCTTGAGAATATCTATATCGTCAAGATATTTTTATCATCATGATTACTTCAACTAAGAAGTATTCCTTTCTAGTGTTCTTCTCTTTCAACATGCATAAAGGCTACAAATCATTACTTTGATTTAAGTAGGTTGTTGGGGGTGTGGAGGGGAGGGGTTGTGGGTTTGGGGGTGGTGATGGGTAGTGGGTGGGGGTGGGGTGTGTGTGGGTTTGAGTGTGATGGAAGGGGGTGGATAAGGTTATAATGGGTAAATGAAATACATAACCACGCAAAAATCATCAAATTCGTAGTTACAAAAATTAGATTTTTTATGGTTATATAACCACGAGATTACAACGTGTAAGATTGTATTAATCTCCATTGGGGATCATTTCTCATTAATACAAAATATATATAGGTGTACAATGTTGAATCCTTCTATAATAAGGATCTCAATTCTCCCCTCAGTCTGAGCGGAAAGAGGCCGGACGCTAAGACTGGATCTGAAGTCAAGGAAGAGCTGTCTAGGAAGGCTTTTTGTGAATATATCCGCATACTGATAATAAGAAGACATATGTAATACTTTGACATGACCGAGAGCAACCTTCTCACGAACAAAGTGGATGTCCATCTCAATATGCTTGGTTCACTAATGTTGAACCGGATTATGAGATAGATAGATGTCGGATATGTTATCACAATAAACCAAAGATGTCTTACGCAAGGGACACTAAAGCTCCAAAAGAAGGTTTCGAAGCTAACAGATCTCAACAACTACATTTGCAACGCCTCTATACTCAGCTTCTGCACTCGAACGGGATAGGGTGGCTTGCATCTTGGCAGACCATGAAATGAGGTTATCCCCTAAGAACACACGGTAGCTGAAAGTAGAGCATCGCGTGTCTGGATAGCCTGCCCAATCGGCATCTGTATATTATAACAATATGGCCGGTGCTGAGGGATATAGATGCAATCCATAATCAAGTGTACTCTTAATGTATCGAATGATATGCTTTAGGGCAGTAAAATGAGGCCCCCTAGGGCATGGATAAATAAGCACACCTGCTGAACAACATAAGCAATATCAGGCCTGGTGAAAGTAAGGTACTATATGCACCTGGAAAACTTCTGTAGAAGGTGGAATCTGACACTGGATTACCATCAACAACACTAAGCTTTGATTTAGAGTCAACATGAGTAGACCTGATCTTGCAATTTACCATTTTGGCCCTATACACAATCTCCTCTGCATACTTACGCTGACAAAGAAACATAGTATCTGCAAATCGAGTCACTGAAATCCCCAAAAAATAGCTCATCCCCAAGTCAGTCATAGCAAATTTAGTTTTGAGCAAGACAATAATCTCATTTTTCAGTAAATCAGAGGAGGCGGTAAGCAGAATATCATCCACACACAACAATAAATATGCAATGCTACTACCTCTATGAAAAATAAATAGAGAATTATCACTTGTTGCATACAAACCCAATTTGCAAAATAAACCGTACGAAGCGATCATACCATGCTCGAGGGACCTGTTTCAATCCATACAATGACTTACGAAGACGACATACATACTGAGGGACTGCTGGATGAACAAAACCAAACGATTGGTGCATATAAATAGTCTCTTTCAAATCTCCGTGCAAAAATGCATTTTTCACATCAAGCTGATGAATAGGCCAATGCTTACCCATATCAATACTCAAAATTGTACGAATGGTAGCCGATTTAACAACCGGACTAAACATCTCACCACAATCAATACCCTCCTGCTGATTTGTGACATTAGCCACAAGTCTTGCCTTGTACCTCTCAAGGTCACCACTATCTCTATATTTGTGATGAAAAAGTCACATGCATCGGATTACATTCACCCCCTCCGATCTAGGAACGAAATCCAAGTGTGTTGTTTTGTTAAATTATTAAATTCTTCACACATGGCCGCATTCCAATTTAGGTCTAGTTTGGCCAATTTTAGGTTTTTGGGAATTGGGGGTACGGTTTGTGTGGATAGGTTAAATTGGACTTTGGGTTTGAAAATCTCGTGTTGAGCACGGGTCTCCATATGGTATGTGGGGGTAGGGGCAGATTGGGTATTTTAGTGGGGTGTCGGGTGTGGGTTAGCTAGTGGGTCGGATGTTTGGGAGGCAGTGACTGGTGGTATTGGGGAGACAATGAATATGTCGGGTAAGTGGTGTAGGTGGTCGATAGAGGGTGTTAGGGTATTGGGGAAATCTGGTGACCTGTATAGGATGGGTTGGGTACGATCAATTTGGTTGGGGTTACGGGATGTTGGGTCCGGTGATGGGAAGAGGTTGTGATTGGGCAATGATGGGGCAATCAATGTCGGGTTTATGGTACGGTGCTGGGTTAGTGGGACCGAAATAGTAATAGAAGTCGGCTGGTGGACAAGAATGATGGACGTCGGTGGTAGTGACACTAGGGATGTTGACGAAGGTTACCGGTGGTTGATGGATGTGTCAACTGGACATATCGGTGATGCCACAGGCCGATTACCGAGAGAGAACGGTGGCGCCATCGGCGGCGACAGACAACGGATCGCTCGATTGCCGATAATGGCAGTGGCTGCCGGAATCTGGGAGGCAGTGGTGGGTTGGATTGACGCCGGGAATTGATGATTTGACGGGGCAGGGGCAACGACTGAGGAAACTGGCAGTGCCAGAGCAGGTGGGTTCCGTCTGTGATGAAACAGTGGTATCACGGCGGAGGAGAGGGTTGACGGTGGAGGAGAGGTCTAACTCATCGAGAAATGTGTAATTCATGTTTTGGAATTTACAGATATTCGAAAATGGGAAGATCGTCTCGTCGAAAGTGACGTGGATTTGATGAGTAGACAAGTCATAGCATAGATAGCCCTCTATAATTTGGCGAAAAATCGACGAAGACACAGGAGCAGTGCGAGGTGCTAATTTATGAGGAGCGGTGGAAGCAAGATTTGGGTAGCACATGCAATCGAAAATTCTAAGGTGATCATAGAACGGGATCCGATGGTAGAGAATTTCGGTGAGGATTTTGTTGTGAAGAGTACTGATAGGTAAAATATTAAGGATATGTGCTACCATTTTGATTGCATAGACCCAAAATGACGCGGCGAGAGAGGCATGAAAAAGAAGGGTACAAACCATGTTGTTGATAGTACGGATGATCCGTTCGGCTTTTCCATTTTAGGGTGAGGTATGGGGACACGAGAAATGGAATACCATGCCATTCGTAATGCAAAAATTATGAAACGGGGAACCATTAAACTCATGACCGTTGTCACATTGGAATGATTTTATGGATTTTTCAAATTGTGTTTTGATAAAGTTACGAAACTCAATAAACTTGGTAAAAACTTCAGACTTGAATTTTAGAAGGTAAATCCAGAGAAAGTGAGAGAAGTCATCTAATAACACAAGATAGAATTTATGACTCAATGAACTAATAACAAGAGATGTCCATAAATCTGCATGAACAATATCAAATGGAGAAAACGTAACACTTAAGGAAGACTGAAAAGGAAAGCGAACGTGTTTGCCTAAAGGGCAAGAAAAATACGGTTGGGCAGATTTTCTACTAGGACAACGAATTAAATTATTATTCTGAAGGAAATTAAAAACAGGAGCCCCTGGATGTCCAAATCTATTGTGCCAGGTTGACGGAGAGATTGTTGCTAAAGCGGTGGGAGGAGAGACTTGGGCATTTAGAGTTGTGGGAGGGGTGACACTGGCAGCGGGCGTGGATAAGAAAGGATAGAGGTTCCCCTCATTATTGCATCTCGTAAGGAGTTTCCCGATACGTAGGTCCGTTACAAAAACCCAAATGGGTCAAAATTAATTGATACAGAATTATCGATGGTAAATTTCCTAACGAATATTAGGTTTTTGATAATGTTAGGAGCATATAGGACGTTATTTAAGGAGAAGTGGGGATGCGGTGATGGGGTTAGTGTGTGGCCAAACCCTTGAATTGGAATGTGATGACCGCTTCCAACCATAATAGATTATGGAGTATTTAAACTTCGCAGTTGAAGAAGATTACCAGAATTGTTGGTGAGGTGAGACGTGGCGCCCGTATCCATATACCACTCATTATCAGGCTGCTGAGGAGTCAATGTGACGAAAGTCGAGCCCAAATTAAATTGGGAGAGGCCTGGAGCGGACTGCTGGGCTCCAGGAAATAAGGCTGGATCGCTGTGGCCCAATGACTGGCCTGTGGCGCTCGTTTTAAAGCGTTGAAGAGAGAGATAGGACATTCTAAAAATAGTTGTCGAGGAAGCGATTTCTAACTACGACTGGTAGGCTGCTTGAGATGTGGGAGGAGTCATTATAGTGGATATCGAAAAGGATTTAAATTTGTTCGAAAACAAAAACAATCTGCTTTGGTTCTCTGATAAGGAAGAGAAAAGTAGAAAAAAAACTTGTATTCTATGTAAAGGAAGAAAGAAACAGACAAAGAGTTTGACAATTTGTTCAGAGAAAAAAAAACCAGAAAAGATCTATTTTTTGGTAAAGGAAGAAAAACAAAGGACAAATAATTTTGTTCTCTGTTCTCGGGTAGAGAAAGACCAAAAACAGGAGACAAATAATTTTGTTGCAGGGAAAAGAGACAGCACAGAGGGGTCTCGGGCAGTGTGCTGCGCAGAGGGACAGCTAAAAGCTGCGACTGTTCCTCGGGTAGTGAGCCGAGAAAGAGAGGGAAAAGAGAGAGTAATGTGCATTGTTACACGTGCTAATACAACGGATTTACAATACCATACAACATAATTTTAAGCACATTAAAAACAAACATGATTTAATAGAAAACCATACATTAATGAACCACGAGAAACAACCATCCAAACTGGGGGTAAGTAGTGAAGTTATAAATTTAAATTATTAAGGAAGGAATTAAATATTATCACTTGTAAGGAAGTACCTTGGTACCTCGAATGAAAAATGAAAATGCCAAAATTTTAAAATCGCTACTCTCAACCACCCTTTAGTTTCTTTTCTTTAAGTGAGTTGTGGTTTTACCAGAAAAAATATTGCACATATGAAGAAAGGATACACCATTTGACAAAATGTTAGAATAGAACTTAGAAGTACTATGAAGAACAATTTTTTTCTTTTTGTTGAACGAAGATTTTATAACTAAAATAAGGAGTTTGGAACGAAAACATACATGGGCCATGGGATGATCTAAACGATGCTATCCCGAAAATTTGCGATACTATGAAGACCAAATTGTGTCAAAGCTATTGCAACAATCTAACTCCTCATAATTATGACAATTTATATTTCAATTCATGTTTTGAGAGAAGTTGATGTAATGTTTGTGATTTGTTGATATAATTTAATTTGGGTGAGAAAATGAAATCTCTTACCCTTTTACAATTTTATTAGAAGAAAATAATATCTCTTATGTGGCTTTTTTTTCAAATCTCTTATGTGTTAGATGATCTTGAGTCTATGGATGAGCTTATACGTTATCGATTATGTACTTGAGTTTGAATTACGAATTTACTTATTAACGTTTGATTTTGAATTATATAATTATTTTAATTTGATAAATCTTGAGATTTGAATGGTTGGGGTATTTTAAGGATGGTTCGGTCGATAAGGGATTGATGGATACCAGGGATTTTTTAGGGATAGTTTGGTATGCGGGATGGGATATCTGGATATCTCATGGGTTGGGATATATTATCCAATCTTTTATATGGAATAGTTATTCCACCAATTATTAGTATAGTGGGATAAAATAATCTCGAGAGTAGTTAATACTCATTACCAAATGCAATATTAAATACACTACTAAAAAAATTGTTTTCCCACTAAAAAATATTCAATGGTTATTTTCTACGAAATGATGGTGGAAAGAATTTATAAAGTAGTATTTTAACACGAAAAAATTTAAAAATTTGCGAGCGTTTCAATGAGAATATGTTTATTACCATACATTTTTCCAGTGAGCTGGTTTGATAGAATAAGGTGAAAAAATCATGTTTTATAACATAAGAACAAGAACGAATATCACACATTTGAAAAACTCAGTGGAATGGTGGGGCCACATGGAACACAATAGGACCAGGTAAATGAGTTAAATCAGTTGACTGGTCAAATGAAACAAGACTGATTGGGCTGATGTCGAATGTTTAGGAAACTGAGCCCTAGATTGCACTTTGCAAATTAGAAGATCAGTTAATCGCATTCTTTTAAAATTATATTTATTTCTATTATTAAGTAATTTTTTTAAATATTTAATTAAAGATAAATTAATAAAAATATTTTTAATTTTTTTAGGAGTGAATAATTTTTTAAAAGATATACTCAAATTAAAATTATCACTTCTTTTGAAACGGAGGGAATAAGTACTTGTCATCTCCTATGAAGAAAAGAATCTTCATGCTTGTTTCCTAAGCAAAAAAAGAAGCAAAATATGCAATTCTGCATGCATTTTCATTCCCACGACAGTTTCTTCATTATAAAGTTATTTTAAATGTTTAACATTGGTTCTTGTAAATGTATAATAATTAAGTTATACAACTTCTAACTTATTCATGGGTCCAAAAATTACCTTTTTAGTCTTATATTCCAGAAATATCGCAACCACTTTACTTTTAAATTAGAAAATGGTTAAGCACATTAAAATATACGTACATAGCTCTAACAAGAAATACTACGAAGCAAAATATTATTGCTATGGAAACCGTAAAACTACAAGCGAAAAGTTTTGTACTACTTATAGCGATTATGATGTTAAGTTTTGTACTACTTATAGCGATTATGATGTTAGAGCAAAACTTGATATAAAAATATCTCAAAAGCTCTACGAGGATCAATTATTAACAAGTGCATTAATTGACTTTTCTACTATGAATCACAAGTTTCGTGTAAGATGTACTAATTTTATGGTAAATAATGATCAAAGATTTTCTTTTTTTCTAACCGACACCTATTTAAGATACTCATACGAAAATCGTTTTTCTAACCATCACCTATTTTAGATACTATAGAATAGTGTAAATCTTTTAATTGAGTTCTCTTATTAATGCAATATATATATATATATATATATATATATATATAGAGTGTACAATAGTAGTCCTAATGGAATAAAGATATCTACTTTATATAATTACACTAAAATATTAATTACAGAATATACGGTGAATATATGGAATATATTCACTATCACACCCCATCAATCGGAGCGGGAAGAGGTCGGACGCTGAGACTGGATCTGAAGTCAATGAACAGCTATCGAGGAAGTCCCTTAGTGAATATATCTGCATACTGATAGGAAGAAGGAACATGCAACACTCTAACATGTCCCATGGAAACCTTCTCACGAACAAAGTGAATATTCATCTCAATATGCTTGGTTCGCTGATGCTGAACCGGGTTATAAGACAAGTAGATGGCAGATATGTTGTCACAGTAGACCAAAGATGCCTTACGTAAGGGACACTAAAGCTCAAGAAGGAGGTTTCGGAGCCAACACAGCTCGACAACGACGTTCGCAACGCCTCTATATTATGATTCTGCACTCGAACTAGAGAGAGTGGCTTGTCGTTTGGCAGACCATGAAATAATTTTATCCCCCAAAAATCCACAATATTCGGAAGTGGAGCGACGTGTGTCTGGATAGCCTACCAAATCGGCGTCCGTGTAGGATAATAACTAAGTCGGTGCGGAGGGGTGGAGATGGAGCCCATAGTCAAGAGTACCCTTAACGTATCAAATGATACGCTTAAAAGCAGTAAAGTGAGGCTCCTTGGGAGCGTGCATGAACAAGCACACCTGCTGCACGGCATATGCAATGTCGGGTCTGGTGAATGTAAGGTACTGAAGAGCACCGGCGAGACTCCTTTAAAGAGAGGGATCGAGGACCGGATCCCCGTCATCTGCACTGAGTTTCGACTTAGAGTTGACAGGAGTGGGCATGATCTTGCAGTTCGCCATTTTGGCCCTGTAGACAATTTTTTCTGCATACTTACATTGACACAGGAGCATGGCATGGGGTGATCGGGTCACTGATATCCCCAAAAAATAACTTAACTTACCCAGGCCAGTCATAGCAAATTCGGACTTGAGTAGAGCAATGATCTCGTGCTTCAATCCATCTGAAGAAGCTGTCAGGAAAATATCATCCACATATAAAAGAAGGTAAGTTGTGTCGTTACCTCGATGAAAAATAAATAATGAATGATCACTCTTGCTGTACAGGAATTCGATCTGTATGATATGAGTAGCAAATTGCCCATACCGAGCCCTAGGTGTTTGTTTCAAACCATATAGCGACTTACAAAGATGACAAACATGTTGAGGAGCCTCTGGATGCACAAATCCAGGCGGTTGATGCATATAAACGGTTTCTTTCAAATCTCCATCTAAGAAAACATTTTTCACATCAAGCTGGTAAATAGGCTAATTCTTCCCTATAACAATGCTCAAAACTGTGCGGATGGTAGCTGGCTTAACCACCGTACTGAAAGTCTTACCACAATCAACAACCTCATGTTGCCCTGTGCCATTTGTCACAAGTCTGGCCTTATGACATTTAAGTGCATCATTATCTCTGAACTTGTGACGAAAAAGCCACATACAACGTATTACATTCACCCCCTCAGGTCGCGGACCAAGATCCCAAGTGTGGTGTGAAGTAAGCATATTATACTTCTCACGCATGGCCGCATTCCAATTCGGGTCAAGTTTGGCTAAGGTTAGGTTTTTAGGTAGCGGTGAGATGGTTTGAGTAGACAAATTAAATTGGACCTTTGGTTTGAAAATCCCATGTTGTGCATGGGTTTCCATGTTGTGGGTTGGGGGTTGGATTAGGGGCATGGTGACAGTAGGTGGGGGCTGCGGGGAATGGGGCTCGGGTGATGTAGCGGGAGGTAGTGGTGGGTTAGGATGGGGGAACGTTGGATGGGTGGGGCAGTTTGTCAGATGACTGGGCGACGGGATGGATGACGGATTAGTGTGGTGTGTAGCGGGGGCAGTGGGTGGGGACGCCGGGTTGGATGATGTGGTAGTGGGGTCCGAAACTGGGGCAGTGGGCGGGGTAGTGTTCGACGGGATAGTATTTGGCCAATGCAGTACGTTTTGAAGGAGAGGGGAGGTGTCCGGGTCATTAAGGAATATGTAATCAGTGACTCAAAATTGGCGAATGTTGGCAAATGGGAGATCATTCTCATCAAACGTGACATGGCGGGAGACAAGGATTTTGTCGGTGGACAACTCATAGCTCAAGTACCCCCTATGGTTTGACGGGAAACCTAAGAAGACACCGGGAGTAGAGTGGGGTGCTAATTTGTGAGGCACCATGGAGGCAAGATTTGGGCAGCAAAGGCAACCGAAAATTCAAAGGTGATTATAGGAAGGGATCCAACGGAAAAGGATTTCGGTGGGGATCCTATTGTGAATCATACGGGTAGGTAAGATGTTAAGAATGTATTCTGTAATTTTTAGCAAATTTACCCAAAAAGTAGGGGGGAGAGACGCATGAAAAAGAAATGTACGAATCATATCATTAATGGTGCGAAGAATTCATCCGTCTTTACCATTTTGAGAGGAAGTATGGGGCAGGAGAATAAAAAAACCATGCCATTAACCGCACAAAAGTTATGAAAAAGGGAGTTATTAAACTCACGACCATTATTACATTGAAACGTTTTGATGTCTTTTTCAAATTGTGTTTTAACATACGTACGAAATTCAAGAAATTTAGAGAAAACTTGAGACTTAAGTTTAAGCGGATAATCCCAAAGAAAGTGAGAAAAATCATCCAATAACACCAAATAATATTTATGACTTAGGGTGCTAGTTATAGGAGATGTCCATAAATCCGCATGAATAATATCAAAAGGAGAAAAAGTAATACTTAAAGAAGAAGTAAATGGAAGTCTAACATATTTTCCTAGATGACAAGAGGAGCAACTATGTGAAAGTTTATCTTTATTACATTGAATTAAATTACAGTTTCTAAGAAAATAAAAAACATGAGCTCCCGGATGTCCAAGTAAACTATGCCACATTGATGGAGAGATTGCAACTAGAGTAGTGGGTGGAATGACACTGGCAGCAGACATGGATATGAAAGGGTTAATGTCTCCCACACTATTGCATCTCGTAAAAAGAGTCCCCATACGTAGGTCCTTCACAGAAAAATCAAACGGGTCAAAGTCAATAGTTACAGAACTATCAATGGTAAATTTTCTAACATAGATTAAGTTCTTGATGATGTTAGTAAATTGAGGAGTATTTAAATTACGCAGTTGTGAAAGATTATCAGAGTTGTTAGTGAGGTGGGACATAGCGCCCGTATCCATATACCACGCATCATCGGGCAGCTGAATATTTAACGAGCTGGAAGCTTGGCCCAAATCCGTTGGAGTAAGGCCTGACGTCGGTTGCTGGGCTGCAGTGTAGTGGGCCTAATGGCTGGGGCCTTGCTGACGAGCTACTGGATGGGCTCCCAGGATGCTGGGCCTCAGCTATGCCCACTGTTGCTACTGGGCCTGGCCTGGAAATGAGTTGGATGATAGGGCCCAGTGCTTGAATATGTGCTAGGGTAGTAGGCTAGCCCATTGTTGGGGGTACTCGGCCTATGGCTGATTATGTGATTGGTTGGCCCATTAACCTCGGCCCTTTTCTTTGCCTCCCCCGCCACATCCGCATCTTCTGCCTCTGCTGCCACCACGGTTGTGCTACGGCAGTTGGTGGTCAAAATGTGATGGCTGGCCGGTAGTGACGGTGGTTGCTGCGGGGGAATCAACCACCAACATCTTTGGAGTATGGTTGTCCTGTTTCACTCGTCTCGTCTCCTCTAAGAGCAAATTGGGATCGTGCTTTGTTGAAAGTTGAAACTGGGTAGCGGATCGGCCTATTGAATCATTGTTGCAATGGTATCATATTCACCTTTCGGTAAACCATTGATCAACTGCAACACCATCTTCGTGTCCGAAACTGGAGTACCAACATTGGATAGTTGATCGGCAAGCAATTTTAATTGTTTGCAATAGTCGGCCATATTTACAAAATTTTCAAGACGGGTGGTGGTGAATTGCTCATCAAGATGTTTGTTGTCTTGAAAAATATCCTTCAACCGTGTCCATAACTCGTGAGTCAAAGCTCCGGTCTTCATAATAGTATGAAGCAAATCCTTGGAGATAGTGTCATAAATCCACTGCTTGATGATGACGTCTAGCCAATTCCACGTCGTGTCGTCGACGTCGGGTGGGCGGGGATATATATCACGCGTATATATATATATATATATATAATTTTATCCCACTTTACAAAAGGAATAAAGAAACCTTCAACAACATTTTTATAGTTTCAAAATATTGGTTAAAAGAACAATTATATAAACGGAAAAAAAGGTAATAACTACCAACGTGCAATATCTTAAATATATTTCATGAACAAATTTTAAATATAGGATTATATTGCTATAAACACTAAAGTGGTTTCTCACTTGGGAGTTCTTAGTTGAGATGTTCATATTTTCAAGAAAAAATCTTAATTCAGGCGAAAGTGTTATTGAATGAGGATTACTCCAATCTTAAAAGGTTAAAAATTAAGAAAAAGGAAAAAAGAAATTACGCTCCCGCTAATGATTTCTTTGCCGCAAATCAATTATAAAACCCACTACTTCCCTCTCACTCATGTTATTCATTCCATTTGTCCGCTACAGGTTGCGATCTCACGAATGAGGGTAAGAATTCAAAATAATGCAATTCGTTTGTATTTCACTTTTGATTTTATGCTATTCTAGTTTATCTAGACTTTGATTCAACTTTCATTTTCGATGCAATTCTAGTTTTTCGGGTTTGAGCAACTTTGATTTTCGAGTAGAATTAATAAAACTCATTCCTTAGTATGATTCAAACTTGTGGTTTCAGAGAACACTTAATCTATTCGATTTTCGAATGAATTTAATATAATTCATTCTAGTATGATTTAGAACGTACAAGTATTGATTGTTGTTCGTCATCTTCTCATTTGATTTGTTAATTTAGTATATATATTTTTCAATTCGTTAGTGTTTTTTTCTATAAATACTCATAAATTGAAGAATTGAATGTTGATTGATGTCGAAATGATTTGACTCTCCCTGTTTCTGTTCTTCTTCCAAATGGTTAGTATTATTACTATAATTGCTATCATTAAATTGAAGGTTTAAGAGCGGATCGCGGAGTGTTTATAATGAATGCACTATTAATTTTTTCTCCTTCAATTCATTAAGGGCAGAAGTGTCTCAATAAAATTTGTGATCTAAAACTAAATTTTAATTTGTTACCTATATATATATATGTATATGCATACACAAAAATGTTTTTTACTTCACATAGTAAATATTAATAAGGATTAATTCGAGAGGGCTGAGATGTCATCCTGTAAGTCCACTTTCACTCCAGTTGATACAAAATCCAAGCTTAGTGCCGCGGCCGGCATACCCTACGAGGATCCGACTAGCTATCGCAGTCTTGCAGGGGGCCTTCAGTATCTTACCTTTACGAGATCGGATATTACGTATGCTGTCTAGCAGGTGTGTTTATTCATGCATGATCCCAGAATTGAGCACATGAATGCGCTCAAACACATCATTCAGTATATTCAAGGTACACTTGACTATGGGTTGCATTTATATCCTTCCTCGACATCCACACTTTTCTCGTATACAAATGCTGATTGGGGTGGCTGTCCCGACACCAGACGGTCTACGTTAGGATATTGTATGTTTCTTGGCAACAACTTGGTCTCCTGGTCTGCAAAGCGTCAGTCGACTCTATCCCGCTCAAGTGCCGATGCTGAATATCGAGGGGTAGCTAATGTGGTCTCAGAATAATGTTGGTTACGTAATTTGCTTTTGGAGCTTCATTGTCCCATTCAGAAGGAAACCTTGGTATATTGCGATAATATTAGTGTCATCTACCTTTCTGATAATTCGGTTCAGCACCAACGCACTTAACATATCGAGATGGACATTCACTTTGTCCGTGAAAAGGTTGCCCGTGGTCAAGTTCGCGTATGCCATGTCCCGTCGAGATATCAAATTGCCGACATCTATACAAAGGGTCTTCCCTCGGTCCTTTTTGAAGATTTTTTTAGGGACAGTCTCAGCGTTCGAAGACCGCCCGCTATGACTGCGGGGGTGTGTTAAATATACACAATATACATGTGTATATTGTGTATATTGAATCTCGGATTTGGTCTCCTATTACCGTATATACTCTATATATTTAGGAAATATTTAGTCTCCTAGTTTAGGTAATATTGTAATGTAATTAGTATTGTACACTTACCATAATAATTGTATTACCATAAATGTATCGTTAGTATCCAAGTAGAATAAGGTTTTAGGAATAGAATAGGAATAGGATTCTCCTATTATGGAAATATGTAACTTGTATATATAACATTTCAATTAATGAAAATAATCAAAGGATTATTTCTTTCAAAAACAGAAGTAGTATTTTATTTTATGGCACACTTTTAAGGAAATTCACTCACTCCGAGAATGTACAAAATATTTTATTGACTAAATTACTCTTAATTAAAATTTTCATCTTTCTAAGTTGAAATAAGAAATAGATTCTCCTATTATGAAAATATATAACTTGTATATATAGCCTTTCAATTAATGAAAATAATCAAGGGATTATTTCTTTCAAAAACAGAAGAAGTAGTATTTTATTTTATGGCACACTTTTAAGGAAATTCACTCACTCCGAGAATGTACAAAATATTTTATTGACTAAATTACTCTTAATTAAAATTTTCATCTTTGTAAGTTGAAATAAGAAATAGTAAAATTTGAAGTATTAGATGATTGAAACTAACAGTTAACGAAGTATTGGAAGCGTATATGTTTTGAAAAAAATAGTACTTACCTATTTAATATAGGAGTAATATTTTTATTATAAAAACTCATTTAAATAAGGATAAATTTGAAGAAAAAAAACTCCGGCCCAATTTATTTGACACAATTAAAATTTTGAGAGCCAATCAATTTTTTTTGATATTTTTTTATTTGTCTTTTAAATATTTTAAGTTGTTAGTTATTGTGATTTGTAATACTATTTACATAGTTTTCAAATGCATAAACTTTATTTCAAAAAATTTAAAGGTACTTGGTCCGAATGTACTGTCAAAGCTTAAAAATTTGAATCTCAAAATTTCAACTATGACCCATAAATTGAGACAAAGTAATTAATATATTCTTAATTATATAAAAAAATATTTATTTTTAATGAATATAAAAGTTAAAAAATTATCATATAATATTATCGGAGGAAGTGTATAGTAATGCGAATATTATTTGATACCACTAAACAAGCCCCTTTATTAAATATAATGGGATAATTATTATTTTTTACCAAGATTTTTCCCAGACGAATTTGTCTAGGTACATCTTGTGTTAGGACCGGTTTGGTTATGAAATTTTTTTATTTTTTTTAAATTTAAAAAAAAATTCGTATTTGATAATTAAAATTTTAAATACAATTTCAAATTGAATCTAAAATTTAAAAAACATTTAAAATTCTGTTTTCACATTTTTTTCCTTTTCACTTTTAATACATTTAAACAACTAAATATTTTTTACAAAAATTATAATCAAACACAACTCATCCTCAATTTTTAACATCAAAATTTCAAAAAAAACCTGGCGATTAAATACGGCTGCCTGACGAATATTTCAGTTTACGAGGAGCACTATATATCATCATTATTAGAGTAGTAGCTTATTGCATTGGGGTTTCTCCTTCTTCAAGTAAAGTAACCCTCTTATTGGCCAGACACTATGTTTGACTGAAATAGAGTTTCAGAAATAAAAAATATCCACAAATTATAAGTTCAAATTACACCAAAAGCGATGATTACTGAATATCCCTGGATTAGATTAACAGCACAAAATATATTTATACCATCATCATCATTAAATAAAATAGTTATAGGATAGACGCATAGCAAAGCAGCCCCAATAGAATGATAACTTATATGAAAAGGATTTAAGGTTTAATTATGAAATCATTGAAATTTCGCTGCTACACAAAATTTAGATGTAAAGAATCAATCATATTGACTTAGTGCATAAATCAAAACTATAAAAACAAAAACAACAAGTGGATTAGAGAATACAGTTTCATTATATGTAGGTCTCAATTATTGAGATCGATCGAGCGAATTTGAAGTGACGTAACATGAAATTTATTAGGTCAAAAGCTTCATGAAAAGCAATAAGAGTTCACATACCTCTCAATAAATACAAACTAGTAAAATTTTCTTGTACACTTCAAAATCCCATAATATATACCAATGTTACTGTATTACCTTCAACTTAATGTAAAATTTCAATCCGCACAGAAAGAAATTAAATAAACCACAGCCTAGTATTTACAATTTCTTCACTTATATGACTAAAAGCTAGCTAGTAGTCTAGTATGAATTGTACCAATCTCTTCTTCTTCTTCTTCTTCTTCTTCTTTTGTTTATAATTTATTTATAATATGAATTGTACCAATCAAACTCTAAAATCCATGAATGGGTGCCGTGCTTTTTAATGAAATATGAGCTGTTGGCTGCATGGCCATTTTTCAATTCAAAAGCACCTTCCACAAGCAACAATATGTGATCAAACTTGGTCTTTTTGACACTTAGAAAGAATGATACATGGAGTCACTTGCTACACGCGGTCTATTTAGTGTTTTTTTTGTTGGATATAAATTAATACGGAAAGTAAATAAATATTACAAGTGCTTTGAAATGATAAACAACAAAGATTACAACAAGAAGTTGTCAATCTTTTAATCTTGAACTAGAACTTCAAATCTGGATCTTGTATTCAGAAATACAAGAACATGAACTGCTACACTTGTGGCTTGTAGAACCGCTGAGAATCCGAATGGTTAGAGTCCTTTGAGTTTCAAGTTGACAAGATTGCCCCGTATATATGCTTTTATGTTAGTGGGCAATAGTCTCCCAAGATAAAACAACAACTAATCAAAACTACAAAGCAAATAGGTTGATTCTGATGAAGAAAACAAACATGAAACGACTTGCTGAAGAATGGAAAATTTAGAGGAAAAGGAAGAGTTTCTACTTTTGTTCAAGACTTGTGTCTTCCCTTTCTTTTCTTTCTCTCTAGTGTCTACTCAAAATTAGAAGTAAGGTTTTCTCTATATAGTGTTTAGGAGGAGGAGAGGTTAAGAAACTGTTTAAGAGGTATTTCATGGCCAGAAACGTTTTGTACGTTTTGTAATAAGAGCAAAATGTTTCAGATGGTTAAAACTGTAACAACCCGGCAGCCCGAGACCCGAGAGGACGAGAGGGCGGCGGCGGCACGCATGTAGGGCTAGCCTTGAATCCAACCACACCTAGGTCCCCCCTCCTTCAAACACATGGGTTACCCATTGTGGTCCCAAACCCTTATCCATTTTTAGGCTTATAAAAAGAACAATTCTTCTTTTTCTCACCGATGTGGGAGATTTGTCCCACATCATATTTTCATGCATCAAACACCTTACTTAGTGGACCAATATCTCTTTTATTTCTTAACGAAATTTGACGATCCTTGGTCCTACGGTCATCTACTCACTTAGTGGATTATGCACATGTGAAGAACTAAAGACTCCAACATGCGAAACCCGAGTGTTTAAGTCATTAAAAATGGGTGGACGCAACCCCCATCAAAGGCAAATTTCCAACAATTTCCTCTTGAAAGAGAATTGGTGCACACAGGGTGCCAAACTTCAGCGAATCTTTCATCGGAAAGATATTGAATCAGGAGAGGTAACTTCCACTTTGAACCTTCCCTAGTTGAATACCATCAGACTTACTTACTGCGCGGTGAACATGATGTCTTGAACCGTCAGTGATTAATGTAAGCCAAGACAACGATACCAACACAATAACTCCCCTTATTCGTTTTCATTCTTATTGTTCTGTCCGTGGACACACTTGGATTCTTAAGTGCGTTCATTTTAGGCGGCATGTCCTCGCACTTAAATAGGTGATCTCCTACAAGGTGTCCTGCTATATCCCACTTTACAAGTGTTAGGAATCATTAAAAGATTCCCCATCCTTAACCTCAACAGTTTGAGGATCGTTAAAGGTTTGGAAGCTTAACTTTTACCCACCATGCAGGCAACACCTTAATGTCTATCGCAGGAATAACTTTGGATTCATGTTTCCTTACAGAAATCATCATTTGAAGTGCTCTTGTTTCCACCGAAGCGCTCAACTGAACCTTTTGCAGCTTAGTTTTCCCATTTAACCAAATTCTTTGGATCTCCAATTAGTATGGTTGGGTTACCATCGCAAAGGTTCGTATTGTTAGGGTTTTTAAGCCCATTCCCCGAGACAGGCAGAATTCTTGATCTCCGGGTAGTCCCTTAGTTAAAGGGTTCGCTATATTATCCTTTTATGTAATCAACGGGAATGACACCCGTGGTGATCAACTGCCATACGGTCTTATGTCTCCGACAGATATTTCCAGACGCCGTCATTCGTGACCTTCCTGAAGCCGACCGGCTAGCCACAATGTATAACTGCCGAAGGCACGGGTTTCTCCCGGTAAGGGACGTCCTCTAAGGAGTCGTAAAGTTACTCAACTTCTTAACATGCTTTGTTTAAAGCGATAAACTTAGTTTCTATCATGAATTGGCCGATGCAAGTTTGCTTAGAGGATTCTCAAAGACACACCATACACATCCACTTGGGGCTTTGGTGTTCTTCAAGTCCGATGTCCAGTTTGCATCACTGTGTTCTCCCAGAACCATTGGACATCCAGAATACCATAATCCGTAGATAAGCGAATATTTCAGATATCGTTATATCCGATTTAACGCCTTCTATCGATCATTTTTAGAATCACGAGTGAACCTTAGTTCAACTGATCTACTTTATAAGCTGATACCAGGTCGGTTGTAGTTGTAAAATACATTGAACTACATATGACATGCGCATATCGCTCCTGGTATATGGATGCACCATGATTCCAATCAATGCTATGATTCATATCCATTGGTGGCTTCAACGAGATTGTCAACTACCTCACAAATGAGTTTGGAATTAGACTAGTCAGTTAGATGTCTTAGAAATTCCAATTCCTAAGATGTCATCTGTGATACCAATATATTTCATATAGAGACTTTTGTTTCAATATGACTTCCACTTTCATACTGTTGGTTTTCCAATTGTTGGCTTTCTAACTTCAGAGTCAATGTTTCTATTGTCAGATTCATTATTTATGTTTCACCTGAAACTTCCAGGACCAAAATGTAAATATTTCAGGGACCAAAAAGAAAGTTCAGGAAGAAGCCCAACAGTCCAACAAACCAACTCTGATCCTCCCCTTCCAACTCTCCGGTTAGGAAGGCTGTATCAACATCCATGTCACGCAAGACTGCAATGGCCCTGGATATTAAGTTATTCACAGGGGAGCACATGTCCAAGTAGACGAGGCCTTATACTCGACAATAGATCCATCTACTTTATTCTCAATTTGAGTATCCACTTTTACAACCCAAGGGTTCTTTTCCCGGAGGAAGGTCAACCATTACACATTCTATCCGATTGAAGTTGTAGCTTCTTTCCAAAGCAACGCTTATGGAGATGAAAATTCTTTGTTAATTGTCCATGGTTTATTCTCAACCGTACAAGCTAGAAGGCCTGGAACAAGTCTTTGTCCCCTCTTTGATCCGTTTGTTCAACATCTAGAATCCCTGAGTTCTGTAGATCTGGAACAATAAGTTCCTGATAGTCAGTAACTTCCGAGTCCTGTAGATCTGGAACGTCTGGTTCCGGATTATCAGGCACTCGCGGGTTCTTGTTAACCTTGAGCAAATATTTCTTTTCCTCTCAAGGAAAGATGTCTTCAAAGAATTCAGCATTCTTTGACACCAATAGGCGATAATCACTACTGTTATTTGCAGATCTAGTGGATATGCAATCTACAGCCTTAGCCTATTTCGGTATTCCAACCTCTACTAAGCCACCCCACATCATAACATTTGAAGGTGGGATCCTTTCCATGTTTCACATGAAGAGTTATCCTTATCCTTATGTGGAGTTCTGTTAAGTATCGCATTAGCGGTAAGGATCGCCTTGCCCCAGATATTTTGGGCGTACAGATTTGCGCTTGGCTAACACCGTTAGACTAAGGTGAGTAAGGAGTAGTCGTTTAATAAATGATGCTTCACATTCTCCCCCTCTATCACTACGAATTCCTTAATCCGTAGGCTTAGTTGATTTTCAACTTCTACTTTGTAGCGCTTATCCGCTTCAACAGCTTCATCTTTGCTTTTCAACAAACAAAGGATGCAATACATTGTACCATCGTCAATGAAGGTCACAAAATACTTGTCTCCTCCCTTCTATTTTGTACAAACTTCAAATCACCCATGTAGGTGTGACTAAGTTCTAGAGGAGCTGTGCTTCTTTCGCTATTCTTTTGACGGAATGGAAAGGGGATTTTGCCTCTTCGCCCACCTAACTTCATTTTGAGGGTTTATGTCGACAAAAGGCAACAATCTCAACTTCGTTAGCTTTTGAATGACTCTCTATTTAACGTGTCTTAATCTATGATGACATAGATGCACGAATTACAAATATAACATTCATTTAGCTACAGACATACTGTACCATTCTTAGTTATTATATACCTGTTGGACTAGTCTCAAATCAGCTTGACAAACAACGTCCCTAAAACTAAGTTTGGGACATGTATCACCTCATTTTAGAGTGATCCTATTCCCTGAAGTCCTTTTGAGGACACATCTCCAACCCCTTCTACTTTAGAGGTGGCGTTGCTTCATATGAACAACATTTTGCCCATGTTTAGGGCGTAACCAGATCATATATGATCTAGATACTCTGGCCCACTCCAGTTGCTTTGGCAGACTGAGTGTCTAATTTCTTTTCTGCCTTTCTTTTGGCCTTCAGATTATTTAAGACATGGAAACTATGGCCCACTCCAGTTGCCCATAGACTTTGTATGACTGAGTGTCCAATACCATCCTATCAAATAAAGGATCTTCTGTCAGATAGTGTGACATGTTCAACGTCTTAAGATAAGCAATTAATTTTTAGTCTTCTTCCCTTGAGATTGGTGCCTAGACAATTTCTGGAACTTGCTTAAGAGTGGTAACAGTTTTCACACAGTCAGTGGATATCTCTCCTTCGTATGTGCGAACATACTTTTAATAATTACACAAAAAGAATGGATTTTTTAAGTTTTGTCTTCCAGTACCAATCTTCAATCGGGAAGGAGGGAGATTCAATTTCTGATTTTAGAGTGTAGGGAATATAAGGTTTAATGAAAACACTTTCATATTCCTAGCCTTGCTTTACACACTCTTATTCAGATATCATCTAAACACATTATAGATAAGAAAGGATAAATTAACTTAGACCTTTAGGACTATGGCCCACTTTAGTCAGACTGAGTGTCCATTTCCTCCTTATCATAATTCGGATCCTTTGTCTGGGACATATATAGGCCTTCTGCTACATGATAGAACAACATCTTCAGCCTTCTCCTCTTGTCCTAGTTGACATCCTCAGCCTCTCGTGGGCGCTAATTTCCACCACTCTTAGGAGCGGTGATAACAACTCGTCCTCGATCTTTCGCCGTACTAGTATGACTATCAACAGTATCTTGAAGCTTAGCATCAGAGACATAGATCCCACCTTTGACGGAAACATATTTGTAACTATCGTCAAAGAGAGAGCCAAAACTAGGACCAGATTTAAGAGCACGGTTGTTGATAGAGACAATGTTTGAAATGTTAACAAAACTGTCAACATAACTGTTTTCAAGAAGAAAATCACAACCAGATTTGGGACCATATCTGCTGGCAAACATCTTTCGAGCAATAATACATTCTTGTCTTAAAAATGTTTTATATAAAGCAGTACAAGAAGTAAATAAATATTACAAGTGCTTCGAAAGGATAAACAACAAAGATTACAACAAGAAGTTGTCAATCTTTTAATCTTGAACTAGAACTTCAAATCTGGATCTTGTATTCAGAAATACAAGAACATGAACTGCTAAACTTGTGGCTTGTAGAACCGCTGAGAATCCGAACGGTTAGAGTCCTTTGAGTTTCAAGTTGACACCTGAAACACTTAGCAACCAATTAGATAATCACAACACCACCGGCTGAGCCGAGAGATGGCTTTTTGTCTTTAAGACAAGATTGCCCCGTATATATGCTTTTTGTAGTAAGAGCAAAACATTTTTGATGGTTAAAACTGTAGCAGCCCAGCAGCCCGAGACCCGACACCCGAGAGGACGGGCGGGCGGTGGCGGCGCACGTGTGGGGCTAGCCTTTAACCCAAGCACACCTAGGTCCTCCCTCCTTCAAACACATGGGTTACCCCTTGGGTCCCAAACCCTTATCCATTTTTGAGGTTTATAAAAAGAACAACTCTTCCTTTTTCCACCGATGTGGGAGATTTGTCCCACACCATATTTTTTCATGCCTCAAACACCTTACTTAGTGGACCAATATCTCTTTCATTTCTTAACAAAATTTGACGATCCTTGGCCCTACGGTCATCTACTCACTTAGTATATTATGAACGTGTTAAGAACTAAAGACTTCAACATGCGGAACCCGAGTGTTTAAGTCATTAAAAATGTGTTGACGCAACCCCCATCAAAGGCAAATTTCCAACAATCCCCTCTTGAAAGAGAATTGGTGCACACAGGGTGCCAAACTTCAGCAATCTTTCAACAGAAATATATTGAATCATGAGAGGTAGCTTCCGCTTTGAACCTTCCCTAGTTGAATACCATCGGACTTATTTACTGCACGGTGAACGTGATGTCTTGAACCGTCAGTGTTTAATGTAAGCCAAGACAAAATACCAACACAATAACTCCACTTATTCGTTTTCATTCTTATTGTTCTGTCCGTGGACACACTTGGATTCTTAAGTGCGTTCATTTTAGGCGACATGTCCTCGCACTTAAATAGGTGATCTCCTACAAGGTGTCCTGCTATACCCCACTTCACAAGTGTTAGGAATCATTAAAGTTTCCCCAACCTTAACCTCAACTGTTTGAGGATCGTTAAAGGTTTGAAAGCTTAACCTTTACCCACCATGCATGCAGCACCTTAATGTCTATCGCGGGAACAATTTTGGATTCATGTTTCCTTACAGAAATTATCATCCGAAGTGCTCTTGCTTCCACCGAAGCGCTCAACTGAACCTTTTGCAGCTTAGTTTTCCCATTGAACCAAATTCTTGGGATCTCTAATCTATACGGTTGGGTTACCACCACAAAGGTTCGTATTGTTAGGGTTTTTAAGCCTATTCCCCTAGACATGCATAATTCTTGATCTTCAGCTAGTCCCTTAGTTAAAGGGTCCGCTATATTATCCTTCGATGTAATCAACGGGAATGCCAGCAACCGAAAAGTCAACTTCCTGAACTCTTTTTGGTCCCTAAAATGTTTACAACCCATTCCCCTTGTACGTTTTGTAATAAAAGTAAAATGTTTCAGATGTTGACTTTTCTGTTGCTGGCAGCATTCCTGAAACTCCAGGGACCAAACTATAAATACTAAGCAGTTTGAGGTCCAAAAAATAATATCAGCCCGCAACCTGACGGGACGGACGGGCGGCGGCGCGTGTGTGGGGCTAGCCTTGAACCCAAGCACACCTAGGTCCTCCCTCCTTAAAACACATGGGTTACCCCTTGGATCCCAAACCCTTATCCATTTTTGAGGTTTATAAAAAGAACAACTCTTCCTTTTTCCACCGATGTGGGAGATTTGTCCCACACCATATTTTTTCATGCCTCAAACACCTTATTTAGTGGACCAATATCTCTTTCATTTCTTAACGAAATTTGACGATTCTTGGCCCTACGGTCATCTACTCACTTAGTATATTATAAACGTGTTAAGAACTAAAGACTTCAACATGCGGAACCCGAGTGTTTAGTTTCATTAAAGATGGGTGGACGCAACCCCATCAAAGGCAAATTTCCAACATTTTTTACATATTATATATTTATTAGTTCATAGAGGCGGCATTATGATTCGAAATTTATAAATTCGTATAGCGATTCAACTTAATACTAATAAAAATAATTAGGTTCACAACTAAATATTTATTGAATTTTTAAATATATATATATAAAATAAGAATAAAAGTTATTAAGTTTACGTGAATACATAAATAATAGGTAGAGTTTTATTTTAAAAAATTCACCCTATGTTATAGTTCAACAACGAAAAATAATTGTGCTCTTTTCTTTAAAATCTAACCAGTATATCAATGAATATATTGAGTATTTCTGTAACGACAAATGATTTTTTTAATTGACTAGCTAAAAATATTAAAATCCCTTATTTCTCTATCGTTGGAAGCTTCACAAAACAAACCCAAGAGCCGGCCGTTGCGCACAAGGGATAACAGAACTATATTATGATAACGGTGCCACAATGACATGTAAATTATTCGAGTTTCTTTGCAAAATCAATGACGAGTGATGAGACATATTAAAAATTATTTTAATTGCAAGAAATTTGATTTGTTTATTAGTAAATTCTTCGACGCAGAGTTAACAAGGAACAAAAAAGGAGTTCTCTCATATGACAATAAGGGGGAAAATTGTATCTCACACATCAAACACTAATTGTAAGAATTATTTTTTATCTCGCGAGTTAATGAATTTAAAAGTATAAGATTTGGATTCTTCAACTAATTATGTAAGACTAATTTTTTATCTCACAAGTTAGTAGACCCAAAAATATAAAAATTTAGATCCGCCAACTTATCAAATAAAAAAAAGTCTCACACAATAAGTGTCAAATATGTGAGTCACATATAAATTTATCAAACCAAGATATTATAAAAGTGTGTATATACTTAAATAAAGTTGTTAAAATGAAAATGTATATATTTATAGAAAGATTCTCCAACACAAATTTGGGAGGGAGAGGGGAGAAAAGTACAAAAGAGAAATGGGGCTTGGTCTTTGTGGTGAAGGAAGACAAAATGATTGAGGAGGAGGGGAAGAAGTAGTTAGTGTTTGGCTGTTTGTACTGATTCTGTTTGGTTTTTAACTTGGATTGGAATTGGATTTTGTTGTGTCCTGTATATTTGTTCTAACTTCATCTAGGAGTTCACATATTATTTTCTCCTTTTTGTTTTCAAGTGTCCCACAGCCCACAGCATAGTGGTGTTGATTCTGTTAAGCCTTCATGGGCTCATAGGGTCCCTCAACCATGTTGCCCCACCTCACCTCTAACTGTCACCATCCTTCCTTAAATAACAATGTTTGAATTGCAATTGCAATAACCTGACCCTTGTTTTGAGTATTTTATATATATATATATATATATATATATATATCCGCATCCGCTATTATTCGAGTGCGCACAGGATAAATTCCGCTCTTGTGCAATAGCTCGCAAACAAAAAAGGAGAGATAATTTGCACTCGGCAAGCCCTGTGCGACGAGCTAGACCCAGAAGGTGAATCCTGTACTGTCGTAGGCAGGGCATTTCGTACATGAGGCCTATATTATGGAAGCTCCATGCCCAACCAACCGAGCCACCCTTGCGGGTGACATTGTATATATTTGTAACTTGTTGATATGACTCTAATTGAAATCTAAGGGGCTCAGAGTGACATCACAAACTTGAAATATTTTAGCAGTTATTGATATTACAAAAATATTCTGCAGCCAGATTTTTGCATGGTGATCGCGGAAGAGGTGTCACGGTAACAAAGAGTAAAACATGGATTGACTAGTCAAGGAGAAATTGTTTCTCCCTGATTGTGAACTTTGGACAGCGACAACGGAGTTAAAAAATATTGACTCTCCATGATAGCGAAGAGTTAATTGGCGAGTTGACCTTAGGTTCAATACACTTCGTGATTGCATGAGCTTGTGTAACGTCCCATTAGGTCATTTTGGATATTTTACTTATTTTCCCGTAAATGACCTTTTTCTAGCTTTATTTTGATGCATTTGATGTAGGGGAGTGGGTGATGCGATTCCTGAGGCAATCAAATGAGGATAACATAAGAAAATCTAAGTTTTAAGTTTTGGAAATTTCAAGTTTGATATGTTTGACTAGGAGTTGACTTTTGAGAAGACGCACTCGGAACCGAATTCCGATGGTTCCGTTAGCTTCGAAACATGATTTTTGACTTGGGTGAATTGTTGGGACGGGTCCCGAGTGTTAAGCATAAAATTGATGTTAGATTTGAATGATTCTGTTATATAGACTCCATAGAGGTTGGGTAATATGATTTTGGAATAAATTTCTCGTTTTGCCCTTTATGGCTCGGGATCCTATTTTTTTGGGTGACCTTTTGGGTCCAGAAGTTTTTTATAGAAATATGGGTATCAATTGAATCGCGTGTTAACATATTATCTATACTTGAATAAATTGTCATCTTTTGGAGGCGTTACGAAAAGGCAAAGTTTTGTTGTGTTCTCGGACTCTTATTTTCAGGCAAGTTGAGATCTTGTACCTTAAAGCGTCATGGTTGATCTAATTAACTAAATAAGAGGTCGTAATGGGGATAATAAGGGGGTCTTTATACTTGTGAGGTGACGAGAACTTGTATCGGGTATCAGTGACATGTTATGGGTACTTGTGCCTTTAAATTATGTAGTGAATGCCATGCTTTGGGCATAAGCTGATAGAATAATATAATCCTTTAGATCTGTGGTTAGGGTATGAACCTCGTACTCTTCGTATCATTATTATATTCTTGTCTTATATGTGAATATATGTTCCCATCACTCCTTTATACTCATTTAAAAGTGAAAAAGAAGCAAAAGATCAAGTCGTTATTGTGTAAACGGCTAAAGGTCGGATCTTCATGACATAAATTGATTAAAGATAGAATCTTTATTGCATAACATGGCTTCTTATTGTTGTGCATGTCATATTCATGATTCATATGGTATCTCTTGCATGTTATACTTGAGGATACATATGTGGGTCTGAGGGGAAATGATTCATGACAGAGTGCCGTGTTGATATGAGCCTGAGTGGCTAGAGACAAGTATTGTGATCCTAGTAATGGCTAAGAATCCAAATGAAAAGGATTTCGGGTGGTATATAGATTTTGCGAGTCTCTCATGGGTCACGATTCATTAATATTCGAACGTGTGTGTACCAGTGATGGAACGGCCTTGCATTGCATTGTATTTTATTTGCATCTCATATCATTTCATCCATATTCTGTGTTTAGTACCTGATTTGTGAATTAGATTCTATTGCCTTGACTATGTGGAAACCTTGTCAGACTTGAGGGACTAGATGTTATAACCTAGGTTTGGACTGATGATTCCCGTGATTTAGTGTATTATTATAATTATGGTAAACTAATGTCGGTTAGTGTGGAAGTAGTAATCAGAAGGTCAACCCTCGTCTCTGTTTAAGATAGGGTCGATCGATGATGTTGTTGAGTACACGTTCTTTCCGTACTCACGCTACACTTGATGCACCCTTTAGTGTACAGATTCAGCTCCTAGTACTAGCAGAGCGTGTGGTTACTCCTCCCGTTGAAGAGCTCAATTGGATGATTTGGGTGAGCCGCTTTAGAGATTCATGACACTGGATCCTCCCTCTTATCTTTTACTTTCTATCTTTTACATTCAGATAACTTATGTTTTATCAGGATGTATTCCCAGACTTGTAGCACCTTTTAGTTAGTTCTTGTACTCGTGACACCCGATTTTGGGATTTCGTACTTTCATATTTGGGCTATTATAGTGGATCCTGTTTAAAGACTTAAAATCTTGTGTACTTTATTATGTTTCACATTTTTTCCTTATTCAATTTTGGGTAAAGGGGTAATGATTTGCTTTCCGACTCGTGTGAGTTGGTGCTATCACGAGCTTTGGTTTTGGGTCGTGATAGCTTGACCGCTCAAGGAAAGGTCTAACTTGATCAATCCCTGAGATCACGAGAGTGTATCCACAATCACGCTAAAGAATATATTTGGTTATAAATTGGATAATGATGAATTTCAGATCTCATTTTATATCTTTGTTGGAAAAGAAGAGTTCATGGGTGATTTTGCCCCTAATCATTGAGGTAATTGTTTCCTAACATCCTTTGACGATTATACTCAATTGTAATTAGATTTGGACCATAAAAATATGAGATCCAATAGGTAAAATTATGGGGTTTTGACCCGATTTATTAATTTGATTATTTGAGAGGGTAACTGGACTCCAACATGAAATCTAATTACATTATTGGAGTCAAGAGCTTATGGATAATCTGATTCTATAATTTGTTTCGAGGTTCGATTGGCTTTACCGAGAATTGGCTTTGACTTTATATTGACCTAAAAACATGGGATAGGCCCCCAACTGTCATAGTTGATGTTGTTAATCTATATTTTGCAGGGAGTGTGGCCGTTGGAGGCTGATTGGGAGGTGATTGGACGTTTCAAAATTAGGGAACTTGTTAGTTTCGAGTAAAGCGAGATTTTAACCCCTTAAGTTTTTTGCTTTACTAAAAACATGACTTATAACTTGCATAATTACTTGCAATTGCTTTCGAAATACTTAATTTTTTGAGGGATGAGCGCGTATTAGGAAATGTATGCTAACTTGAGCTAAAAATGGGATCTCTTGAGCTATGCTACACTATTAGATGATGTTAGCGTGCCATGTTGATATATTTAAAGTATGTATTTGTAACATCCCGACCCCTCTTTTTTAGTATCTGAATCCTATTTTTCAATTTTAGACTTCCCTTAATATTAATTAAGTATTTTGGGACTTATTAGGATGCTTCGGTTGGGACTTGAGGGGTTGGGGTGAGTTTTGGACAAGTAAACCCCACTTTGAACAGTGCAAATATTATTTTTCCAAGTGTAGCAGTAGTGATTTGAGATTGCGAAGCATGTAGTGTGATCTCGTAGGCTTGGGTCATTGGACATTGTGGTCGCGTGAGGTGTGTTCGCGTTTGCGAAAGAAGGTTTGTTGGATTGCTCTTTTCGGTCTCGAAGAATGGTAATTGGGAGTATAAATTGGACGGATTTTAAGATTTTGAGATATTTCACCTTTTTCGGTATTAGGAGCTTGGACTTACGCAATTCAAAGGGCTTTTTCACCTTCAAAGCTTGAGTGAGTTATTTAAACTTAATTTTGGTCATATATTGTGATTACTCATTGAATTTAATGGGTAACTACGATAGACATCAAGGGGACTGGTGGTGGAATGGTGAAGGTCAAGGGAAGGTGGAAGCAAAGAAGATGGTGTATGCGAAGTTGGTAGAAAGCAAGATGAAGTGGAGAAGTGGACGAATAAGGAACTATATAAGATGACGAGGAAGGAGACGAAGTTAGAAGTTTCGGTTGCTAAAATGGCAGCTTTTGAACGCTTATATGCAGAACTGAAGGACAAAGACGGGGATAAGAAGTTGTTCAGGCTAGCCAAGGTGAGGGAGAGGAGGGCACGTGATTTGGATCAAGTGAAGTGCATCAGTGACGAGGATGGGAAAATATTGGTGGAAGAAGCTCTCATTAGACGAAGATGACAATCATCCTTCCATAAACTCTTAAACGAAGAAGGGGACAGAGACATTGTGTTGGATGATTTGGAGCACTCCGAGATGGATCGTAATTTTAGGTATTATAGAAATATCAAGGTTGAAGAGGTTAAGGGTGTTGTTCGTAGAATGCGCAGAGGAAGAGCGACCGGGAATGACTAGATTCCTGGGAAATTTTGGAAGAGCGCAGGCATGACAAGTCTGGAGTGACTGAGTAGGTTGTTTAATATCATTTTTAATATGACAAAGATGCCCGAAGAGTGGAGGTGGAGTACAATGATTTCTTTGTACAAGAACAAGGGCGATATCCAGAGTTGCAACAACTATAGAGGTATCAAGTTGCTAAGTCACACTATGAAAGTATGAGAAATGGTGGTGGGGATGAGGGTGATGAGAGACAAGTCAATTTCAGAAAACTAGTTCGGATTTATGTCGGAGCGATCAACTACAGAAGTTATTCATCTTGTTAGGAGGTTGGTGAAGCAGTATAGAGAGGGGAAGAGGGACTTACTTATGGTATTCATCAACCTAGAAAAGGCTTACAATAAAGTGCCAACGGAGGTTCTATGGAGATGTTTGGAGGCTAGAGGTGTACCAGTGGCATACATTAGGGTGATCAAGGACATGTATGATGGAGCCAAGACCATGGTACATACAGTAAAAGGAGACTCGGAGCACTTCCCAGTGATGATGGGGCTGCACCAGGGTTCAATTCTTATCCTATTCTTAGTAAGTTGCACAACCCCTTATGTAAGGTCATGTCCTCAGTAAGTTGCATCTGCGCCATATCCCGTCTAATCATCTCTCCCCAATACTTCTTCGGCTTACCTCTACCCCTTATGAACCCGTCCATAGCCTGCCTCTCACACCTCCACACCGGGGAATTTGTGCCTCTCCTCTGCACATGCCCGAACCATCTCAACCTCGCTTCCCGCATCTTATCCTCCACTGAGGCCACTCTCACTCTATCCCAGATATCATCATTTCTAATCCTATCCCTTTTTGTATGCCCACATATCCATCTCAACATCATAATCTCTGCAACTTTCATCTTTTAGATGTGCAAATCTTGACTGACCAACACTCTGCCCCATACAATAAAGTCGGTCTAACCACCACCCTATAGAACTTGCCTTTATGTTTTGTGGCACCTTTTTATCGTACAAGACTCCATATGCGAGCATCCATTTCATCCACCCTGCACTAATACGATATGTGACATCGTCATCAATCTCTCAATTCCTTTGGATAATAGAGCCGACATTCTTGAAGCTTCCTTTCTTTTGAATGACCTGAGTACCAAGACTCACCTCCACGCCTATCTCATGGTCGCTCTCGTTACTGAACTTGCACTCCAAGTATTTTCTGTCTTGGTCCTACTCAGCCTGAACCCTTTAGACTCTAGAATCTGTCTCCAAACCTCCAGCTTAGCAATCACTTTGATGCGAGTCTCATCAATCAACACTATCTCATCTGCGAATAACATACACAATGGCACCTCCCCTTGAATTTATCGTGTCAGTCCATCCATCACTAAGGCAAATAAGAATAGGCTAAGAACTGATCCCTGGTACAGCTCCATCATCACTAGGAAGTGCTCCGAGTCTCATTTTACTATATGTACCATGGTCTTGACTCCATCATACATATCCTTGATCGCCCTAGTGTACGCTACATGTACACCTCTAACCTCTAAACATATCCATAGAACCTCCATATGGACTTTGTCATATGCCTTCTCGAGGTCAATGAAAACCATATGTAAGTCTATCTTCCTCTTCCTATACTGCTCCACCAACCTCCTAATAAGATGAATGAATTCTGTAGTCAAGTGCCCTGGCATGAAACCAAACTGGTTCTCAGGAATAGACACGCCTCTTCTCACCCTCATCTCCACGACCCTTTCCTAAATTTTCATAGTGTGGCCTAGCAGCTTGATACCCCTATAATTGTTACAACTCTTGATGTCACATTTGTTTTTGTACAAAGGAATCATTGTACTCCACCTCCATTCTTCGGGCATTCTTGTTGTCTTAAAATGACATTAAACAACTCAGTTAGCCACTCCAAACCTGCCCTGCATGCGCTCTTCCAAAATTCAACTAGGATCTCATCAGGCCTGGTCGCTC
Organism: Anisodus tanguticus; assembly: GCA_034509755.1. Classification (NCBI taxonomy): domain Eukaryota; kingdom Viridiplantae; phylum Streptophyta; class Magnoliopsida; order Solanales; family Solanaceae; genus Anisodus; species Anisodus tanguticus. Next base: position 55,247,719 of record CM067545.1, read on the forward strand.
ATCCCTTGTGCATCCTGTGAACAACACCCTTAACCACCTCAACCTTAATACCTCTACAATATCCAAAATCCTGGTACCTTCCGGATTGCTCCAAATCTCCTAACACAATGTCTTTATCTCCTTTTTCATTCAAGAGTTTATAGAAGTAAGACTGCCACCTCCGTCTAATATACGTGTCCTCTACTAGTACTTTGCCTTCCTCATCTTTGATGCACCTCACGTGATCCAAGTCACGAGTTCTCATCTCCCCCGCCTTGGCTAGTCTGTACAACTTCTTATCCCCATTTTTTCCCTCTAATTCCACATACAGGCATTCAAAAGCTACCATTTTTGCCGCCGAAGCCACTAGCTTTTACTTATTCCTCTCCATCTTATATAATTCCCTATTCGTCCACTTCTCCACCTCATCCTTTCTTTCTACTAATTTTGCATACACCACTTTCTTTGTTTCCACCTTCTCTTGAACTTTACCATTCCACCACCTGTCCCCTCGATGCCCACTACAACTACCCCGCGAGACCCCTAGCACTTCTCTAGCTGCCTCCCGAATGCAATTGGCCATCCTGTCCCACATACCGGTCGCATTCCCACTACTCCCCCATCTCATTTGCACTAGCCATGGTCAAACCCCCCCCCCCCCCCATTTGATTCTTAGCTGTCATCCACAACCCTCCTCTTCTTCTCCATATTGATCTCCAAATCCATCACCAAAAGCTTATGTAGGGTTGTAAGATACTCACTAGGAATAACCTTGCAGTCTTTACAAAGAGCGTTGTCAACCTTCCTAAGGAGCAAAACGTCTATCTGAGTCTTGAAAACGTAATTTATTTGGGCGAAATGTAATGCTAAATACTCGCATAATGCAGGAATCTATGCATTATATTATGTGAATCAATCTGGATTAACAACACATTATTAAAAAGACTCTGATAAGAGTATTAAAGGCAAGCACTCAAGGGTATAGGCCTAACAATCATTGAAATGAGTGAAAATCATTGACTAGGAGAAGGATTCAAATTTCAGTAGAGACAAAAAATGTTAGTTGTTTCTTTCCCTATGTCTAAGCCTTGGTGGGTAGAGTTATTCAATACTTGTGTTGGTGAGAGGTTACAAGTGTCCCACGGAATAATCGAGGTGCGTGTAAGCTAGTCTAGACACGACCGTTATAAAAATAAAATATCTAATAACAATCCTTGTGTTATAATTAGCTACTCCCTCCGTCTCATTTTATATGAAGGTGTTTGACTTAACACGAAGTTTAAGAAATAAATGAAGACTTTTGAAACTTGTGATTTAAAATAAACTATAGAAATTTGTGTGGTTAGAAATTATTTCATTAAGGGTAAAAAGATAAACTTAAAATTTGAATTGTTACTAAATATTGAATGTATGATTTTTTTTAAATCTGACCGAAAAGGAAAGAGTTTCACGGAGAGAGTATAATAAGAATTACCTATGCAATTATCAACTATTGTATGGCATCATCTGCTTCACTTATCCATCTTTTTCTAAACTATGTAAGGAATATGTGCCCAACACTTCAAGGATTTCGGCGTTTCTTACGCATTTCAAGTGAACTAGTGAGATCACCAAATTACATTACAGAATTGAATGTGGATAAGTATTCTCATACCAAACATATTCTTTTTATTGTCCTAGTATGTGTTGGAAATCTTACGAAAATTACTTATTCACGCAAATTGTAAGGAATTTTTGAAAGCTTGAAGCGTGTCAAAAATATTATCCTTAAGGATATTTCACTCGTTATAGGTATATCGTCAAGAGTTTAATAAGTATAAAACTAAAAGTTAGAATATAACAAAAACTTCACAAAAGTAGATAATTCAGTAGTATAACAAAGAGAAGAAAGTATTTTCTGTTATGGCTATGATGTATCTCTCACAAAGGTAAGTTGAAGTGTCTCATCACAAGAGGAAAAGAGATGTATAAATAGGTGATGTTTAGTAAGAATGATATAAAGGCTACATAACGGTCATAAATTAGTAATGGCTAGAATAGACATAATGGCCATTATTTGAAATAGTCACACTTAATTCAAATTAAGTGAATAAAAATCATGAATCTAGACACTTCTTTTGAGATACCACATTCATCAATTTTCTAACAGTATGAAATAACACATGTTTATAGATCGCATGGATGTACATCAGACATAGTTGTTGTACAGATAGATAATAGTTCAGGCCTGCTGGAGTTGCTTAATTCGTAATTTGAGTAGGACAAGAGAAAAATAAGGGCTTTCTTCATTTTTGCCTGTCGACTGCATTTAATTACGAGCGCTAGTCAAAATATATAATATATATATATATATATATTAATTATATATATGTATATTAATGTATAACATTTCGTACTTTCAAGCGATGGTTTAAACTGTTAGACGTATGCAAGTAGACTGGGGTCCTGGGGAAAATTTTGTTATAATTAGATATTCACATCTAAAGCTTAGTATATAAAATGATGCGGTCCTGAAATGATTTAGGACTTAAACTTGTGATGATAGTGGTTGGGAATAACATTTTATGTGTTCCAAAAGAGGTTGCGGACTAGTATCATATTACATGATTAATGAGTATATGAAGTGTGATAAAAATAATTTATTGTTTTTGTGAATCGTGATCATGGAATTAACTATATGTGATTAATTAGTTAAATATTGAGATTAAATGAAATAAGGGATTAATTACGGTATTAATTATCATTGCATGGATAGGTGTGAATTGGGGTGCATCCACGTGTAACCAAGGGAAGTAGACAACAAATGACTATGCTAATACAAAGTAATTAAAGGTAGCATCCAAGTCATCTGAGACTAACAATTTGGTAGTAACAGCGGGCCAAGGTACCATATCATTTGTAAATGAATATTCTAAAGAAGATGTCCAAGATATATGTGATGAACTTGATTTGGTTTATTCATATATGAAAGAATTGATCTTTGGGTAAAAGAGAATTGTTCATATTTAAGTGAAATAGGAAAGGAACTAATTAACAATTAAGATGGAGGCAAATGTCATCATTGACACGGCCACATGGCACCATGGCAAGAAAAGAAGGTATGACTAATACTTTATTTTGGGACTTATTAATTGTAACATACTTTATTTAGTATTGCCATGGTGCCATTTGTAAATTTTGGGACCTAGCCATGGTTTCATTTGTCACTGTGGAACATGTTACAATTCTAAATAACCTTTGAATAACAATAGCTTGTTGGGACAATTGAGGACGAGAACTATGGAACAATTGAAGAATGGTTGTAAGAAATATGAAAACAATTAACAAATAGGAATGGAATGGTATGATCAAGTATCAAGGCAGAAATGTTTTTCGTTTAATGACGAATAGAAGGAAGGATTATGACAAGAAGGATAAAGGTGAATAAGATTATAGTTATGCAGGTTTCCCAAATGTATGATTACTCCAGAATAGCGTAAGAACCAATGGTGGAGGAACGATAGTAAGAACTCTTCGACCAAAGGTGACGAACCTCTGATGTTCAGGAAGACAGTATGAGAAATACTTTGAGATAAGAGACCCCCAAGACAACTTGAAATGGAAATGTAAAGGTAAGACGAATGAGCACTCGGTCGATGGGAGATATAATAATGATAAGACAAGAAAGCTTGACAAGTCATTAGATCATGTAACACTGTGAATTGGATCTAAACATATGAAGCATTGGTTCCACAACATATGCAGTTGTACCTCTCAGAAAATATGTAAATGGAAGTAACAGTGACTAAAGCTCGAGATTAGCACCTAAACATGTGAAAAGGGACCAATGACGCCTATGGATTGGCTTGGTAATCCAGAAATACACACGGGGAAGACCGGGGTTGGAGTTTGTGAGTGGTCGGATGGAGAGGATAACAGAGACATCCAAAGATACGCAAGTGTTGGTAGGAGGGGTTCCTACGAAACAGAACTTAAGTGGGCGATCGTTGAGCTAGATACTTGTTTTGAATTATGTTTAGGAGATAGGTGGTCATAGAGAGTGTGTAATGTCATAATTGATGGGGAATTGAGGCATGAGCAAGTAGGGCACGAATTAGGTTGTTTATGGTTCAGATTTTCCGATCGGCCTTACCATTTTGGGAGGAGGTGTGAGGGCAGGAAAAATGAAAGGTAAGACTGTTATTGGAGCAAAACTGTTTGAATTGATTATTATTGAATTCCCTTCCATTGTCCCATTGAAAACATTTAATGCTTTTTTCAAATTGTGATTTTACGAGAGCACTAAATGGGGGGGAAATGGGGTAGACCTGGGATTTATTGCCAATTGGAAAAGTCCATAGAAAGTTGAAATAATCGTCCAAAAATAACACATAATATTGATGGTCAACCGTACTTAAAATAGGGGATGTCTACAAATCACTATGTATGATATCGAAAGGTAGTAAAGTATAATTTGTGGATGCAGAAAATGGTAATTTAACATGTTTTCCAAAAATGCAGGATTCACATATATGAGTCCTAGAAATACGGTTATAATTAATAAAATTATTTTTCCTAAGGGAGCGTAAAATAGAATCTCCCGGATGTCCTAATATAGAGTGACATAAGGAAGATGAAAGAACAGCAAAGGTTGATGGAACTGAGGCTGGATTGTTGACGGCGTTTGAAATAGGGGAGAGATCTCCGGTGCTGTCACATCTCATTATTTTTCTCTCTGTCCTTCACAGAAAAACAAAAAGGATCAAAGTCAATTGAAACATTATTATCAGTTGTGAAACGTTGCACATAGATTAGATTCTTAATGAGTTTAGGGGCATGAAGGATATTTTATAAGATTAGTGGTGGATGTGGTGGGGATAAGGATGAATGACCAAAATCGCAAATGAGAATGCATTGTCTACTACCAATAATAATATTTCGATTTAAATTACTCAAATTGAAATAAGACGAGAAAGTACCTTGTGATGCCGTCATGCGAGATGTGATGCATGTGTCCATATATCAATTTTCGTCTAGAGCGTTGAGTGACATTGTGTTCATAGCTGCCTCAATGTCAGTCGGTGCATAAGTTGAGGGCGGGGGGCCTGTGTTGTGTAGGTCTGTTGGGGACGTGGGCCAAGTATGCCAGGGTGGGCATGTCGGTTCTGAGATGGAGTCCACGAGGATGTCGAATACGGTCTTGGAGGAGAAGCTAATGATGGTGGGGCCTACGCGACCCACGACTGGTAGGCAGCCCACGGCGTAGATTGCTGACACTACCGTGATCATTGCCGGTTGTTTCCTGCCGGCGGGGACTGCCCCTTCCCACCACCGTTGTTGCTGGAATTCCGTCCGCCTCGGCCCTTGCCAGACTGCCTTCTCTGGCGATTGTTGCGGGTGGATAGGGGATGTTACGGGTCCTTAGGCCAGCGATTCTGGTTTCCAAAGTTGGAGGCCCTGCCGTCGGCGAAGGGCCCGACGGTGGTGGTGAGGGCAGCGTCGACAATGCTGACCTGAGTGGTGTTGCGTTTGATTTTTTGGGTTTCCTCAAGAATAAGCTTTGAACGGGCCTCATAAAACGGAGGTAATGGCATGCATTGCTGAATGATGGTGCCAACGCCGTCATAGGATGCGTTCAAGCCTGCAATAAGTTGCATGGCCAATCGCTGATTAGTGACTGGTGCGCCGACGTTGGAGAGTTGGTCGGCAAACATCTTGAGTTCTTGACAATATGCAGACACCTTTGGGAAATCGTCCTAATTAATGTCCTTGAACTGATATTCTAGGTATAACGCTCGTTGAGTTTGTTGTCGTGGAAAATATTTTCCAAACGTTCCCACGTTTGGTGGGCAGTGACATTGGTCTCAATGATGGTGTTCAACAGATCATTAGAGATTGTGTCGTATATCCACTGGAGGACGGCTGCGTCCAAATGAGACCAGAGTGCATCATCAGAAGTCGAAGCCGTGGGTAGGTCTGTGGACTTCGGTGTAGGAGGGATGATGTGGTCGATAACCTCGTAAACACGACAATGGATCTTAAAAAGCTCTACCCACGAGGAGTATTGACCCTTTTCCATATCAAGGGTGAAGGGATGAAATTTTTGATATTGTTTACTGCAAATGCATGATGAAATTTGGTTTTGTCAGCCATAGAGATGAAATTTAGGAGGATAAGGGAGAGAAAATGACTGGAAAAAAAACACTAGGGTTCCGTGGGGGTGGCGACCGAGAGCTATGGTCAGCGGCGGTGGAGGTATTTTTAGGCTACTGGTACCATAAAAGAATATGTTCCCTTGATTGTATTCATCAATAATATACAATATATATAGTAGTACAAGAATATTTATATTAGATAACTAATCAACCTAATTACAATAGAAAATATAATTCTACCTAAAATAAAAGACCTAATTACAATAGAAATACAATTCTACCTAAAATAAGAGATATACAATTAATGAAAGAATATTTCCGGAAATCTTCTAATAGCCTACTTCTATATCAATCATGAGACTACTACAGGAAATTATGAATGCAACATTAGCTGGACTCATGTATTTTATCCAGGAACAAGAGTCTTATCTTCTACTCCCTCCGTCTCAATTCATATTCATGTGAAGGTGTGAGATTAGATACATAGTTTAAGAAATAATTAAACACTTTTGAAAGTTGTGGTCTAAAACAAGTTATAGATATTTGTGTGGTTATAAATTATTTTATTAAGGGTAAAATAGATATTATAAAGTTAAATTGTTACTAAATATATATAGAAATATGTCTTTTTTTAACTGATTAAAAAAGAAATAATGTCACATAAATTAGGACGGAGAAGTAATTTCTCTTCTTATCCTCTGAGAGCCTACTTCTATATCAATCATGGCTCACTACTGTTTGGTGCACCTTAGAGCTGTAGTGCATCACATGTTCAGCTAACATCTAAGTTTGAGAATTTGCTAGTTGCCTGTTCCCAGTGCCATAAGCAGTGTGTCATCTGCACTTAAGCAAAGTTCAAAGTTTAGCTTCTGCAAATTATCTCATATCTTGATTACTATAGGGGAATGTCATTTGAAACTTGAAAGATTGCTTATGATCTATAAGCAGTACATGCACTGCCATTGTGATTTGAAGGGGAGTGTTGCTCCCAAACGCACACGCAAGTATACGCGATCGTACAAGTAATATAGTGATTTTAGAAATTGGATGTCGAACCCACATGGACTTATGATTAACCGTTAGCTAAATTAAACGATCTGAATTATCTATACAAGAGAGAAAATCTATAGGTTGTAACTCTAAACTAATTAAGATAAAAAGAAAACAACAATGAACTTCAACCAAGAAAGAGAGCTATCTAACAATCACGTTATATTCTTCAATTGATTCAACTTCTTAATTTATCCAGTTTACTGATTGACAAGATTGATATTACGACTACAAATCTCTCGAGTCATCTAGTCGCCTATTTATATTTTCATGCCTATATCTCTATGGTCATGAACCTTAACACAAATGCATTTATATTTCATGTATATCAACCAATCAGGGTGAACTAGGTATATCTTTATCCTAGACGCAAATTCACTCCTCGATGCCCAGGGTTGAGATCCTGCTCTATTTAACCTTAATGCTACCCTAGTATTCCTCTCTCGAGTTCAATCTAAGAATCAAAGATAGTATTCGATTAGTGATCAAACAACCAAATAATTAAGTTCTGAATTAAATAAATAAATCAAGACGATAAGCTAATTAATTGAAATCAATATTTGAATAACAACATTCATGAAAGAACCATAACCTTAGAACGAGAATCTTTGCTCCACATAGACATGGAGAAAAAATAACAAATCATTCAAAGAAAATATAAAAACTACTAGTAAAGAGAAGAAAAGATAAAATCTAATAATCTTCTACGTCCACGACGGCTTCAAGCTCTTTCTAAATTTAAAGTTCTCCCACATAGTCACAAATTATTCCAAAGTTCTATAAAAACTATATCTTATGGACTATTTATTGGTGTAATAAAAAATCAAGACTAAATATCTGAGTCCAAAACAAATTGGACTTTTGGCCGAAAATATTGTTTCTCGCGTAGCTAAGCCGAAAGCGAGCAATTTTCTGGCTGTTTGCTTCGCTCAGCGAGTTAACCAATACGTTTCCACTATGAATTTTCAATTGCTGAAGCTTTCCATTCTTAATTTCTCTTTTCTCTTTTCTCTTTTGCACTTTTCTTCTTTTTCTCTTTCTAATCATTAATTCATCATTATGTCCCCTCTTTGTTCCCTTCTTGTCTCCTCTTCTTTTTCTCTTTCTTTTTCTTCCGCGCTTTTTATCAAATTTCTTCATTTTCATAGTGCTTTATTCCTACATAGTAAAAATATAATGTTAAACATAATTTATTATAATTAATATTAAAAAGACAATAAAAATATTAAAATGTGAGGCAAATAATAAATAAATATATGCATTTTAAGTCAAACATCAGTGAGTATAAAAAGAACTTGGGTAGAATTTCCTGTTGTTATGTGTGTCTGTGAAACTTTGTATAAAAGGAGTTAAAGTAGTGGCTGCGGTGAGTTGAGTCACTTCTTCGATGGTCCCCATACGTCTGGCCTGCCGGCAACTCTGAAGAATTCATAATTTATATATGTTTCAGGCCGGTGAGAGGGAGTGTTTAAGATAGTTGTTATAAATTAATAGACCTTAAAATTGATGAAAATATTAACGTGTACCAATGAGAATAGAATCTCAATTCAATCCCATCACCATAATTAGAATATATCCCATATATTTTGTATATAGAATTATGGTAAGTAGAGGATTCATTATTGTACTAGGATTCTATACATCGTACACTATATATATTTGTATTAATGAGAAAATCTCCCCAAGGGAATTGATACAATTTTACATGGTATCAAGAGCCAAAATCTTAAAAACCTAAAAAAAAAAAAATCCTCTTCTCGGCATTACCGCCGCACCCCCCCCCCCACTTAATTTTTTCCGACGGTAAAAGCCCCTCACCACTACTTCTTTCGGTTTTTAATGGATTCCTCTTCCCCCGATGCTTCCACTTCCTCCGGCGTCGCCACTCAACCACCACCCATGACCCCCTCCTCACCGTCTTTCCATACGGCTCTCGCAGTTACCAATATCAAGAATTTTATTCCTATAATTCTTGACCAGGAAGATGGCCAATATTGATCATGAGTGGAACTGTTTCGAATTCATTCATGTGTATATCACGTGTTTGACCATATTGACGACTCCATCCCTCGCCCCTCTGAAACTGATGACACAACTTGGCGTCGTCTTGATGCCGTCGTCAAACAATAGATCTATGACACAATCTCTAAGGACTTACTTCACACCATTATGAAAACCGATGCCTCCGCTCATGAGTTATGGACACGCTTGGAAGAAATTTTTCAAGACAACAAGCACACTCGCGCAGTGTATTTGGAAGAACAATTCAACAACTCGCGTCTTGAAAATTTTTCGAACATGTCTGAATATTGCAAACAGTTGAAACTGATCGCATACCAATTATCCAGCGTTGGAACGCCCGTCTTTGAAATAAATATGGTCTTATAGTTGGTTGCAGGCCTCCCGAAGGGTGAATATGACACACTCGCCACTATGATACAGCAGGCCGATCCCTTACCAAGTTTTAACAAAACTCGTTCGCAACTTTTGTTGGAAGAAACCCGGCGTGCAAAGCAAGATGAGCACACCCAAAAAGCACTTGCAGTTGAAACGCTTGTCCAAAATAACACCACCGCCACCCAACCACCTCCACCGAAAAATACTTAACCCCGCAACAACTGCGGCGGCAGAGGTGGCAGGGGCTGCGGTAGTGGCCGCGGCGGCAAAGGAAGGGGGAAAGGCCACCGCGGAGAGGCTCAGCAATTCCAGCAGCAGATGGGCCAGCCCACCAACACTCCCAATTGGCAAGGCCCAGCTGGTACATTTCAGCATGCGAACTGGGCTCCTTATTCGGCTACTGTTTTGGCCCAGTCCCTCTACCCTCAACAGGGGGTGCTGGGCCCTACTCCTGGTTACCGATCAGTCCATCAGCAATAACCACAGGCCCACTTCATGCAGTCCTCCTATCCGCAACAATCAAATGGCATGGTCCCCACAGATTTGAGCCAAGCTTTAAGCAGTCTAAACCTACAACAGCCCAATGAAAATAGGTGCATGGATTCGGGAGCCACTTCTCATCTCACCTGGTCCGCAGGTAATCTCTCTCAACTGTTTCGTTTAAAGTCTCCTCAATTTATTACAGTTGGCAATGGTCACCGCATTCCAATTCAGGGCCAAGGTAACACCCACACCAAGCCACCCCACCCACCTTTCTCCTTGAACAATGTCCTATATGTCCCAAATATCATCAAAAACTTAATCTTCATTCGCAAGTTTACTTGTCATAATTCTGTGTCTGTTGATTTTGACCTATTTGGTTTTACTGTGAAGGATCTGCGTACAGGGATACCTCTTACGAGATGCAATAGCACATGGGATCTATATCCATTTACACCATCCTCCGTTGTCAGTTTCAGCCTTCACACATCTCTGACTGCTCTCTCTCTCCGTCAACCTAGCACAATAGACTTGGACATCCAGGGGCTCCTATTTTTAATTTTCTTCATAGTAATAATTTTATCCGTTGTAACGGAAAACTTGCTCCAAATTGTGATTCTTGTCAATTAGGCAAACATATTCGTCTTCCGTTTAATTCATCTTCTAGTGTTACGCTTGCCCCTTTTGATATTGTTCATACTTATTTATGGACATCTCTCATCCCTAGTTCGTTGGGTCATAAATACTATTTGGTCTTGTTAAATGATTATTCTCACTACATCTTGATTTATCCACTCAAATTCAAATCGGAAGTCTACCAAATTTCTTGAATTTTGCAAATTTATCAAAACACAATTTGAAAGACCCATAACATCTTTTTAATGTGCTAACGGACGTGAATTCAATAATTTTGCGTTTCACAAATTCTGCAAAAATAATGGCATGGTTTTCCGTTTTTCGTGTCCTCGCACTTCTCCTCAAAATAGTAAAGCAGAACGTATTATTCGCACCATCAATAACATGGTTAGAACTTTCCTCTTTCATGTCTCGTTACCTTCTTCCTTTTGGGTATATGCAGTCAAAATGGTGGAACACGTCCTTAATATTCTACCCACAAGCACACTCCATAATATGACCCCCACTGAAATCCTATACCGGCGGATCCCCTCCTATGATCACCTCCGGATATTCGGTTGTCTATGCTATCCTAATTTGTCCTCTACTGCCCCACATAAATTAGCACCCCGAACCACTCCATGTATCTTCTTAGGCTTTCCGCCTAACCATAGGGGTTATTTATGCTACGACTTGTCCACCCGTCAACTTCACATCTCTCGTCACGTCACCTTCGACGAGATGACTTTTCCGTTTTCGAACATTCAAAAATTTTGACAAACGGACTACAATTTTCTTAACGAAACTGACCCCTCTCCCGTCATTATTTTATTCATGAACTGTGTCAGCCCACCATCGTCAACCAAAGTCCACCACCCACTGCCACCTCCCCTGACCCTCCCTAGGGTCTCCCTGTTTCCCGTCGCCTCACCATCTTTCCCGATGCCGACTGCCACTGTCTCCGGCGATCGGCCATCGTCACCAGTCCCTTCTCCGGTCACTATCCCCGTGTTTGTGTCGCCACCGTCGTTCTAACAACCACCCACTATACGAAGCCCACCCAACACCGCAATCGCTGCCTCACCTAACCATCTTACCAGTAACCCACCACCACAGACACCATTCCCCAGCTCATCGATCTCCCCAACCCTACAACTACCCAGATCGACGACCACCCACAACAATCCCCCAGTCACCAACACCAGCCCCAACAAACCAATTTCACACCCTGTTCCCGCCGACAACCCTAATCCCGATGGATACACTGTTCCCGACAGAAACCCCATCCCGTGCCAAATTCCATACACCAACAGTTCCCTAAACCAGCCAACAACATCCCACCGTATGGAAACCCGTGCTCAATACGGAATTTTCAAACCCCAAGTCCATTTTAACCTATCCACAGTAACCATATCCCCAATTCCTAAAAATCCAAAATTAGCCAAACATGACTCAAATTGGAATGCGGCCATGCGTGAGGAATTCAATGCTTTAACGAAACAGCACACTTGGGATTTGGTTCCTCGACCTGAAAGGGGGAATGTGATTCGATGCATGTGGCTCTTTCGTCACAAATTTAGGGATAGTAGTGAGTTAGAAAGGTACTAGGCAAGACTAGTGGCCAATAGCACTAATCAGCAGGAGGGTATTGATTGTGGTGAGACATTTAGTCCGGTCGTTAATCGGGCTACTATCCGCACAGTTCTGAGCATTGCTATGGGTAAGTGTTGGCCGATTCACCAACTTGATGTGAAGAATGCATTTATTCACGGAGATCTGAAAGAAACTGTCTATATGCATCAGCCTCCTGACTTTGTCCATCCAGCAGCCCCACATTATGTATGTCGTCTCCGTAAGTCACTTTATGGTCTGAAACATTCTCCACGTGCATGGTATGATCGATTTGCTCAGTATCTTATGCAGCTTGGGTTCGTATGTAGCAAGAGTGACACTTCTCTATTTATTTTTCATCGCAGTAGTAGCACTGCATATTTATTGTTATATATGGATGACATTGTGCTCACTGCCTCCTCTGATGTGTTGAAGAATGAGATTATTACACTGCTCAAATCTGAATTCACCATGACTGACTTGGGAAAGTTGAGCTATTTTTTTGGTATATCAGTGACTCGATCTGTGAATACTATGTTTCTATGTCAGCGTAAATATGCGGAGGAAATAGTGTACAGGGCTAAAATGGCGAATTGCAAAATCATGTCCACCCCAGTTGACTCCGAATCAAAGCTTAGTGTTGTTGATGGTGATCCGGTATCTGATCCCACCCTTTACAGAAGTCTGGCAGGTGCACTACAGTATCTTACATTCACCAGACCTAACATTGCATATGTTGTTCAGCAGGTATGCTTATTTATGCATGCCCCCAGGGAGCCTCATTACACTGCCCTTAAACGCATCATTCGATATGTTAAGGGCACCCTTGATTATGGATTACATCTATACCCCTCAACACCGATCAGATTGTTAGCCTACACGGATGTTGATTGGGCAGGCTGTCCGGACACACGACGCTCCACCTCAGGCTACTGCGTATTTTTAGGGGTTAATCTCATTTCATGGTCTGCCAAGAGGCAAGCCACATTGTCTCGTTCGAGTACAAAAGCAGAGTATAGAGGAGTTGCAAATGTTGTTGCTGAAATCTGTTGGCTCCGGAACCTTCTTTTGGAGCTTCATTGTCCCTTGCTTAAGGCGTCTGTTGTATATTGTGATAATATATCCGCTATTTATCTATCTCATAATCCGGTTCAACATCAGCGGACCAAGCATATTGAGATAGATATACACTTTATTCGTGAGAATGTTGCTCTCGGTCATGTTAAAGTGTTGCATGTGACTTCCTCATATCAATACGCGGATATCTTCACGAAGGGCCTTCCTCGACAGCTGTTCCTCGACTTCAGATCCAGTCTCAGCGTCCGGCCTCCTTCCGCTTCGACTGAGGGGGTGTATTAACGTGTACCAATGAGAATAGAATCCCAATTCAATCCCACCACTATAATTAGATTATATCACATATATTTTGTATATAGAATTATGGTAAGTAGAGGATTCATTATTATACTAGGATTCTATACATTGTACACTATATATATTTGTATTAATGAGAAAGTCTCACCAAGGGAATTGATACAATCTTACAGAAACACCAGATAGATGAAGACTAGAAATTGCTAAATCAACTGCTCGTGCCATGCCTCCCTTGGAAAGGTCGAATACTTGAAAATCTTTGGACCACTATAAGCAGTTTTTTTATATATTCACTATCACTGGACAATGATCTGTGGTTCCAGTTTGCTAAACTCGGCTTCACAAACTGTAATGACGTTGAAAATTTTGAAAGGGTTTAGAATGGGCTAACGGATATTTAAAATATCGTTTTGCACGTGCAAGGTGATTACGGAATTGTACAATATCATTTGAACGTAATAATAAGAATAGATATACTGAAAGTGATTTAGGGTCTAAGGAGAGTCCTAGTACCAAGCAAAGTTGGAAACCGCACGATAGACTAAAATTTTTGAACGAATGCTCACAAGGCCTAACTTCAAACGATCACTACAACAACAATAACATACCCAGTGAAATTCCACAATGTGAGGTCTGGGGAGAATAGAATATACGCAGCAGACCTTTACCTCTACCTTGGTAGGTAGAGCAGCTGTTTTCGAAAGACCCTCGGCTCAAGACAAAGCATAAACACAAGCAAAGCAAGAGAAACGGTCAGACCTGGACAAGAAATTCAAACGATCACTACTATTAGCATATAACAAGTTAGGCTTCTGGGTAATATACCAATTTAAAGGTCTTCGAGTCTAGTTTCCAACGCCGCTAACCGTTTGTCATTTAAACATTCCTATAAAGAGTTGTAATCATTTTACTAATAGGTGTCCAGAAGAGAAAAGCTTGGAATTACAATCTTATAATTACACTTTAAAATCATGCACAACAAACTGACAATTAAATGATTTGCACTACTGCCAAGTCTTTCTCCAAACAAATTTCAAGATTACTCTATTGTTGAGGCATTTTCAGTATTAGTAATTTTACTACTTCCATTGCAGATTTTCTATCTTTCTATAAATCATATTAGATCAGAACTAAAGTTACCAAGAATGGTATAACTTCGAAACAGCCTTACACTAATAAAGGAGAACGACCATTTTATAGACTGGCAGCACAAGTAAATGTCAAAAACTGAGATTATGTATCTTTCCAGTACTCATTCCAATAGCATAGTAGTTCATGCACAAATAGTTGAACACAGAAAATACACCCACTTTCAAAATGACAATAGATTCTTGATAGATTTTCTACATGCTACTTGCTACAAAGTTACTTTTCAATACAATATAATCAATCCACTGTACATAATACAACATGATACACTGGACAAAAAATACAGACTACGATAAGCCGAAAACAGAACACAAGATACAAGTCATAAGAATGAGTGGAAAGATATATAAATGTTTATGCTGGTGGGAGGTAGCAGATATCCAATACAATAGTCGAGGTGCACACAAGCTAGCCTGATTAAGGAAAAAATAAAGAAGAAAGATATATAGATGGCTGCACCTTGAAGGCTGCCTTACATTAAAGTTGCAAAGGACTGACCCTGTGGGCAAAAAATTGAGAGAGCTGGTCCAAGCAAGAAAATCCACACTAGGTAAAGTAGATACTCCAGATCAAAAGGGAAGCAAGAGAAGAACTGATTTCTCTTATGTTTAAGCTATGTCGTTCGGACTCTCCAAAAATGTTGCCGCACATGTGTCAAATCTTCCAAAAATGTACTAATGCAGAATCTGACCTGCACCAAGCGGCATTTTTGAAGGGTCCAAACAACAAAGTGTTTAAGCATATTCAGGATTCAGTGCCCAGGCTTCCTGATAAATCATGTCTTTAATCTGCTCTTCTCCTATCCCTTGTTGCTCAAAGTCGAAGGAGAATGGGACGAGGCAGACAGGTTCATCAGCTGCATCGTGGAGCTTTGCAAGGTAGGGATGAGCTAAAGCTTGCTCAACTGCAACCGAAGAAAAATATATTAGAGGATGAGCTTTGTTGGAATATAATTAAGTAAATAAAAGTGTGCTCTTAAGCTTTTAGATGAGATAGTCGCACACTTCAACATGGTAGCATAGCAGGTAGAGGTTCTGGGATCGAGTCTCACTGCCACCCATTGTCAAAATGTGCTTGGTCATGACAAAAAGAATCAGGCCCACACGTGAGGGGGCGCGTTGAGAATATAATTAAGTAAAAGTGTACTCTCTCTATAGATGAGATGGTCTCTAAAAGCTTAAAAGAGAATGGATGTTGCAGAAAGAATCTTCCTTTACTGTGGCCTATGCAAAAATGAATTATTTTTACTGAGGAAGAATAATTAGCTTTCCTAAGGTAGCTGATGAACATAACAGAGTGACTGTAACTGTCATAGTTTACAGTGTATTGTTCTTAACCAACCCCTTCTTTTTATGATCATTAATTAACCAATTTGATATTATATTAAGTCTTTCTTTCTAAAGGGGCTTGCAGTAGCATTAGCGCTCCTTATTATACAAATGCAAGAAAGGAGAAAGTTGACTTTGATAAAGAAGGACTTGATCTGACTAAAAAAAAGGGCAACTCGGTGCACTAAGCTCCCGCTATACGCAGGGTCCGTGGAAGGGCCGGACCACAAGGGTCTATTGTACGAAGCCTTACCTTGCATTTCTGCAAGATGCTATTTTCACGGCTTGAACCCGTGACCTCCAGGCAAATTAGACTCCATAGAGTTAAAGTGTGAATACATTCAAGAGTAAGGTATATTATCATTTTATTACAAAAAAGAGATTCTTTTGAGTTAAAATAATTGTCCTATCAAGCTTTCAAGTCTATCTTAAATAGCGGTACAGATAAGGGAAATTACCTGTAATTCTTCTAGTAGGGTCGAGTGTCAACATTTTATCTACAAGATCAATGGCTAACGGATTCACATGAGGGAACACTTTTGCTAACTGCTGGCGTGGATGTTGTGGGAGTTGCCTGATGTATCTCTTCGCATCTTCATTTCGGAGGAAGCTAAGATCAGATTCTGTTGGGGTGCCAAGAAGCTGACAAAAATAAACGCAGAAATAAGCATTTGTTTCGCTGTCCAAAATAAGCTGATGTTAATGGTTGTTTGGAAAAAAGGAAAATTTCCCGTTTGGACAGCTCGAATAGAAGATATTCCACAGCACTATAAACAAAGTATTTGACAACATCGATCATTGGTGAATTAATTTTCATGAAGAAACCATAAAATCAAGTCAAGAATACACATAGTAAAACGTCGTTCCATGTAAAACGATGAAAAAAGTGTATCCTATTCTGATATATGTCTATTTACCTCAGTTAGCAAGCGTATTTGATGTACATGATCTTTTCCAGCGAACAAAGGTTTTCTATTCATAAGCTCCATGAAGATGCAACCGACAGACCAAACATCTATGGCAGCAGTGTAATCTGAAGAGTTCAACAAAAGCTCTGGTGCCCTGTACCATCTGGTTACTACATATTCTGTCATATTCTCGTTCTCTAGGTTTGGCCTAGCAAGACCGAAATCACATATCTTAAGATCACAATTTGCATTTAGCAAGAGGTTGCTTGGTTTGAGATCTCTATGAATAACATGCGCGGAATGTATGTATTTTAGCCCTCGGAGGAGCTGATACATGAAGTACTGCAAAAGAAACATTTTTAAAAATTATTTAGAGAAACAATATTAAGACACGTATCATATAGGTTTATAAATTTAAATTGCTATAGTACAATTCATAAAAGCATTTGAGTGAGCAGGGGGTGGATTTACCTGGCAATGATCCTCCGATAAACCTTGGTTCGATCTAATTATTTGGTGAAGATCGGTATCCATGAGTTCAGTAGCAATGTAAACATCAGAAAACTCTCTCCGTAAAGGAGGAGGAATAACATCTCTTAAACCAATGACCTGCATAGCATTTTTTATTTTCCTTGATAAGCAAAAAGTATGAGGTATACTTGTACTAAACGAGGCATCCAAATTGCATTGCATTAAACCTCATTCTGTTTGGAATATAGTTCATCATTATGAAGTCATGTTTTCCAGAATCATGCAGAAACATTGATATACAGCAGGAAATATCCCGCAATATATGTGAGGGAATATGAAGTATTTAACTATTAAACTCTAAAGCATCCACTACCACGAGGTAATTTGCATATTAAGAAAACTGGAAAATCATGATAATTTACAGCCGAAAACTAGAGGAATAGTTTATTATCGGCTTTTGGAAATTCCACTACAACGAGGGAGATCAGTTGGGATCGACTATATGAATCTTCTATATCCGTTCACACTTCAATTGGCACACACAACATTACCCCAACTCTTCCTTGACTTCTTAGACTGCCTTGCCAAGATTTTGCGCGTTGTATCGAATTAAACACATGCTCCACCGCTTGGGCAGGCCCCCGTCCTATTTGTTAAAAATTCCTAGTCTTGGTTTCGATTTTTCCAGATGTATCAGAAACGCTTTACCTTAGCCCCACCCCCTATTCTGGTCCATTCCATTCCAATACTAATCATAGTTAGCCTCACTTTTCCTATACAATCCCAACTATTTACATATCTTGATTCTAGGGAAAAATACTCGTCCGTAAAGCAATAATATGATAATTTCACTCATGATCAGAAAAAATTCTCTTTCACTAATAATTCACAAGACCAAAAAGAATAGCCCAAGTGAAAAAGTTACACAAGAAGACTCACATTTTCATGGTCTAAATGGCGAAGAAGCTTAATCTCGCGGAGCGTCCTCTTAGCATCCATGTAATTATCAAACGCGTTGGCGATTTTCTTAACTGCAACCATCTCATTCAGCTCTGCATTAAATACCGAGCTTCACACAGATAGACACACAAAGCACCATAATTAGCCACTCAAAGCCCTATATAAGGAATCCAGAATTTAAATTCAGCAGATACACCACTTAATAGACATACTCATATTTATAAAATTTCT
The DNA here is from genome assembly GCA_034509755.1 of Anisodus tanguticus. Classification (NCBI taxonomy): domain Eukaryota; kingdom Viridiplantae; phylum Streptophyta; class Magnoliopsida; order Solanales; family Solanaceae; genus Anisodus; species Anisodus tanguticus. The sequence continues at coordinate 55,266,406 of CM067545.1, forward strand.
ATATGCATGTATGTCAATGTCACGTACATCTACTGCTTATATACTAGACCCGAACTATATTCTCAATACAAAGGAAAAATAGGTGAAAACCCAAGAAAAAGTAATTTCATGGAACTCAAAGGTGCGACACATACATATAACTATGAGATTTCTTTCCATTTGCTTAAGCGTTGATGGGTAGAGCTACCGGTAGTTGTACGGATGGGAGATAACAGTTACTCATTTCTCCCAATTTATGTGATATTCTTTCATTTTTGATCTATCTCCGAAAGAAGGACAACTTTTTATATTTAGTACTCCCTTTAAAAACAGTGTCTACCTAGTTTTTTTTATTCAAAAAGGGTGTATACTTATCAAATCAAGAAAGAATTAATCTTATTTTTTCAAATTTTTCCTTAATAAGTGCTAAGTAACCAAACCCCAATACATATTTAATTAGAGATAGTTTAATCAAACTAACTATTTTTATCTAGAAGTTAGCATTTTATTAAGGAATGTGCAAATGACTAAGTAGACACTCTTTTTGAACCGGAGTGAGTAACAAATTAACTCCAAACATTTCAAGTTTCAAAAGTTTCATATTTCTCTTAAACTACTCAGTCAAACTTCTACACATAAATTGAGACGGAGAGAGAAAAGTTTTTAATGCCAAACATATATATACATGTGAATAATAATAAAATTTTAATAAATATTAAATCTGAACCCATAATTTTAAAATTATAGTAAGTACAATACTAAAAATTTTAAAGGTTGAACCTATAGATTTAAATTCATAGAAAAAGAAGAAATGATGTTGAAGAAAAAGAATATTACCAGACAATTCCATAAGCGCCACGGCCAATAGGCATAATAGGAGGGCGATATTTGGTGGTGATCTCAAATAAATTACCAAAAATGTCATATTGAACATATTGTCCACCGTGTGTCAAAACTTTAGGAAATTCAGGGAATTGACCACCTGCCGCACCCATATTTTTATCAACCATTATGTATGATTGAAGGAAAAGAACTATATATGTGCCTAATTAACACAAGATCACGAAAGTGTATATATGACTATATATATATATATATATATATATGTATATATATATATATATGTATGATTGGAGAGGGGGTTCAATGGAGGAATTAGAGAAGAAGGAAGGAAGGAAGGAAGGAGGAAAGAAGTTAGGTGTAACTGGATGCCCATTGACTGGAAAATTTAATATAAAGTATACAAATATGCAATATAGTACTATAGATTAGAATATTAGATTAGATTTCTAGTTGTTTTCCACGTTATAGTTAGCCGACAAGTCAACAGTCTCCTATTCACCCCCTTTGCTTCTTCTTGGCAAGTCTTTCAGCCCCAATTTTATTTTTACATGATAATTACTCAATAGAAAAGAGTGTTCATTTAGTTATTTACAAATCACTTAAGAAAATATTAATATCTATGTAAGTATAGGTAATTTAGCTAAAATATACATAATTAAATATGTATTGAGATTTTGTCACCTAACACTTAATAAGAACAAATCTGAAAAAATAAAGTTAATTCAATCTTAATTTGGTAAGTGAACACTCTTTTTTACTCAAAAAAATAAAGGTTAAGTGGATACTATTTTTTATCCGGAGAGAGTAGTAGCATATTGAACATGGATAAAGTGATATTTGAATTTGAAGCTTAAAATGATATTTAAAAGTTGAAATTGTATTTGATCCCAACACGTTAAACGAACTCTAAACTTGCTAACATGATACTTTTGAATAACAAACACGAAGATGTTATGAAAATTGAACATTTTCATAGCGATCATATAGATATTGGATATTTTTTAAAAATATTTTGTAATTAATTTAGCAAAAAATAAACAAAGTATTTACATATATCCCTAAGCATCTTTACTACGTGAACCAAAATTTCATACCCCTACCCTCGAGAAATCTATAGTCAGGATAATAGCACAATTATCCAAGATGCAAAATGATTGGTTATAAGAATAATAGTACTTCTTAGGTTAGTATCATCGAACCAATTGGTAATCGCAATTAGTATTATTTTTGTATAGTCATCTCATATTCGATATTTTATATTGTTTTGTGTATGATTCATTTAAAGAGAAAACATTCTTTACCGGAATTTATCCATTTTCATGACTCAAACACAAAATCTTTTAATTAAAATGAAGTATGTCATTAATCTCACCACACCCTTGGTGGTTACAATTGATATTACCACAAGCACAAGAGGTTTAATTATTCATCATACTATTATCTAAAAAAATGGTTCAAATTTCGGAATAACCTAACTTCAAATGAAAGTGTGAGTTATTTATGATCAAATGGTACTACTACCGGGAGAGATCTAAGATCTATGTATATTGTTGACTATATTTCTTAAATTTTCATCCCTCTTTTTTTCTATTAAGAATTAATCTAAATAATTGTCCAGCCAACCGTTTAAATTAAAAATAACAGGTGGATGTATAATATATGCATATATCGACTAGAAAAAATAAATAATAAATCCGATCAATTATTTGTGCAAATCGAGGGGAGGGGGTTCGATTTGTCAGATTATAAAACTCAGAACTTTGTGAAGGGAAGGTTTCCAAATTGGTCTTCTGCATGTATGACCAGTTCAATATTTCTAGTAATAGTAAGTGTGGAAGCGGCTAAGCAATCTAACTAGACAGACACATATATTCCATCATTGAAATACAAGCTGGAGACGCGTTTAAGTATATGAGGCCTTTCCTTGCTTGCTTTGGCTCGTTCCTTTCTTGGATGGCTCCAAGTAATTGCATGATTCCGAATTGCACTATCTCTCCATCTCTGAGTACTCTTTTCGGTTTATTTTAGTTGTCGTTCTTACTAAATATAATGATCCAAAATAATTATCATTCTAGAAAATTATGATATAATTAATTATTAGCTTGAACTTTTATTTTTATTCAATAAATGTGAAGAGACAAAAATATGATAAAAATAGTACTACTTCTATTAAATTGAGATCAAAGAATAAATATTTTTTTAGTTAATATTTTCTTAAAGTGTATGCAAAAAAAAAAACATGACAAATACAATAGATCGGACGGAGTATATTTCAACACTCAAAACTGAGTAAATAAATTATTGGACCTTAAATGTGTTTTATAATATTAATTAATAATCACTTGATAAATTAATTAGTGTCACGTAAATGCTTCAACAAATATTAGGTCAATCTTACTTCAGTTATCACAATGTCTAAAAACTAGGACTGACCACAAGTTTAATAGTGTTAAGTTGTGTTAAAATTGACTTTGATGATTAATAAATACTATCTGAAGAACCAGATCCCTTGAAGTGATGTTCGTACTATCATAATGATGTGATATAAAAGTAGATATTACTTAGAACTAAGAGGGATGATGTGTAAATATTACAACTTAGTTAGTTACTTTGTTAAGATATTTAATGAGGTAGTTAGTCGGTTAGAGATGGATGATTAGTTGTATAAAGTTGTATGTACTGATCAAATTTTCATTAATGAATTGAGATTTTCTCCTCTCTCTTCCTTCTCTTCAATTGCATGAATCTCACCGTCTCCATCAACGGAGTAATCTCATCATGGTATCAGAGCAGACAATCACTAGTGTGATTAACTAATCCTAAATTGAAGGTTTGAAGAAACAATTGAGAGAAGTAACAATGGATATTGATAATACAACAGCAAAAACCCTAAGTCACGATCATCCAATACTTGAGTTCGATTGATAACTCTGGTGCGATTTTGATTGTTCTACAGTTAACAGGTGTAGAGAACTACTATATTTGAAGTCGCGCGATGAGAATTGCAATCCTAGGACGAAACAAGCTAGGGTTCATCGATGGGACTTGCAGGAAGGAGAATTATGGTCCAAATCTTACTGATCTTTGAGAAAGGTGCAATGCAATTGTACTTTCATGGATAATGAATTGTGTTTCAAAGGAATTATTGGTGGGAATGTGTACTCAAGTGATGCAGCAGAAGTTTAGAGTGATCTTAAGGAAATATTTGATAAAGTAGATGGATCTCGCACATATCAATCGCATAAAGAGATTGCAATAATTCATCAAGGTACCAATACAATTTATGTTTAGTTCTCAAAATTGAGAGCACTTTGGGTAGAATCTGATAGTATAGTACCTTTTCCTAGTTGTGAATGCCCTAAGACTCAAGAGTATGTGAAATTTATGAATGGTCTAAAGCTATTTCAATTTCTAATGAGATTAAACGATACCTATGAACAAGCTAGGGCACAAATCCTTATGATGACTCATCTTCCTACAATTAACAAAGCTTATTCAATGTTAATTGAGAGGGGAAGTCAAAGTAACATGATCAACAACAAATCTGTAAATGATATTAATAACTTGACTACATTACTGTCCCTAAGGAATGGTACTACACAAAAGTAAAAGAAGTATTATAATCCTCACTATGATTCAAATTCCCAATGTGATTACTGAAAATTGAAGGGACATACTATAGAGGTATGCTACAGGTTTGTAGGATATCCTCCAGATTAAAAGTTCAAGAAGAAAGGACCTTATCAGGGCAACAATAAAAACACCTATCAGGATAACAATCAAAACAACTATAAGACAATTTTCCTCAAATGGAGTATAAAGGTAACACTCTTACTGCTAATATATATTGTGAGACAACATGTTCAATCAAGTACATCTGAGAATTCTGTTAACAACTTCAGAAGCCTTGAAAAAAAAAAAGCAAACAACTTTGGTTTTGGTAGAAGATACAACAAGGAACAATATGAACAGATAGTGAATATCCTAAACAAAAAAGCAGGTTCATCTAGTCAGAATAAAGCTCCAACCTCAGCAGATGTTGCAGGAATTATCATTGCTCTTATGTTATTTGCTGACGACATAGTTTTAAATGATGAGACATGTAGTGGAGTTAACGAGAGGCTGAAAGTTTGGAGAATGATCCTAGAATCTAAAAGTGTTTAGGTTAAGCAAGACAAAGACGAAGTATACGGAGTGCAAGTTCAGTGACGTGACGCACGAGGCATATGTGGAAGTGAAGATCGAGGCACAAGCTATACCTAAAAGAGAAAGCTTCAAGTACCTTTACGCGGACTTCATAACTTGTGGACTCTTGAATTTATTTTATTTTTTAGAGTCGCCACCTAATTTATAGGAAAATTAGGAAAACCAAGTAAGAAAGATTTTTTTCAATCAAAAGAAAAATCCTTAACCAGAGTTCGAGGTAAGGGTTCAGGTAATTCCCCGGAAAAGGTGTTAGGCACCCGGTATTAAGGATCAGCATAATGCGGTTGGCCTCGGGTTTTAAAATAAGAAAATTGCTTTTATTTGCTTAAGATGTTTTAAAAAAAAATTATAAATATATTTGTCATTTCAAAAAATTATTTTCCGCCAAAGTAAAGCTTTTCACACACATCTTCATTTAAATTAGGAAAAATATTTCTTTGAAAAAAAACCTTTCTTTTGGAATATAATTTCTTTATTATTTTATCCAAAAAGGATAGTAAAGACTAATTTAATCTTTTGTAAAACATTTAACTTTTTTAAAAAGAAAAGGATTTAGCAAAGTTGTAACGTGTAAATGAGTGTTTTATTTAAAAGGGAGGTCAACCAACATTTTTTCCTTTCCTTGTTCCAAACTCTAATCATAAAGGACTTTATCAAATTATTTGAAAAGAACATCTAAACTTAATCAAAAATTTAAGACATCACTTCTAAAAAATATTTTCAAACTTAAACCTCTTTTTTCATTATTTCTTAAAAATCCAAAATGGGATAAAACCTTCTTCTTTTTTTTGTAAAATTAAATTAAGACTTGTTTCAAATAATTTGTAATTTAAAAAGAAATTGTTTCAATATATGAACAATTATGTGAATTAACATAATTAAAAATAAAGCAATTTTTTTTATTAATCTCGGATCTAAAAGTTTACAAAAATGGGTGATCCTATTCATTTCAGCGACATAAATATCGCATCTACTAGCTCAACTAATTCCTAACCTAAGGTTCCAATAATGTTTAAATTTACAACACAAGCAAATGCAAGAAGCAAAATAAAAAATACAAGAAAAAGAATGGGCTGGTGGGTATACTGGCCCACCAGTTTTCCAAAAAAATATAAATAAATAAAATTTTATTGTACGTCTAAACCATTTTCACCCATGGCCGGACATTTAGCAGCTTTCTGGACTCGATAAAATGTATAGTTGGACCTCGTCCCAACAGGTCATAATTGGATGCGCAAGGAGGAGTGGGCCCACCAGGCCCACGAATATGCAAAGGCCGGAAAACACACAATGGGGTTAGAACGTACCCCAAACTTATCATAAAAAAAAAAAATAAGATAAATACCGATACATATATATATATATATATATATATATTTAGACACACACAAAACTGATTCAGCTTAATACTAGTCTCAGCAGTCAACAGTGAGATAGCCCACAACAAAACATGCATTTCTTCAGGCAAACTATATACAGTAAATTAAAGAGGCCCAATTACTCAAACTTGAGCCTTTTAGAGGAAATCAGACAAGCCCAAACACATTGACCCGTTTGACATACTTTTGACACGTATTTAGACACATGAAGGCAGATATACACGAAGTATCTAAAGCATATACACAATATACTTGGAGGTGTACAAGAATATATATAACCTTGATATACAGTTGGGTATACTAAAGTCTCTATAGCCTATATATCTTGAAGTATATCATGGCATATTTAGCAGAGCAGGTAGAAAAAGCAAAGAGAAGGAACATATCAAACATAGACAGGTTCAGCATCATAAAGAAGGAAAGGTTTACACATTTAGGCTCAGACAAAAAATAAAGAGTCTAAACAATAAGTGAACAAATTTGGTTCCAATAAAAGAAGAGGGATAGTTTGCACAAGCACCAGACCTGAGCAAGTGTGAAGAGTAGACATAAACACAACAAGAGAATACCTCAACATTAAACCAAACAAGACCTATCCTCATGCCCAAACTTCAAACCCAACAAGGACATACAGGCACATGTAAAAGAACCTGTCTATATAAATGTTAAACAAATATCATGCTTCATACGGATAGATTCAGAAAATCAGACAGGCAAACAATACATCATAGTAGGTTGTCTAGACATGGCCAACACTTAACAAGAAGTAGATGTCCTACGTTCAAATCATTTACTACAACTTCTAACCACTTAATCAATTTCAAAAATCAAACTATTCCCTGTATATGCCTATTACATGATCATGGTTATAAGCCATGACAAAATGCACCAAGAGTTGGGAACTCAACATGATGCAAACTGATTCAGTATATGCAAAAAATACTAAAGCAAATGTTGCTAAGACAAACTTGATACATGATAACTCATGAAGTTTTTATTAGCGAATATTCACAGTATATTTTGTAATTATGATAGATATATATTTAAGGTAACTTAGGATTCTTATTGTATTATAATTACAAAATATACTGTGAATATTCGCTAATAGTTTTATATGTCAACATGGAAGCATTTTAATATGTCAACAGATAAGGCAGGTAAGAACATGTGGACATACTAGCAGGATCAAACAGTCAGCTAGAGATAATATTTTAAGTATGCAAAGTCCTAAACATGCCATATACTTAACAGATCAAACATTACTAAGTATAGGTTCATAATAACGGAAACATCTTCAAACACCTATTAACATAATCATACTTAGCATATTAAGCACAATATCTCTAAACTAATACATAAAACACAACAAATAAAAGAAATTAAATGAGAAGATATCGAAGATTACCTTTTTGTGCGCATCCGGAGTGGGAAGCTTTTCTCTAAATCCACCAACTCAGCCACACAAAGAAGAAAGAAAATAGTTTAATATTTGACTTCCCTGGATTTCGGCCAGGTCCGGTCCTTTTTTGTAATGGGCCGGGTCCGGTTCTTTTTGTACTGGGCCTGGCTGGAAATAAAATGAGAATGGTCCCAAGTTCGAAATTAAATAAAGAGGTTGGGGTTGGGGGTTAGATCTCTTGCAAATTTGGTAACGAATTAATTCAAAGAATGACCAATTTGACTTAGGATAAAAACTGAAACAAACCCTTTAAATAAAAGTAAAACGAGTGTAAAATATTAATCAATTTTCTTAATTTTACGGAGTAAAATATTAATCAATTAAATGACAATTAATTTAGATAATTCATTAGATAAATGTCCTCATTAATTTATAAAATTAATAAATATATTTCAAAAAAATATGTAAAAATACGCAAATAATATATTTGATCATGTTTCGCCAAATAAATGGCACAATGTCACCAGGATAATTTTATAAAATTATTTTTGTCTCGTAAAATGCATATTTCACTCCGTTCATGACTCAGGAGCCTTGAATAATTAAATAAAGGTATTGGAGGGTAAAAATTAGGTGTCAACAACGGTGAGATTGACGAGGATATTGCACACCGTATTGGAGCAGGGTGGATGGAGGCTCGCCTGCGGGGTGCTTTGTGATAAGAAAGTGTCGTCTAGACTGAAAGGCAAGTTCTACAAAGTGGTGGTTCGACCAGCATTGTTGTATAAGGCAGAATGTTGGCATGTCAAGAACGCTCACGTTCAGACGATGCGAGTGGCGAAGATGAGGATTCTCAGATGGATTTGTGGCCATACTAGGAGAGATATGATTAGAAATAAAGTTATACGGGACAAGGTTGTAGTGGCCTCCGTGGTTGATAAGATGAGAGAGGCGCGACTGAGATGGTTTAGGCATGTGAAGAGGAGGTGTGAGAGATTGACGGTCGTATGAGTTAGGAGAGGTAGGGGTAAACCGAAGAAGAACTGGGGGATGTGATTAGACAGGACATGGCACTACTCCAGCTAACTGAGGACATGATCATAGATAGGAAGATTTAGAGGTCGAGGATTAGGATAGAAAGTTAGTAGGTAGTTGAGTTTTGTCGCTATGGGTGTGAGAGAGGTGGGGGGCTAGCCTCTCTATCTTCTCCTTTTCTTAAGTAGAGTATTTAGGTATCACGTAGAGTATTATTCTAATGTGTGTATTACCCATTTATTCTATAACTGGATATTTTACTGTCATATTTTTGTTGTCTATCGGAAACAACTTATTTGCCCCAAAAAGGTAGAGGTAAGGTCTCTGTATATTTTACCCTCTCCAGACCCCACTCCGTGAGATTACATTGGGTATGTTGTTGTTGTTATACCGCTGCAGTTATCTAGGAGTTCATTTGGATTTTTCTATTATGCAAAAAGTGATATTAGTACTATATATATATATATATATATATATATATATATATATATATATATATATATATATATATATATATATATATATATAATTAGATACTTTAGTTTGATCAGTTAAAGATAAATCTTTGAATGGACTGAGATTGAACTCACGGCCAGTTAACTAGAACTCACAACTAGTTAATGGACTAGATTGAAAAGGAATGATCTGAGATTGAAAACTCATAGCATAACCAGAACTTAAAGATCAATCTTTGAATGGACTGAGATTGAACTGTTCTAACATGACGGTTAATTGTTTTGAGTGAATGTTGGAAAGTTTCACTTGCCGATCGTTGACTATCATTTCGTGCAACGACGGTTAGAAAAATACCCACAGCCTCTTCAACTAGAACTCACGTGGTTCGATGCTCGACTGGCAGCAAATTGTTTTGCCTTATCACACTGACAAGCCGACGAAATATTTCAGAATATAACCGCATTGACTCATACATATGCATGCGATGTCCACAAAGAAGTTCAGCGACCCATGTCATATCGGGCGTAGATGTATGTTGATGTGTGCGACATAACAACTGATGTTCTCATGTTACTTGTTTGATATGCTCAGTTGCTACAACGCGTAAGATAAAATCCTCAATGTCACTGTCGGACTCACTGACACTGCTGGATATGCTCATATCTTTCAATGGAATCTTAAGAAAAACCTATAAAAATAGTAAAAGAATACAAGTCAATGAATAAGTTGTATGTTAAAGCAACTACTTATATATAATAGACATTTGCCATTTAAAAGGAAAATCTGATCAAAAAATTGAAATCTTGAAATAAACTAAATATGTGATATCAACAGAACCCCAACACACCAAACTTGCTTAACCATGCATCTGTCTTTCCTCACTATGCACTAAACTTGCTTTGCCATCTTTTGCCATCCATTTAATTACTAATATCTTTTTTTGCTGAGACCATGTTTATCAGTGACCATCTAATCCAGACTATATCAAGCATTGCATAGAATACATACTAAACAGCATTTTATCGTCATTCTTCTCGGTTTTACTGATCCTTGGTTCAATCTCTATCTTTGATCAAATTACAAGATCAAAAATCTCTAAAGCATTCCAGTGAGCCCATAATTAACAGAGCCACAAACTGCTTACTCATAGCATATTCATTTCAAAAGCTCATAATTTAACATATTCTATAAGGCCTCGTCCAACTCCCCCTGCAATACATAAATGAATGTAAGAGAGGAGAACAAGGATGAACGATTTTGTATCCTCCCTTTTTTCAGGTGGATAGGCGAGAACTAGCTGCAACTGAATCCTCTGACCATCAAAACAGTGAGCATGAGATATTAGCAATCCAGTGTAGTTCTAGCGGCAAAGATATTAGAAAAGCTTGTATTAAGCTCAAAAAGAGATAGATTCCATAATGATTGATGTCCTAAATCATTTCCATCTCTAAGTCACATAATGTAGAACCTAAGAGTTTAATCGCAATAGATTACATAATATATGTTACTGATGTTGGTTCTCTATGTACTTTATAAAGCAGTACGGGAAGTAAGTAACTATTACAAATGTTCGAAAGGATAGATAAATGGTCAATCTTCAAAACTGTCACAAGCTGGTTGTGTCTTGAATCTTGATAACCTTGCAAAGCCAATGTTGAGAACTGCCGCAAGCTTGTTGTGTCTTGAATCTTGATATCCTGAAATCAAGAAACAACTAAATCTGGATGGTTACAACGTTGTGTGTTGAGTCGAGGGATTGCCCTCTGTCCTTAAGACAAGTTTGCCCCGTATATATGCTTTTACGTTAGCGGGCAATAGTCTCCCAAGATAAAACAACACTTTAATCTCAACACTACAAAGCCAATAGGTTGAGCCTATCGAAGAAAACAAATATGACTCGACTTGCTGAAGATATGGAATAGGAAGGAAGAGTTTCTCTCTACTCTTCTCTTTTGTCTCTGTGTATATAGTGTGTCTCTGTAGTGTATATCTTGTGTATACGTGAGGGTTTGGTCACTGTTTTTCAGTCACGAATTGCACTGATTTTCACTGAATTTCACTCACTGTTTTGTGCTATTTTGTGGCTGTTTTTCTCACTGTTTTGTGCTGAATTTCAGTCACGTAAGCATCTGTTTTCCAGCCACGTTATTGAGCCAAAGGAGGCCTCAATATATAGCAAGGAGGAGGCTGCCCAACAGCCACAACAAGGCTGTTAATAGCCATTAGTGAGGGCTGTTAATGGCCATTTAGGAGGCAGATTTAAGGTTGTTCATGGCCAAGTAATGGGCTGTTAATGGAGGAGTTAATCAGCCAAGTAATGGCTGATTAATGCCTCAAAAAACAGTCTCAACGGTAGGCTTCTGCCTTCCGTCACCTTCCTAGAAACTCTGGGGACTAAACTGTAAATATTGAAACTTCAGGGACCAAACTGTACATATGAAAGAATTCTGGTCCAAACTGTACATATGAAACTTCAGGGATCAAACTGTACATCTGGCAGAGTTCTCTTGTCCAAAAAGATAATATCAGACAGCCCGTGACCCCGGAACCGGATGTGGGCTTAGCCTTGAACCCAAGCACATCTAGGTCTTCCCTCCTTTAAACACATGGGATACCCTTGGGGTCCCAAACCCTTTACCAATTTGAGACATATATAGAGAGCAATTCTTCCTATTCCCACCGATGTGGTAGATTTGTCTCACACCACATTTTCATGTCTTAAACACCTTACTTCGCGGACCAATATCTCTTTCATTCTCAACGAAATTAGACGATTCTTGACCCTACGGTCATCTACTCACTTCGTAGATCATGCACGTGCAAAGAGACAAGGCCTCCAACATGCGGAACACTAGTGTTTAATTCATCAAAGATGGGTGGACGCATCTCCCCGCCAAAGGCTAATTTCCAACAACTGATTAGTCAAATTTTTTTCAAGTCCTCAACCCATTTTTATCAATCTAATGCTTATTCATGATATTTTGCAATGGAGTAATCACAACTTGCTCATAGTAGATATCAATCTCATCATGTGTTGATGATTGTGCTTGTTCTCGTTCCCGCTTCTCTTTTTCTTTTGCTTCCTCCCTGACTCTCTTCCATTTCAAGTGTTCCTTAAGATATTCAAATATGCCTTCGGTTGTTGTAGCTCGACTTTTTTTGCGGCGTGTAGATAGGACACCATCATTTGGAACAAATGCATCACACATAGTCCGCTTCTCACTATCAGTACCGCTGCCAGTGTTCACGCTCATAGGTTGATATATGTTTTCAGTACTGGCAGGGTTGTCGTCACAATCAAATACATCATCCTCCACTTCAATAGGTTCTTCTGTTGTTGGTTGCGAAATAGGCGTCTTACTGTTTACGACATGGCTACCCGTGGCAATTGATTCCCAAATATTTCTTCCAATAAGTCATAATGTTTAAGCCCTTTGTGTCTGTACTTGGAAATATTTACTCCTCTTTCTTTTTTTTGCTAAAAAAATATATAAGATAGAAAGTTACATTATAAAGTTCACATACACAGAAGAAAAATACTCAATATTTATCACATAAGCTTACCGCCACATAGTGTGCCCAAATTTCAGAAGGACAAGTAACTGTACAGTATCCGGAGCAAGACTGAAGTAGGCCTTTGAAATCTTTTAGATCTTTTCTTAATGCTCGATATTTGGTCTTTACGCGGATTTCATCATAATTGTCTTGTTTTCCTATTCTAGTCCAAAATTCATCGATGATTTTCTTCCAGCGTGGACCACTGATAGTATTACCATTAAACTCGTATTTCCTCGCATCATCATGTAGGACTTCGATGAAGACCTATGTGTCCTCGTCCGATCATTTTTCAGCATTTGAATCACGTGGTTTACTCATTCTTTTACGTTTTTACAATACAACAACAATAGGATAACAAGTCGCATTCACTATATTCACTTTTAGATTACATAACATTTGGAAACTTGCCTCACATAAGCACAATGAAATTAATTAAAATTTTAACTTATGTTACCCTGTTAACCGATGGAGGCGCAACCACTGAATTTTCGTCTGACTTGACATGTTATGTGCATTGTCTAATTTCAGGAAAATAAGCAGGAAACTATAACAAAATAACAATGGCAAATTTGAACATAAAAAGGGATTTATAGCTACAAGCCTACAACTTATTCCTAAAGCTAATAGATGATAGACCAATTTCATAGAAGTAAATTTGAAACATTAGAGAATGAACTTAACTTTTAATAGAGAATTGAAGAAATCCTGAAGATGAACACTTCACTCCCATTCTTCTTTTTTGTTTCTTTTTGCTAGCTCAGACTCACACTTACACATACATAAAGAAAGCCAGCTAATTTATTGATGTGGTAAGGTGTTTGGCAACAGATGAAAGTAAATAAAGGTTGGTAGAAGTTAATGAGGTTGGTAAATGGTTCATGGGAGTAATTGTTAAAAATATCCTACCAACTTGCAGATTAATATTTGATATAAATGATTGGTAATTATATTTACTAACTTATGAGTCTTTTTTATATAAAATATAAACTTATGAGTTAAGTTTTACAAAATAAAAATTTGAAATCATAATTTGGAATTCCAAATCCTTTTTGGATGATTTAGGATTTTATCTCATGAGATGAAATCATGAGTGAAATCGCATCTCATCTCATGAGATGAAATCGCATGTCTAGACGCCTACTTAGAACAAGAGGTTTAATGATTAATTATTGTAGTATCATTTATAATGAAAGCACTTTTTTCCAGAAATCAAAAGAAAATGTAAGTCATTCACTTAATTTTGAACAATGGACCTAGTACTGAGAGATCTCAGTTCTAACTTCTACCTCATATTACTGAATACAACCACATACCCAGTGAAATCCCACAACGTGGTCGGTCAGTGAAATCTCAGTTCTACCTCATATTACTGAATATTTTGTCAATTATTTTATTCCCTTTCTTTATTTCTTCTTTTAGATATTAAGACTCAAAATATTGTGAAAGGTTTCCAAGTTGTAGGCCTTTCTATTTTGGAAAAAGAAAATTATTCTCATTTGCTGAAAGAAAGATGCTGTTTTTCATCTAAGACCATGGACCATTTCAAAATGTCTAGTACTAAAAATCGAGACGTCACTTTCTTAGTGCCAAGACCTAAAACACCTCGTTGAACAGTTTAAAATACAAGTGAAAACACCTAGATACTCAGGTCTTTAGTATTCACCAAACTGAAATTTGACTATTGACTTATAAATGGAATGAACACAATTTCCATGCTATCATAAAGACATTGCTTTTACTAGTAAAAACATATGATAAAACATGTCATTAGAGATTTGGCTATTCAGCATGCCAAACCGAATAAATAAAATTAAGGATAGTGGTCGTCAAGATCTTTCATTTAAATACTTTAACTAAACCTTATTTCATTTAGACATATGGAATAGGGTTCAACTGTGTCATTTAGATACTTTTCGTTGAATCAGCCAAATATGTAATGTGTGTGTAACACACTCGCCGATGACATGGAAAAATGACAAATTAAATTATGACATGTGTCATTTGATCCCATAATAATGTAAAAACAAAATTGAGTAAAACTAATATTTTAAAAAAGAAAAGAAAACTTCATTTTCTAAACCCTACACATTATTAGCACAAAAAGAAATACATTTACTAACAAAAGAAAAAAATTGAAATAATGTTCTTAGTGTTCTTCACCATTTTTATGTGTGTTCTTGTTTCAACCATGATTTTAATCCAAAAATTAAGAAAAACTCCTCCAAAATTGTTATAACTTCAGCTAAAGATTCCCCCACAGAGACTCGAAGACAACTTCGACATTAATTTCTCAAAATTTTCATCTAATAAAGTAACCTATTTTAAACCTTTAAACTTTTTAAAGAATCCCTTAACAGTGTTTCGATAAATTCCTTTGATTTTTTTTTCTTTTACTAGGAGAGAGCAAAAGATTGAGTTGAATTAAAAATGTAATTGATTTTTTTCGATAGTGATAGCGGTGGCGATGATGGTAGGAAGATGGTAGAAAATAGAATGAAGAAGAGTGAAATAAACAAATAAAAAAATAAAGAATGAAGAAGGAAATTAAAGAAAAAAATAAAAGAATAAGTTTTTTGTCCTTTTAACGCTCCTATTTGGTGTGAAATCCACACTTGTCAAATCAGCGAAAAGTGTCTAAATGACACAGTGAAGGTCCACTTCAGGTGTCTAAATGAAACAATGTTTAATTGAGGTGTCGAAGTGAAAAATCTTGACGACCACAAAGGGCCGCCGATGAGTTTGGCCTAAAATTAAAAATCACTTGATACATTATGTGTCGAATGCTTCAGTAACTAATGTTAGTTTAGTTATTACCGGAGTCGAAAAAACTAGTAGAGAAGTACAATAGCAAAACGCTTAATCCGCAATCATGGTTAGTTATATAAAGCTTCCATTGTCCTATATAATTCAGTGGATGCTCATTATCTACAATTGGTTGGCATACAAGCTAAGAAGGCACCCTTCATCTAATAACATATAACAGGAAAACATCATGTCTGATCTCTAGAATCACGGTAAAGATTGCTGGTAATGACGTTGATTTAAGTTCTTGAGGTATAAAAAAAAAAGCAACACGTCGATGCATAAAATTTCTATTTGAGCTATAAAATAATAAAGAGAGACGGTGAAATGTTGAAAAATTGCCACCTTGGAGATATGGTGAGACATAGGTAGGCTGGCAGGCACATATAGGAGACAAGAAGAAGAAAAAAAAGGAGGTGAGGTTAGGGATTATACCGAGGAAATGGTTTTTCAGGGCTAGTAAGAAAAATGGTGGAAAACAGGGCAAGTGTTAGATCAAACCTCAAATGCTTTAAAGCCCTTTGCTTGTTTTGAGTTATTTTAGTTAAAACTTATTTGACCAACGTTTTCTCCTTGTCAATGTCTGGTTTAGGCAAGTTGAATTACTGATTTTGATCTAGCACTGGCCATCTTTAGCGATCAGCAAAATTGTATCAAGCTACCAAAATGGAAAATTGTCAAAAACGATGAAACTACAAAAAGAAAATAGAAACTTATTAAAAGCTGGAAAAGAGTGACAATAGCATCGTCTAATATAGCTGCCAAATTTGAATCATGCTATAAGAGCAGCAAAAGAAGACAAAAACCAACACGAGTGAAACATGAACAAAAACATGCCACCACTCCCAACTCTTCCGATCACCATCTTAAGCTTCAGCAAATCTGCCATTAAAAAAAACAAATTGATAGGTGAGACACTATCACTAACCACATCCAAAGGAGAATTTTATGAGTTTTCAATAAGCAGATATACAGACAAGTTTTCAACCAATTATATGCTTACCCCAATTCAGAAAGCTTCAAGTGAGCCTCAGCATAGTCAGCAAAGAAGGCATCTTCATCCTGACATAAGCAAAAGAGTTGCTCCTATCAGTCATACAGCCAAGCATTTACAACTTAGATGAATAGAATTTTACAGTTTATATGTACTGACCGCAGCATATTTCTCAACAAGGGGGCGGAAAGCAGGATCAGAGAGGAGAGCCTTGTCTGATGGCAACTGTAAAAGCCCTTCTTTTTCCCCACTCAAAAGCTCCCTGACAATAATAAATGTCATATTAACAAAATGGACTGATAACAGTTTGCAGTTAAACAGTATCCCAAAAATGGAGAACGGAAAAAAGACATGTTCTGTTTAGTATTCTTACTTAAAGTAAGAGTTGTCAAAGATGAGGGGATTAGCAGTCCAAGGTCCCTCAAAACCAGAACGCTCCTTGTGGCACCTTCCCTGGAGAAAATATCACAAAGAAAATAAGTATGTAGGAATAGAACCTTGCAATAAATAGGCTTAAACAGTAAAAGCAGGCAACAAACCAAGGTATGGCCACCAGAGAGTGCAACAATATCCTTGTCAGAAAGACCCATTTGTTTCACGAACACGTCCCTCAAGTGGTCAGAGCCTGCATTAGGTTTACATATAATTATCGTCGCAGGCAAATTGCAGGAAATCTTATGTTCTGCAATCAACATCTGCTCTGTAAAGCTATCATAAGACAATTTGCAAAGGAAGAACTTACCCTTGGTGGCATCAGGCAGGCGGCCTTCAACAGGTGGTTCTGGTTTGTCCTGGCAAAGCAATATTAACATAGATTCAAGATTTCACCAAATGAGTTATTGTAATATTGATAGACCGGCATGAACATTTTAATGAACATTTGGATTGAAGTTGCCAGTATCACATGTCAGTGTTTCCTTAGATATCAGGCCTCAAATTTGAAAGAAAAAACGATACATTACACGTCAAATAAAATTGCTATAAAGAAGCAGAGACAGTCTGAGTAACCTCTCTACCAGGGTGAAAGGGAACATCAGGTCCTCCAGTAACTTCAACAGCAACAACACCAGCCAACTGCACCAAAAAGAATAACAAGTCAGTTCTGCACTTTGTTTAAGCAAATAAAATAACGTCAGTTCTAATAATCAGTAGAAGAGTACATACTTGATAGAAATCAGCATAGGAGAGGATGGGAAACTGCTCCCTAATGGGCTCCAAGAGTCTCAGAGCAATGTCAATACCGTTGTTTGCTCCATGTCCTTGTTCAGCTTTGAACCTCATGGTACCAAAAGGACCTCCAGTTTTAGAACACACATCATAGGTACCAGCAGAGTGCCATCTGAAACAACACAAAATATCTTCAAGGCCATGGAACAATGTGAAAGAAGTTACTGCTACCATCTCAATTCACATGACACTTCCTATTTCAAATATTCCTAGATGTGTAATACCATCCTTTTATACACGATTCTCGAAAATTACAATTCATTTTTTATTGTTGAAAACAATTATGTTAATCAGAAAAATTACAATTCATTATACCATCGGACCAAATGTATTGTATTCACTGTCAAACTAATCACTCCGCCATTATTTAAAACATAGTTCCGCAATATTAATTAATATAAAAATGCCAAATTAACTTATTAAATACCATGCCAAATGGAGGAGAAATTACTTCTCTTCAAGGCCATCGAACAACTTTCCCTTTCTTTTTTTCAGAAAAAAGTTACTGCTACCATCTCAATTCACGTGACACTTCCTATTTCAAATATTCCTAAATGTGTAATACCATCCCTTTATACACAATTCTCAAAAATTACAATTCATTGTACCATTTGATCTAATGTATTGTATTCACTGTCGAACTAATCATTCAACCATTATTTCAATCATAGTTCCACTATCATTAATATAAAAAAAATGCAACAATGTAATTCCACAAGCGGGATTTGGGGAGGGTGGGGTGTATGCAGACCTTACCCATGCCTTGGGAGGTAGAGAGGCAGTTTCAGATAGACCCTCGATTCAAAGACAAGGAAACAAAAGCAATACGGAAAAAAAAGAACATACAATAACATAAATCAGTCTGAGAAGGAACAATAACATAACTGCCACAAAAATCATACGCTAATCGAAGTAACAAGAAACACCAAAGTAATAACAGAACTCAAAGGACAAGAAACTGTCAGAGTAATACTACGACTACAAGTATGAAAAGATAAGTGACAAACGCTCAACTACCTAAACTCTACCCTAATCCATGTCCTTCACATTAAAAAAGATGCTAAATTAACATATTAAAAACTGTGCAAAAGGGAAGGGAAATTACTTCTATTTTGTAAATTGAGCAATTCACTAGCATTTCATTGGTCTGTTTTAAACATCTACAAAATCCGCAAAAGCAGCAAGAAACCAATTGAAGAGAACTTACGCAAGACGGAGAATAAGAGGAGCACAATTCTTCTCAGCAATGAGTCCTCTGAGTTTCCTCTTACATTTATCAACAGCCTTAAGGTACTCCTCGCTCACGGTGGGATAGCACTTACCCATAGTTACTGTTCTACACAACATTTAACCACACAATAAGATCCAAGTTTCACAATCCAATACACAACAAGATATCAACTGATCATATACTCATGTTACACTTAAAATACATAAATCATACTTAAAATTTTTTAAAAAAAAGGAAGGAAAAAGAACACAAATAAAATGTATAAACAGGTTGTTTGTTTCTTTGCAGAGAGAAGTAAAAAATATACATACCACTACTTAAATCAACTTCACCTACCTACTAAAATGTACTAGTTAAAACATCTAAAAAAACATATATGTACATTCTTTTCTTGAACATTTTATCAATAGTACTCCCCCTATTCTTGTCCCAATTTATAAGACACACTTTTCTTTTTAGTCGGTCCAAAAAAAAAATGACACATTTACTTATTACACAACAATTTAATTTTTAAATTTATATTTTACGCTTAACACAAATATATTTGGCTTGTTTTAGACCATAAGATTCAAAAGTATTCTTTTTATCTCTTAAACTCCGAACTCAGTCAAACTACATAACATTATAAGTTCAGATATTGTCTTTAAAATCACGGATCCGCCTATGTTAGGCAGAAAACATCTATACATCAACACATATTTCACAAGATCAAGGCCATATAAAAAGTGAATGAAATATATATAACCAAAATAACACAAATTAAGCTGTGCATTAGAGATCGATAGATAAAAACCTGAAGAAGCAAATATCGAGGCGAAATGCAAAGCGTTAAACCCTAGAAAGAGCAGTGGCACGAGCAGACCACAAGCACTGAAATGAAATGAAAATGATTTTAAGCCAATGGTGAAGATATAAGGAAGAGAAGTTTCTAGTAGGTGAATGTAGACCGTAGGATTAAGATGATCGTGTGGCTAAGATTGAGATATGAAGTAAACGGCTGAGATTGGATTTATAACGAATTCGTTGTATGGTAGCCGATAGGTGCGTAGGAATTTTGGATTTTTCTGTATCGTGGACTCAAATCACAATCATGCCGGACTTTTAAATTATTATATCAAATGACTAAAAAGTCTTTGGTGCGACCGTCCTGAAGGGAACAATTCATTGTTATGTTTCTAAGAAAAAGAATAATATACATAAAATTTATCGATAATCACTTAAATTTGTCAACTAAATTTCATTTAAATAATCAAATTAACTTGTTTCGATTGAGCATCTAAACACATAATAAAATATTTTTAATAGACACTTGTAACTCAAATATTTGGAAATAATTATGCGCACGTCCTCAAATGCTTATTACCTAAATAAATTAATCACTTAAAATACGTCACCTCATTCAATTATGTGCATTAGCCTAAACAAGTTGCAAAACTGCAGTCTTATTCTAATTAAAAGATGAGACATGTTTTATGTGATTAACTTATCTACTTAATAGACGATTGAGAGTACATACATAAACTTTTTTAAAATATAAGCTGAAAGTGTCTAATAGGAATGTTTTATGTGTTTAAGTACTCAATTGAAACGTATTATAGTTTAAGTGTCTAAATGAAATTTACTCACAAATTCGAAGCGTTAGTTGATATATTTAGCCAATAAATAACCTATCAATATGAATGTTAAATATACATCTGCTATACACAATATACATGTGTATATCGGATGAACAGTGCTCTCGGGTTACTGTAGCAGGCCCACGGTTGGGCTGATTTTGTATACAATGTGTATATTAGTCTTGTACCTTAATTAGTCTTGTACACTTACCATAATTGTATAGTTAGTCTCCAAATAGAATAAGGTTTTAGGAGTAGAATAGAAATAGGATTTTCCTATTATGGAAATATGTAAATTATATATATTGTCAGGATTATTTCTTTCATGGTATCAGAAGTCTAGGTCAAACAACAATTTCTCTCCCTAAAATTATTGTTCTTCGGCCAAGCATAAACCGGGCCTCACTCCTCGATTTCTACACCTATTTCCGCTCTCAAAGTCTCTCTTCCAAATCCCTCTATCACTTATTGCTCTTTTGTTATGTCTACGTCAAAGAACGCGTTTCACCATGCCCTTGTTGTTTCTAACATCAAGAATCATATCTCTCTAATTCTTGAAATAGAAAACGTCCAATACGCGACGTGGGCTGAGTTGTTCAAAATTCACGCTCATTCGCATCAAGTCATCCATCACATAATCTCCGCGGCTCCTTAAGATACGGAAGTGTCTAAACGTGAGAATGATCCTAAATTATGGACAACACTTGATGCCACCGTCCTTCGGTGGATTTATTCAACTATCTCTACCGACCTATTGCATATGATTATTGAGCTAGACGCTACGGCGATGGCTACGTGGGATAGGCTGCGTGACATATTTCAGGATATAATCGAAATTCCAGAGTTGTTACCCTCAAACATGAATTTTCTCACGTCAACATGGAAAATTTCCCAAATGTTTCACCTTATTGCAAAAGGTTGAAAATTTTGGCGGACCAACTCCGCAACGTTGGTGCGCCAGTTAGTGAAGATCGTCTTGTTCTACAGATAGTTGCTGGCCTATCCAAGGCCTATAGTGGCGTTGGAACTCTCCTTCGTCAAAGTAATCCTCTTCCGAAGTTCTATCAGGCCCGCTCCATGCTTACCTTGGAAGAAGTCGGCTTGGCTAAAAAGGCAGCTACTAGTGCTAGTCTCGTGGTCATGATGACATCCTCCACTGATCCTCAAATTTTTGGTGACAATTCAAACTAAAATCGGTCTTACGGGGGGTGGGGGGTCAAAAATAACCGAAAAATAATGGGAGAAATCGCGGGGGCAAATGCGGCGGTTCCGGCAGTGGTAGCGGCGGCCAAAACAGTGGCGGTGGACCCCATCCCGGTTATAGTGGGCCTACCGACCCACTAGTCTCAGTCTTGGGCCTCTTGGCCGTAGGCTTGGAACAGTGGGCAGTGGCCCTACGACCCAAATCCTTCACAGATTCCAGCCATTGGCCAGTGGGCTTCCAGCAGCCTAGACGGCCCAATGCACACTGGGCCAGTGGTTCCGGCAGTAGTCACGGGCCGAGCCAGCATGTAGGTGTTCTTGGCCCTGGCCTCCGCAGGCCCATCACGATGTGGGCCCCACTCGACCGACATTGAAGCCGATATGCACACATTTGGTTTAACATCACCGGACCCGAATTGGTACATGGACACCGGTGCGACTACCCATATGACGTCCGATCAAGGTACTCTCTCGTCTTATTCCAATTTGAGCAACCCTCGTGGTATAATTATAGATAATGGTAATACAATTCCGATTCGTGGTTATGGTCATAAAACTTTGTCTCCACCCCATCCACCTCTTATCTTGAAAAATACCCTTCATGCCCCTAAATTGATTAAAAATTTAGTGTATGTCCTTAAATTCACAACTGATAATCATGTTACTGTTGAATTTGATCCGTTTGGGTTTTCTGTGAAGGATTTCAAGACGGGGACTCCTCTCATGAGGTGTGATAGTAGGGGAGATCTTTATCCGATCACACCAAGTTTCAGTCTTTCGAGTCAAGCCTTGCCGTCTACGTTTACCGCCATTGCTCCTTCCTTGTGGCATGCTCGTCTAGGTCATCCGGGGTCATCCATTTTGTCTTCCTTAGCTAAAAATAAATTTATTTCTTGTAAGGGTACGCGTAGTACTCCGAATTGTCAATCTTGTTCTTTAGAAAAAATTATTAGATTGTCGTTTGTAGACTCCAATTCTCATACGTTAATGTCATTTGATATTATTCATAGCAATTTATGGACATCCCTTATTCTAAGTTCGTTGGTCATCGGGAATTTTGTGCTAATAATGGGATCAATTTTCATTTTTTCTTGCCATCATACGTCTTCACGAAATGGGAAAGCCGAACGCAAAATTCGTACTATTAATAATATTGTCCGAACTTTATTGATTCATGCTTCCGTACCCCCGTCTTTTTGGCATCATGCTCTACAAATGGTTACATATCTTCTTAACATTCTTCCTTCCAAAGGTTTGACATATTCGTCCCCCCCCCCCTTCAAATTTTATATAGTAAGACTCTTTCGTATTCCAATCTGAAGGTCTTTGGGTGTTTGTGTTATCCACTTTTTCCATCCACCACAATTAACAAACTTCAGGCCCGGTCTACCCCTTGTGTGTTTTTGGGTTTTTCGTCAAATCACTGTGGTTATAAATGTTTTGATTTATCTTCTAATAAAATCATCCTTAGTCGCCATGTAATTTTTTATGAATCACAATTTCCGTTTGCTAAGATTAGTTATCACATGCCTAGTTCGTATAATTTTTTGGATGATGATATATTCTCGTATATTATTCACCATTTATAGGACATGTCCCGCACCCCAAATATTCCTACGGGCCCACGGCCCGCTGGACCCACTACATTATCGGTACCCATTGTTTCCAATTAACACATTAGGCCGGTTTCAATTCCAGTTTTGATTATTGGGCCAGTTGTCCAGCCCAATACCGAGACTGATCCAGTCACTGCCTCACGTCTAGTTTCCAGTTACCGTATTGGGCCAGCAGGCCCAATACTTGCTGACCGATCCGTCCTTGGTCCCGGTATTTCCCAAAATCTGCATAATTCTTCCCCGAGTCAAAGACCAGTCACTCGTAGTCAACGGGTATTTTAAAACCAAAAACACATTTTAATTTAAATTCTAATGTTCTTAAATCACCTTTACCCCGTAATCCCGTGTCTGACTTAAATGACCCGAATTAAAAAATTGCTATGACCGACGAATATAATGTTCTTATTGATAATAAGACGTGGGAGTTGGTGCCCCGTCCATCTGGTGTTAATATTATTCGGTCTATGTGGATTTTTGCTCATAAGGACAATTTTGACGGTTCTTTTGCGAGGCATAAGGCTCGTCTTGTAGGTGATGGTAAGACTCAGCAGGTTGGTGTAGATTGTGGTGAGACATTTAGCCCGGTGGTCAAGCCGGCTACCATTCGCACTGTGCTCAGCTTGACTCTTTCGAAAGCATGGCCTATTCATTAGTTAGATATGAAGAATGTTTTCTTACATGGTGATCTCAAGGAGACATTATATATGCATCAGCCTTTAGGGTTTAGAGATCCCAAATATCCTCACCATGTCTGTTTATTGAAGAAGTCCTTGTATGGGCTTAAGGAGTCTCCACGGACTTGATATAACAGGTTTGCAAACTGTGTTTCGACTATTGGGTTCTCTCACAGCAGGTCTGATAATTCATTGTTCATATATCGTCGTGGTTCTTCATTGGCTTATATACTATTATATGTGGATGATATTATCTTGACTGCCTCTTTTGATGTATTACGTCAGTCTATCATGAGAAAGCTCAGTTCTGAGTTTGTTATGAAAGACTTGGGGCCCTTGAGTTACTTTTTGGGGATTGTTGTCACTCGTCATACAGGTGGGTTGTTCTTATCACAGAGGAAGTATGCAGCTGAGATCATTGAGAGGGATGGAATGTCATCATATAAGTTCACTTCCACTCCAGTTGATACTAAACCCAAGTTGGGAGCTGCGGTTGGCTCACCTTATGAGGATCCGACTCGCTATCGCAGTCTTGCATGGGCCCTTAAGTATCTTACATTCACGAGACCAGATATTACGTATGTCGTACAACAAATACGGGTGGGCATATATCGGTTTTGTGTCCGAAAAATATGAACTGAATAAAAATAGGGTTTTTTAAAAAAAATGAATCCAAGATTTTAAAAAAAAATGATATGTTCGGTTTATGTCGCCGAACATATCGGATTATATCAGTTTTTTCTAGTGGGTCGGGTTGGGTCGAGGAATTTTTTATTTTTTTTAAAAAAAATTGAATTTCCAAAACTGAAATTGGCATTCACCCCTACATTACCACGAATTTTTGACGTTGAAATGTATTGTATATCGTGAGATCTTGACTAAAGAAAAAGAAAATTAGAAATCGATTTGGGGGGAAACACAAATTGATTGGGAAAACGGACATTTTCGTAAAAATTGGTTGCGCCAAACTGCCTTGTGATAATTTAGGTCGGCCCCGTCTCGAAAAAATACGCAAAATCAAAAAACAACCCGGTAAAACGGACATCCGAGCGCAGAGTTATGACCATTTAAAGTTTCACCAATTTACAACTACTTCCTCTACCTACATTTTATGTCAATGCTTCCGTGATATGTTAATCAAGTTCATGCCGCATTCGACTTCCATAAAAGCTTCATATATTGACTTTAATGACTATGATTCAAGAGATAGTAGTAGCCTAAAATAAAAAATAAGAATAATAATTATATATTTAATTCAGCTTTTTCGGTTCGGTTCGTATCCAAAATTAAAAAACAGAATCACTAAATCCTGATTCGGTTCGTTTTTAAAAAAAAACTGAAAAACCGAACCGAATTTCGATTCGGTTCTCCGGGTTTTTTGCCCACCCATAACAGCAGGTGTGTTTATTTATGCATGATCCCAAGGTTGAGCACATAAATGCACTCAAACGCATTATTCTATACATCCAGGGGACACTTGACTATGACTTACATTTATATCCGTCGTCGACATCTACTCTTGTTTCGTATACATATGTTGATTGGGGCGACTGTCCGGACACCAAACGGTCTATGTCTGGCTATTGTATGTTTCTTGGTAATAACTTGGTCTCATGGTATGCAAAGCGTCAATCGACATTGTCCAGCTCTGGTGCAGAAGCCGAGTATCAAGGGGTAGCCAATGTGGTCTCTGAATCATATTGTTTGCTCAATCTTCTTTTTGAGCTTCATTGTCCTATTCAGAAAGTTACATTGGTTTACTGTGATAATGTTAGTGTCATCTATCGTTCTGGTAATTCGGTTCAGCACCAGCGCACCAAACATATCGAGATGAACATTTATTTTGTTCGCGAAAAGGTAGCTCGTGCACAAGTACGCGTCTGTCATGTCCCTTCCAGATATCAGATTGCAGACATCTTTACAAAGGGTCTTCCCTCGATTTTTTTTGAATATTTTAGGGACAGTCTCAGCGTTCGAACACCCCCGATGTGACTGCGGGGTGTGTTAAATATACATCCGATATACATAATATACGTGTGTATATCAAATGAACAATGCTCTCGGGTTACTGTAGCAGGCCCACGGTTGGGTTGATTTTGTATACAATGTGTATATTAGTCTTGTACCTTAATTAGTTGTACACTTACCATAATTGTATAGTTAGTTTTCAAATAGAATAATGTTTTAAGAGTAGAACAGTAATAAGATTTTCCTATTATGAAAATATATAAATGGTATATATTGTATTTCAATTAATGAAAATAATTAAGAAATTATTTCTTTCCATGAACACGTAGAGGGTAGGCAGGTCATTTCATAAGTAACATCTTTAAAACCAAATGTGAACGCCTAAAGGGTATAAAAGATTCCTCTTAAATAAATGAAAGTTTTCTGATCTCTACCTAGCTTGTATCCTCATTTCTCTCACTGCCCAATTGTTTTTCCCATGTGGCGTGGAAATGGGCACATAACTGAAGGACCGCAGGCACCTGACCAAGAAAGTTGCGGCCTTTTGTTGATATTGACAGCAAAATGATGATGGTCGAACAAAAGCACGTAGTTTATGGAAGAATGGTATTGGCCGACGTCCTAGAATAGTGCAACTTGACCGTCTAATTGGCTGCCATTGGATCTTACCATGTGGTATCCACACGTATGGAGTTTAGACTTTAGATTAACTAGTTACTCAGTTCTAAATAAGTACTCTCTGCGTCTCAAATTATTTGTCAGGATTATTAAAAATACTTATCTAAAATTATTTATCGTGATAGAAGGTCAAGATATGTTTAATTAATTTTTTTCTATTTTATCTTTCGTCACTAATGAATATGTTATATAAATAGAGTAAATATTTAATAGAGAGAGATTATAACTTAAACATAAATAAAGATAAAATATATCAAAATTCTTCCTAAGTAATATTTCTTAAAGGTCGTGTAAATTAAAAAAGTGACAAATAATTTGAGACGAGAGATTACCGTTTAAGAAAAAAATTGTCCCAAAATACCACTTTCTTTAGCAATTCAAGACAAAAGTGAATTATTTTTTTCAACTATACACTTATAATAAAGAACTATTTAATAGTGCTCAATTCTCAAAAAACATCTAATAAATAGGGATAACTTAATAAATTATATTTTATATTTATTATTTTTCTTAATGGGCTTGAAGAAAAACTAAAGTGATCGTTATTTTGAGAGATTGGGATATAATATTAGGACATGTCTGGCCAATCAAATTATTCACTTTCTTTCGACCATCATAACTAGCATTACTACCACTATGGTCAATCATTACTACTAATCACCTTCACCATCATAACTAGCACTTTCGTCAACTATCACCAACATCATTGTCAATCACCACATTTTCTTTAGTCACCATCACCAACATTGTCAATTACTAATATCAATCAACTCCACTACGGTAGTCATTACAACACCAATCACTTCTACCACCAAACTATTACTATCACCATTACTAGCCATTAGCACTAACCACCACCATCACTACAAATCATTTTCATCATCACTAGCGAACATATAAATTTTATTTCTTTTATTAAGTAGTGATTACATTTGTTAAATTTATAATTTTTAATGTATAGTTACTTTTTTATTTGAATTGAATTTATATGTTTAAAGTAAATGTACTATGCATATTTCAATGTTAAAAAATATTTTTTTAATTATTTAATACTCAAACCCTGGTCATTTACGTATATCCCGCGATTTATTGGTAATAGTGTTGATGGACTGATAATATTATCTTCGAAAATAGTCTGATATAAGTCAGAAAGCTGAATATAAAAAAAAGATGCATTTATATTCAAACATATTAATTTTAATGAAAATAAATGAGATCTACTTGAGCACATTGGGTCGTGATAGGCCCCTTCTGTCACCCAATTTACATGCCACGATATGAGAAATAATTGGGCAGCGAGAGAAGTGAGGACACAAGCTAGGTGAATTAACTTTCATTATTTAAAAGGAATCTATTATATAGCATCCATGCGTTCACATTTGTTTTTAAAGATGTTTTCCATACGAAATGTCCTATTCTACCCCTTATGTGCTTGTCTTGATGTGTCATTTTATTCTTTTCTTGAAAAACATAACTATGATAGCAAGAATTTGAAATCAAAGCTTGTGTTAGATTGTGATAAAATAGAAGGAAAAATATATAAAAAAATAATGAGTAAATCTGTTCTTACAAGATGAAAATGATGATTTAAGAAGTCATGGAAAGAGAACATGGCATAAAATATAATAGAAAATAATTTGAGAATATATTTGTCATTAATAAAATTTCTGATGGGTATAAAATTGGACTAAAACTAAGAATATATGTAATTTCGTCTCGCTATTGGACACCTTGTTCTCCTTTTCTCCCTATTTTCTGCATGGATATAATATGGTTGGTGCTTGATTTAAAAACATACCTAACTTTCCACTTGTAGTATAAGGTATTTTGTCAAAATCAAATACTACTGAATAATAGAAATGTTTAAAAGAAATGATCCTTTTAATGGAATTGAAACCATACACTATAAATGAAAAATAGTAAAAATATACGTAATTAATTAGAGTGCAAGTTTATTAATAAATATGAAAAATCAAAGAAATTAGGAAGGAATAGAATTAGAGAAATTAGGGAGGAAACCGACAATAACAACAACAACAATAACATACTCAGTGTAATTCCACAAAGTGGAGTCTGAGGAGGGTATAATATACACAGACTTTATCTTTACCTTTATGGGGTAAAAATGTTGTTTCCGCAGGACCCTCCTCCGCTCAAGAGGAGAGATTAGGGAGGAAACCGGATGAATAATACCATGAGTTTATCATCATCCAATTAGGGAGGAAACCGGATGATGATAAACTCATGGTATTATTCGTTACATGTTTTTGCATTTGGTCAAAACAATAACTACATCACTATTTGTAGAAAATTAAAGAAAATAAATAAAAGAAAATATAATTATTTTTCCTTATAGAGCTTTAACTTAAAAGGAAAGTAAATATTTCACCATTAATGTGGACCTTAAATTAGCATAAAAGTAATTACCATAAAATATCTATAAATATAGTTTTAAACTATTTTAAGCAAATATTTAATTTAATAACACTCTTTTCCCCCCTCATTGTTCGTTCAAGACCGTCGCACTAAGGACGTTTTAGTCATTTAATATAAAAATTTAAAAGTCCTCTTTGATGTGATGGAGTCCACGATTTCAAAAAATCCAAATTCAATATTCAATTTTCTATAACAAAGAGTTCATCTGTCATTTCCTCCAATTTTCATTTCACTCACCAACCCATACAACGAGTTCATTAAGATTATTAAAAAAGGAAAACATTAAATTACATTACACTATATGAAACCAATCTCAGCCGTCTAATTCATCCTAATCCTACGGTGTACATTCACCTACTAGAACCTTCTCTTTAGTCCAACCTTTTTATCTTGTATTTAATACTTAAGTTATTGATTCAATACTCATCATCCAATTTCACCTAAAACTTCAAATAATGTGCATTGTGCATCATTCTAATGATTATCTTATTATGCTAAATCTGTAGAAAATTATCTGATCACCAAAAGGCTTTTTATATCTATTCGTACCTCTTCAATACACCACCAAGTACAACAACAACAACATATCCAGTGTAATTCCACAAGGTGGGTCTGGAGAGGGTAGGATGTACGCAGACCTTACCTTGACCTTTATGGGATAGAGAGGTTATTTATGATATATCCTCGGCTCAAAGAAAAGTAGTAAATGCAGGATTACAAGGGAAATAAGATAATAAAATATTCAGATACAAAACAAAGAAGCAACACATAACAGTACACACATACGAGTATGAATCTACGCAAAACCTAAATAATACTACAAAGAAACGGAGAAGAGGCTAGCCCCTACCTCTCTCACACACAGTTGGCAAAATTCAATGACCTACTAACATTTTATCCTAATCCTCGACCTATAAATTTTCCTATCTAAGGTCATGTCCTCAGTCAATTGAAGTTGTGACATGTCCTGTCTAATCACCTCCTCCAGTTCTTCTTCAGCCTACATCTACCTCTCCTAACTCCTGCTATCGCCAATCTCTCACACCTCCTAACTAGCGCATACTCACACCTCCTCTTTACATGCATGAATCATCTTAGTCTCGCTTCTTTTATTTTGCCCTCCAAGGAGGCCACTCCGACCTTATTCCGTATAACTTCATTCCTAATCATATCTCTCCTAGTATGACCACACATCCATCTGAGCATCATTATCTCCGCTACCTTCATATTCTGAACATGAATGTTTTTGACTACCCAGTTCAGCCTCATGTAACAATGTTGGTCTAACCACCACTCTGTAGAACTTAACTTTCAGCCTTGGTGACACCTTCTTATCGCAAAGCACTTTGGAGACGAGCCTCTATTTCATCCATCCTACTCCAATACGGTGTGCGACATCATGGCCAATCTCCTCATCTCCTTGTATTATAGATCTAAGATACTTGAAGTTTCCTCTTTTAGGTATATCTTGTGCCTTGATCTTTACTTCTATGTCTGCCTTCTGCATGACGTCATTGAACTTGTACTCCATGTACTTCATATTTGTCCTGCTTAACCTAAAACCTTTAGACTCTAAGATCATCCTCCAAATTTCTAGCCTATAATTAAGTCCAATGCGCGTCCCGTTAATCAAAACTATGTCATCTACGAGTAACATACACCATGGCACCTCCTCTTGAATATGTCGTGTCAATTTATCCATCACTAATGCAAATAGAAACAGGATAAAGGTTGATCCCTGATGCAACCTCATCATGGCCAGAAAGTATTTTGAATCACCTTCAACTGTCCTAACCCTAGTCTTGATACCCTTGTACGCGTCCTTAATTTCCATGATATAGGCCACATGCACACCTCTAAACTCTAAACATCTACAAAGAACCTTCCAAGGGACTTTATCATACGCTTACTCAAGATCAATGGAACACCATGTGTAAGTCTCTCTTTTTGTCCCTATATTGCTCCAACAATCTCTTGACAAGATGAATAACATATGTAGTCGATCGCGCCCGGCATGAATCCAAACTGGTTCTCGAATATAGACACATGCCTCTTCATCCTCATCTCGACCACCTTCTTTCAGACTTTCATAGTGCAAATTGATATTATATACCACCAAGTATCTAGGTAAATCATTAGAATTATCCTTATAGCTGCAAGCCACAAAATATTATCAAATCAATTTGTTGGCTTCAACAAGAGCTGGTAAACCTACCATATTCCTATCTTGAGTTGTCAATCTATCAAGTCTGGCTAAAAATGACTACTAGTATAATCGTAAATCTTTCGAGCAATATATCCATAAGACACCGGGCATTAACTGAACAAATCTGACCAGACGAAAAATGTACAATCCTCCCAATGTCACCAATAGTTGTCCGAACTGATTCCAAATCCTTACAAAGTAATTAATAAGCCCTCCATAAGTCTGTGGTAACCCATTCTATCCTTTGTTCATACATAATCAACCTTGTACTGTCATTCTCGACTTCAAAAGCTGAAATCTATCCAATTTATTCACTCAGTCCTGAGGAATTATACCTTAAAACTCAAACATTCATGTTTCTCAATTCACACTCGCAACGTAAATCTGATAAAGCTTCAATAATCTGAATACATCAAATTCTTCTTCTTGCGCTTTCACTTAACTCGTTCACCACTCTGAACACTATGATGCAAGACATCTGGCTCCGTACTCCACTTTTCATACCATAAGATCTCTGAGTGCAATACCTTGTTAGACTTTTAGCAAATTCGAAAGTATCAAATCTTATATTGCACGTGCCTTTCCACGTACATGTTCTCCCTCTGTTCCAATTTATGTGGTACTTTTCACTTTTCTAGAGTCAATTTTTGACTTAACTTTAAAGCCAAATTGAATTAGATTAACTCAATACTTTAAGATTAAATATATTTGAAAACTAAATGAAAAATAGTATAAGTTACAATTTTTCTCATATTAATATGGTGAAAAAATAGATTCTAAAATATTGGTCAAAGTTCATGTAGTTTGAATATCGAGAAACGAAAAGTATCATATAAATCGGAACAGAATAACTATATATACGCTGTTTTCCCAAAAGGAAATGGAAAAGAAAAGGGTTTAGTGGGAATCCAAACCATTTCTATCAAGCAAATTGGAGAAAGCCCAAGGACCCCAAAGAAGACCCAACCAAAATGTTAGGCCCAAATCCTTAAATGAGTGACCTCCAGCCCAAAGTTCTAACATTTCAGTACCCATGGCGGCAACTATCCCGCCCATATTTCTTATTTCCACCCAAAAAAATGTCACAAAAGTATGGCTGGCTAGTGGGCCGGGTCGGTCCGGTCCCGCCCCGAACCAGACATTTTAAAAAAAAATAGCGGTATCGGGACTCGAACCGGGACGGGACATGGTCTCGTCCCGACCCGTCCCGCTCCGCCCCAGGCCCGCCAGTCCCGACCCGATCCCTCCTGAAACCTCCCTTTTTGCAAAAAAAACGTTGCACCAACTACCATTTTACATTTTGGCCGTTGTGCAACAACCATTTTACATTTTGGCCGTTGTGCAACGACTATTTTTGGCCTACCCCCTCCCCCCCTAACCCCCTTAATTTTTATTTTTAACCCATAAGTTATTATATTTATACTTTAACCCAATTTCCCAACTATAAATACCTCATTTTCTCTTCATTTTTCTCACAAATCTTCCTACAATCTCTCTAATCTCTCAATCTATCTCTCTACAAGTCTATATTGTCTACTAAATATTCAATTTTATTTATTCATTTGTGAGTGAAGTTGGCAACTAGCTTGAGGATTATCCATCAAGCAAAGTTTCAATTTTCAACCTCTCGATTACACGTCGACGTTACGTCGGCATTTAGTACATTCGTTCATTCATTAAATTATTATTGTCTGTTTATTTTATTTAGCGCACTTAATTTCATTTACTTTAATTATTTTTTAGTAAAATTATAAATTTATAATGGAAGGATTTAAACGTATGCTTACGGGTAGGGTCATGCTTCTTATAGTAGGGGCAACAAGGGCATGGTACTTCTTCTAGTCATCTTATTTCTAGACAGAATCATATTCCTACACCGGATGATTTTGTTGATACTGAACATTTTCCTAGAATACCATTAGATTTAGATGAGGAGCTATTTTCTGAAACTCAAGAAGATTTTAATTTAGACAATTATCTAGATGATACACCCACTAATGTAGATGACAACACACCCACTAGTGCACCTTCAACTGAAATGCCTCATATTCCCCCTAGTATGAGACGAGGTCCAACAAAACGACCATTAAAATCAGATGCATGGACATTTTTTGATAGGGACGTAGAGAATCAAGTAGCTAGATGTAAAATTTGTAAAGATGTTTTCAAATTTAAAACTGGAAAAGGTCACGGTGGGACGGGGGGTTTAATGAGACACGTAGCAAGGGCTCATCCAGCTAGATATGCCCAATACGAGGCTTCAAAACTGGGTGCGCAAACGTCCGCACCATCGGGACAAGATTCACATACTGTCCCAGACCAAGTACATGGTCAAATTAACCCTATGACGGGAGGAATTGTAGGCCCTAAATACGATAAACATAGAGATAGGGAAGCAATAGAAAAATTAGTTGTTGTGGAGGGTTTGCCTTTCTCATTTCCTTCATCTCCCGATTTTATTCATTACATTAGAGATATGTATAATCCTGCTTTTAACGATTTTTCTAGATCATATGTTAAGAGAGATGTATTTAAATTTGCACATGAATATCAACAATATTTACTTATTCATTATATCTTTTTAATGGTAAAGTGGCTATCATTTCTGATATAGGCCGTAGTACTAACGACCATGATTTTTTAACGGTAACCTGTCATTGGATAGATTATAAATGGTCTATGCAAAAACGTATCTTAGCGTATAGATATATAGATGATAGGCTCACTGATACTTTTATTGCAGAAAATATTTATCAAGTGTGCGATTATTACGGAACAACTGATAAAATTTTGACTATTACATTAGATAACGCTTCTTCTAACAATTACGCTATGACAATTTTAAAAAATAGTTTAACTCTATCTTTTCCAGATCATTTTCATATAAAATGTGCGTGCCATATATATAACTTAATTGTAAATGATGGTCTATCACTTTTTGAGACGTTCTTAGTAAAATACAATTTGTTATTAACTTTATTTTTAAAAATAATAGAATACAACAAAGAAAATAATATAAAAAAACTTGTCACGATTGCCAACTACCTTATAGAAAAATTCCAAAAGAAGTACCCACTAGGTGAAATTCTTTATACGAGCAACTACTTGTTGCTTATGACTATAAAAAACTTATAACTTTATTTTTTAACTTTCATAATCAAAATCCAGCTGATATGGTTGTAGATAGCGATTGACGAAAAATTTCTGAACTTATTGTATTTTTAGAGAATTTTTTTCAAGCAACAAAAGTGTTTTTCAGTATATATTATGCTACTATTTCAACTATGTTGTTTTATATAGCTCTAATATTTTTACCGTTTAATGAATATATTGATAAACCAGCTTATAAGGCAGCTATTAAAAATATGTTTATCAAAATAAAAAAATATTTTATTTCTATTCCCACTATTTATATTATTGGTCATGTATTAAATTCGACTATTAAAATAGACGGTACTAAATCACTTATTGAAACTATTTACAATTGTATAGAAGTACTACCACCTCCAAGTCCCAAAAATCCAAATCACCCACCACTTATTGAACAAACTAAAGAAGAAGTATTGTCTAACGTAGAAGACGAATGCAAAAAAATATATAGGTTTTACCAACAAGAAAGTGCTAGCAACCTACCGCCTTCTTCTTCTTCTTCTTCTTCTCCTCAACTTCTTCTTCTTCTTCTCAACTTCTCCTTCTTCTTCTCATCTTCTTCTTCTCAACTTCTTCTTCTCATCTTCTTCTTCTTCTCAACTTCTTCTTCTTCTTCAACTCCTCCTCCTCCTCCTCAACTTCTTCTTCTTCTTCTTCTTCTTCTCATCTTCTTCTTCTTCTCAACTTCTTCTTCTTTTCAACTCCTCCTCCTCCTCCTCCTCCTCAACTTCTTCTCAACTTCTCAACTTCTTCTCAACTTCTTCTTCTTCTTCTTCTTCTTCTCAACTTCTTCTTCTTCTTCTTCTCAACTTCACAAAAGACATGTTGTTTCTGCGGCTAGTATTGAAAGCCTCAGAAATAGAATGTGCGGCCGTACCGCTACTAATCAAATTAGCGAGTTTGATATTTTTGTTTTGCAGGGTTCTGTACCGTACCAAGCAGTTCTCAATGAAGAAAGACGTGAAGACTTGCTGAAATACTGGAGGGGGAATGAGAAGACCTTTCCGACACTTTCAATGATGGTCCGAGATGTTTTGAACATTCAAGCGTCATCAATGGCGTCTGAAATCGCTTTTTCTGCTGGCAGATATCAAATAGGATAGCACACACTCATTAGCCGGAGACAGCTTGGAGATTGTAGTATTATTCAGAGATTGGATACGAGCGGAGCGGAGAAGGTGCAATCAACCGGAGATCAACGAAGAAGAAGACGAAAACTATAACGAAATCTTATCCGAAGGTGGTGGAAGCGACGTGGATCAATTTGACCAACAAATACCAATTCCAACCGAAGAACCACAGGAAATTATCAAGCAACTAGAACAGATTTTTTTCAAAATGTAATTTTTTTTAATTGCAATTTACTATGTAATTTGCAACTTTTGAACAACACCACAAATTTGCAATTTTAACAATTGTATTTGTATTACAAAAAAAATCATATGTCTATTAAATAATATAAGAGGAACAAAAACATCACTGGAATGTTTTTATTACATTATCTTGTTCAATTATTGAGTTATATATATATATATATATATATATATATATATATATGTTATTTTTTAAATAAAGTGCAAAAAAAAAAACCGATCCCGCCCCGACTCCGACGAGATCGGAAATGGGACGGGACGGCGGCGAATCCCGCCTGTCCTGCCCCGCCCCGCCCCGATCCCGACCCGACGGACCCGATACCGGCCCACTGGCCACGCCTAGACAAAAGCACCCTCAAATTCCATAAGAAAAGCGACAACAACATGTCATCTTCGTCACTTCCTGTAGTTTAATCCTAACCGTCCGATTTTCATCCAACAGCGGAAATCATTTCCCATATCCAATACAAGGATTGAAGTGAAACTCCCACAAAACATCACCATCCCATATAAATAGAGCAATCTTCGACCTTTCCTGGGGAGTGATTCAATTACAGGTTGGTCTCTATTTATCTTCTTCTAATTTGTACTATACTTTTTTTTTTTACTTTCTTAGTATTATTACTGTATTTATTTTTTTAACCTTCTTAACTTTCTTGAGTTGTACTGGTAATACTTTGGAATGTAATTTTCTCTAATTAAATTGGTTTCAACTTTGTGTACATTAATTTAAGTCTAGTTATATTGTGGGTTTCATTATTTGAGTTCTAATTTGTTTCTTCTGTTCACTGCATATAGATAATTTTAGTGGGTGGTTATATATTGTAAAATAATAATAATTATCTTTAAAAACTGAATTCGTCAAATTTGTGCAGGAAATTTCAAAGATGTCATTAAGAGGAAAGGGAGGAAAAGGGTTGGGAAAGGGAGGAGCAAAACGACACCTCGTAGAAAGTCATATTGAAGAACCCCTTTTATCTAGAAAAACTACTCGCAAAGAGAATAATTGGATGAATCCAGAAAAATTCCAACCTTTCCGTCAAAACATAAGTCCTGACGAATTAACCTAAATAGTCGTCCATCCAACCTCTTGTCACGATCTTCCAGTACCAGCCCCATTTGATAGGTCCTGATGACATGAACGTCAAGCACATTGTCTCCAACGTCCTGTTGAATCTGATAGGCTGAATTCGAGACAGTAGACTACGTCAAGTGTCATTATATCTGCAAAATCTTGCGGGATTGAAACCAAATAGCTGCAACTATCAAGGAATAGTTTTTCAAGGCATGGAAATTGATCACTAATGGCTCTTCAATATCTCAAGTTTACGCGTTTAAGCAGCAACAACTTCAAGTGAGGAAACTTGTCCTCAACTACTTCCCACTCCTCCCCTTCACAAGCATAATTTGCTAGTTTAAGGACCTCGAGTTTTGGTAACTTACCAACAATACTCAAATCCTTCCATGACAGACATGTTTTGGTAAAAGCTAACTTCTTAAGGTTTTGTGGAAAAACACTTGGAAGAGGAAGGACCAAAGGTGGACAAATATCTATCGTGCTCGAAGATAGATGATTAAAATTTGAACTCTTGATCTCAAATTTCAGTGTCACAAGTTGATCTAAGTAGAAAATATTATGGAGGACCTCTTGTGCACTGCTAATTCTGAAGTCTTCTTCGGTGCCATAAATTTGCAACTTCCTTAAATTGCGAAGTAGTATGAGGAGAGACGATGTACAATGTAAAGGATTCCATCCTAACAGGCTATGCAGATTTTCCAGAACCAACCTCCTCTCTCCAGGCTCGTATGGAAGCAAGTAATTCCAGTTCAAATGGAGATGCCTCAATTATAGTAACTTCAAAACTCTGCAAATTCAAAGGAAAATCTTCCAAATAACTCTTTATTATAAAAGTCTGCAGATAACTGAGGCTAGCTATTGATGGAGGAACCATGTAGTACATTGCAAAATTATAGATCATACACATTTGAGAGAGGCGAACAAAGGCCACAAACATGACGAAGATTTGTTAATCTGGGAAGACGCACTCAAGTCAATAGAGTTTATTCTACTAGCAAATTTAAGGCAGGTAGCTTATGAGAGATATTAAGAAGTTTATTCAGTTTTCCATTGTACCCAAACAAAAATTATAGATCAAAAGATAGGTAAAAAGTATCCAGAGGTAGAAGACATGAGACTTGGAAGTAACTTTTCTATAAAAAATCACCAATTCATAGAACAAACTATGACAAAAATACAATCTTTCACATGATTAATGAACAAAAAGTGGAATTAAGAGAGGAGCTAAGGAAAAAGAAAAGAAAAGAGAATACAATATATACAATCTTCACCAGTTTATCTTCCCTCAGACTTAACCAATTGTGAGAAAACTTTACTCATAGAAACTCCACATAGATCATCCAGATTCAACGCTCCAAACTGGACAGAAGTAGTGGATGCATCAACATGACTGAAATCATTCACTTGAGGAGAAAGCGCTCCGATGAAATTGCTACTGTTTTCATCAGGATCGACTTGAATAACAGCCTCTTGAAGTTGAAGTGCATACTCCAAGTTCCATAGCACATCGCCCATCGAAGGCCTGTCCACACCAAAATCAGCCAAGCATTTCTCTGCTGTTTCTCCGAACTTCCTGAGTGAATCTGGTCTTATTTTTCCAGCAAGTTTCGGATCTATGATTTGCTCGAGCTGTCCCTTCTTCTGCCACTTCATCGCCCATTCAGCTAAATTAACCATTTCCCTCGGAAGAGACGGATCAATGACAGGCCTAGCACAAAGAACTTCGAATAAAACAACACCGAAAGAGTATACATCACTTTTTTCCGTCAATTGCTGCCTCCTGAAATATTCAGGATCTAGGTACCCGAAGCTCCCTTTTACCGCTGTGCTAACATGTGTTTGATCGAGCTCGGGTCCCGCCTTAGAAAGTCCAAAATCAGCAACTTTTGCCATAAGATTCTCATCAAGCAATATGTTTGCAGACTTGACATCACGATGTATAACCGCTTTGCCGTAGCTAGTATGAAGGTAATGTAAACCTCTGGCTGACCCAATGCATATCTCGAGCCTCTGTTTCCAGCTCATACTCGGCATATCCGAATTGTACAAATGCCCCTTGAGGGTCCCGTTTTCCATGTACTCGTACACAAGAATCATCTCATTCTTTTCATCACAGTATCCGATTAACGAAACAAGATGACGATGGCGAAACTGAGAGAGCATCTCTATTTCAGTTTGGAACTCCCTAAGACCTTGTTGGGAACTGGGATTTCCCCTTTTCACAGCTATCTTCGTACCATCGCTTAAAACACCCTTAAATACCTTTCCGAAACCACCTATTCCAATGATCAAACTCTCATCGAAGTTTTTGGTTGCTTCTTGCAAGGCTACAAAAGGTATGCGATAACTCATGTTAGAAGCAGCACTTACGGTCGTCCCGTTTGAATATTTGCTTCCCATAGTGTGAGACATGCCACCAGTGGTAGAGAAAGGAACCCATGATTTTGACAGGCGAAGTTGTTCCTGCTTTCTCCTTCTGTGCATGCAAAACAAAACACCAACTATCAGCAAAACGAGTATGACACCTATGATCACACCCACAATTACACCGATATTCTTCTTTGAGCCCGAGCTTGAGGAAGTAGGTACAGAGGACACATCGGCAAGGCTGCCCCGAGAATTATTCAACTTCAGCAGTTCCAGTCCATTTAGAAAGGCATCTGGATAAGCACTCTTCGAAGACGGGCCAATACTAATGCTAATTCTGTTGCTATTAGCCGGTGGGGTAACAAAATCCATGTAATACGCGGTGGCCAATCTGCTCTGAACTTTAGAACTCAGATCAAAATCAGCAGCTACATTCGACGAATCAACATAGATATTAAACAACAACTGATTAGCAGCCGTAGCCACTATATCGCACAAGTGTAACCGAATGAAATACTGGAAACCTTGTTCCACATCAAATGCCCACGTCACATTAAAATTAGCACTGGCATCATTACCGGAAGCATCCACATTCATCTTAGTGGCAGTACCGTAAACTGTCTGAGGTGCAATATCCTGTGTTGCTCCACCTGGAGGATACTTAACAGATCCGATCTTCGACAATGACTTTGCGAAATCCGGCTGTGTTAAGTAACTTCTATCAGGAACCCAACTTCGCCATAATGTATCGTTATCAAACGATACAGCAGGCCCACCCATGTTTACTCTTGCAACTGTTTCAAGTGCCTGTGCATACATATTACTGAATACACCGGATGGATCGAATGTGGAGGCGTCCTCGGTTATAAGGGAATCAGGTACAGACACGACTTCCAAGGCGTTTATGTAAGCAAATGAATAGCTCAAAGGAGAGAACATGATAACAAGATCCTTTGTTGTTACATTCACAGAAAATTCTTTAACAGTAACATTATTTTTGGGACTAAAATTGCCAAGGAGAACATTCTGTTGAGTTGAAATTGAGAATCTTGATAAGCTCATATCATATGTTTTGTAAACAAATGGATAAAAATAAAGACGGATCCAATGCCTACCAGATTTGGTAATAGGGAATTTATAACTAGATTTTTGAGTAAATATTCTAGCTGTTTAATAAAGAGGTGAATCATTAGACTTGGTAATTGAATTTGAAGGGGTAGTAAGAATATCAGCTAATATATCTTGAGGAGTTGAAAGAAACTTTGAAGCTGATTTATCAGCCACAAATACCCTATTATCAATATTAGTATCTTTTGAAGATCCACAGTTTATTAAGTAATTATCTGTAGGAGTAAATCCAGAAACACAACAAAATCCCAACATTAATATAAACAAAAAACTATGTAATGACAACATTTTAAAACCCCAAGAATTGGAAAAAATCAACTAATTGTTGAAGAAGTGAAGAGATTGCACCTTATTGATTAAATATGCTTCAAGAATGAGATAGAGAGAATACCCAGATTTGGAATGAAGTTTTTTTTAGAGGGGTACAAGGAAAAGCTAAGGATGTTTTTTTTCTTGCATGACAGCACAAATCTAGCAAAGCACAGGTCACCTCAGATGCAGACCAGCTAGTAGATTGTTTAAGAAATAAAACAATTTTTAGATTGTTTAAGAAATAAAACAATTTTTTTTCCCAAGATAATAATTGTTGAAGCGGAAAGAAACAAGGAATTCAAGAATTAAGAGGTCAAAAAGGTCCACTTATATTTATTTCTGTAGTAGTAAAGTATGAGTGTGGGGGTGTCGGTGTGGGATCTGTACCGATATGGTCAGAATTTGGATACTTTGACCAAAATTGACTTCCGACAGATTCAGTGATTTCATAATCAAATAAAAACTAACGTAAAATTGAAGAAAATGAAATAATTCAAATATAGAAATTTCTATGTCACTCTTTTTTCTTTTATCTTCTTACGGAATTTTCTTTTGATCAATATTTTCTCAAGTTCTCCACATAATATTTCATAATTTAGGTTTTATAATTCTATTTTTAGATATTTGAATTGTTTTAGTCGAATTCTCACACCTGTATCTATAACTGGATCCGTATCCCGAATTTAAAATTTAGATCATAAAGGATTAGATCTTTAGATTCTCACCCGTAACGGACACTGTATCCGAATTTGAGCAACTTAAATGCTTCTTCTGTATATAAGAATGTGTAATTCATTTTGGAATTACTAAAAAGCTAAGTTTCATATAAAATAGGCCGCAGGTAATAGTAGTAACTCTAAGAACAGTTCGGGGACCAACTCTTACATCGACGGTTGAAATGGACAAAAGATGTCTGTAACGGACGGTGCAGATTCATGGAATAAAGAAACCAATTCATGAAAGTATAGAGGCATTGTACCAGAATTTAAAATTTATACGTTTGAGATTTTAGTTTTTAAAAATTATAAGATTTTAAGTTAATAATCTATATATATTTAGTAAAATTTTAATATAAATATAGAATTTGAATTGAAATTAGTAGATTCAACGGAATTTGAAATTTATATTTTAGCTCAGCCCCCGATTGTGTCGTCCAGGGATGAGAGGAAAAAGCTCCTAGTTTTTTATTTATTTAAAAAATAAGGGTTTTCTTAACTCCTCCCCTAGGAGCTCCCTCATTTGATCCTTGGTAACTCGAACTCGCAACTTTCGGATTGAAAGTGAAAGACGTTTACCATCTGAACAACCCAACTAGTGGACTGTGGAACAATTTACTACAATTTCCCGGATGAAAGAAAATAAACAACGAATGTGTATTTCAGGCAAAATGTAGAAAGGAAAACTTTTTTATGAGTTGCACTTAGTGTAGTGTTTGTATCAAATTAATAAATATAACAATATTCACCTATATAGATATTTATTATCAAAATGATAAATACGAGGCATGTCTTTCATATATAATTCCACTTTTATTTGTGCTTTTAAAGTTGGACTATCTGTTTAGTACAAACATCATTCACGTAGACATATTTTCGGTAATCACTAATTCGTTTGAGAATTTTCACTTATCAAGAGTTAATTTAATTAATTTTTTAATATTATTAAATATATTTCATTTCATTTTATTTCAGTATAAAATTAAAAACTAAACAAAATATAATGTAATAATAGTTTTTCTCGCCAAAATATAATATATACGATTTAAAATATTTGTCAAAATTCGTTTAAATTGACTCACAACTGAAAAAAAGAAAATGGAAAATGTTTTGGGAGGGAGACTACTAGAGAAGTCTTGTAGACCTTTTTTCACTCAAGTACTTGAAATCCTATTTTCATTCATAGCCCCTTAAACTGAAATTAACTAATATTATGAGGTTAGTGGTATAAGATTTTCTGATCTTTAACACGAGCAAAAATAATTTATTTTTTGGTTCCTCATATTAACTTTTAGAGTTCAGAAATTTTACGTGAGGCTAGCGTTACTTTAGCAATTTATTTAAGATTCTTTTTTTTTTTAAAAAAAAGTTTCTAAAATTTTAAAAGATTCATATGGCTGATTACCAACTAATTTGAGATTAAAGTGCAGCTAATTAATGGATTGATTGACTCATGATTTTTGACTTTTGAATCACGTTTTAATCTTTTGTCTACTATCTTATAGATTTTCAGTCATACAATATTTTATCTTTTATTTTTAAAGGAATTAAGCAATACTTTTACATGACAATTTAAATTGACAATCTCTTTCAAAACAGTCATTTTCACGCCAATTAATCCTACTTAAGTTGAAAAAGAATCTTAAGATTTCTCCTCATCTAGAAACTTGACAATTTTACCCATGTTTTCCCATTTTAAGATTTGTCCAGTTGCACTAAACGTCTAATTTCTACTGTATAAAATAGCAATATGAATGACCTATATATATATTTAAATATTTTTGACCTACGGTCAAATCTCTTTATAATTGTCATTCGCTATAACAACATTTCACTATAACGGCCTGATTTTCTCCGAAATCGATTTTTCATGTTATATTTTACTTCTCTATAACAACATTCTACCTATAACATCAATGCCATTCATTATAGCGGTACACTCTTTATAAAATCATCTCTCTATAACAGTCATACTCAAATATTGTATAATAATATTTGTAAGAAATATATTATGTATACAAAAATAAAATAGCAAGATATTTATCACCTATAGCCCAAATCTCATCTCATAACATCAATCAAGCAATGGATGCTACCACTTATACGGAGTTTGACGCAACTCTTTCAATCCTTAAAACTTATACTGATGAAGAGATTATTGAAACTCTTCCAATCAAGCAATGGATGCTACCACTTATACGGAGTTTGACGCAACTCTTCTAATCCTTGAAACTTACACTGATGAAGAGATTATTGCACAAATGATTGGAGTGGAAGAACAAGAGACAACATATACAAAAGGTGACAACGAAAGTGTTGATAAAGAGCCTAAACCCATTGCTACTTGGGGTGAAATAGTAGAGTCAACTGTTAAGCTCTTAGATAGCCTTCAAGGGAAAGCTATTAAATTACCTTTTGCTGAAAGTTTGGACAAAATTCTTCGTCAATTCAAGTGTTATATTATCGCTAAGAGACTGAAATTTACAAAACAACCTACAATTGTAGAATTCTTACGTCAAAC
Organism: Anisodus tanguticus; assembly: GCA_034509755.1. Lineage (NCBI taxonomy): Eukaryota > Viridiplantae > Streptophyta > Magnoliopsida > Solanales > Solanaceae > Anisodus > Anisodus tanguticus. The sequence continues at coordinate 55,310,557 of CM067545.1, forward strand.
TTGAAATTGTATTTAAATTCCCAAATAATTTTAAATGCATATGTTCCTTAGATTTCAATTCTTTATCGGTATGATACAAACTGGTTATTGATTTATTTATAATTTATTAGTTTTTTAAATTTTTAATTAATGAAGTATGAAAATCAATCAGGATTTTAAAATTAATAAGTATTATTTTCGTTTAGCATAAAAAATATAAAAAAATAATTATTTGCGTACTTTCTTTTATAACAGCTAAATGAGATCTAAATATCAAATGTCAGTATATATATATAACAACACCTCACTATAGCGATCGTAAAATTCTCGGACGAACGCGGCCATTATAGAGAGTAAATGGTTTGACTATACTAAATTTTGCTCAATTTATGAGTCACAGGTTGTCTAAGTCTTTTCATCTCCTATAACGTATATGCCCACTTGAGTGCCTACATCATGTGAAATCAATTTGGCAATTCAAATAAAGTTAGACCAACGACTCTTTTTAATTATTGCTAATAACATGTCATTTCGTGGTTGTTCACATTGATTCAAGATTTTCTAGCCATTATTTCTTTCTTAATCAATATCATTTCCAACAAAGGAAACTGACTCCGCATGCAGGGCTAGATCATTATTAACTACGAGTTCAGACGAACTCAATAGCTTTTACTTAAATTCTATATTATATTAAGTTTTTTATTAAATATATATAAATATTTAGTTGCGAACCCAATAATTAAGACGAATTGTGAATTCTTGACAAATCACACTACATAAATTTTAAATTCTGATTTCGTCTTTACAGAGACCACTTTATCTTTAATTAGGTTTATTTCACTATTACATGTTCACCCAGGCCACTTTCTCTAGGTCTCATCTCACTATCACTGTATCACATGTACCCCATCATGTGGATATGATTTATAATATCCATGAAATCAAGCTCTATGGGAAATTTACTATAACTTTTTTCTATGAAGTAACATTGAACCCGAATATAATGAAGGGCAAAATTACTTAATGTTGAATAGTACAAGTACTTATTTGACCTTCTCCCTACTAATTTTTACTAACTTAAATGTTAGATTATCTTTACTTATGTGTCAATAATTTTACCTTTAATAAGAGACTTATCCGACGACCACGAGTGAGACTTCAACGTTTGAACATATTTAAGGGTCGTTTGGTGGTTGTTTAATACGCGGGTATTAGACATGTAAAGATTAGTTGTGCAAAATTTAACTAGGTATGGTTTAATTATTTCATCTTCTATTCGATATAAAATAATTTATAAATTGACTTATAACTTACACATATTTTATTAGTGTAAGAATATTTTCTTCAATTGTAACATTTCAAAAGTGTGGTAATTATACCACAAATACAACATCATCTAAGGCTTGGATTAGGCTAAGATTAAGATAGGATTATGTTAAGATTAAGAAAGAATTAGACTAGGATTAAGCTATTAGTTGACTATCTTATCTACCTACCATATTCACATGATCCTAACATCAATTACAATTATTACTAAGTAATTACAATAAATATTCTATTAATTATAATTATTCTATCCCACCCTCGCAGTCGAAGCGGGAGGTAGGCGTATGCTGAGACTGTCCCGAAAATCTTCAAATAAAAGCGGAAGACCTTTAGTAAAGATATCTGCAATCTGATAGTGTGACAGGACATGTAAGACACACACTTGTCCACGAGCGACCTTTTCGCAACAAAGTGAATATCCAGCTCAATATGTTTAGTGCGTTGATGGTTTGTCGGAATCCCAGAGAGATAAGTAGAACTAACATTATCATAGTACACCAATGTTGCCTTCAGAACCGGACAGTGGAGCTCTAGAAGAAGATTCCGGAGCCAACAAGATTCAAACACTACATTGGCAACACCTCGGTATTCTACTTCGGCACTGGATCTGGACAACGTCGCTTGCCGTTTGGAGGACCAAGATACCAAGGAATATACCATAACTAGAAGTGGAACGTCTGGTGTCCGTACATCCTCCCCAATCGGTATCTATGTAGGAAAAAAAGGTGGACGTCGACGATGGATTTAAATGCAAGCCATACTCTAGAGTACTTTGAATATAACACACAATGCGTTTGAGAGCATGCATTTGGTCCTCCATCGGGTTATGCATGAATATACAGACTTGTTGTACATCATAAGAAATGTCTGGCCTTGTGAATATGAGATATTGCAGGGCCCCTGCAAGGCTGCGGTAATGTGTTGGGTCGGCATATGGCTTGCCAGAGGAGGCGCTTAACTTGGGTTTAGTATTAATCGGAGTTGCTTACGGGATGACATGTCAGCCCGTTCAACAATCTCTGTTGTGTACTTTTCTTGGGATAAAAATAAATCACCTGCATGACGTGTCACATCTATCCCTAAGAAGTAGCTTAGTGGCCTTAGATCTTTTATAGAAAACTCTGAGCCGATCAGTGACATGATGGACTTGCGAAGAGCATCGGATGAGGCACTCAAGATAATATCATCCACATATAAAAAAAAAGGTAAGCAATATTATTACTGTCACGCCCCGACTTTTCTCAAGTCTTTCTTTAGGACGTGATGGCACCTGGACAACTATCCCTTTCCAGGCGAATCATTTACTTCATTTTCTTCCTAAATTAGACAGGTATTTGCGGAAATAATATATATAAAAATCAATTTGAAGTTTACGAAGAACAATCTCATGTGGGGCATTCCCCGAGATAATAAAACTTAATTCTTTAAACAAACTTAGTCTAGAGTAACTTTCACCAAATCCGAAATAATGGATTGGTGGTACGATGAGGTCATGGGACGATCGCTAGCCCTCTTGCGGAGCTTTTCCTCTATCGCGCCTTCCTGAAATATGTTAAATAAAAGAGTCAGCCCTACCATCCGGGGCTAAGTGGGAATCTCACCTTACAGTCCAAAGTAACCTCACAATATTTTTAATTACAATCACATTATAAGAAAATAATAAGCATGTTGAAATAAACAGATTACAACCCTTTTATTAAATAAATCAATAAATATTCACGTGCAAAATTTTCTCCCCACTCGTCTTAAAAAAACAACAACTTAGTTTAATCAGTATTCCTGCTTTTTCCCATATAACATATTATACATTTGTTGCGGTACGTGCAACCCGATCCAGTGCATTTATATATTTGTTGCGGTATTCCAAAGGTGCATTTATATATTTGTTGCGGTACGTGCAACCCGATCCAGTGCATTTATATATTTGTTGCGGTACGTGCAACCCGATCCAGTGCATTTATATATTTGTTGCGGTACGTGCAACCCGATCCAGTGTGCATTTATATATTTGTTGCGGTACGCAACCCGATCCAGTGCATTTATTTGTTGCGGTACGTGCAACCCGATCCAATGCACTTATTTGTTGCGGTACGTGCAACCCGATCCAATGCACTTATTTGTTGCGGTACGTGCAACCCGATCCAATGCACTTATTTATTGCGGTACGTGCAACCCGATCCAATGCACTTATTTGTTGTTTAAATATGTCATATGTTCAAAAGGCTCAAATAATATTTTCTTCCTTCAATATTTCGCCCTTTTCCACTTGTAAGGGTTACAACTCTCAAACCGTAAGTCGGATTTATCCCCGTAAAGTCTCAAACTGTCGAGGACAGAGAAATCTATAATTTTTATTCAGCACAATATTTCATATTCATTACCTATTTGTACAGTTTTTACGTTATACATTCTGCCCTTCCAGACTTCGGTTGATCCGAGGCAGAATGTTCAAACAGTGATAACTCTCAAACCGTAAGTCGGATTTATCCCCGTAAAGTCTCAAACTGTCAAGGACAGAGTAATCTATAAATTTTATTCAGAACAAACTTTCATATTCATTACCGATTTGTACAGTTTTTACGTTATACATTCTGCCCTTCCAGACTTCGGTTGATCCGAGGCAGAATGTTCAAACAGCGATAACTCTCAAACCGTAAGTCGGATTTATCCCCGTAAAGTCTCAAACTGACCATAACAGAAAGATGTATAACTTTGTAAAATATCATCCAATTCTAACAAGTATATCCCAGATTGCAATTTCACAATCCAAACTAGTTTTTAAACAATCATAAATTTCATGCTCATTCTTTCAATAACCGGATTATATTCTAACATGTATTGTAACTTAAAAATAAAGGATTTTACTAAGAATTTTGAGTGAGAAAACTCACCTTTGTTTCTTCGTAATTGCGAACAAAACCTCAACTTCAACCAAACCTTTTTAGAACTTCTTAATTGCTCTCTTTAATCTTTTTTTTTCCCTCTCTTTGCTTTGTTTCTGATTTGCTGTTTTTTTTTTCCTCTCTTTGCTTTGTTTCTGATTTGCTGTTTTTTTTTCCCTTTGTATTTCCCTTTTTTTTGTTGTGTTTTATATAAAAGTGTATGTGTGTGTTGTGTTGCACAAATTTTGGGATGTGAGGGAGTGGAAGAAGGGGTTGAGGGAGAGGGGTTGGTTGGGGGGAACGTGCAGGATTATCCTATAATCTTTCTTCTTCTTCTTTTTTTTTTTTTTTAAAATTTTTTACAGGACTTTACATTCTACCCTCCTTAAACAACATTCGTCCTCGAATGTGAGTAAGGTTGTAACCTATGCACATAGACATGCAAACTGCACACACATGAAACACAACTTCCAAGACTTTACATTCTCCCCTCCTTAAACAACATTCGGCCTCGAATGTGAATAAGGTCGTAACACATGCACATAGACACACAAACTACACACACATGAAACATAACTAAACACATTTTATTACCTTACTCAAACAGGAAAGGATATTTGATTTTCATCGCGTCTTCGGCTTCCCAGGTTGCTTCTTTTGTGGAGTGATTTCCCCATAGGACCTTCACGGATACAATATCTTTATTCCTAAGATATTTAATCTGTCTATCCAGTATTTCTACCGGCATTTCTTCATATTGAAGCTCTTCATTCAGGACTATTTCTTGGGGTTGGATGACGTGACTTGGATCATGCAAGTATTTTCGTAACATTGACACATGAAACACCGGATGCACCGCTTCTAATTCTTGTGGAAGGGCTAGTTCGTAAGCCACATTTCCCACTCTTCGTAAGATCTCATATGGTCCAATAAACCTTGGGCTCAATTTTCCTTTCTTGCCAAATCGCATCACTCCATTCATTGGAGAGACTTTTAAAAACACTTTCTCCCCTTCTTGAAATTCGAGATCTCTTTTGCGATGATCCGCATAAGACTTATGGCGGCTATGAGCTGTCTTGATCCGCTCCCGAATTATCTGAACTTTATCGTTTGTTTCTTGAATGACTTCGGGTCCAAACAGTAGTGTTTCGCCCACTTCGAACCACCCGAGTGGAGATCTACATTTTCGCCCATACAATGCTTCGAACGGAGCCATATGTATACTAGCATGAAAACTGTTGTTGTAGGCGAACTCAATTAGACATAAATGGTCCAACCAGTTGCCCTGGAAGTCCAACACAAGACCGCAGTATGTCCTCCAATGTTTGAATTGTTCGTTCAGCTTGTCCGTCGGTTTGCGGATGGAAAGCCGTACTCAACTTGACCTTTGTCCCGAGGCCCTGCTGGAAACTTTGCCAAAAGTGTGAGGTGAACTGGGAACCCCTATCCGAAATAATTTGCAATGGAATCCCGTGTAACCTCACTATTTCTTTCAAATAAATTTATGCATACTGCGGTGCCCGATATGTAGTCTTGACTGGTAGGAAATGGGCTGACTTTGTAAGTCGATCTACAATCACCCATATAGAATCATAACCTTCTCGTGTTTTTGGTAGACCGGTCACAAAATCCATATGAATCGCCTCCCATTTCCACATGGGGACGCCAATGTCCTGAAGTAGGCCGCCGGGTTTTTGATGTTGGGCTTTCACTGTTGACACGTAAGACATTTTCCGACAAACTCGCAACATCTCTCTTCATTCCTTTCCACCGAATTTGCCTTGAGATCATGATACATTTTCGTTGATCCTGGATGAATGGAATACCAGTATTGTGACCTTCGTCTAAGATCCTTCTTCTTAGATCCCTTACCTTAGGAACACATAACCTACCCTTATACCGAAGGGTACCATCATTTCCTCCTAATGTAAATTGTGAAGGTTTTCCTTGTTGAATCCTCTCCCGAAACCTAACAAATTCCATATCCTCAAACTGACTCTCTTTTATTTCTGAAGTTAAGGCAGACTGCGAGGTATCACGTACCACCACCCTACCTTCACCGACCTCAGTTAAACTAATCCCGAGGTTCCCCAATTTTTGTACTGCACGAACAATACCTCTCTTTTGTACTGCTAAGTGGGCCAAACTGCCCATTGATCTCCTACTGAGTGCATCAGCCACCACGTTAGCTTTTCCAGGATGGTAAAGAATGCTAAGGTCATAATCCTTAAGTAACTCTAACCATCTTCTTTGTCGGAGATTCAAATCCTTTTGCGTGGTTATGTACTGCAAACTCTTATGATCTGTAAATATATCTACATGCACCCCATACAAATAGTGTCTCCATATTCGTAAGGCAAACACTACCGCGGCCAATTCCAAGTCATGAGTTGGATAATTCTTCTCATGTATCTTCAATTGTCGAGATGCATACGCAATAACTTTTCCAAATTGCATCAAGACACATCCTAACCCAACCCTAGAGGCATCACAATAGACTGTGAACCCTTCTTGTCCCGATGGTAAGGTTAGGACTGGTGCAGTAGTCAACAACTCTTTCAGTTTCTGAAAAGTTGTTTCACATGCATCTGACCACTGGTACTTAATCGCTTTTTGAGTCAATCGGGTCAAGGGAGCAGCAAGACTAGAAAAGCCTTCTACAAATCTTCTATAATACCCAGCCAAACCCAAGAAACTCCTAACTTCTGTCGGAGTGGTAGGTTTTGGCCAGTTCTTCACTGCCTCTATCTTTTGGGGGTCTACCATAATTCCATCCCTTGACACAACATGGCCCAAGAAGGCTACTTTTTCCAACCAAAATTCACACTTTGAAAATTTAGCGTACAGTCTCTCTTGTTTCAAGGTTTGAAGCACTACCCTCAGATGTTCTTCATGTTCTTCAACACTCTTGCTGTAAATTAAGATATCATCTATGAATACAATCACGAACAAATCTAAGAATGGTTTGAAGATTCTGTTCATGAGATCCATAAAAGCTGCTGGAGCATTGGTTAACCCGAAAGACATGACCAAGAACTCATAATGACCATATCGGGTTCTAAACGCTGTTTTGGATATATCATCCGGATTTATTTTTAGCTGGTGATATCCTGAACGAAGATCAATCTTGGAAAAATAACTGGCTCCTTGAAGTTGGTCAAAAAGATCATCGATTCTTGGTAATGGGTATCGCTTCTTGATCGTGACCTTATTGAGTTGTCGATAATTAATGCACATTCGGAGCGATCCATCTTTCTTCTTCACAAAAAAGACTGGTGCACCCCAGGGGAAAACACTAGGCCTTATAAAACCTTTATCCAGAAGATCCTTCAACTGTTCTTTTAACTCTCTCAATTCAGCTGGGGCCATTCGATATGGAGGAATAGAAATAGGTCTTGTACCCAGAATTAACTCTATAGCGAACTCCACTTCTCTATCCGGAGGAAGGCCTGGAAGATATTCAGGAAAAACCTCCGGAAAATTTTGAACAATAGGGACATCTTGCACCGCTGGGGATTCTTTTTGGGTATCTACTATATTAGCCAGATATGCGTACTCCACTTTGTGACTTCTTAATAACTTTTGAGCCCTAAGATAGGAAATAAGCTGACGTGAGGATATTCCACTCTTACCCTTTATAACAACTTCTGATTCCCCGGGAAAAGATAGTTTCACTATCTTTCGCCGGCAATCTAACATGGCATAACATGCTGACAACCAATCCATACACAAAATGATGTCAAAATCTACCATATCAAGTAGTACTAGATTTACTATTGTTCCTCTGCCATTCACTTCTAATGAGAAATTTTTAACTACTCGAGAGGCCCAAACTGAGGCCCCTACGGGTGTCATGACTTCAAATGGTTCACTAAAAAAGGAAGGTTCTACATGTAGACTCTTAGCCAAACCCATTGACACATATGAAAATGTAGAGTCGGGATCGTGTAATACAAATGCAGGAATACTCGAGACCAACAAAATACCCGTGACCACCGCATTAGATGCCTCCGCCTCATTCCTCTGGGGCAAAGCGTAGAGCCGATTAGAATTGTTGGATTGTTGACCTCCCTGACCCTGTCGGGACTGGTTTCCCTTGTAGGCGGTTGTGGTTGCTTCTGACCTCCCATGAGAAAATTGAGTTTGAGTTTTCTTCTTGCAATTTTTGGCATAGTGGTCTGGTTCTCCACATTTGTAACACTCTTTCGGTGAAATCCAACATTTCCCGAAATGTTTCTTTTGACAAACCTTACAGACCGGTTTGTCACCCCCTGTGTTAGGGTTGGTGGCATGGACATTGCTACCTTGGTGGTTGAACCATTTATGCCATGAGGCCTGAAATGAGACTGGCCTACTGACTGGTTCGGTTTTGACGAACCCCTGCTGCCCTCTTGCCTCAGGTTCTGATTCTGATTAAAGGATCCTAACGATCGAAGCCTTTTCTGTGAATACTCTCTTTTTGCTTTAGCAAAACTTTCTACCTTCATAGCCATGTCGACGACATGAAGGTAAGTCCGATCATGGGCTAATGCCACTACCTTCCCTGTCAAGTTCGAGTTTAAACTCTCAATAAATATTTTGACCTTCTCAATTTCCGTAGGAATACTGTGTGCGTTGTATGCCTACAATCGCATGAACTGGGTATCGTTTGCACACTGCAGTCTCCTTGTTTCAACTATTCAAACTCACGCCTGAGCGCATCTTTTCGGGTGTTAGGCATGTACTTTTCAATGAATGCGACTCTGAACTCCCCCTACGTCATCGATGGTGACATCGGGGAACGATTTCTTCTACAGTTTACCGTTGCACAATCCCCTTCCATAATCTTTTGAAGGATGTAGTACAAGAACCAAGTATTTAAAAAGACTCAAGATAGGCACGAGAAGAGTATGAAAGAAGGGAAATTGTTTAGGATGTTATTCCGTTCACTTATTACTAAGGTGGCGCGCACACCGTCGCAATAAGTAATCGTTCAAACACCAAATTCAAAGAAAGTTCCTAAGTACTCTTAACCTGGTTTAGCTCTGATACCAACTTGTCACGCCCCGACTTTCCTCAAGTCTTTCTTTAGGACGTGATGGCACCTGGACAACTATCCATTTCCAGGCGAACCATTTACTTCATTTTCTTCCTAAATTAGACAGGTATTTGCGGAAATAATATATATAAAAATAAATTTGAAGTTTACGAAGAACAATCTCATGTGGGGCATTTCCCCGAGATAATAAAACTTAATTCGTTAAACAAACTTAGTCTAGAGTAACTTTCACCAAATCCGAAATAATGGATTGGTGGTACGATGAGGCTGCGGGACGATCGCTAGCCCTCTTGCGGAGCTTTTCCTCTATCGCGCCTTCTTGAAATATGTTAAATAAAAGAGTCAGCCCTACCATCCGGGGCTGAGTGGGAATCTCACCTTACAGTCCAAAGTAACCTCACAATATTTTTAATTACAATCACATTATAAGAAAATAATAAGCATGTTGAAATAAACAGATTACAACCCTTTTATTAAATAAATCAATAAATATTCACGTGCAAAATTTTCTCCCACTCGTCTTAAAAAAACAACAACTTAGTTTAATCAGTATTCCTGTTTTTTCCCATATAACATATTATACATTTGTTGCGGTACGTGCAACCCGATCCAGTGCATTTATATATTTGTTGCGGTACGTGCAACCCGATCCAGTGCATTTATATATTTGTTGCGGTACGTGCAACCCGATCCAGTGCATTTATATATTTGTTGCGGTACGTGCAACCCGATCCAAGTGTTGCGGTACGTGCAACCCGATCCAGTGTATTTATATATTTGTTGCGGTACGCGCAACCCGATCCAGTGCATTTATTTGTTGCGGTACGTGCAACCCGATCCAATGCACTTATTTGTTGCGGTACGTGCAACCCGATCCAATGCACTTATTTGTTGCGGTACGTGCAACCCGATCCAATGCACTTATTTGTTGCTGTACGTGCAACCCGATCCAATGCACTTATTTGTTGTTTAAATATGTCATATGTTCAAAAGGCTCAAATAATATTTTCTTCCTTCAATATTTCGCCCATTCCACTTGTAAGGGTTACAACTCTCAAACCGTAAGTCGGATTTATCCCTGTAAAGTCTCAAACTGTCGAGGACAGAGAAATCTATAATTTTTATTCAGCACAATATTTCATATTCATTACCGATTTGTACAGTTTTTACGTTATACATTCTGCCCTTCCAGACTTCGGTTGATCCGAGGCAGAATGTTCAAACAGCGATAACTCTCAAACCGTAAGTCGGATTTATCCCCGTAAAGTCTCAAACTGTCAAGGACAGAGTAATATATAAATTTTATTCAGCACAAACGTTCATATTCATTACCTATTTGTACAGTTTTTACGTTATACATTCTGCCCTTCCAGACTTCGGTTGATCCGAGGCAGAATGTTCAAACAGCGATAACTCTCAAACCGTAAGTCGGATTTATCCTCGTAAAGTCTCAAACTGACCATAACAGAAAGATGTATAACTCTGTAAAATTTCATCCAATTCTAACAAGTATATCCCAGATTGCAATTTCACAATCCAAACTAGTTATTAAACAATCATAAATTTCATGCTCATTCTTTCAATAACCGGATTATATTCTAACATGTATTGTAACTTAAAAATAAAGGATTTTACTAAGAATTTTGAGTGAGAAAACTCACCTTTGTTACTTCGTAATTGCGAACAAAACCTCAACTTCAACCAAACCTTTTTAGAACTTCTTAATTGCTCTCTTTAATCTTTTTTTTTTCCCTCTCTTTGCTTTGTTTCTGATTTGCTGTTTTTTCCCCCTTTGTATTTCCCTTTTTTTTGTTGTGTTTTATATAAAAGTGTATGTGTGTGTTGTGTTGCACAAATTTTGGGATGTGAGGGAGTGGAAGAAGGGGTTGAGGGAGAGGGGTTGGTTGGGGGGAACGTGCAGGATTATCCTATAATCTCTCTTCTTTTTTTTTTATAATTTTACAGGACTTTACAATTACCCTGACGGTAGATGAACAAAGAATGATCAGAACGACTGTTAGAAAACTCAATATGCGAAACATAATTCACAAACTTCTTGTACCAGGCCTTGGGGCCTGTTTGAGCCCATATAATGATTTCTTTAGTAGGCACACATGATTTGGATAAGTGGAGTCTCGATATCCCAAAGGCTGGTACATCTATATTGTTTCATTTAACTCTCCATGGAGGAAGGAATTTTTGACATCTAGATGATAAAGCGGTCATACTTTTGAAAGAGCCAAACTAAGAACCTTTCTTATAGTTGCTGGTTTAACCACCTGACTGAACGTCTCTCCGCAATTCACACCAACATGTTGTGTCTTCCTATCACCTACAAGTTGGGCTTTATGCCTCTCAAAAGTACCATCAGATTTTTCTTTGTGACTGAAAATCCACATAGACAGAATCACATTAACATTAGGGGGACCGGGGACTAACTCCCACGTCCTATTTTTAATAAGAGCATTAAATTCATCATCCATAGTCATTTTCTAATTCGAGTCATTAAGAGCAAACACATGATTACGAGGTAATGATAATTTTGTAACCCGGGTGTGGAGGCTATATTTTGTGTTGGGTTTGACAATGTCGTGATGACTATGAGTGACTGGTTGTTGGGCCGGAATTAGAATTAGGCTAACGACAGTAATGAAACTGCCTGACAATGGGCAGTGAATTGTGTCGTGACCCACTCTGCCAGGTGCTGGGCCGTGACCCAAGCAATTGCCAGGCAGTGGGCTGCCAGGCAGAGCCCATTATTCCCGGTAGTGGCTGGGCTCAGGCACGGAGGTCCAGACTGCAAGGCTATGTTGGGCTGCGGCTGGGCCACTGTTTCTGGGCCCAATTCTTCCAAAATTTCTGGACTGACCGAAACAATGGGTTTGGGATGGGTAAAAAAATATTGGGCCAAATACGGGGGTATGCCATAAACTACAAAATCGTAGGTAAGAGGTCTGGACCCATGCATTTTGGTAAATGAAAATTTATTTCATCAAAAATTATGCGACAACTCGCAATGATTTTATTGGAGGATAGGTCGTAACATTTGTAACCTCGATGATTGGAAGGATAACCCAAAAAATGCAAGGTGTAGACCGGCGTTGAAGTTTGTTGATTGTGGTGGATGGAAAAAGAGGATAGCATAAGCACCCGAATACCCGTAGATGAGAATAATACGGGTCCCTTAGGTATAAGATTTTAGAGGGGCTTGGTAGGACAATGTTTGTTGGGAAGTATGTTCTGTATATAGGTTGCCATTTGTAGTGCGTGATGCCAAAATGATGGTGGTAGAGCGGCATGGGCAATGGATGTTCTACTAATGTTATTGATAGTTTAGATTTTGCTTTATGCCTTTCCATTTTGAGAGGAGGTATGAAGACATGAAAGACGAAAGGTTAAACCATTAGCATTGAAAAAATTCCAAAAAGACCCATTATCAAACTCCCTACCATTATCACATTGAATATTTTTAATATCCCGTTCAAATTAATTTCGGATGAATGCTCTAAAAGTGAGAAATGTGGAGAAAACTTGTGATTTTTTAGACAATGGAAATGTCCATAAAAAATTAGAGTAATCATCTAGCAAGAGCAAATAATATCTATGGCCCAAAGAGCTCAAAACGGGAGATATCCAAATATCACAATGGATAATATCAAAAGGTATAAGTGTGCACGAATTAGAGGAAACAAATGGCAATTGAACATGTTTTCCAAGTGGACATGATAGACACATATTTGAATTACGTGTTTGAGTACATGAAATTAAATTATTTTGTTTAAGGGAGGCTAAAACAGGTGCTCCCGGATGACCCAAATGTTCATGCCACAATGAAGGCGCTAAAGCTGCAAAGATGGATGGTAACTTGGCTTGATGATTGGGTGTGGTGATTGGATAGAGCTCGCCCTGACTATCACATCTCATTAGACGCATCCCCGTCTGAAAATCCTTCACGAAAAGTAAAAAAGGGTCAAAATCAATAGAAATCCAATTATCAATAGTAAACTTTCTAACCGAAACCAAGTTTTTAATCAATTGTGGAGCATAAAGGACATTCTTTGTAGTTAACAGTGGGTTTGATAGACATAATTTGGTAGAACCATAACTACGAATTGGAACAGAATGACCGTTTCAGACAATTATACCATTATTTTTGCTCAAATTAAAAAGGGAGAACGTCATATGAGACGTCGCTCCGGTGTCCATATACAAATTTACATCGGGCGTATTAAGTCTAAGAGTGTGCATGGCAGACTCAATATCGATTGGGCTAGCCACTGCCGAATGGGCCTCCTGACATTGGTTCGGCAGTGGCCCAAATGCTGATTATCTGCGGATGTTGGCGCTGGGCCCAAATCTAGTGGGCTGCTGGCTGGCAGTGTGCTGGAAAATTTGCCTTGGACTGGGCCTGGCCCAATTTCCTGTGGGAAACGGGTATGGTGGCACAATCCAAGGCCACTGCCAGGCCCAACGTGATGGTCCACTGCCCCACTGGGCTCGGGGCTGCCACTGCTGGCCGGAATTTAGCTGCTGACCACCGCCAATTCCGCTGCAGTCAGAATTCTGGTGGCCTCCACCTTTGCCACCACCGCGACTATCACCACAATTTTTACCACTATTTCGTCCTTTTTGTCCCCAACTTGGTGGCAAAGTGTCAAAATGTGTAGAAGCTTCATTGGACCAGGCGACAACCATGGCGGAGTTCGATACAGTTGCTGTCTTTTTGGCGAAACTCGCCTCTTCAAGAATAAATATAGAGCGGACTTGGTAAAAAAATGGTAGAGGATTGCTTTAGCAGATGAGCATACCCACGCCACTATACGCGTCGGTAAGACTGGTAACCAATTGTAAAAACAACCGATTGTTTGTAACCAGCGACCCAACGTTCTTGAGTTGGTCCGATTAGACTTTGAGGCGTTGACAATAAGTGGATGCATTCGGATAGTCCGCCATGTCAGTGGTGGAGAATACTTGCTCCTGGATGACGACTCGAGAATTCTTGTTATCTTGGAAAATATGCCGTAAGCGATTTCAAGCCTCCATCACCGTGGAGTCGGGTTCCATGATTGTATGCAACAAACCGCTTGAAATGGTTGCATAAATCCACGCAAGAACCGTCGCATCAAGTGTGATCCACAGTTCTTTTTCATCATCGGTGTTCAACACCTTTTCCTTGTCTTTTTCCGGTGGGATTATGTGATGAATAACCCGGCGGGAGCGGAAACAAATTTTAAATAGCTCTGCCCAAGTTGCGTAATGAACATTTTCCATCTCAAGGGTGATGGAAATATGAGTTTTGATATTGGAAACGGTAAGAGCGGGATGAAATGTGGATTTAGAGTTAGACATTGTTGACGGAAAAAAAATAGAAAACTATGGTGGTCGGCCGGTTGAGGAGGGGTGGTCGGCCGACTGAGGGTGTATTTTCTAGGCTAGGATTTCTTCCCTAAACTCTTGATACCATGTAAGAATATTTTCCTCAATTGTAACATTCCAAAAGTGTGGTAATTATACCACAAATACAACATCATGTAAGGCTAGGATTAGGCTAAGATTAAGATAGGATTAGGCTAGGATTAAGCTTTTAGTTGACTATCTTATCTACCTACCATATTCACATGATCCTAACATCAATTACAATTATTACTAAATAATTATAATAAATATTTTATTAATTATAATTATTCTATTAATTAAATTGTAAAATGATAATCAAACACCGAATTTGATGTGCTAAATTTTATAATGTAACGAAAAAACTATCAAATATAATATTAAATATATTAATTTTAATACATAAATAACTCCCTTCCAAACCAACAACCAAACGATCATTTGGTCGTGTGTGGGCGGTAGATGGAAACATATATGTCTTCTTGGCCTCTTGGGTGGAATGGAGAGGGAACAAAAATTACTACTATATATCCTTTTGTCCATGGTTTAAGATTTTGACACTTTCATTTAGTGCTGTTTGGACACAATGAATTGTAAAATTTAGAAAAAAATAGCATTTGTTTTTAAGTAAAAAATGGTATTTCAAAATTAGAATTGTGTTTGGATATAAATATAAATTGAAGTTATTTTTGGATTTTTTAAAAGTGATTTGAAGTGAAAATTATGAAAATAACTTTTTGGAGTTTTTCAAATTTCAAAAAATTACGAAATATCGGAATATTATAATAATTTTGGATTTTTTAAAAGTGATTTGAAGTGAAAATTATGAAAACAACTTTTTGGAGTTTTTCAAATTTCAAAAAATTACGAAATATCGGAATATTATAATAATTTTGGATTTTTTAAAAGTGATTTGAAGTGAAAATTATGAAAATAACTTTTTGGAGTTTTTCAAATTTCAAAAAATTACGAAATATCGGAATATTATAATAATTTTGTGTCCAAGCAACTATGATGAAACGGGCACAAGAAGGTATTTAGAATGATACTATCGTAGGAGGATTTTAGAAGAGATGGATCGACTACTAGAAAAATAAATAATACTACTACTAATAATAATAGCAACAATAATAATAATAACCGAAAATGGAGCAACTTAGGCCACATGGGAGAATATCAGTCCAACATATCAATGTCAAACAAATGGGACAAAAGATTTGATAATCTGATAATGAAGGTTGTTATTTACTACTATAGTTTTTAAGGACAACTGTATGGAGTAGCAGCATCTCCAGCTGTGAACATAATAATGGGTTTAAACTTTAAACTAAATGTTGCTGGCTTTTAGCTAATTTCCAATGCTCAATTTGCATTATTTTTTTTTCCTCCTGAATTTGCATAATTTAGGAAGACAAAAAAAGTCAGATATTCCAGCCTTGAAGTTATTTATTTACCTTATAAAAATGTTGTTTAATTTTCTCTTTCCCATTTGCTGAAATTCCGGTATTGGAAATTCTTGAGAACTGTTCTCAATTAAACTAAGTTTTTTTTGGTACATTCTTACTAAACTAAAGTATTTATGCGTTGTAGATACCAAAATCCACTAATTACATGTTAGGAACTAGCAACGTTAAAATAAAATCAAGAAGGAATGAACAAAATATAGAAAGAAAAAATTAGAGAGTTCTTCAGTGATTTGGTGCATCCCACTCAGAGACTTATCGTCTTCCTGGTGTGTTTCGCATATCCAGAATATCAAGAAAATAGGTGTACCATTTTAAAGAGGTGTATTCATATTTTAGATTTGACGGCTTTAATTTTTAGGTATTTTCATTGAACCTAGCTATCACATTTTAGTTATAGGTTCAAATTTAAATTTTATTTTTGTAATTTTAATTATCTTTCACATACACACATATATTCAATGTTGAAAATGTTAGGATTAGGTGGGCGATGTTACTCGCAAAAACGTCACCTTTTCTGCTGACCACATTGGTTGGTGGTTTTGTGGTGACATTTAAAACCTTTTCTGGCGACGTTACTCGCCAAAAACAACTCTTGTTAGTCACCACGAATGTATCACCTTTAGCCACTGAACCTTTAGTGGACAGGCCTTATTTCATGTAGTGGATATATTGTTGGTTCTAGTATTATTCCTTCAAATTAGGTGTATATCTCTCCCAGACTCCTACTATCTATAGGTGTCTGATGTCCCATATCTCATTTGTGAAAGCATGGATATAAATCAACTTATTGTAATAATATGCCCCCCCCCCCCCCCCCCCCCCAGCATTTGTGGTCTAAAAATATGTTTTTGAGATTTCGTATAATGTAACAATTTCATTGGGAAGGGACTCAGGTGAGTTTCAACACAATTGGACCTTAAATTGCAGATGCAAATTTTCCACAATCTAGAGCACCGCGAAATTGAGAAGAAGGGTGAGGCGGCCTCCAGTGCAATCATGAAAGACTTCGTTTACTTCCTGCAAATTGCTTATGTAAGAACTAGTAGAAAGAAAGGAGTCTTAAGCCACTCGCTTTTACTATAAGGAAGGAGAGGAGCTTTAAGCAACTCTCTTGACTATAAGGAAAGAGAGGCGCTCCAACCACTTGCTTGATTGTAAGGAAGGAAAAGAGGTCAAGCACAATTGTGATGCCTATCACCTAGTTGGCCTTCACACTCACGGACAAGGAGCACAACCGTACTGAGGTAGGATCACAGCTGAACCACAATCATGGTGGGATAGCGCGATGGCGCTAAAGAGCTACCAAGTATAAAATTTTAATTTACGTAAGCGTTTTCTTTTTAGGGCACCATTTATATTTTCCCCATATTTTAAAAGTCCTTAAAATAGAACCTTTTGGGATTGACAAAACATTAGATTGTCGTATAACGTCTATAAATTTTTTATACCATAATCTAATATTTCTCATAAGATTTTCAATTTGCTGAAAATGTATCTTTAGCAGTAACTTAGAAGGTCCCCCGATTATAAGAGAAATAAAAAGGTCATTTATTAAATAATTGTTCCAAAAAGGGTCAACTACATAAACTTTCTGGTACAAAAATAATTTTATGAACGCCGATTATTTTCTTGGGGTGTTTAGTTAGGTGCTCTCAAATTAGGGATAAAAAACGGTGGAGATTCAACCTATCATTTAGGGCAACGATTCCCTACACTAATCTTGATATTATACTCGAATTTGGAGAAATCTAAACTATGAAATCTTGAGTTTTCAGAGTCTAAATTACTCAATTTAGACATAGGTCCAGAATGGGAAAATTGAGCAATTAGACTAGTAATCTAAGTCAAAATTGGATTATATTATGATTATTGACTTAGATTCCTTAGCTTTCGGGTATTTTGGGTTCACATTTGTTATTTATACTCTTTAACCATTGTTATTATATGAGAATGCCTTTCCATTTATCATTTAGCATTGCTTTCGCATTTTTAATAGCCTTATCATAGTTGGTATACCGAGCGTGCGGGTGCTATAGATGGTCATCGAGTGCCAATCAGGCCCTAAGTGCTAAGACTGTTTCAAAAATCTTCAAATAATATCAGCGGAAGACATTTAGTAAAAATATTTGCAATCTAATAGCGCGACGGGACATGCAAGACACACACTTATCCGCGAGCGACCTTTTCACGAACAAAGTGGATATCTAACTCAATATGCTTAGTGCGTTGACGGTTCACCGGATTTCCTGAGAGGTAGATAGCACTAACATTATCACTGTACACCAATGTCGCCTTCAGAACCGGACAATGGAGTTGTATAAAAAGATTCCGAAGCCAACAAGAATCAGACACAACATTGGCAACCCCTCTGTATTCTGCTTCGGCACTGGATCTGGACAACGTTGCTTGCCGTTTGGAGGACCAAGATACCAAGTTATCACCAAGGAATATACCATAACCAGAAGTGGAGCGTCTAGTGTCCGGACATCCTCTCCAGTCGGCATCCGTGTAGGAGACAATGGTGAATGTCGACGATGGATATAAATGCAATTCATACTCTAGAGTACCCTGAATATAACGCACAATGCGTTTGAGAGCATGCATATGATCATCCATCGGATTATGCATGAATAGGCACACTTGTTGCACTGCATAAGAAATACCCGACCTTGTGAATGTAAGATATTGCAGGCCCTGTCAGGCTACGGTAAAATGTCAGGTCAGCAAATGGCTTGTGTTTTGATAAGTTAATATACCATACATAAATTGACTGTACCCAACATATATCTCATAGCCACTTTCAATTCATGTCATGCCCAACACTATGCCATGTAAGAGAAATGCTGAAGAGCCAGGACCCCTGGCTACCCCGCTGAAACAGTTCCATCCTCGTCATTCATGGATTGATTTGAAGAGAGAATTACCCTCCCTCTTTGAGTTCTTCTTGACACTTCACACATGTAGTGATGGTAACTTCGGCTCCCAAAAGGAGCATGTCAGATGTGCAATATTTTCTCTGCCTACTCAGATCCATACATCCAAAGTCCTGTATGGGCAGATTTTTAAAGTGAAGTTACTGTCTTTTATTGGCGCAAACTTTGCAGAGAGAATATTTTCAACAGCACTTTTGCATGTATATATCAGGATAGGGTTCCATTTGGAAACTGCAATATCAAATTGGAAAGACTCTCTGTTCGTGTTCTTTCACCCACATAGAATAAGTCTGTTTCAATCCCATAAAAGGACCCAAATTTCAGAGAAGCTGAGGACAATCATGAGAGAGGAAATCCTTTAAAAGAAATAAATTGAAAATGCTTCACACTATAATTTAATACCAAAAGCGTTTCTTTTATTCATTTCTAATAAGAATTGGAACACTCAAAACTTCTAGAATTAGCAAAATGAAAACACATTAAACAAGAACTAACCCAATGCTCTAAGCTTAAAACCCCAAAGTTATTCCTGTATTTCCCCCGTTGCATACTAAAAGTTCAAAAGCTTGGGATTATCAAATACGTAATAGAGTCTACATATTCAACCCAAAATTATAAGGCAATGAGTGAAGTGGACAATCGGATCCTTTGTCAACCGCTTTAGATACACTTGCTTATCCAATAAGAGCCTTTTATATACAGCTCAACGCCCCTCTGCACGTAAAACCCAAATATGAGGTTCAGACATGACTCCATGCAGACCTACAAGTGTGAAAATTGGTGTGCTACAGGTTGCCTATTATACCATAGTAAAGAATCTAAATATTGAACAGCCAAGTGTGACTATGTCGGGTTGTAAGATATTAGCTCTTTTTCTCAATCTTGATCTCTAAATCCATCACCAAAAGCATATGTCGGGTTGTAAGATACGCACTCGGAATAACCTTGCAGTCTTTACAAAGACCGTTGTCAACCTTCCTAAGGAGCAAAAAGTCTATCTCAGTCTTAGCCACCGAACTACGGAAAGTCACTAAGTGCTCCTCATTCTTTAGGAACCTATAATTGGCTATCACCATCCCAAAAGCTTTAGCAAACTCCAAAAGTGAGACGCCTCCCCCGTTCATGTCCTCAAGGCCAAAGCCTCGATGCACGTCGTCATAACCCCCCCGGAAGTGACACAATATGTCCATTGAAATCCACTCCTACAAATAACTTCTCAGTTGGTGGTATATCTTGTTGGAAATTTGCCTTTGGCGGGAGTTGCGACCGACCAACTTTAACGGCTTAAACACTAGTGTTACGCATATTGGAGAATTCGGTTCTTCACACATGCATGATCTACTAAGTACGTAGATAACCGTAGGGCCAAGAATCGTCAAATTTCATTGAGAAATGAAAGAGATATTGGTTCACGAAGTAAGGTGTTTGAAGCATGGAAAGAGTGGTATTGTGTGTAATTCTCCCTCATCGGTAGAGGAAGAAAGAATTGTTGTGTATACAAGACTCGAAGTTGGTTTGGGGTTTGGGACCCCAAGGGGTATCCCATGTGTTTAAAGGAGGGAGGACCTAGATGTTCTTCGGTTCGAGGAAAGTCCACACGCGCGCCGCCGCCGCCCGCCCGTCCGGTCCGGTTCGGGTTCATGGGTCACGGGCCGTGGGCTGTGGGTCTTCTGATATTATCTTTTTGGGCCAGAAGTACAGTTTGATCCCAGAAGTTTCAGATGTACAGTTTGGTCCCTGAAGTTTCAAGATGTACAGTTTGGTCCCTGAAGTTTCCAGAACGTCAGAATTTGGACAGTCAAAAGCAGAAACGCCAAGCACTCAATTCAGCCATTTATTTTGGCTGAATTACTCCTCCTATAATGGCCAAATCCGTTGGTCTTTCACCATTTATGTTGGTGGCTTTACTACCTCCATAATGGCCATTATTTGGCTATTATGGAGGCAGTTTTCCAGCCCCTCCCTCACCTATATAAACACCCCCTTACACCATTATTGTGCACTAAGAATGACCAAGGAGAACAGCAAAAACAGTGCACGAAAATACACAACCGAAAACAGTTTTCTTCCTACAACTTCCAAGCATCATTTCGTTACTCAATATTCTTCACGGTAGCTCTTGAGTTTCCTTTGCTCAAGGGTTCCATTGCTGTTTTATCTTGGAAGACAAATTGTCCAGGACGTATAAAGGATACATACGGGGCAATATTGTCTTAAGGACAGAGTGCTACACTCGACTCAGCAAAAACAATTTCCATTTTTCCATCTTCTACAAAACTGGAATTTCCAGTTTTCATGTGTAACTATTGTAATTTTCAGATTTCTAGTTGAATTATTGAATCTTTGTTTATCCTTTCGAATACTTGTAATAGTTATAAACTTCCCGTACTGCATTATAAAGTACCATAGAGCAAAAACTCCCAACATATCTTCCACCACCTCGTCCAAATCCTTCCAAAAGCGCCTCTTCTCCTCCTTGTCCAAGCCCGCTTGCGGCACGTAAGAACAAATAATGTTCATAGTGAACACTTCAACTACCAACTTAATCGCCATCATCATGTCATTCTCCTAACCTCTACCACCTGATCCCTTAGCTCGTTGTCTACTAAAATGCCTACCTCATTCCTATACCTCGGCCTACCTGAGAACCATAACTTATACCCGTCCACATCTTTAGCCTTATGTCCTACCCGTTTGATCTCCTGGACACAAGCTATATTAATCCTCCTCTTCTTAAGAATCTTAACTAGCTCTATAGACTTCCCCATTAAAGTCTCAATGTTTCAAGACCCTATTCTCAGCCTAGCATCTCCCTTACCCCACTTACCCCCCTAACCCTCACCTTCATCCTTGACCGAGAACATGACCCTAGTCTACCATCATTCACCAAAACCACTAGGGAAAAAATAATACTAGTCAAAGATTAACGCTAAGACACACGAGTACCAATACTAAAGCACAAATTAGCAAGAATCTAGAGGTAAGTCAGGCTACTACATACCAGAATGATAAAACAAAGAACAAGAATGTAATGTCCAGATTTAGCAAAGCATAACAGACAAATTTAACAATAAAGATGAATGACAGAAAATCAGTAAGGGCAGCCGGAGGTACCAACTCCAGGTGGATATAACTTGTTCCCTAAAGAAGAACTTCACAGTCGGAGACTACTGTTCACCGCAAGAAGTCGGAAACTATTGTTCACTGTCGGAATCTGCCAAAAAATATGGGTACCTGTGTAGACTTGACCGGAAACCTACTGTAGAGGGGTTTCCAGGTGGCAGAGTAGAGGAGAAAAGAAACCAAAGGAAGAGAAAGAGAAAGGAAAAGAGAAGAGAGGAGGGGGAGGAGACAGGTCTGACCGGAAAACTTATAGATCTGGACGGAAATAGGTCGCCGGCAATGTGTACCTGGTCAGAGCAGTGTTGTCCGCCGGCGAAAGAAGAGCGGGGGGGAGAGAAGAAATCTGATACCTGATCGCCGATCGCCGGTGAAGGCTGGTCGGAGAGGCGTTATCAAATATATGACAATAACAAAAAGTCCTTAGAGTTTCCAATAATATGTCAAGAGGAATGGAAATACCTTGTTGCATTTTGAAACTATAAAGAACAGCTTGCACAATTTGTTGTATCATTTCCTCTGCTTTGTTGATCATTCTTTTTTAAGAAATTTTGTTGTTGCAAATTTGAGGATAACTTAGTCTAGGAACTTTGTAATTGGAGAACACACAAGTTTATTCTAAATTTTTTTGAGACGAGGCTTATAATTAATATCTAAGGGACACAAATAGACAAACAAGATTAGTGAAGATTTTAAGAATTAACATTTGATTCTATCTAATGAAGAACATTATTAGACCAATTTGTCCTGCTCCTAGTTCCTTTAGTTTTGAGAAGAGTGCATTTCAAGAATTGATTTTAGCTTTTTACGTAGGGTTGGTGTTGAGTATACCGCTTGTTTAGCCTATGAAAAGCATGGACATATCAATGTCCAAGATAAAGAGCACAAAAAGAAGAGTCGATGAGGCGAGTGTTCTCGGAGAGGAAATTCCAATGGACACCTTAAGCTCATCATTCATAGAGATTCTACAAAATATTGTGCCTCCATTACTAAATCTCTTTAGTTTTGAGAGATTCTCAAGTAACATTATAGCATTTTGGTTTCTAACTGCAACATCCTGGTGATTGCACTGTGAATTTCAGCAGTATCAGTAAGTATGGAATGAATCGACAAACTAAGGAAGTTACCAATGGAAAACACATGAGAAAATAAAAAACTCGAGATGTTAGAGGGTGAAATCAAAGCAAGATCTGCTACAATCGCATCGGCTGGAGCTGATGTCGGTATTGGTAATTCACAGTGCAGTCGCCAGGATGTTGCAGTTGGAAACCAAAATGCTATAATATTATTTGAGAGTGTCTCTAAAAACTACAGAGATTTAGTAATGGAGGCACAATATTTTGTAGAATCTCTATGAATGATGAGCTTAAGGTATCCCACAAATAAAAGTTAACTACTCTTTGCTTCACTATTTCAGGTTTTGAGTACTACATCAAGAAACAGACTTGGAACCAAAACATCCACAATTGGGTCCGTTTTAACTTTATCCTCCAGCTCGTTTAGCTTTAACCTGGTGATATGTCACCAATGACTCTCTTTAAAATCTTCATATTACTATTTTTATACATCAAAATATAATTAGTTGCAATTTTAGTGCATTTTCTATATAAAATTATGCTCTACATTGAAAGTAGATGAACCCAGTATTGATATATTGTCTCCACCACTGCAAATAACTCTGTCCAACAAGACTTGAACATATGGAAAGAAATCACAAAGCCAAAAGAAAATGACAATAAAAATGTAAAACAGATGTGGAATCATTAAGTTGTAGCTATTTCACTTAAAAATCAGTTTTATACAAAAATCAGAAGCATAGGCATGCTTCAAAGTTCTGTCACTGCAACAACCTTTGTCTCTTGTCTAGGTGGACAAAATTGTTACAATTTGCACCTGCAGATACCAACTTCTGATATCCTAAATAAGGTGACAACATTTGGGATGATGCACAAGACATCTCAAAGTAAGGTTGAGAGTTTACAAAATGGCTAGAATTTGGAGTAGCATTTTGAGTGACTATGCCACCTTCACAACCTTTAATTGAAACTGGTGGAATATGTAACGGCTTAAACTGAGGCGGATTACGCCATCTAGGAAGCGGGCCCGCTACAAGTAGTGTCTGCAAAAGCGGGCCTGCTTCAAGAACAACTTGCAGAAATTTGCCTTGTTGAGGCAGTGTCTTTCCCTTGACAAGACTATCGATAACCAACGAGGCTTGATCAACTTTTGGTACTTCTTGAGGGACAAAGACCGGAATAATGCTATTGTTCACGAGGGGCGGGTTCACGAATCCCAATGCATTCGAATCAGCCACATTGATGCCATTGGAAAGCTCAGGGGATGAGACAACATCCAAAAAGGACTCGACCGGGGATGATGAATTATGTGAATGGTGGTTGTATGTTTCACTAAGGCTGTTCGATTCAATCGTGGTATCGACGTGTATTTGAGATTGATTGATTTTGTTGAGTAGTTTCTGAAGGTGATCTCTTGCTTCATCTCTTTCTTGATAAGCAATTTTTATGAGTTGGATTAATTGATTGTTCTTCCTCTTTTCTTCACTTGATTCAGTTTTCAATCTTTCAAGTTCAAGATTAGTGTACAGAAGCTTCTGTCTCATTTCATCCATAGTCTGCAAAATTTATCAAAAACTCAAGTCGGAGAGGAAAAAAACATTAATGATATAAACTCATTTCACAAAACATTAAGTCTTTAGCCATGTGAACACTCATGAAAGATTATCCTAACATCATGAATGCAATTAACAGAATTTTCAATGCAACTATTTGTTAATATGAATAAGTTATACAAAGTTAGGACTTAGGAGTAATAGCAAAGTCATAGAGAGGGCCCATTATAGGAAGGTCATGAAGCATATCAGTCAACTGACTCAAATCCAAAGCGTTTAAATTGGAAAAGTAGCCTTTGTCCCAATTTATGAGGGACATTTCAAATTTGAGAGAGTAAAAACTTTTAAATTTTGATCGTAAATTCAGACATTGAAATCTTTAAATTTTTAAAATAAAATGTACATATTTAAAAACTATGAAAAGAATATTATAGGTCACAATAAAATGTTTTGACTCTGGAATAAATGTAAAACATGATAACCCTTGGATAACTATATTAAAGAATATAATGGGTGCATTGGGCCCTCAATGATAAATTCTTGAAATTTACTAAAAACAACTCTTTGGACACTAGTAAAATTCTACTACTACTCTTGAAAGTCCTTAACCGAAGCATTTTCTCAACTGGGTGAAAATGGATTGCACCACTTTTACCCCACAAAAAACAGTAGTAAGTCACTAAGCCTACAACAATCATAACAATTGCCTATGTTGCTTCGACTCTCCAAAAAATATTATCGTATTCGTGTTCGATCCTCCAAAAATATACTATTTTTAGAGAGTTCAACATATGTGACGGCATTTTCAAGGAATCCAAGCATAATAGAAAATTACTATGTCAATTCAAGTAAGTTGGAGTCAGGCTTTATGAATTCCCTATCATTCAATAAATTCAGAGTTCAATAAAGACCCTTCAAACACAAAAACAGAGTAAAAGATTGGACTCTTGAGAGAATTTTAAGTGACACTTTGAAGAGAAGTATGAATGAACACAATGAAAACTTATTGAAGAAAAGAACCCAAAAATGGATTCTGGTTTCCAAAAGTAAATGATGCATTAATAACACAAAATGAATAATGAGACTTAAAAAAATGAGAAGATAAATGAATTGAGACACTTGCAAAACAAGAAAATAAATGACTCACCTCTTGGTAACTCCATAAAGAATCAATTTCTTCCATTTTCTCTATGAACTTTGCAAGAAGAAGTAGAGAACTTATAGAAAGGTAATCTTAAAAAGTTATTGAGAGGGAGTTTTATTTTATATAAGAAGAGAGAGAGTTGTTCTATGTATTATATAGAAGGAAACTAAAACCAAACAGGACAAAATATGGTGCGGTATAGACCAACCAATCCCCATCATGTAAAGGCAAAATTATTATGGAATCTTAATAAAGACCTTCTATTACATAAAATGTACTCCCTCCATCACTATTTTTACTTTTATTATTAGTTTATCTCAAAAAAATTGACTCAGTTCTATATTTAAAAATAATTTAACTTTATATAATGATTTACAATCACATAAATATCTAAAACTTATTTTGAACGACATATTTTAAAAATCATTTTTTATTTCTTAAACTTCGTGTCTAATCAATACTAAGACAATCTTTTTGAGACGGAAGAAGCAAAAGATTTTAAATTCTATACTATGACAAATGTAAAATATATTTTATGCAATTAGATCCCTCAAAAAATAATGAGTGTCGAACTCATGGACGGAGCTAGGGAGCAGAAGAGGGTTCATTTGAACTCTCCTTTGCCGGAGAATTACACTATATAAAGATCAAAACTATTTTTCATATACATATAGTAGATATTAATCCCTGACTTATGCGTATGTTTATTTCTTTTATATTTTGAATCACCTTGCTGAAAATTCTAACCCTACCACTAATCGTATTGTTTAGCTAGACGATATTAACGATCCAATAATAGGTTACCTAGAATAAACAATATTAATCTTTTATAACAAGTTAAATTACAAATATATTATAAACGATTTATGTCAACATATAATGTAAATCCAATTTTAAAAGCTTCACTTTTTTTCTTGTAGAAAATTGGTTCTCTCTATTTTATATTCTCTCTATAAATATTGATATACTCGTATGAGTACTCCTCTCTCTCTTTCATAAATAGTACTTACAATAATCATACGTCAATGACTAAAATCCAGTTAGATTTTCCTTAAATATTCCATTGAGTTTGAAAATTACTTGCTTCTTTTTCTCTTCTATATGTGAATATAAAAGCAAGCTGTACTTTCACACGGTTTTGTTTGTTTAACATTTTATGTTACATTAAACCTAAATATCCCGTTGGAAATAATACAAAATTATTAACCAAAAGTTTACTCTATCTAATTTGAAATCTATTTTGTTCTCAATTCTGAAAGAACCATATTTTTTTCTTTTTTGGGATATGTCTCTGTTATTGTGGTGGCTACAGCTTATCCAAGAATGAACAAATATGATAAGTCGTGTTCACTATTGGAGAAGAAAAATGAACTAACTAGCACCGTCTAATAAATGAAAATTCCAAATAAATTCCTAGTAAAGGAATAAAAAGGGGAAGTTATTGTACTAAAGTTTATGTTCTATATAGAGCCAATGGAAAAATATTTAAATAACTCATTTTAAAGGTATAGGTAATTTTTTTATCAATGATAAAAAATTAACAAGTAATCTAATAAAAATAATAACTAGCGTGCTATCACAGGTTTAAATTACACAAACACTTTGGAAAAAAAGTGAAATACATCGGTAGCTCCTAAACTTGTCAATGCATTTTATCTGGACACTTAAAGTACAATCTGTTTTAATTGACCACCTGAACATATGATAAATTATTACTATTAGACACTTTCGATTCTAATTTTGAAAAAAAATATGCATGTGGTCTCAAACGCTCATTACGTAATAATATCACATAAAATATGTCACTTTCTTTAATTATGCACATCAACATCATCGGAATTGCCTGCAATTTTACGACTTATTGAGACTAATGGTATAGTTAAATGAGGTGACATATGTTAAGTAGTTCACTTATTTACGTAATAAACACTTGAGAATACGCGCAAAAAAAATTCAAAATTTGAGCTAGAAGTGTCTAATAGGAAAAAAAACAAGCACAACTCGAGAATTTAAATGAAATATACTGATAAATTTAAGAAATTATCGATATATTCAGACTAAAATGTATTTACCGTGTCATGTATATGACTATAATCCATTGTATAGTAGTAAGTATTATATAAAAGGCAAATGAATGTAATCATGGCGTTAATTTAGCTCTTTCCTTGAACTATGGTCTTCTACTGTTGCTATTACCTCTTTTAGCTTCTCAAACTTTTTGACTGCCAGGTATACAGGTATAATAAGGTTTACTTATTTTGCTACAATTAGTTTAACAAGAATGTCCTGTATTAAAAGAATGTTCTGTATAACATCCCTATTTATGGAAACAAAAAGTAGTTTTTTCTTTCCTTTCTTTTTGCATTTGGCATTGTTATAAGTACGTGTCATATATTCATTTATGTGTACCACTAATTTAGTTGACATTTGTCTAATCAATAGGCTAATAATAAGGTTGGCTATAGTGAAGTATTTACTTTACAATTTCACAACTTGAGTCTTATACAATATCACATAAATAAAAATAAACACACACTACTTACAGTTGCCACAAAACCAAAGAATTAAGACATGTTTACATGGAATTTTTTTACTTAATTATGATTAAATAATTAACATCTTAATTCATCATTTAGTCATGATAAATTAGTATGATTTGATATAAAAATATCAGGTGTATGTAAATGGGCTTTAATATGTTGAAGGAAATTGTTTGAGAAGGATAGAGTAAAATACATTCATCTTAAATACTCTCTCTGTTCCTTTTTTAATTGTGGATTTAACTTTTTACGTCCATTAAAAAAATAATGAGTATAAGGTATAATTTAAGTTACTCATATTTAGTAGATATTTTTAAAGAATGGAGCATCAATATTAAAAAGAATCATTTTTTAATGTTATGAGTATAGTTTGAAATAATTACCAATGTTAATCTTGAATTTATAAGGTAACAATTATTTTGGAATAATCTTTAAGCTAAAGTGACAAACTTGTAATTGGAGTTCATTATGAAACCGCATTTCTCGCTAGACCATTGTTTATTTACGAGAAATAAATATTTGTTGGTAATAACGTCAAAATGCTAAATTTAGATAAATAACTTAGAAAATTGTGTAAGCAATGAATATGTAGTATAGCTCTTCAATATCTGATGATCTTACAGTAAAACGTTCGGTCCTATTTATATTTGGACTAATGGATACACATTCCATGAATTATGATTCTACTATTATTAGTACATTAATGTTGTAATAATCGGACAATAAGAATGTCCATAAATGCCTTTAATGCTCTCTTGGAAGGTGTTAAGATGTTTTAGTAATGACCGATCGTTGGGATTCGAATGAATTTCTTCACATTCTTCTTTCCGGTACCTGTGCCTCTTAGGTGCCTCTGGTATAACGCCAACATCTCCGGAGGCACTGAAGGCTGGCTTGGAGCTGAATCATCTTCTTTGCCACGTGTCATAATATAATTCATTCATCTGTACGATATGAATTTTACCCCATACGACCAACTAAAAGAGGAAGTGCTCCGGATTTTTTTTAGCCTCTACATCCTATCACAACTCTTGTTGTGCTACAAAAATATTAACCAGTTAAACAAGAATGTCATGTATCAACATCTACTGGATCATGCCTAAGGTTTTACTGTTGATTGGGATTTAAGTGTTTAACTTATTTACTAAGTTACTGTTTTTAAGTGTTTAATTTATTTACGTAATGGTGTTTGAAAACATGCTAAAAAAAAATTCAAAATTTTGAGTCAAAATTGTCTAATAAGAACACTTTATGATATGTTCAAGTGCTTAATCAAACGGATCATAATTTAAATATTAAAATAAAATTTACTGATAAGTCTAAGGGGCATTACTATTTACCACTTAGCCTTATAAGGGATAACACATTGGAAAATATTATTTTACACCAAATTAATGATAATAATATGTACACATTGTCTCTTAATTATGGTTAATGACTTAGTTAATATAAATTCTTACCTCAATTTACACTTAATCATATGATAAATTTCATTGATTCAATGTAAACATACTTCAACTTACGCTAGAAAAGATAATCTATTGAATTAATTGAGGTAAAGATAATCCAATGATAATATTATGTATACTTTGTCTCTTGATTATGGTTAATGACTTAATTAATATAAATTCTTACCTCAATTTACACTTAATCATATGATAAATTTCATTGATTCAACGTAAATATATTTACTTCAACTTACGTTAGAAAAGATAATCTATTGAATGAAAATCTTAGAGAATAGAGAGTTGGTAAAGGTCCATATGCAATCCTAATATAACTTGTAGTTGGAGCTCAGTATACGAAACCTAATTTTACCCATTATATACTTATATATAAGAAATAAATATTTTCTGGAGTCCATTTTAGTTAAGGAAAAAAAAAAAGAAACATAAAACTTCAAACTTCACAACTACTAGTGGTGTACAGGTTACAAAAAAGTAAATATAAACATCAAACTTCACATCAACAAAAGTTTACCCCTATACTCATACAACTGTCACACGGTTTTAAGCTGTGAACATTAGTACTAATTAACTATTGATATCACCATAAATTCTGTAAACCTCTCTAGAAGACCTTTACTTTTAGCACAATACATAGTTGACAGTGTCTCTATTTTGCTTTTAAAGAAAATATATCGTCACATCTGATACACTGGTGTACACTAATTTTATTCAAGATAACTAAATTTCAAATGAGAAAAAATCATAAAAAAAATAAATGAAAAAGTATTAGTAGATGATAAATCACATACTAAGCACTAGCAGATATTATGTCCTGGAAGCAGCAGCAGCACCACCACCACCACCACCAACAATAATCTATTATTATATTAAAAGCACGAAGAGTCTTAGATATGTTTGATTAAATTTTTTGTCCTTCATTAAAATATTATGCAATAGACAAAATTATCATTTACCACATTCCATAAAATTGTAAATTTTTAAGGTATAGAGTTATTATTAAATACTATTCTATTTTGATTTTGGTGGCAAATAAATTTCTATTATGGTTAGAAAAATACATTTACACCTCTATAAAAGAATTTTATCATGGCTGAAACAAAAAAACCTCCTTAGATACATATGTTAAAAATTGCACTTGATTGATCAATGGTGTAATTAATAATCTGATTTTTTTTCTTTTTCTATAGATTGGTTGATTCGTTCCTCAAATTCTATTGTTCCGTCTTGCTGATTTCTTCTACCTCGCTACCTAGCTCGAAGGAAAAAAAAAGATTAGAGTTCTGGTTTTAATTGTTAAAGGTCTATTAACACGTATATCTTTATTCCTATATACATATTTATTGATATGTATACATTCATACCTAACACATAGGGCTAATTAGTTAAGAGTTGATTGTCAATAAAAACTTCAAAATATTCACCATCTATTATTCCCCTATTTATAATAACGTTAACATAAATTTATGTATAAATAAAACGAACACTGCCAAGAATAATATTGATTCGGATATTTAATAGTGAAAATTAATTTTCTTCCACTCTTTTTTCTCTCACTGTAATGCAGAGATATATGCGAGCAAGTCTCTCATGCTTTAATACGGATCTTTGAGGTATTACTACTATACGCTGGCTTCTTTTTCTAATATAAATTTGAAGACTTGTCTTTACCTTCTAATTAGACAGTAATTTCTTTCACTTCAGTTGGATATTTTGAGTGCGTAGAAATGTTCATTGAACTTTTTACCTTTCACTAAAAAAACTCAATAATAAACAAAATTGTTATTTATTATTTTTTCAAATTATTATGTAATTATCTTTGTAATATTTAAAAATTAGGAGTCCTTTCAAAATAAAAATTGCAATAAATAAGAGAACAACGTAGGTTAAGGAACCAAATTG
The DNA here is from genome assembly GCA_034509755.1 of Anisodus tanguticus. Taxonomy (NCBI): domain Eukaryota; kingdom Viridiplantae; phylum Streptophyta; class Magnoliopsida; order Solanales; family Solanaceae; genus Anisodus; species Anisodus tanguticus. The sequence continues at coordinate 55,342,376 of CM067545.1, forward strand.
TCCTTAGGTTAAGGAGGAAAAAAATAACGCATATTATATTAAAAGCACTAATAATATAATGATTTTGCAAAATCCAAAAACTGCCGTTTTGATTATTTTTTGTTGACCGCTTTTTTTATTTTATTTATTTATTTAGGTTTAGGACTTTGCACATTCAAGGAAACCACAATTTGTCCACTACGAATAATTATGGTAAATCACGGCTATAAAGATCCTAATTTACCTTTGAATGCTAAGTGGTAGAAGTTGTATATATGTACTTTATAAGAATTTGAATAGGAATGAATCGTGTATATTTCAGAGTCTCACATCGGATATGGAATGACAACATGGACTCCTTATATGAATTAAACAATCCTCACCCTACAAGCTAGCTTTTAGGGTTGAGTTAGGCCCAAGATTCATTCTTTACATGGTATCAATAGCCTAAACCCAAAACCTAATTTTTTTCTTCTTTTTCCGACGGCCTGCCCGAGACACAGACCTGTGCTCTCTTCTCTCTTCTCTTTTCTCTGCGTGTCAGAGCAACACAAGCACCACAAGCTCTCTTCTCCTTTCTCTGCGTGTCAGAGCAAACATAACAACATCTTTTCTTTTCTCTTTTCTCTGTTTTCCCGAAGAACAAAGCAGCATCTTTCTGCTTTCTCTGTCCACTTACCAAGGACCAAAGCAAAACTTTTCTAATAATTTTGTTTTCGATCCGAGTCAATAATAAATGGCTTACTTGACCCGTCAACAACATGATAATTCGTGGTACATGGATACGAGTGCCACGTCTCATCTCACCAATAATTCAGGTAATCTTCCTCAATTACGCCAGTAACAAACTCCACACTCTATTATGGTCAGTAATGGTCATCGCATTCCAATTCAAGGATTTGGCCACACATATACCCCCCCCCCCCCCCCCACCGCATCCCCACTTCTCTCTTAAAAATGTCTTTTAAGCCCCAAACATCATCAAAAATCTAATTTCTGTTAGAGAATTTGCCATCGATAATTCTGTCGCCATTAGTTTTGACCCGTTTGAATTTTCTGTAACGGACCTCCGTACCGGGAAACTCCTTATGAGATGCAATAGTGAGGGGGACTTATATCCTTTCCTACCCACATCCACTGCTAGTGTCACTCCTCCCATCGTTTTAACAACCATTTCTCCCTCTACGTGGCATAGTAGACTTGGTCATCCGGGCTCTCACGTCTTTTATTGTCTTAGAAACCGAAATTTAATCCAATGTAACAACGGGAACCTTTCTCATAGTTGCTCCCCGTGTCAGTTAGGAAAACACGTTAGACTACCATTTACGGCTTCTATGAGGACTATTTTCTCCCCCTTTGATATTATTCATGTTGATTTATGGACATCTCCCATAACTAACAACTTAGGCCACAAATACTATATGATATTTTGGATGATTTCTCTCACTTTCTTTGGGTCTATCCACTAAAACTCAAATCTCAAGTGTTCTCCAGATTTGTTGAGTTCGTACACTGGTTAAAAGGCAATTTGAAAAAGACATAAAATCGTTTCAATGTGATAATGGTCGAGAGTTTAATAATTCCATATTTCATAAATTATGTGCGGCTAATGACATGATCTTTCGTTTCTCGTGCCCTCACACCTCCGATCAAAATGGAAAAGCCGAAAGAATTCTCCAAACAATTAATAATATGATTCGTACCCTCTTTTTTCATGCGTCTCTCCCCCTACTTTTTGGGTATATGCACTAAAAATGGGAGAACACATTTTCAACATTCTACCCACCTGTGCGATTCAAAACAGGACACCCATCGAATTTCTCTACCATCGGATCCCTACCTATGACCATCTTAGAATTTTCGGTTGTCTGTGTTACCCTAATCTGACATCCACGACCCCCCATAAATTGGCACCCAGATTTACTCTGTGTGCCTTTCTAGGCTTTTCATCGAACCATAGGGGATACATGTGCTATGAACTATCCACCAACAAAATCATAATATCACGCCATGTCACTTTTGTCGAGTACGTTTTCCCGTTTGACAACTAGGGGTGGGTGTATATCGGTTCGATTCGGTTTTGTATCCGAAAAATATGAACCAAATAAAAATCATTTTTTTTTTAAAAACCGAATATAACTTTTTTTTTAAAAAAAACGATATGTTCGGTTTATATCGCTGAACGTATCGGATTATATCAGTTTTTCAAGTGGGCCGGGTCGGGTCGAGGAATTTTTTATTTTTAAAAAGAAATTGAATTTCCAAAACTGAAATTGACATTCAAACCTACACTACCATAAAATTTTGATGTTGAAATCTATTGTGTATCGTGAGATGTTTACTAAAGAAAAAGGAAAATTAGAAACCGATTTGGGGGAAAACACACATTGATTGGGAAAACGGACATCCGAGCGCAGAGTTATGACCATTTAAAGTTTCACCAATTTACAACTACTTTCTCTCCCTACATTTTATGTCAATGGTTCCGTGATATGTTAATCAAGTTCATGCCGCATTCGACTTCCATAAAAGCTTCATAGATTGACTTCAATGGCTATGATTCAAGAGATAGTAGTAGCCTAAAATAAGAAATAAGAATAATTATATATTTAATTCAGTTTTTTCGGTTCGGTCGTACCAAAATTATAAAACCGAACTGAATCACTAAATCATGATTCGGTTCGGTTTTTCAAAACATAGGTTTTTTATAAAAAAAAACAGAAAAAACCGAACCGAATTTCAGTTCGGTTCGGTTTTTTCGATTCTCCGGTTTTCTGCCCACCCCTATTGACAACATTCGAAAATTCTAAGTCACATATTATAAATTTCTTGATGATCTGGACATATCGCCGCTTGTCCACCACGCTCTCCGACATACTGCCACTGTTCTGGCAGCAGTCAGTACCCAGTCACTACCTCTCACCGCTGCCGACACCGGCGGCTCAGCTGGACCATCACTGTCACCACTGGTTGCCCCCACCATCGGCAAACTACATCTTGTGCTGTCACCAGCTACCGCCGCCATCCCTTTCAGCCAGAAGAACCCCGACATTGTACCGGCCTACCCTACCAAGTCACTGACCCCGTCACCGCCACCTGCCTCTCCAACCGACAATCGGCCACCCGTCACTGTACCTCAATCGATAAACATCCCATTCCCTGTGTCGCCTTCATATTCTCATGTCTAAGCCGCCGTCAGTCCAATCACCGGCACTCAACAAGCCGACCTTGTTACCGGAACCCTACCTCCACCGACACTCTACCCAACTTTACCAGCCCCCACCAGTACGGTACATCAAAAATAACCACCACACCAAACCCAGAAATCGACAACAACTTTGAACATGCCAGATCAAATCCCCACACACCGTTAGACACTATTCCAATTACCCAACCAACCTCCCTTAACCGACACCCTGCACCAGACCCAAGACTTGAACTGAACCCGATTTTGACCTAACCAACCACTATCGACCCGACACCAAAATCCCTTACCCAACTAACACCCTCACACCGTATGGAAACCCGTGCCCAACACCGGTTTTCAAACCCAAAGTCTAATTTAACCTATCTACCCAAACCATTTTCCCAATTTCTAAAAACCCAACATTATCCAAATTAGACCCGAATTGGAATACGGCCATGTGTGAGGAGTTTATTGTGTGAACGAAACAACATACTTGGGATTTGGTTCCTCGACCGAAGGGGGTGAATGTGATCCGCTGCATGTGGCTTTTTCGTCACAAGTATAGAGACAATGGTGACCTAAAAAGATATAAGGAAAGACTTGTGGCAAATTGTACTAATCAGTAGGCGGACATTGATTGTGGTGAGACATGTAGTCCGGTTGTTAAATCGACCACTATTCGTACAGTCCTGAGCATCACTATGGGTAAGCATTACCCAATTCATAAACTTGATGTAAAAAATGCCTTTCTACATGAGGATTTAAAAGAAACTGTCTACATGCACTAGCCGCCCGATTTTGTCTATCCAACCGCCCCTCAATATGTATGCCATCTCCGTAAGTCACTTTATGATCTGAAACAGGTCCCTCGAGCGTGGTATGATCGCTTTGCACAGTACATTATGCAAATTGGGTTTACATGCAACAAATGTGATAATTCTCCGTTTACTTTCCATAGAGGCGGTAACACTACTTATTTATTGTTATATGTGGATGATATTTTTCTTACTGCTTCTTCCAATGTGTTGAAAAATGAGATAATTGCACTGCTCAAAACCGAATTTGCTATGACCGATTAGGGGGAAATTGAGCTGTTTTTTGGGGATTTCAGTGACTAGATTTGCAGATACTATGTTTCTTTGTCAGCATAAGTATGCAGAAGAGATTTTGTACAGAGCTAAAATGGAAAATTGCAAGATCATGTCTACTCCAGTTGACTCTAAATCAAAGCTCAATGCTTTGGATGGTAATCCAGTGTCAGATCCCACTCTATACATGAGTCTTGCTGGAGCACTACAGTACCTTACTTTCACCAGACCCGATATTGCTTATGTCGTTCAGCAGGTATGCTTATTCATGCATGCCCCCAATGAGCCTTATGTTACTGCCCTCAAACTTATCATTCGATATGTTAAGGGCATACTTGATTATGGATTGCATCTCTATCCCTCAGCACCGACCATATTGTTATCATAAACGGATGCTGATTGAGCGGGTTGTCCGGGCACGCGACAATCCACCTCAGGCTATTGTGTGTTCTTAAGGGATAACCTCATTTCTTGGTCAGCCAAGAGACAAGCCACATTATCCCGTTTGAGTGCAGAAGCAGAATACAGAGGTGTTGTTAATGTTGTTGCTAAGATCTGCTGGCTCCGAAACATTCTTTTGGAGCTTCAGTGTCCTCTCCGTAAGGCATCTTTGGTCTATTGTGATAACATATCCGCTATATATCTATCTCATAATCTGGTTCAGCATCAGCGAACCAAGCACATTGAGATGGACATCCACTTTGTTCGTGAGAAGGTTGCTCTCGGTCATGTCAAGGTATTTCATGTACCTTCTTCATATCAATATGCATTTATATTCACAAAGAGCCTTCCTAGACAACTCTTCCTAGACTTCATATCCAGTGTTAGCGTCTGACCTCCTCCCGCTCCGATTGAGGGGGTGTATTAGCAAGTGTACCATGTTTATATTTATCATATTTAGTGTTATGTAATTATGGTAGAATTAGAATCCCTTGTTGTATAAGGATTCCACATTGTACACTTATATATATTTTGTATTAATGAGAAAGGCTCCACAAGGGAGATTAATACAATTTTACATGGTATCAGAGCCAAACTCATTCCAATTCTTTGTTCACCGTTGGGCCTCCAAATTACATTATTCACGCTCCAGTTAACAAGGTCTGGACGTGCGGGGGAGTGTTAAGAGTGCCACATTGGATATGGAATAGGAATATGAACTCCTTATATGGACTTGGACAATTCTCACCCTACAAGCTAGCTTTTGGGGTTGAGTTAGCCCAATATCCATTATTTACGTCTATTACTCTTATACTCGTTTATATTTATGAATAATTGGACAACAAACCACCTGCAGCATGTATAAATGTGATGGAGAATCTTAGAATTGACTATATCTAAGAGTTATGGCCTCTTATGTATTAACTCTAAAACAGCCAAAAACTGCTTTTGATAGCATACTCTTCTGCTATTAAACAGTGGTTTTACTTGTAATTTGCAGTATTGTGTTTTGATAGCATGCACTTTTGCTATCAATATTGAGCTTTTACATCTTTTATATATCTCGACTCATTTATTTTTCTTCCACTATGACATTGTTATATATTTATCTAAATTTTTAAATTTTCTAATAACGTGATTTTTGTTTACTCTACAGTACATTCATGGGAATAATTCAACAACTCTGTAAGCTCCTTTTTCTACGTCATTAAGCTCTATAGTTATTTTTGAACAAATTATTTTTTTATCATTTTATATTAATTGACTCAATGCACACGTACAAAACACGTTCACATAATATTAGTTATTGCAAGAAAATCCTGCAAAAATTGTTAGCATTAGGAATTAAGCATGCCAGTTTACGGATAACATTTCTATGTATTACAGATCCTCAATAAAAAATACATGTTATTATTTAGACTTTCAATTAAATCATAAAGCATTAGGGTTAGAGGTATTCATGGTTCGATTTAGACCAATTTTTTGCTTAAAAGAAAATTAAACTACTTAATTGGTTATTTTTTAAATACAAGAACCAAATCAAATCAATAAGTCATTTTTTTATTAGTTCAATTTTTGTAGTTTTTCGCTAATTTTTTTATTTTTGTTAATTTTTTCGGTTGTCAAATTTTAATAAGATTGATTGATTTGTTGGATAATGAGTCTTTAATTATCATGTAGATCTTTCATTGTTGACCGATACACCTTTTCAAATCTTATAAATGATGTCAGTATGGTAAATGCAAGATGTTTGATGAATGTTATCTTGAATTTCGAATTACATAAATGAATGTTTTATTTGGTGATTATATTGTTAAGTATTTCATTTGGAACAATACTTAAGCTAACTTTTGCTAAGATTTTCTGAAGAAGATTGTCTAATATGATTGTTAAGATCCTTAGATTCACCATTCATGAGCCATGATAGTGAACTTCCGTTTAAAATCTATTAGCGAATATTCACAGTATATTTTGTAATTATGATAAGTGTATATTTAAGGTAACTTAGGATTCTTATGGTAGTAGGAATCAACCTCTGTACAACTAAATATATATATTGTGATCAATGAAAGGAATCCCTAAGGGAGATTATTCCAATCTTACATGGTATCAAGAGCCAAATCCTAATCCCTACTCTTTTCCTCCCACGCCGCCGACCACCCCCATATTTTTTTCTCTCTTCTTCTCGGTCGACGACAACTAAAAGCCACCATGTCTCGTCCCTCTTCCCCTACTAATTTCGGTTCTTCCATTGGTACTTTTGACAACCACTCTCAACGTTCATCGTCTCCTTTTCATCCGACATTCGCCGTTACCAACATCAAGAATTTTATCCCTATAATTCTTGACCAAGAAGACTGTCAATATTCCATGTGAATAGAACTGTTCTATATTCATGCATGTGCGTACAATGTGCTAGATCATATTGATGATTTTGTTCCTCGTCCTACCAATGTTGCAGACTAGACATGGCGTCGCCTTGACGCCATCGTCAAACAGTGGATTTACGGCACCATCTCCAAGGATTTGTTGTGTACTATCATGAAAGCAGGTGCTACGGCACGTGAACTCTGGGTACGGTTAGAAGAAATTTTTGAAGATAATAAAAATACCCGGGCCTTGTATGTGGAAGAGCAGTTCAACAATACGCGTCTTGAGAATTTTACCAACATGTTCGAATATTGTACACAACTGAAACTCATAGCCGACCAACTTTCCAATGTAGGGACATCTGTTTCAGAAACCAAGATGGTACTTCAACTAGTGGCTGGTTTACCGAAAGGTGATTATGAACACTTGCAACAATGATTCAACAGGCCGACCCACTACCAAGTTTCAACAAGACGCGTTCACAACTTTTGTTGGAAGAAACCCGTCGTACTAAACAAGAGGAGCACAATCAAAAGGCCTTAGCCGTGGAAAGCATGGCACCACCGATGGCCAACATCACACATCCACCACAGCCAGACCACCACCAGCAGCAGTCCCGCGGTGGCGGACACCATGTATGTTTATTGAATAAGTCCTTGTATAAGCTTAAGTAGTCTCAATGGGTGTGGTATAAGAGGTTTGCAGACTATGTTTCGACTATTGTGTTCTCTCACAGCAGGTCGGATAATACATTGTTCATATATCGTCGTTGTTCTTCCTTGGCTTATATACTATTGTATGTGGATGATATTATCTTGACTGCCTCTTCTGATGCATTACGCCAGTCTATAACGACAATGCTCAGTTCTGAGTTTGCTATGAAAGACTTGGGCCCTTGAGTTATTTTTTGGGGATTGCTGTCACTCGTCACACAGGTGGATTGTTCTTATCCCAGAGGAAGTATGCAGCTGAGATCATTGAGAGGGCCGAGATGTCATCTTGTAAGTCCACTTCCACTCCGGTTGATACTAAATCCAAGTTGGGTGCTGCGGCTGGCTCCCCTTATGAGGATCCGACCCGCTATCGCAGTCTTGCAGGGGCCCTTCGGTATCTTATGTTCACGAGACCATATATTACGTATGCCGTACAACAAGTGTGTTTGTTTATGCATGATCCCAGGATTGAGCACATGAATGCGCTCAAACGTATCATTCCGTACATCTAGGGGACACTTGACTATGACTTACATTTATATCATTCGTCGACGTCTACACTTGTCTTGTATACATATGCTGATTGGGGTGGCTGTCCAGACACCAGACAGTCTACGTTTGGATATTGTATGTTTCTTGGTAATAACTTGGTCTCATGGTCTGCCAAGCGTCAGTCAACGTTATCACGCTCTAGTGCAGAGGCCGAGTATCGAGGAGTAGCCAATGTGGTGTCTGAATCATGTTGGTTACATAATCTTCTTTTAGAGCTTCATTGTCCTATTCAGAAGGCTACCTTGGTTTATTGTGATAATGTTAGTGCCATCTATCTTTCTGGGAATCCGGTTTAGCACCACCACACTAAACATATTGAGATGGACATTCATTTTGTTCGCGAAAAGGTAGCTGTGGACAAGTACACGTCTGCCATGTCCCTTCCAGGTATCAAATTGCAGACATCTTTACAAAGGGTCTTCCCTCGGTCCTTTTTGAAGATTTTAGGGACAGTCTCAGCGTTTGAAGACCGCCCGCTATGACTTCGAGGGTGTGTTAAATATGGAATATGGAAGATATTCCGTGATATACACTATCACAGTTTGTGTATATGTTTATTTCTGTGTTATGTTCCATAGTTTAGGTAATATTGTATTGTAAATATTACATTGTACACTTACCATAATTATAGGAGTCTTGTACTACTAGAATACAGTTTTAGGAGTAGAATAGGAATAAGATTTTTCTATTATGAAAATATGTAAATTGTATATATACTCTTTCAATTAATGAAAATAATCAAGAGATTATTTTTTTCAGTTACACTGATGTATGAATTGATCTCAATAAACGAAAATCGAACATATATACCTTAAATTGATCTCGACTCTACTGCCAAGTTGCAAAGTTTTCTTCAACATACCAATACAATCAATCATGACCCTATTCCTATTTATATTGTTGTGGGTACACATGGAAGTGGTGAGTACTAAAAATTTTAGCTGGGTCGGGCTGGGTCCCCGATGGGCCATCAACCGGGCTCACTAGTGGGCCAGGCTACCAGGCTGTCCACCTTGTCCGGCTCAGCGCCCTAATGAATCTCACCTAGCCCAGCCCAGCCCAGCCCCCGCCCCTTAGTTGGGTCCGTGTGGGGCCGGCCCCGGCCCGGCTCGGCCCACTTAACAGGCTTAATGCATACTCATTAAGTCCAAATGAATGGAATGCAAAAGATAATATATTTAACAAACGACACACATGCATGAACGTACAAAAATACCATAATGTAGAATTACAAGAAAAAATTTATTATGAAAAAATAGGCAGTGGATCAGTGTCCATGGACTCGCACATGCCAAAATGCCTAGTTTACACTTTACAATAGACATATTACTTGTTAATGATCAAAAGTTAGGGTTAGAACAATGATTCTTTAGTGGTTTAAAAGTTCCTTTCTTAAGGTCACGGTCACCCATAAGCAATGGTCAGAAAAATGTAGACCCCACTTATGTTTTATCAACTTTTACTTCCATAATAACTTTATCAAAAGATTAATGAGAATTGAGGTGGAAGTGGAACTAATATGATCTCCATCTTTAATGGAAGGTTTTGAGTTATATTTAGTGAATTAATTTTTTTAATAAAGGTATTTTCTTTATTTAATAATAGGTCATATAAGATACAAAATAAAATTTAAAGTAATCGAGACTTCAAAATAAATGCAAGGTATCGTGTGAAAATAAGAAAAAAGAAATAATTTTACTTGTCCATTTTATAGGACCTGTCAATTCAAACATAATTTTTTGCGTAAATATGTAATAACTGTAAAGTGGTTGGGCTAAAAATATATTATGTGAGGCAAGTCGCAGTTGCTTTTTGTGTGAGATTAATTAAATTTGTAATTAGGGGGATAAAAAGCAAACTATTTATTATCATTATTTTACTTTCGAGGGAAAAGTAAAGAGGACTTCTTCATTTCGATTCACCAATGACCAAAAGATAAAAAAAAAAAAGAACAATGTTAAATGGCATGTCATAATCATCGGTGGTAGGGGCTTTTAGCCTTTAAGGAAGTAACTGGGCAGTTCAATTGGTTATCAAGGGGATATTTGGAAAATAACCAAGGATCGAATCCGGTCAGCGGCAATGTGGGGGTTACTTCTTGAAATAAAGGAGGGCCCCTTGTGCGCAGCGTGGTACTGGTCTAATTTTTGAAATCAATTGAGTCACAATGATTTACCTCCTTCACAGACCTGTCGGACCGGAGTGTGGGGGCTCCTGGGGTGGGAGTTCCACCTTTTAGGAAAAAGGAAGTAAGCCAGTAACTATGAAATGGTCTTTATTGTCCGGTTTGTGCAGACATAAAAAAGAATTACTCCTAGTAAGTGTTTGTAATTGTATCATATTAATAAAAGAATGAAATTTATTTTGTATACAAATTTAATATCAATCACGATAAGGTAATATTTCTTTAATTGATGAATTTTAAAATTTTATTATTTTGTTTGTAATATTTAATGTCAGTAATAATTTTCTAAGTGGCAAAAGCAAAATCGCATATAAAATATTCGTATTTGTGAAGAAATATCACACCGGTGGTAAAGAAGATAAATATTTTTGTATATGGCTCGAATAATCCTTACTACTTGAACTAACTTTCGGAGTTAAATTAGATCTCAATATTCATTTCTTAACATGATATTATAGCAAGATTCATCTCAATTTTATTTTTCAATGTTGGGGCCCCAATATTAATTTGCACACCCTCTAGATGTTTGGGGATGAACAAGTCCCATAGGTGGTAAAGGAGATAAGTGATCTCTTTATACTATTTAAACAATCCTCTCGAATTAATATTTTGAGTTAGATTTAAAATTCATTTCTTAACAATATCAGATTAAATCATCTAACTTGAGATCATAGAATAAAGTGATAATATATAATAAGTTGTAATGGTTAGATGATAAACACCACTTAACGATATACATATCACATATTCATTTTTTCACACGGTGTTCGGTCTTTATATTAGAACCCGATTAAATTTAAAATTGCATCAAAAATTTTTATATTGAGGGGCAAAGCGCTTCCTAGCAAAGATGACTTCATCCCAGAGAGACCCACACTCAAAATCTCTAGTTAAGAATAATAAATATTTGCCACTCACATTCGAAATCTCTAGTTAAGAATGAAGAAATATTTGTCAGTCCACCATAACCTGGTTGGTCACATATTCATTATTCATTAACCATTAGGTAATACTTTATGCGTCTCATAATAATTGTCACCTTAGCAAAAAAAAATTGTCTCATAATAAATGTCATCTTAGAAAACCACGACATAAATTGGTTAGTTTTTTTCAATTCTACCCTTAGAAAAAAAATATGTTAAAATAACATCTAAATGATAATTGGAAAAGCCACATAGTAATTTGGTATTGTTGGATTTCTCAATGTCAATTACTACTGTGCATGCTCTAATTAAAAGAAAAAAAATAATTTATTTATATTATATAAGGATAATTTGATAAATTTTATATTGCATTATTAATTTTTTGACATACTTATTTTTGGTTAAGATGACACTTATTATGGAGCATAGGAAGTATATGTTTAGTCATTGCCATGCGCCTTGCGTGCACCTCCCTTAGGACACTTGGCACCAATGCCGTGTGGGATGGCACATGCCCTTTGTGCTTGGTTAGCTAGCGTTGTAAGTATTTAAGTAGGAATTTGTAGGTAGCACGTGCTTTACACTGGTTGAAATCTTAGCCTCGTTTTGGCCCCGTCTGGAAAAATTTAAGTTCAATCATGTGGGCCTTCCCTTATAGAGTTATAGTTGCTGGTCTCTATTCTCTATAAGTAGAGTCTCCTAAGTATGGTCCCAGTTAGTTACCGTCTCAAATGTATCTAAATTTCACATAAAATACATCCACGACACTTTAACTTTATCAATAAATTTCATTTAAATACTTAAATAATAAATTATTCTAATTAAACACCTGAATATATGATGATATATTCTTATTAGATATTAATTTTCGGCATAACATTTTGAAAAAGCTTTTACGCTTGTTCTCAAATGTCCGTTAGGTAGATAAAGTGACCACTTAAAATATGTCACAAAATATGTCAGGTCCTTTACTTATTAGCATTAACCTCAATAAGTTGTAAAATCTCATGCATGTTCCAATTGATGTTGTGTATAGTTAAATGAGACATATTTTAGGTGCTTAACTTATCTACGCAATAAGTATTTGTGAACATGCGCAAAAACTTTTCCAAAATATGAGTCAGAATAGAAATACTTTATCAAGTATCTGTTGGAAATTTGCCTTTGGTGGGGAGGTGCGTCCACCCATATTTAATGACTTAAACACTAGGGTTCTGCATGTTGGAGGCTTTGTCTCTTCACACGTGCATAATCTACTAAGTGAGTAGATGACCGTAGGGCCAAGAATCGTCAAAATTCGTTGAGAAATGAAAGAGATATTGGTCCACGAAGTAAGGTGTTTGAGGCATGAAAATATGGTGTGGGACAAATCTACCACATCGGTGGAAAGATGAAGAATTGCTCTTTTTATAAGTCTCAAAATTGGCTAAGGGTTTGAGACCCCAATGGGTAACCCATGTGTTTGAAGGAGGGAGGACCTAGGTGTGTTTGTTCGAGGCTAAGCCCACACGCGCGCCGCCACCGCCCGCCCGTCCCGTCCGGTCCGGGCTCGGTTCTCGGATCGTGGGCCTCGGGCCATAAACAACCATTACTTGGCAGTTGAGAAGTCCCTCCCCTTATGCTATATATTGAAGCCTTTTGGCTCAATTGTTAAGACTGCAAGACACAATATACAACACAGAGACAAACAGAAGAGAGAAACTATTTGTCCAAAACGTGAGCAGAAACAGTGAACGAAAACATAAAACTCTTCCTTCATTTTTCGTTCTTCAGCAAGTCGTTTTATGTTTGTTTTCTTCGTCAGAATCAACCTATTTGCTTTGCAGTGTTGATTAGTTGCTGCTTTATCTTGGGAGACTATTGCCCGTTAACGTAAAAGCATATATACGGGGCAAGCTTGTCTTAAAGACAGAGAGTCATCTCTCGACTCAGCCACAATTGTAACAATTCATATTTTAGTGTTTCTTAATTTCAGGTTATCAAGATACAAGACTCAACAACCTTGCGGCAGTTCTGAATATTGATTTGTTTGTTTATCCTTTCAAACACTTGTAATATTTATTTACTTCCCGTACTGCTTTATATATCCAATAGTATCCAGTGTTTAATTATATTGCAACATGTCACAATATAATTCGGGTATCTAAATGAAATTTAACAGCAAATTTAAAGGGTTGTCAGATGTATTCAACCTAAATTTTATCTACTGAAAAGTATTTATTAACTATATATGTTTGTCGAAGAAGAATCTAATAATGAGCGAGGTTGCAATGAGTTAATGCATAATACCAGTCATGAGTTATGGACGCGGTCCATATAGGGAAATTAATTACTTGTGCGGTAGGGAAAACACAATTATAGGTCCACGTTTGCCCACTTTATTATATGATGTCTCATAGCAGTGTACGCCAAAGGGAATGATAATTAGCAGCTGCTTGTTACTGGGATCCAAAGATGAATGTTCTAATTGGGGTGATATGACAAGTAGCACTTTTTCATTTTTAATTAGAGATTTCGATTCTTTAAAAATAAAATTATTTTTTATGAAAATAGTTTACTCTTAGGGTGTGTTCTAAAGGATAATATTTTTCAGAAAAATAAGTGGATTTCGCATTTTTGTTTTTGTGTTTGGTATGTAATCAAAAGTATTATTCTAAAATCTAGCATTTGTGTATAATTTATACAAATACTATGGAGGTGGGTGGAGGGGTTGGGTAGTGGGTGATAGAGGTGGGGTGAAGATGAGGTGTGTTCAAGGGTGGGAGAGATTCACAACACTTGTGAAACTTATTCCTACTTTCATTAGCGTCATTTTTGTAAATAATGAATTTTGGGTTTAACTCAACCCCAAAAACTAGTTTGTAGGGTGAGGATTGTCCAAGTCCATATAAGAAGTCATGTTTTCATTCCATTACCGATGTGAGACTCTTAACACTCCCCCGCACGCCCATACCCCGTTAACTGGAGCGTGGATGACATAATTTGGAGACCCAACATCGGTGAACATAGAATTGAAATGAGTCTGACTCTGATACCATGTAAATAATGGGTTTTGGGCCTAACTCAACCCCAAAAGCTAGCTTGTAGGTGAAGATTGTCCAAGTTCATATAAGGAGTCATGTTCCCATTCCATTACCGATGTGAGACTCTTAACAATTTTCCTCATTTTAAGGAACTTATTTTTGTAATTTCGACTAATCAAATATGAAAAAATTTAAAAACATTTTTCAGAATATATTTTCCCCGAACACACCCTTATAGTGAGATTTTCGGTTATGGATTTGAATTGATTAAACTGCAAAACAAATACTGGACATGCACTAAATGAAAAGTGAAAAATAAAAAATAAATTCTATGAGTTATTGAGACCCACTCTCACTCCCTTTGCTTATTTATTCTCCAGTACTCTTCAAATCTCATTGAATCAACTCTGTTAAATATACACAATATACACATAATATACATGTGTATATTGTGTATATTTGGTCTCGGATTTGTGCCTATTAAGACTCTCGGAATTGGCTGTTTAGTCAATGTAATTTATGGTAAATATTTAGTATCCTAATTTAGGTAATGTTGTAATATAATTAGTAGTGTATTACCATAATTAGTGTATTACCATAAATGTATAGAATACGGTTTTAGGAATAGAATAGGAATATGATTCTCCTATTATGTAACTTGTATATATAGCCTTTCAATTAATGAAAAGAATCAAGAGGATTATTTCTATCATGGTATCAAAAGTCTAGGTCAAAACAAAACTTTTCTCTCGAATTTTTGTTACAATTCTCGGCCAAAGACCGAACCTTCCCCTCGGGTTTTCCATTTGTTTCTTCAGCTCTCCAAATCTCTCTTCCAAATCCCTCTATTACCTATTGTTCTTTCGTTATGTCTATGTCAAAGAACACGTTTCACCATGCCCTTGTTGTTTCTAACATCAAGAATCATATCCCTCTAATTCTTGAAATAGAAAACGTCAAGTACGCGACATGGACTGAGTTGTTCAAAATTCACGCTCGTTCGCATCAAGTCGTCCATCACATAATCCCCGCAGATCCTGATGATACAAAGGTCCCTAAACGTGAGGATGATCCTAAGTTATGGACAACACTTGATGCCACCGTCCTTCAGTGGATTTATTCTACTATTTCCACCGACCTATTGCAGACGATTATTGAGCCAGACGCTACGGCGATGGCTGCATGGGATAAACTGCGTGACATATTCCAGGATAATCAGAATTCTAGAGTTGTTACCCTTGAACAAGATTTTTCCCACATCAACATGGAAAATTTCCTGAACGTTTCAACATATTGCAAAAGGTTGAAGGAATTGGCGGACCAACTCCACAACGTTGGTGCGCCAGTTAGTGAAGATCGTCTTGTTTTACAGATGGTTGCTGGCCTATCCGAGGCCTATAGTGGCGTTGGAACTCTCCTTCGTCAAAGTAATCCTCTTCCAAGGGTCTATCAAGTCCGATCCATGCTTACCTTGGAAGAAGCCAGTTTGGCTAAAAAAGCGGCTACTAATGCTAGTCCTGTGGTCATAATGACTTCCTCCACTAGTCCTCAAAATTTTGGTAACAATTCGAACCAAAACAGATCTCACGGGGGCAACAAGAATGGTCGAAAAAATAATGGAAAAAATCGCGGGGGCAAACGCGGCGGCTCCGGCAGCAGTCACGGTGGCCAAAACAGTGGCACTGGACCCCATCCCGATTATAGTGGGCCACCGACCCACTGGTCTCAGCCTTAGGTCTTTGGGCCGTGGGCTTGGACTAGTGGACAATGGCCCTACGACCCACCTCCACAACAATTCCCAGCGTCTGGCCAGTGGGCTTTCCAGCAGCCCCAACGTCCCACTGCCCACTGGCCCGGTAATTCTAGCTCCAGTAGTTTCGGCCCAGGACAGTTCAAGTCTGGAATTCTTGGGCCCCGGTCTCTGCAAGCTCACCATGCAGCAGGCCCAACTCAGACCGATATTGAGGCCGCGATGCACACAATGGGTTTGACTCAACCGGACCCGAATTGGTATATGGACACCGGTGCCACTACCCATATGATATCCGATTCAGGTACTCTCTCATCTTATTCCAATTTGAGCAACCCTCGCAATATAATTGTTGGTAATGATAATTCTGTTCCAATTCGGGGTTATGGTCATAAAACATTATCTCCCCCTTATCTTGAAAAATACCCTACACGCCCCCAAATTGATTAAAAGCTTAATCTTTGTCCGTAAATTCACTACTGACAATTCTGTTTCTATTGAATTTGATCCATTTGGTTTCTTTGTGAAAGATTTCAAGACGGGGAGTCCTCTCATGAAGTGTGATAGTATGGGAGATCTTTATCCTATCACACCCAGTCCCGGTCCATCGAGTGAAGCCCTGCCATCAGCTTTTGCAGCCATCTCTCCTTCCTTGTGGCATGCTCGTCTTAGTCATCCGGTGTCCTCTATTTTGTCAGCTTTAGATAAAAAGAATTTTATTTCATGTAAGGGTACGAGTCGTACTCCAATTTGTCATTCTTGTTCTTTAGGAAAAAATGTTAAGTTGCCGTTTGTAGACTCAAAATCTCATACTTTAATGCCATTTGATATTATTCATAGCGACTTATGGACGTCTCCTGTTCCTGGTTCTGTGGGTCATCGGTATTATATTTTTTTTTGGATGATTATTCTAAATTTCTATGGATGTTTCCAATAGCGAAGAAATCTCAAGTTTTTTCCATCTTCCTAAAATTTAGAGCATTCATCATAACCCAATTCGACCGTGAAATAAAAAATATTCAGTGTGATAATGGAAAAGAGTATGACAATGGGGTGTTTCTGGAATTCTGTGCTTTTAATGGGATAAATTTTCGTTTCTCTTATCCTCATACATCTTCACAAAATGGGAAAGCCAAACGTAAAATTCGTTCCATAAATAACATTATCCGCACTCTATTAATTCATGCTTCCGTACCCCCATTTTTTTGGCACCATGCTCTTCAAATGGCTACATATCTGCTTAACATAACTCCCTCCAAAGGTTTGACATATTCTTCCCCCTTCAAATTTTATACAATAAAATTCCTTCATATTCACATCTTTGGGTTTTTGAGTGTTTGTGTTATATGTTATTTCCGTCTACCACAATTAACAAACTTTAGGCCCGGTCGACTTCGTGTGTGTTTTTGGATTTTCCAACTAATTATCGTGGCTATAAATGCTTTGATTTATCCTCAAATAAAATCATCATTAATCGCCATGTAATTTTTGATGAATCCCAATTTCCGTTTGCTAAAAGTCATACTCCCGTGCCTAGTTCGTATAATTTTTTGGATGAACAAATATTCCCGTATATTATTCAGCATTTTTTTGACATCTCCCGCACCCAAAATTCTCCAGCGGGCCCACTGCCCGCTGGTCCCACTGACCCGTCTCGGTCATCACTGCCCAGTCTTTTCACTAGGCCAGTTTCAGCAATTGAGCCAGTCCAGCCCAACACTGGAACTGGTCCAGTTCCTGTTTTCGACTCAGTTTCTGCTTCCAGAGTTGGGCCAGCAGGCCCACTGCATGTTGGTCAGTCCGTCCCGAGCCCAACAAATTCCCAAAATCCACTGAATTCTTTCTCGTGTCATAGACCGGCCACTAGTAGTCAGCGGGGTATTTTTACACCTAAAAGACATTTTAATTTACATTCTAATGTCTCGAAATCCCCCTTGTCCCGTAATCCTGTGTCTGCCTTAAACGACCCGAATTGGAAAATTGCTATGACTGATGAATATAATGCTCTTATTGATAATAAGACGTGGGAGTTGGTACCATGTCCATCTGGTATTAATGTTATCAGGTTTATGTGGATTTTTGCTCATAAGGAGAATTCAGATGGTTCATTTGCTCGACATAAATCGCGGCTTGTGGGTGATGGTAAGACTCAGCAGGTTGGTATAGATTGTGGGGAGACGTTCAGTCCGATGGTCAAGCCGGCTACCATTCGCACTGTGCTTAGCTTGGCTCTTTCAAAGGCATGGCACATTCATCAGTTGGATGTCAAGAATGCTTTCCTACATGGTGATCTGAAGGAAACAGTCTATATGCATCAGCCGTTGGGATTCATGGATCCCAACCATCCTCATCATGTCTGTTTGTTGAAGAAGTCCTTATATGGACTTAAGCAGTCTCCACGGGCCTGATATACAAGATTTGCTGACTATGTTTCGACTATTGGGTTCACTCACAACAGGTCAGATAATTCCTTGTTCATCTACCGTCGTGGTTCGTCTTTGGCCTACATTCTGTTGTATGTGGATGATATCATTTTGACTGCCTCTTTCGATGCATTGCGCCAGTCTATCATGA
This sequence comes from Anisodus tanguticus, assembly GCA_034509755.1. Taxonomy (NCBI): domain Eukaryota; kingdom Viridiplantae; phylum Streptophyta; class Magnoliopsida; order Solanales; family Solanaceae; genus Anisodus; species Anisodus tanguticus. The sequence goes on from CM067545.1 coordinate 55,361,161, forward strand.
CCATGCTCAGCTCTGAGTTTGCTATGAAAGACTTAGGGCCCTTAAGTTACTTTTTGGGGATTGCCGTAAAGCGTCATTCCGATGGATTGTTCTTGTCTCAACGAAAGTATGCAACTGAGATCATCGAGAGGGCTGGGATGTCATCCTGTAAGTCCACTTCCACTCCAGTTGATACTAAGCCTAATCTTGGGGCCGCGGCCGACATACCTTACGAGGATCCGACTCGCTATCGCAGTCTTGCAGGGGCCCTTCGGTATCTTACCTTTACCAGACCGGATATTACGTATGATGTCCAGCAGGTGTGTTTATTCATGCATGATCCCAGAATTGAGCACATGAATGCACTCAAACGCATCATTCGGTATATTCAGGGTACACTGGACTATGGTTTGCATTTGTATCCTTCATCGACATCTACACTTGTCTCATACACAGATGCTGATTAGGGTGGGTATCCAGACACCAGACGGTCTATGTCTGGCTACTGTATGTTCCTTGGCAACAACTTGGTCTCCTGGTCTACGAAGCGTCAGGCGACTCTATCCCGCTCAAGTGCCGAGGCTGAATATCGAGGGGTAGCCAATGTGGTCTCAAAATCATGTTGGTTACGTAATTTACTTTTAGAGCTTCATTGTCCAATTCAAAAGGCAACCTTGGTTTATTGCGATAATATTAGTGCCATTTACCTTTCTGGTAATTCGGTTCAACATCAACGCACTAAATATATCGAGATGGACATTCACTTTGTCCATGAAAAGGTTGCTCGGGCTCAGGTACGCGTCTGTCATGTCCCGTCAAGATATCAGATTGCAGACATCTTTACAAATGATCTTCCCTCGGTCATTTTTGAAGATTTTAGGGACAGTCTCAACGTTCGAAGACCGCCCGCTATGACTGCGGGGGTGTGTTAAATATACACAATATACATGTGTATATTGTGTATATTTGGTCTCGGATTTGTGCCAATTAGGACTCTCGGAATTGGCTGTTTAGTCAATGTAATTTATGGTAAATATTTAGTATCCTAGTTTATGTAATGTTGTAATATAATTAATAGTGTATTACCATAATTAATGTGTTACTATAAATGTATAGAATAAGATTTTAGAAATAAAATATAAATAAGATTCTCCTATTATGTAACTTATATATATAGCCTTTCAATTAATGAAAAGAATCAAGATGATTATTTTTATCGAACTCGATACTCGTTACACTTTTTCATGATGAAACTCATTTTCAATAATAATAAAAAAAGCATTATCTAATTTAATTAACTGCCCGACACTCGTTACTTTTTAGAATCTTTTTTTCTACTGTTACTACTTTCCAATTTTTACCTTTGGATGTTGGAAAAAGTTGATTAATGATACCACAATTGACTTAAGTAACCGCGTTATCATGATTTGGTAAGCAAGCAAAAGTCATACTCACGCAAACCTAATACACCTTTAACTTGTCTCAAATAATGAAAATGTTGTGATTTTATGGAACAAACATTATTATTGCCTAACTATACAACTTAGGAGTATTGAGAGGGATGAGATTCGTTCGCTATTAATCAATGATCATGTCTCGAATTGATTGTGAGAATGGAGGAACCCTGACAGGAAGCGGGTTCGGCCGAACTTAATATTTTTTGTCTAAATTCTGTAATTGTTATAAGAAATTCATATAATATGTACAAATTATTAATTTAGAACCCAATAACTTATTGTTAGAATTCTAAACCCATAAACTTTAAAGAACTTGACCCCCCTTTGTTGGTAAGAATTTTTTTCCCTTAATGAGTTCCACACAATATGAATTTAAATTAATCGGGCTAGTAAATGCTGGATATAAGAAATTGTTTAACTATGGGACATAGGATGCCTAATCCAGTACCCTATCCCCATTTAGGCACTTAACCCGGGCCCCTTCCTTCTTTCTAACAACTCCTAAATAAGAAAAAGAGCAAACTGAGAAAAGTTAACAAGCTAAAAAATTGCTATTAGCATAACTAACAATGACTTGACTACTTACAAAAAGTTCATCTCTTCCTCAGTCATATGATATGTTACAGGGAAAATGGTTTAAAATACCCTCTATTTTTTTATTAGTTAAGTTTGTCCTACGTTATAAGTTGGGCTATTTATATCCATGCCGTTAGTGAAGTTAACAAAATTACCCTTTAATTGGATGGAATCCCCTAAATCAACCCCAATTCGCCAATTTCACTTAAAATTATCGGATTTCTCTTTTTTAATCCGACCCGACCCACTAAACTAGTTTAATCCATAAGAATTAAACGATTCGATCACTTTAACACCTCTAGAATTTTAGTGATACGATCACTTTAACACCTCAATAAACATTTTAAGAATGAAAAATCTGAGACTCACAAATACATCAAAGTGACTGACTGAAGCTTAAGGACTAAACATGAGATTCATAAGGCAAAAGAAAACAGATAAAGCTTCTGGAAATCTCAATGCAATAAAAGAAAATTTCCATAGTTAGCACACAAGCAGTAGCATCAGGAATTAGAAACAACAAATGCCCTTTAACTGGTCTTATTTTAAATTTTTGATATAACATCTCATATTAATACCAATAAAGCTGAAAGAGTTGCAGCGAAACATGCAAACTCATTTTCTTTTCAAATTTTGATGACCAAGAAAACGGTTTAATTTGCTTGAATTCTTAGATGAAAATGGCAGATTCAGTCGTTTTAAGGGAAATGAAATGGAAAAATGGGTTTTGGATTTCATTCGTTAAATTAGTTTAGTGGGTCGGGTTGGGTTAAAAAGGAGAAATCGGATTAAGTGAAATTGACGAATTGAGGTTGATTTGGGGAATTTCATCCAATCGAGAGGTAATATTATTAACTTTGATAATAGCAGGAGTATAAATAGCTCCAACTTATAACTAAGGGCAAACTTAACTAATAAAATAAAGTAAAGAGGTATTTTTGACCATTTTCCCTATATTATAATTGCCTCCAATTATCTCCATATATATGATAGCCTCCTATTGCTTTTAATTTGTTTCTACTATGCACTAAGCCACTAACACTCCTCCGTTTAATATATTCTCAAAATATTTACATTGTGACTACATAGACGTTAAACTCCCATTTAATTATTAGTGTCAATTTGAACCAATGACGTGTAATCCTGCACTCAAATTTGATTTAACCCCTACATTAGACAACTAATTAACAAGTTAACTATCTCGATCTCAATTAACCAAAAGGGAAAATCCAATTTCACATTTGCTAGTAAGCTTCTAGAAGTAAGAAGCTAGGAGATCTCATAGTTGGTACATAGAGGCTTCAAATGTTTTAGTGTTAAAATTTTCAAGTTCGAATTATGTTGCGTAGAGAGCTTTACCCTCCAATATTATGAGACTTTCCGGCTCAAATTAGAATTTAGTCAAACCCTAATATGTCAGTAGCTGATGTAATAATTCTAGCTATATTCATCTTTCAAAGGTTCAATATATACACAATATACATTAATTAGGAAGACACAATCATGCCTAATCTTTCTAATCAATTCCTAATAATCTTTTACCTAATTTACATAATATTCCTAATTAACATTTTACTACATACCATGTATAATATGATACTACATTAATACAAAATCATAATATTATTAACATAATATTCTAACACTCCCCCGCAGTCGAAGCTGGAGGGCGGTGAATGCTGAGACTGTCCCTAAAATCTTCAAATAATATCAGTGGAAGTCCTTTTATGAAGATATCTGCGATTTGATGTCGCGTTGGGACATGCAACACCCGAACTTGTCCGCGAGCCACCTTCTCACGTACAAAATGAATATCTAACTCAATATGTTTAGTGCGTTGATGGTGGATGGGATTCCCTGAGAGGTAGATTGCACTAATATTATCACAGTATACTATTGTTGCAGTCGGAATAGGGCAATGAAGTTCAAGTAACAGGTTCCGAATCCAACATGAGTCAGATACAACATTGGCCACAACACGATATTCTGCTTCAGCACTTGAGTGTGATACCGTGGCCTGCCTTTTTGAGGACCATGAGATTAAATTGTCACCAAGGAAGACGCAATACCCGGAGGTGGATCGTCTTGTATCCGGACAGCCTGCCCAATCTGCGTCAGTGTAAGTTACAAGTTTGGAAATAGAGGACGGGTATAGATGTAATCCATACTCCAGAGTGCCCTGAATATATCGCACAATGCGTTTCAGAGCATGCATATATTATTCCATTGGATTATGCATGAATAGACACACTTGTTGCACTGCATAGGTAATATCCGGCCTAGTGAATGTGAGATACTGTAAAGCTCCTGCTAGGCTGCGGTATAATGTTGGATCAACAAAAGGTTTGCTAGAGATGACACTCAATTTTGACTTTGTGTCGACCGGAGTTGCCGAGGGTTTGCAGAAAGACATCTCAGCTCGTTCCACGATTTCTAATGCATACTTCTTCTGGGAGAGGAATAATCCACCTGTATGTCGGGTCACAACAATCCGTAGAAAGTAGTAGAGTGGGCCAAAATCTTTCATAGCAAATTCAGAACTAAGCTGTGACATGATATTCTTGCGAAGAGAGTCCGAAGATGCTGTTAGAATAATATCATCCACATATAGAAGAAGATAAGCAGTATGATTACCCTGACGATAGATAAATATGGAATTATCTGAACGTCTGTGCGAGAAACCCATGCGTGACACAAAATCTGCAAACCATATATACCAAGCCCTGAGGGCCTGCTTGAGGTCATATAATGATTTGTTGAGCAAACACACATGTTTGGGATATTTAGGATCCTTGTATCCCAATGGTTGGTGCATGTAAATAGTCTCATTAAGGTGTCCATGGAGGAAGGCATTTTTGACATCCAATTGATAAAGTGACCATCCTTTTGAGAGAGACAGGCTGAGACCTGTTCTGATAGTTGCAGGTTTGACCACTGGACTGAATGTTTCCCCGAAATCTACACCAACCTGCTATGTCTTCCCATCACCTACAAGACGAGCTTTATGCCGCTCAAAAGTTCCATCAAATTTTTCTTTATGGTTGAAAATCCACATAGATTGAATTATATTAGCATTAGATGGACAAGGTACTAAATCCCATGTCCTATTTGTAATTAGAGCATGATATTCATCATCCATGGCCATTTTCCAATTCGGGTCTTTTAGAGCATATACTGGATTACGAGGTAAGGGTAATTTCGAGACCTGGGTGTGAAGGCTATATTTTGCATTGAGTTTGACAATCCCATGTTGACTACGGGTGATTGGGCGGTTTGTTGGGCCAGTGGACTGGACGCCAATGACCGAGGAGTGAGAAACCGATGGTCCAATGGGCTGCACTGATGGAGCTGAAATTGGGTCCGTTGGGCTGCCTGGCCCAATGAGCCTGAATTACGATGATCAACACTAGCAATAGGTACCGGGCTGTGAAAAAATATGTTAGATACGAAAGCTTATCATTATCCAAAAAATCATAGTTAGGGGTCCCGGTGGCATGTAACTTAGCAAAAGAAAATATTGTTTCATCAAAGATTACATGACGACTTATAAAGATTCTTTTGAAAGAAATGTTGTAACATTGATAACCGCAATGATGAGTAGGGTATCCTAAGAACACACATGGAGTAGACCGGGCTTGGAGTTTTGTGATTGTGGTGGATGGAAAGAGGGGGTAGCAAAGACAACCAAACACTCGTAAGTGATGATATGTGGGCTCTCGTAGGTAAAGCAATTTTAGGGGATCTTGGTATGATAGATTTTTCTGAGGAAGGACATTCAATAGATAAGTTGCCATTTGGAGTGCATGATGCCAAAATACAGGGGGAAGTGAAGCATGAGAAAGAGATGTTCTAACAATATTGTTAATGGTTCTAATTTTACGTTCCGCCTTCCCATTTTGTGATGAAGTATGAGGACAAGACAACTGAAACTGAAGACCATTTGTTTTGAAAAAGTCCCAAAACTGTTTATTGTCAAACTCCCTCCCCATTGTCACATTGTATATTTTTGATATCACGTTCAAATTGAGTTCGGATGAATGCTCGAAAAGTGAGAAAAGTGGAAAACACTTATGATTTTTTTGATAAAGGGAATGTCCACAAATAATTAGAGTAGTCATCAAGTATAAGCAAATAATATCTATGACCAGAAGAACTCAGAACAGGGGATGTCCAAATATCACAATGTAAAATATCAAATGGCAAAAGAGTGCATGAAGTAGAGGAAATAAAAGGCAACTTAACATGTTTACCAAGTGTGCAAGATTGACACTTATTTAGAGTCCGTGTCTGGGTACAAGAAATAAAATTATTTTATTTAAGAGAAGCCAAAACAACCTCTCCCGGATGTCCCAAACGTTGGTGCCATAAAGATAGTGCCAAGTCAGCAAAAATAGAAGGAAACTTGGATTGTTGGGTTGACGGGTTTATTGGATAGAGCTCCCCCTTGCTATCACATCTCATGAGAAGCTTCCCCGTCAGAAAATCATGCACGAAAAAACCAAAGGGGGCAAATCGGACAAATACCCAATTATCAGTTGTAAACTTTCTAACATAAACTAAGTTTTTGATTAATTTGGGAGCAAGGGCTTCTTGCTACGCTACAACACTATAGAAATCCATTTTGATTAGTAATATATATGAATAGAAAGATAGATCCACTTGGAAATCGGATGGAGAGGATGGCGTAGCTTTCAAACTTAGCCTAGCCGATTTAAGGACATTTTTTAAAATTAGGGGTGGGTTTGGTGGTAACAATTTGCTAGAACCATAACCTTTTATTGGAATTGAATGGCCATTTCCGACAATTATTCCATTATCATTGCTCAAATTAAAATAGGACGAGATATTACCTTGGGAGGACGTAATATGTGACGTCGCTCTGGAGTCCATATACCAATTTGAATCCGGTGGATTAAGTCCAAGAGTGTGCATGACGGACTCAATTTCTGTGGGGTGGGCCCCTGTTGAATGAGCCTCATGCCACTGGGTCGACTGAGGCCCACTACTACTGCATGTGGCAACAGACCTAGAGAAATGGGTCTGCTGGGCCTGTTGCTGCCACTGCTGCCAGTTCTCTGGAAATGGGCCACTGTTTTGTTGAGGCCGGCCGGCCGCCTTGGGGGCCGCCCGGCCCAATTACTGCCGGGGCTAGGGCCGGGTGGTATAGCCCAAGGCCACCGCCGCCGGCCGCCGCTTCGCCACCGTCCGCCGCCCACGCCATCGGCCGCCCATTGACCGCCGCCTCTGCCGCCGTGCTGCTGCCACTGTCCACCACCATAGTTGGTGTTGCCGCCATTACCGCCTCCACCGGAATTTCGATATCCTCCACCTTTGTTATTTCCGTGATTTTCACCCTTATTTTTATTGTTATGACGTCCTTTTTGTCCCTTATTTTGTTGAGAAGGTTAAAAAAAATACCATCATGTGAAGGAGTGGCAAGGATGACGGAATTTGAAGTAGTTGAAGCCTTTTTCACCAAACCCGACTCTTCAAGTATAAGCATGGACCTTGCTTGATAAAATTGTGGTAGAGGATTACTTTGACGAATTAGAGTTCCCACGTCGCTATACGCGTCGGTGAGACCGGCGATAATTGCAAGACTAACCGGACAATTGCAAGACTAACCGGTTATTAGTAACCGGTGAACCAACGTTTCGTAATTGATCGGCTAACACTTTGAGGCGTTGACAATATGTAGAAATATTAGGGAAATCCGCCATGTCAATGGTTGAGAACTCCTGTTCCAATGAAACATCGCGAGAGTTTTGGTTAGCTTGAAAAATATCTCGCAAACGTTCCCACGCCGCCATGACTGTGGAATCCGGTTCTATTATCGTATGCAACAAGTCTGTAGAAATTGTTGCATAAATCCAACCAAGGACTGTGGCATAAAGTGTATCCCACAATTCCTTGTCTGCATCGTTTGTTATGTCTTTCCCTTTACCGTCCTTTGGAGGAATTATATGATGAAGAACTTTGTGAGCACGACAACATATTTTGAATAATTCCGCCCAAGTCGCATAATGAACGATTTTCCATTTCTAGTTTGATGGAAACATGTGTTTTGATGTTTGAGACAGCAAGTGCAGGGTGAAAGATGATTTGGATTCAGATATAATTGGTTGTGATGAAGGATAATCAATAATGGAGTGAAAAAAATGAAATTTTCGGCCACTAGGTTTTTCTATGGAGGAAGATGACAAAAAATTTGGAAGAAATTAAACTAATTTTGGATCTTTCCTTAAGCTCTGATACCATGTAATAATTCTAGGGTAAGTAGAATATTTTCCTTACTATATTCATCTTTCGAAGGTTCAATATATACACAATATACATCAATTAGGAAGAGTTAATCATGCCTAATCAATTCCTAATAATCTTCTACCTAATTTACATAATATTTCTAATTAACATTTTACTACCTACCATATATAATATAATACTACATTAATACAAAATCATAATATTATTAACATAATATTCTAACAGCTGACACTGGACGGAAATCTAAAAAATATTAGGGCTTCAAATTATCCTTTCGACTATAGATAGTATATACGCCATTGTTTGGTGCACAGGCAGGTGTATGGCGGCAAAAATTGAAAAGGAGAGCTTTCTACATGTGGTCAAAGATTGATTTTTTGGATGAAAAAGTGATCTTCTTTGTCTTAGCAACAAGAACTTGTGGGACATTAAATTAAAGAACAGATATTTTCATGTATCCCATCAGAGAGAGCTTTTTTGTATTTTTTTTTCAATGTTAGAAGACCACCTAGAGTTAATTAAAGGGAAAAGTAGATAGAAAGAGACTCTACAAAGTTAATATAAGTCAGCAAATAGTCAAATATAAACCTTTCAGCAGAATTATTGCACACCACCAAGAATAATTATGTTTTTAATTTTGTGCTTTGGGATTAGCAATAATATTCCCAAGTTGGTAATTTTGTTATGGTCATCGTTATGATGAATACGTGTTGTTTTAAAGCAATAATATTTGGCTTAAGTTCTTATCTTTTTGCACTCATTGAAAATTATCACTTCTTTTTAGTACTGCTCCATGTGAGAATGAGAAGAAAGTCTTAAATAATTTTGTTTATTTAACGAAAATATGATGGCAGATAGCATTTCTCTTGTAGTGTATCAAACCAATACTATATTATATGTACAAAATCTTTAACTTTCTTTAAGAAATTAAAATGATGCAAAGGATTTTATAGGTTAATTACATACTCTTGTGCGCATCTTGCTTAAATTAGTGTTGATTTATAAGCGGAGGTGGCCAAGTTTATACCATTTGAATGAAAACACGATTGTGGAAAAGCAATACAAGCAAAACATCGTCTTGTTAGACGAAGCAGCCTTAAAAACATGTTCACAACGCCATTTTAATTAATGGGATGTATGGATAGTATTAGCACGTGTATGCACATATTTACTATATTTTGTATTGTATAATTATGGTAGAATTGAGATTCTTATTATAGAATGATTAAACATTGTACACATATATATAACTTTGTATTAATGAGAAATGCTCCTCAAGGGAGATTAATACAACCTTACATGGTATTAGAAGCCAAAACCAAAACCCTACTCTCTCTTTTCCCTCTTTTTCCCTGCTCATTGCCCGAGGAAAAGCCGTAGCTTTTAGTTGTCCCTCTGCGTAGCACACTGCCCGAGACCCCTTTGTGCTGTCTCTTTTCCCTGCAACAAAATTGTTTGTCTCCTGTTTTTAATTTTCTTCGGAACAATAATTTAATTCGTTGTCCTAGTGGAAATTCAGCCCAACCGTGTTTTCCTTGCACTTTAGGCAAACAAGTTCGCCTCCCTTTTCAGTCTTCCTTAAGTGTTACGTTTTCTACGTTTGATATTGTTCATGCATATTTATGGACATCTCATGTTATTAGTTCATTGGGTCATAAATTCTATCTTGTGTTATTAGATGACTTCTCTCACTTTCTCTGGATTTACCCTCTAAAATTCAAGTCTGAAGTTTTTACCAAGTTTATTGAGTTTCGTAACTTTATCAAAACACAATTTGAAAAATCTATTAAATCATTCCAATGTGACAACGGTTGTGAGTTTAATAATTTTGCATTTCATAATTTTTGCACTACGAATGGCATGGTCTTCTATTTCTCGTGTCCCCATACCTCACCCCGAAACGGAAAAGCCGAACGGATCATCCGTACTATCAACAACATGGTTCATACCCTTTTTTTTCATCCCTCTCTCCCCACGTCATTCTAGGCCTATGCAGTCAAAATGGTAGCATATATCCTTAATATTTTACCTACCAGTACTCTTCACAACAAAACCCCTACCGAAATTATCTACTGTCGGATCCCGTCCTACGATCACCTTAGAATTTTCGGTTGCTTGTGTTACCCAAATCTTGCCTCCACTGCTCTCCATAAATTAGCACCTCGCACTGCTCCCAGTATCTTCGTCGGTTTTCTGCCAAATCATAGGGGTTATTTGTGCTATGACTTGTCTACTCGTCAAATCCACGTCTCTCGTCACGTCACTTTCGACAAGACGATCTTCCCATTTTCGAATACCCGAAAATTCCAAAACACAGATTACACGTTTCTCGATGAGTCAGACCTCTCCCCCCATTGTCAGCTCTCTCATCCGCCGTGACACCACTGTTCCGTCACGGTCGGAACCCACTGCTCCGGCACTACCAGTTTTCGCCGCCCCTGCCCCGTCGAGTCGTCCATTCCCGGCGTCAATCCAACCCACCGCTGCCTCGTAGATTCCGGTAGCCACTGCCACTACCGACAGTCGTCCAGTCCAGTCTCTATCGTCGCCGACTGCCACTATCTCCACCGGCAATAGGCCTGTGGCATCACCGATATGTCCAGTCGACACATACAACAACCACCGACAACCTTCGCCAACGTCCCCAGTGTCACTACCACAGACGTCTATCATTCCAGCCCACCAGCCGACTCTCATTACTGTTCCGGTCCCCCCAACCCAACACCGTACCATAAACCCAACACCGATTGCCCTATCGTCTCCCAGTCACAACCTCTTCCCGTCACCGGACCCCACATCCCATAACCCCAACCAAATCGATCATACCCAACCCATCCTATATCGGTCACCTGATTCCACCAGTACCCTAACACCCTCTGTCGACCACCCACACCACCTACCCGACACATTCACTGTCTCCCCAATACCACCAATCACTGCGTCCCAAACATCTGACCCACTATCTAACTCACACCTGACACCCCACTAAAATACCCAATCTACCCATGCCCCCCACACCATATGGAGACTCGTTCTCAACACGAGATTTTCAAACCCAAAGTCTAATTTAACATCTCCACAAAAATCGTATCCCCAATTCCTAAAAACCCAAAATTTCCAAACTAGACCCAAATTGGAATGCGGCCATGTGTGAAGAATTTAATACTTTAACAAAATAATACACTTGGGATTTGGTTCCTAGACCGGATGGGGTGAATGTAATCCGATGCATGCGGCTTTTTTGTCACAAATACAGAGATAGTGGTGACCTTGAGAGGTACAATGCAAGACTTGTGGCTAATGACCCAAATCAACAGGAGGGTATTGATTGTGGTGAGACGTTTAGTCCGGTTATTAAACCGATTACCATTCACACGGTTTGGAGTATTGCTATGGGTAAGCATTAGCCTATTCACCAGCTTGATGTGAAAAATGTATTTTTGCACGGAGATTTGAAAGAGACTGTTTATATGCACCAACCACCTAGTTTTGTTTATGCAGCAGTCCCTCAGTATGTATGCCATCTTCGTAAGTCACTGTATGGGTTGAAACAGGCCCCTCGAGCATGGTATGATCATTTTGTACGATTTATTTTGCAAATTGGGTTTGCATGCAACAAATGTGATAATTCTCTATTTATTTTTCATAGAGGTAGTAGCATTGCATATTTATTATTGTATGTGGATGATATTGTGTTTACTGCCTCCTCTAATTTGCTGAAAAATGAGATTATTGCCTTGCTCAAAACTGAATTTGCTATGATTGACTTGTGAAAGTTGAACTATTATTTGGGGATCTCAATGACTCAATCTGCAGATACTATATTTCTTTGTCAGCGTAAGTATGCAGAGGAGATTTTGTATAGGGCAAAAATGGCAAATTGCAAGATCATGTCTACTCCTGTTAACTCTAAATCAAAGCTTAGTGCTGTTGATGGTAATCCAGTGTCAGATCCCACCCTCTACAAGAGTCTTGCAGGTGCACTAAAGTACCTTACTTTCACCAGGCTTGATATTTCTTATGTTGTTTAGCAGGTGTGCTTATTTATGCATGCCCCCAGGGAGCCTCATTTTACTACCCTCAAGCGTATCATTCGATACGTTAAGGTCACACTTGATTATGGATTGCATCTATACCCCTCAGCACCGACCAGATTGTTATTATATACGGATGCTGATTGGGCAGGCTGTCCGGACACGTGACGCTCCACTTCCGGCTACTGTGTTCTTAGGGGATAACCTCATTTCATGGTCTGCCAAGAGGCAAGCCACCCTATCCCATTCGAGTGTAGAAGTTGAGTATAAAGGCGTTGCAAATATAGTTGCTGAGATCTGTTGGCTTCGAAACCTTCTTTTGGAGCTTCAGTGTCCCTTTCATAAGGCGTCTCTGGTTTATTGTGATAACATATCCACCATCTATCTATCTCATAATCCGGTTCAACATCAGCGAATCAAGCATATTGAAATGGACATCTACTTTGTTCGTGAGAAGGTTGTTCTCGGTCATTTCAAAGTATTACATGTGCCTTCCTCTTATCAATATGCGGATATGTTCACAAAAGGTCTTCATAGACAGCTCTTCCTTGACTTCAGATCCAGTCTTAGCGTCCGACCTCTTCCTGCTCAAACCGAGGAGGTGTATTAGCACGTGTAACAATGCACATATTTATCATATTTTGTGTTGTATAATTATTGTAGAATTGGGATCCGTATTATAGAAAGATTCAATATTGTACACCTATATATATTTTGTATTAACGAGAAAAGGCTCCCCAATGGAGATTAATACAACCTTACACATAGTGTAATAGCAACTACATGTGTTAATTAATTAAGACTGCTATTTTAGAACAAAGTTTGATTTATTTACTCTTCATGGTTTGGCAATGCTAGCGGATATAGAATCAAATATTCGTTGTTTTTCAAAGCAGCAAAGTTGGAGTGGAAAAAATAGTCAAAGATACCCTCTTTTAATAGAGATGTCATTAAATTTTGTAGACCATCTCACCCTCACATATCTAATTCAGCTTACCTTCCCGTGGAGGGAATGTATGCTTTTACTAATTTCCTTATCTTGACTACTACTATAATTTGGGATTTCAAGAAACAAAAATGGGGAAAAATGTTTGGGTGACCGTCTCATTTAAAAACTTTAGTTTTTAGAAAGACTACACTTTCAGTATGTATTTATATTTTCACAAAAGGTCAGATTTGCCCTTGTACTTTCACAAATAAATTATATTTGTCTTTTGTTATACTTTCACAAATAAGTTATATTTGTCTTTTGTTATACTTTTTCAACGTATTTTCTTTTATCATCCAATTTTAGGATCATATTTGCCCTTATACTTTAAAAAAGTTATATTTACTGTTACTCCGTTAAATCTCCAGGTCTTATCTCAATTTTCCTACAACATATTTTTTTTCCCAAATTAATTTTGGTTACCATTTTTTGGCCGTTCTCCTCATTAAAGAATAAAGAAAAACTGATAACGGATGAACTTGTATTTTGTTGATCGATGTATTGACTTTTATATAGCGAGTGTAGTACATACAACGCTGAGCAAAAATAACAGCTTAGAGAAAATTACGTGAATACACAGAGAAACCTATGTGAGTACATTTAAAAAAATATGTGAGTACAATCCTAAAGATAAGGAAGCTGATAAGTACAAAATCAATATAAAAAAAAATAGAAAAAGAGTCCTAAACTAATAAGAAATCTGCTAGTTGTTATTACTTCCCTTCAAGTTGAAGTCATGTTTGCTGAAAAGCGCACGTGGAAGAGGCTTTGTAAGAAGATCGGTCTGTCAGAAATTCTATTTTTTCAATGAAGAAATTATCTATATAAATTGTGACAAATTTTTAATTCTGTCTCAAATTTGTGACCGAATAGTGACAGATCTTCATTTTCATCATAAATTTGTGACGGAATTGTCACATATCATCATGTACGTCATAAATCCATCACAAATTAGTTAATTCTGTCACAAATCCGTCTCAATTTTGTGACGAACTTCTCTGTCATAAATGTTCTGTCACAATTTTATATTTTTGTAGTGATATTTCATGTGGCTATGGAAACCAGGATTGACACAAATATAAGTGGTGCTAACATTATCACAGAGAACTCTTGGTACAACAGTCAGAGGGGACCGAAGCTCCTGAAGGAGGTGGGTGAGCCAGTTAGTGTCAGATTTAGTAGCAACAACTGCTTGATATTCTGCCTCCGTAGTAGAACGAGAACTGAATGTTGCTTCTTTGAAGACAATGAAATAAGAGATCGACCAAGGTAGATAACATAACCAGTGGTAGAGGTGTGATCTTGAGGATCCCCTGTCCAATCTGAATCAGAGTACGCAAGCAGCCTATGATCACTCTTTCTAGCAATGAGTATACCAAATGAAGTAATGGAATGGAGATAGCGGAGAAGTCGTTTAAGAACAATCCAATGAGACATAAGCGGATGATGCATAGCCTGTAACAACTTGCTGACAGAATGGAGATAGCGGAGAAGTCATTTAAGAACAATCCAAAGGTCTTTCTCATCTGTGATACATGATAAGTGATCGTGAGGGCAAAGCTTGAGGTGCTGAAGAAACATAAGTAGTTCTTTATTGTTGTGGAACTTCTGTTGAGGGTCAAAAAGTGGAAGTTGAGATGTGATGAGAAGTAATAATACCTGATTGTGGAGAGACGCCATCAGGAGTGGAGGAGATAGCTTGCAGGCATTGGGGGACCATGTGCAACATAGTCACTGGTGGCGGGAGTTGATAAGAAGGATGTGAAATTGAATTAGTGTCCTCCTTGGATTGTTGTTCAATAGACATATTATCCCAAGAAACATTATCTTTATTTTTAAAACGAAAAATGCTCAAATATGTCATCAGACTATAAAAAATGGTTAATTTATGTCATCGTCGTTACAAAAATGGCTCATTCATGCCATTTTTTATTAAAACTGATTTTGCAATACCAAATATGACACGTGATCTCCAATTAGAGGTCCATGTTGTTTACTTAAACCAGACCAATTTTAAATCCCATATTAATAAAAAAATCCGACTCATACACCAGCCCCACCCAGAACCATAATCTAGTTGGAGGCCACGTGCCATATTTGGTATTGTAAAACTAATGTTAATGAAAAATGGCATGGATGAACCATTTTGATAACGATGATGGTATAAATGATCCCAACTATTGACAGTGGCATTAATGAGTCATTCCCGATAGTTCGATGACATATTTGAGCCTTTTGCGTTTTTAAAATGGGATAAATATTTTGAAAAGAAATTATCTTCCAAAAATATTGCATCTCTGAATAAATATAACTTGGAATTAATAGGATCAAAACACTAATGACTATAATATTTATTAGAAAATCCTAGATAAACACATGGAGTGAATTGAGATTTCAATTTATTTCTGGAATACGGTTTTAGCCACGGATAGTATAAGCATCCAAAAACCTTGATGGAATTATAACTAAGCACTACTTGAAATTGGATTTTCAAAAGTGAGTTATTTTGTAGATGGGGTGTAGTCATCCTATTCATCAAATAAATAGCTTGATGACATGCATAACTCCAAAAGGATGAAGGTAAGGACGCTTGTTGTAACAAGATATGTGCCGTCTCGATGACATGGCGGTGGCGGCGTTCAACTAAGGCCACCATTTGAAGTGTGTATAGGGGCGACACTAAGTGTTCAATTCCATGTGTTTTTAGGTAGGAATCGATTTTTGAAATTCACCACCACCGTCAGTGTTAAATGATAATCTTTTGTGTGAAAATGTCTTTCAAGCATGGAATTTAAAGTTTGGAAGAATTCCAAAATTTCTGTTTATCTTTGAGTGTGAACAACCACATGTATTTTGAAAATTGATTGACAAATAAAACACAATATAGCTTTTTGTCAATCGATAATACCAGAGACGACTTTCATAAATCACTACAAATTAAATTCAATAGCTTGTCACTTTGTAAGAATTTTTTGAAAAAGGCATCTTGTGGCTTTTATTAGAATAATATGAATTACAAATAGTAATGTTTTTGAAATCAGCAACTGGAATAGAAAAATCATGAAAAATTTATTTAGATCTCGACGCCACAGGTGGTAAGAAACAACAACATTGCATTTTGGAGGACCATCAACATCGCCCGGTGGCTACTCATACATTCGATTTTTACTCTATCTGCAAACCAATGACGCCCCCTAGTCAGATCCTTCACAAGATAAAAAAAAAGGAAAAAATTTATCTTGACAAACCTAAGATGAAGAGATAAGATTATTTTTAATAGCGAGAGAGTAAAGCATAAGATGGAATTGGTGATTTGATGCATTAAAGTTCTCATTACCGATATGAGAGATTGAAATGGTATTACCACTTCCCATGACTATATCCTCCAAATCGTGGTAGTCTTGCGTATTAGCTAGACTCTGCGTGTATGAGGTAATATGGTGGGTGGCACCACTGTCAACGATACACGAAGCTGACTGATTCTGAAAGCGTCCAACATAATTAGCATGGGCTTGAAGATGATTGTGAAATCGTGTTTGTTAAACACGAGCAGTATGACCTATACCATCACAGATTTGGCAGTAGAGGGTGTTGTTGACTGTTACATTGAGGTTGCTGATTATTACGCCAGGATTCGTTATGATTTTGTTGAGTGGGTGCATTTAATCATCGATTATTGTTTTGGTTATTGGTGGAGCCCTAACGTGTAGGAGTATAAGTAATCCTTGAGCAATGTTGGTAGTTATAAGAACAGATGGTGTCTTCTTCGCCTCTTCATGTTGAAGGAAAAGCTCATGATCAAGGAGCTTTCCATACAGTTCTTTATAGGAGATTGTGGAATCTCGAAAGCGGATAGCGGCAGAAAGTTCTTGAAATTCATATCCAAGATTAGTAAGAATCTTGACAATTAATTGTTCACTGGATACGAGAGATCCAGTAGTGGCAAGTTCATCACAAAGCGGCCGAACTTGATGGAGATTGCTGCAACAGGACGAGAGTCATTGAAAAGGCGGGCTAAACGGTCTCTAAGACTAAAGATACGAGTTTGAGATTTATTTGCATAAGCAGTATCCAAAGCATCCCAAGCCACTTTTGCATGTGTAGCAGAAGCAACTATACTGGCAATGGTTGCATCAATAGATGCCAAGATAGTATTTTGTATAAGCTGATCTTATTGAAATCAAGGAATAAAATCAGGACTATGAACTTGTTGGTTGCTTTCAGATTTAGTTTTGGAGGGGGTTGGTATCGATCTGTCATGGTGACCAGATATATTGTTTCTTCGCATCAACATGGACACTTGAAAGCAAGTTCGATGGGGGTGTTGAGTAACGGGATTGAACATGACTATAGTTTTTGAGCCGAAGATGTTGTGGGCATTGACGACGCTTGTATTTGGGGCCATTTGTGCGTGTAGTGGGTGGTCTGGGAGAGAGAAACAAAAAGGATCGAGCTTGTTAGAGCTCTGGATACCATAAAGAGTAAAGAAAACCTGGTAACAAATGAACTTGTGTTTTATTGACCGATGTATTGGATTTATAGCCAGTGTAGTACATACAGTTGACACCCAAATTTGACCCTCCACATTTTAATTAAACAGTCAAGCTTCTTGAATTTCAAACATAGTGAAATAACAATTTTATATAGTAAAAAAATAAGACGAAGCTTAGTGCCTGACTTAGTTTGGTTTATCTATTGCGTAAATGTCTCCTCTGGTAGAAGACCTTAACCTTGTTTTCGAGAACTAATGTAGAAACCATTTTTGTAAGCATATTGAAAAGCTGTAGTAACAAGGCATTACTATGCCTGATGAATTTTCATATTTTGTAAATTAATTCCTTTAGGAAGTCCATCATTTGAAAACGATATACAGAGATAATAATTTTAATCCCCTTAAATTTTAACAATGTTGATAGAGAATACGTTTATATTCTCCATATATTCTGTAATTATTATTTTGGTGTAATTATGTAAACTAGATATTCTCATACAATTAGGTTTGTAATTGTAAACATCTATCTATCTATATATATATATATATATATATATTGTATTAATGAGAAGACTCTAGACAAGGAGAATTACACAATTCTACATGGTAGCAGAAGACAAACCCTAATCCTCTCTCTAATCCTAAACCGGCCCCTCTTTTTCCTTGCATTCGGCGTCCACATGGCTTCTCCCGAATCCTCATCCTCCACACAGGACGTCACACATCCTCCTCCTCTCCCAACACCTTTCATCCGGCCTTTACCGTGACGAACATAAAAAACTTTATCCTTTTGGTTCTTGATCAAGAGGATGAACAATACTCATCGTGGGTTGAATTATTTCAAATACATAATTGTGCCTACAACGTTCTTGATCACATAGATGCCACCGCACCCCGCCCACCCGACATTGACAACACGACGTGGAAAATACTTGATGCAATCGTCAAGCAATGGATATATGGCACCATATCCAAGGATCTACTTCATACTATTATGAAGACAGGTGCTTCGGCTCACGAATTATGGACAAGGCTAGAGGTAATCTTTCAAGACAACAAACATACATGTGCAGTGTATCTAGAGGAACAATTTAATAACACTCGTCTTGAGAACTTTGCTAATATGTTCGACTATTGTAAATAATTGAAATTATTTTTAGATCAATTATCTAATGTGAGTACTCCGATTTCAGAAACAAAGATGGTTTTGCAACTAATTAATGGTTTGCCAAAGGGTGAGTACGATACACTTGCGACGATGATCCAACAAGCCGATCCCCTCCCTAGTTTCAACAAGACCCGGTCACAATTGCTATTGGAGGAGACTAGGCGTGCCAATCAAGATGAACATAATCAGAAGGCATTGGTGGTTGATGCACCAGCGACCACCACTTCACCAGTCGGACAACCGCAACACACGGACAACCAACATCAGCGGGGTGGTCGAGGTGGCGACAGGGGCCGAGGTTGCGGCAAAGGAAAAGGACGTGGAGGACGGTCCAATTTCGGTGGATAAACACAACAGGCCCAATACCCCTCTTAGTGGGCCAGCCTACTGCCATGGCCAATTATCAGAAATTAGGCCTACCCATGCCCTTACCCGACAGTACTGGCCCAGAGCACTAGCCAGTGGTAGCACCTTAACATACTAGGCACTCTTTTAGGCCCACGCTAGATGGGACAAACATATCAGGCCCACGCTAGATGGGACAAACATATCAGGCCCACGCTAGATGGGACAAATATATCAGGCCCACGCTAGATGGAACAAACATATCAGGCCCACTTCTCGGCAGCCCAACAACAACAACAACCATACGACCTTCTTACCCCTACCGAACTGGGCCAGGCCTACAACACTATGAATTTATAGCAGCCCGATGATGCCTGGTACATGGATACGGGCACCATATCCCACCTCACTCGTAACTCCGGTAATCTTTCTCAACTATTTAATTTGAACAATCCTCAATTTATTTTGGTCAAAAATGACAATCGCATTCCAATTCCAGGCTATGGCACCACTCAAACACCACTATCTCACCCTCCCTTTCCTTAAAAAACGTCTTATATGCTCCTAACATCATTAAAAAGTTAATTTCTGTTAGGAAATTTGCTAGTGACAGTTCCGTATCTATTGAGTTTGACCCTTTTGGTTTTTCTTTGAAGGACCTACGTACGGGGACAACTCTTATGAGATGTAATAGTGTGGGGACCTATATCCTTTCTCATCCAATTCCGATGCAAGTGTCAATCCACGTACCTCTCTAACTGCAATCTCTCCATCAACTTGACACAGTAGACTTGGGCACCCGGGAGCACCAGTTTTTAACTTTCTTAGAAGTTAAAATTTGATTCAATGTAATAAAGGGAAATTTACCCACAACTGTTATTCTTGTCCTTTAGGAAAACATGCTAGACTTCCTTTTAAGTCGTCTTTAAGTGTTACTTTTTCTCCATTTGATATCATTCATGCAAATTTATGGACATCTCCCATTACTCCATTTTCCTCAAGTTTACTCTATGTTAGATGATTTCTTTAATTTTTTTTGGGTTTATCCGCTGAAATATAAGTCTCAAGTTTACTCTATTTTTCTTGAATTTCAAGCATATGTTAAAAACAGTTTGAGAAGGACATAAAATCATTTCACTGTGACAATGGTCGGGGGTTTGACAATTCCCCCTTTCATAAATTTTGTGCGGACAATGACATGGTGTTTCGATTCTTTTGCCCCCATACCTCACCTCAAAATGGTAAAGCCAAAAGAATCTTCCGCATCATTAACAAGATGATCCGTACTATGCTCTTTCATGCTTCTCTTCCTCATTTATTTTGGGTATACGCGTTACACATGGTAGCATACATTCTTAATATATTACTAACATGTACCCTTCAAAATAAAAATCCTACCAAAAGTCTCTTCCATCGGATCTCTTCTATGGTCACCTTCGGATTTTTGGTTGTCTATGCCACCCAAATCTCACCTCCAAGGCTCTTCACAAATTAGCACCTAGGACTACTCCTTGAATTCTCTTAGGTTTCCCATCGAATCATAGGTGGTACTTATGTCATGATTTGTCCACAAATAAAATCTTAGTCTCTCGCCATGTCACATTTGCGGAGAACATTTTCCCATTTGCAAACGTCCAAAAATTGCAAGCCACTGACTATGGCTTCCTTGACGTTTCAGACACTCCCCCTCTCATTAGAAATGTAGTACATTGAGCTAGCAGTCCAGCCCAACCCGCGCCTCCGACACCTGCCTCTACTTCCATCCCGGCCCAACCACACTGCCTACCTACGACTAGTGTGTCGCCGTCAGCTTTCTCGGCACTGCCCCACTACCTACTGCCCCATCATCTTCCCCGGTATTGCCTCATTGCCCACTGTCCCCGTCGACTACCCCACTGCCCCCGTCTACCTTCTATCCCCTAAGCCCCGATCAGGCGCAGCCCGTCACCATTCCACAAAATCTCACCCGTCCGACCCCTATTTCTACTTACTGCATGGAAAATCATGCCCATCACGAGATTTTCAAACCGAAAGTCCATCTTAACCTATCCACTCAAACTATCTCACCTCTACCTAAAAACCTAAAATTAGGCAAGCTTGACCCAAATTGGAATGCGGCCATGCGTGAGGAATTTGATGCGCTCACTACACAACATATTTGGGATCTTGTCCCAAAAACCCGATGGGGTCAATGTGATCCATTGTATGTGGCTATATTATCACAAATTCATGAGTGGTGAGCTTGAACGCCATAAGGAAAGACTTGTGGAAAATGGCACGGGACAATAAGAGAGAGTTGATTGTGGTGAGACCTTCAGTCCAGTGGTTAAACCAACCACCATTCGTACTGTTTTGAGCATTGCTATGGGGAAGAACTGGCCGATTCATCAACTTGATGTGAAAAATGCATTCTTACATGGGGATTTGAAAGAAACCGTCTATATGCATCAACCACATAGCTTTGTGCATCCCTCGGCTCCTCAATATGTCTTCCGTCCTTGAAAGTCACTCTATGGCTTGAAACAAGCCCTCCGGGCTTGGTATGAGCGATTTGCCACTTACATTATGCGGATCGGGTTCGTGTGCAGCAAAAGTGATAATTTAATTTTTATTTTTTATCGAGGTAATGACACTGCATACCTTTTTCTCTATATGGATGACATTGTCTTGACTGCCTCCTCTAATGTGCTGAAAAATGAGATAATTACCTTGCTTAAATCTGAATTTGTCATGACGGACTTGGGTAAATTGAATTATTTCTTGGGGATTTCCGTGACCATATCCGAGAATGCAATGTTCTTGTGTCATTGAAAGTATGCCAAAAAAATTGTTTACAGGGCTAAAATGGCAAACTGTAAGATCATGCCCACTCTAGTCGACTCGAAGTTGAAGCTCAGTGCCAATGATGGAGATCCGGTGCTTAATCCTTCTCTTTATAGGAGTCTCACCGGTGCACTTCAGTATCTTACCTTCAATAGGCCCGATATTGCCTAAGTTGTTCAACATGTGTGCTTATTCATGAATACTCCCCGGGAGCCTCACTTTGCCGCTCTTAAGTGTATCATTCGGTATGTTAAGGGTACGATTGACTTTGGATTACATCTTTATCCATCTGCACCGACCAGACTGATATCCTATACGGACGCCGATTGAGGCGGCTGTCCAGACACACGTCTATCTACTTCCGGCTATTGTGTATTTTTGGGTGATAACCTCATTTCGTGGTCTTCAAAACGGAAAGCTACACTTTCCCGTTCGAGTGCAAAAGCAGAATATAGAGGCTTTGCGAACATTGTTGCCGAAACTTATTAGTTCAAAAACCTCCTTCTAGATCTTTATTATCCCTTACGTAAGGCATCTATTGTCTAATGTGATAACATATCTGCTGTCTACTTGTCTCATAACCCGGTTCAACATCAGTGAACCAAACATATTGAGATGGATATTCATTTTGTTCGTGAGAAAGTTGCCATGGGTCATGTTCAGGTGTTACATGTTCCTTTTTCCTATTAGTACGCAGATATATTTACTAAGGGACTTCCTCGGCAGCTGTCTTGACTTCAGATCCAGTCTGAGCGTCTGGCCTCCTCTCGCTCCGACTGCGGGGGTGTGATAGAGAATATTATGTAATTATTATTTTGGTGTATATATATATATATATATAAATTGCATTAATGAGAAAACTCCAAATAAGGAGAATTACAATTCTATAAATGTGATTAACTAGTTTCAGAATATAACTATTTAAAGTTATTGTATATGTTATGAGTTATTAGTTTGTGCCTAAGTAATGGCCTGTATTAATCCCTCTTTGGAATTCTCATATCGGAGGAATTGTGTTCACTTTGGTTGGTCTGTTAAAGACGAGATCTGGACTTTTAGGGCTGGTTTGGTTGAGAAACAAGTTATATCGGGATTAGTTATTCCACTCTCAGTGTGGGATAAAATATCATTGCTATTCCGGGATAACTAATGAAATTTTGTTCCAACCAAACATGAGATAAGGAGGTACTAAAATTTTATCTCAAGACTATATTTTCTTATCCATCATACCAAACGACCCTTAAGGTTTACAAAGTGTTAAAAGTGGTTAGTTTATTATGTATGGTGGCCTCTATTAGCTGTCCTCTCGCTAATCCTTTTCTCTATACTCTTAAGTGCTAGAAAACATAAATTTATGTGTTTTAAGTTATTCTGATGGTTCAAAGTTATAAAGAGATTCAATACATGTCCTAATTCGTTACTCTTTGATTAGTTTGCAACATTCAGATAAGCTAATTATTTCATAAATGAATACTAATTCTTATCCTTACTATGAACGAACTCTCCCCAAATGAGTCCCAGTGGACTCAATATACTCTTTGTTGGGTTTCCAGCCCAACATAACAGTAGCGGTCCAGCAAACCTCTCGAGTGGGCCAGCAACCCATAATATCAACAGCAGACGCAGAGCGGGATTCACGAAAATGGGCCAAGCCCATCTAGTATTAGTTTTTTCTACTTTACTCTATTTCATATTTATGTACAGTAAAACCTCTATAAATTAATATTGTTGGGATCATGATATTTTATTATTTTATAGATATATTAATTAACCGAAATATTAATTTAAATAGAGTTTTGTAATTTATTGAAGTTAATTTTTTATTACATCAAAAAACATTGTATCTTAGAAAAATTCATGAATCATATTACGTAATTGAATTACATAGATTCATTGTACATAATATTAAATTAAACTAATAAATAATGTTCATTGTTTCTTATCGCGTCTAGAACTCTTCACAATTTTTTGGTGCAGTTTGAGAACACAACACCAGAAATTTTGGATGCAATAAGAAATGTTAGAGATGAGCTCCAACTAGACTTCAATTTTAAGAAAAAACAAACAACACTAGAATCATATTTCAGCAAATTGTCTTAGTTATGTTTGTGTAAGTTTATATAATTATTAATTTATGATATTAATGGGACCCTATATTTACATAGGGTTATTTTGAAAATATATTATCTTATCGAAATTTGTTAATTTATCAACTGACCCAAGTCGGGATCGAAGAAAAATATTATCTTAGAGAATTTATTAATTTACCGAGTATCAATTTATAGAGGTTTTAATGTATTTATTGACTTGTAAAAATTACTAAAACTTTACTTTTTTTTCCCTTCTTAATCTAGTTGGATCCCTAAAGCGGAAACGTGAATCTTAGTTGCCAAAATTTGGGCGTTTGTTTCTTATGATCAACTTTCATCATTTGCAAATGTTCAAAACCCACGTAAAACAGTTTTATGTGAGTGGTTAAAGGCCAAAAAATGATTTTGGTGAGTAAGCACCACAAATACATATCAAATATATCTACCTAAAATAAGGAAAAGAAAAAAAAGAAGAAAGAATCGACAACATTGAATCACAATTTCATAAAGTTGGAAACTTCTAAGAATATGGAGGGGTAATGGGATTACCTGAAGAGGGGGAGGTCATAACTCATAACTCATAAGAGTTTATAGAGGATTATATTTGGGTGTGGAGGTTACAAATGATATTTTACATTTATTTCTTTTTGCGGGAAATTTGTTATTTTTAACTAGTTATAGTGTAATTGATTGGATATATTTTTTGCAGTTTGTTACAATTCAATTAATTGAGTTTGTTACTATTATATTGAAGTGTAAGAATATTGCAAACTATGCTTATAAATACGAGTCTCATTTATACGATTTCAGAACATCCAACATTACAACTATGAAGAGCTTCAAGATATTCTTGACTTGTTACTTCCTTTGTGCAGGATTTCTCGTGTTTGCAAAAGACTATGACTACTTCTACACTTCAAAAGCAAGTTGTATAAGAAATATCCCTATAGAAAAAGTATAAAAATGCATTATATATTTTTCTTTTTGATTGATGATTTTAACTTGTTAATATTCATCTTCTATATAGTGTTTGAAAAGTACTCTAAATCCACAATATAGTGGAGGAATTGCTACAAATCCAGAATTCAATGATGGATTATATGGATGGACACCATTTGGAGGTGCAAGCATTGAGACAAGAAGATCAAATATGGCAACGTCTTCATTGTTGCTTCTCATAGAACACAGCCATCTGATGTTTTTTCTTTGAGAAGAACAAAATGTACACTATTTCAGGTACATATATAATTCTCTCTTGTTGATCCTTTTTGTTAATGCATTGCATGCAGTAACAATATGTATCTAACTTGGTAGCCTATAAAACTAATTAAGCAACATAGTATGTATATAATTAGCTGGTCAAAAGTGTTAGATTGTATTAATCTCCCTTGGAGAATTTTTTCTCATTAATACAAATATATATAGGGTGTACAATGTGGAATCCTCATACAGTAGGGATCCTATATCTACCATAATTATACAACACTAAATATGGCTAAATATAATATTGTACATGTTAATACACCCCCTCAGTCGGAGCGGGAGGAGGCCGGACGCTGAGACTGGATCTGAAGTCGAGGAAGAGCTGTTTAGGAAGGCCTTTCGTGAAAATATCCGCATACTGATACGAAGAAGGCACGTGCAACACCTTAACACGACCGAGAGCAACCTTCTCACGAACAAAGTGTATATCCATCTCAATGTGCTTGGTTCGCTGATGTTGAACCGGATTATGAGATAAATATATGGCGGATATGTTATCACAATAGACCAAAGACGCCTTACGCAAGGGATACTAAATCTCCAAAATAAGGTTTCGAAGCCAACATATCTCAGCAACAACATTTGCAACGCCTCGATACTCTGCTTCTACACTCGAACGGGATAAGGTGGCTTGCCGCTTGGCAGACTATGAAATGAGGTTATCCCCTAAGAACACACAGTAGTCGGAGGTGGAGCGTCGCGTGTCCGGACAGCCTGCCCAATCAGCATCCGTATATAACAATCTGGTCGGTGCTGAGGGGTATAAGTGCAATCCATAATCAAGTGTACCCTTAACGTATCGAATGATACGTTTGATGGCAGTAAAATGAGGCTCCATGGGGGCATGCATGAATAGACACACATGCTGAACGACATACGCAATGTCAGACCGGGTGAAGGTAAGATACTGTAATGCACCTGCAAGACTCCTGTAAAGAGTAGGATCGGATACATGAGCACCATCAACAACACTAAGCTTTGATTTAGAGTCAACCAGAGTGGACATGATCTTGCAGTTCACCATTTTAGCCCTGTACACAATCTCCTCTACATACTTGCGTTGACACAAAAATATATTATCTGCAGAACGAGTCATTGATATCCCCTAAAAATAGCTCAACTTCCCCTTGTCAGTCATAGCAAATTCAGTCTTAAGAAAAGCAATGATATCATTTTTTAGCAAATCAGAAGATGCGGTAAACACAATACCATCCACATATAACAATAAATAAGCAATGCTACTACCTCGATGAAGAATAAATAGAGAATTATCACACTTTCTGCATACGAACTCAAATTGCATAATATACTGTGCAAAGCGATCATACCACGCTCAGGGCCTGTTTCAAACCATAAAGTGATTTACGAAGACGACAGACATACTGAGGGGCTGGTGGATGGACAAAACCAGGCGGTTGGTGCATATAAACAGTTTCTTTCAGATCACCATGTAGAAATGCATTTTTCACATCAAGCTGATGTATTGGCCAATGCCTACCCATAGTAATACTCATAACTGTGCAAATGGTAGCCGGTTTAACAATCGGATTGAACGTCTCACCACAATCAATGCCCTTCTGCCGATTAATGCCATTAGTCACAAGTCTCGCCTTGTACCTCTCTAGATCACCACTGTCTCTGTATTTGTGATGAAAAATCCACATGCATCAGGTCACATTTACCCCCTCCGATCTAGGAACCAAATTCCAAGTGTGCTGTTTCGTTAAAGCATTAAATTTCTCACACATGACCGCATTCCAATTAGGGTCTAGTTTGGCTAATTTTGGATTTTTGGAAATTGGGGAAACAGTTTGGGTGGACAAGAAATTGGACTTTGGCATTGAAAATCCCGTATTGGGCACAGGTTTCCATACGGTGAGTGGGGGGAGAAGTACTTTCGGTATTTATGTGTGGAGTTGGGTTCTGGGAATTTGGTGACGGGATGTTGTTAGTTTGGGGGCGGGGTTCGACGACGGGTTGTGGTGTCACGTGTGTGGTTTCTGGTTTTGACATCGGGTGTAGTGGTGGTGTTGACGTGGGAGGATCGACGCGATTTGGGTTAGGTAATGTGGGGTATGAAGTCGGTGGTGGGTTGGGGTTGAGGTCTGGTGGTGTGAGTGTGGTGGTCTGGGTAGTGATGTTGGTGTGAAATGGGTTTTCGATAACTGGTTGGGCAGCGGTGTGGAAATAGCAATGTGGTGGTGTTACAGTGGTTGTTAGTTGAATGAGCCGGTTAGAGATCTGGGTGTCTACCGGAGTCGGCGATTGGACGGTATGGTGAATTTCAGTGGTGGAAATATGGAATGGCGTTGACTATGACTGATCGGAGTCACTGCCGGAGATGGCAGTGACGGGTGTTAGGGAGGTTGACGGTTGAACAGTGGCGGTGGGATAGTACAATTCTTCAAGAATGATGGGGGATGTGTCAGACTCGAGAAATGTGTAGCCCGTGTTACAAATTTTTTGGATATTTGCAAAAGGAAAAATCGTCTCGTCAAACGTAACGTGACGAGAGACGTGAATTTGACGGGTGGACACATCATAACACAGATAGCCCCTACGATTAGACGAGAAACATACGAAGACACACATAGTGTTTGGGCTGTTAATTTATGAGGGGCAGTAAATGCAAGATTTAGATAGCACATGCAGCCAAAAATTCGTAACTGCTCATAAGTTGGGATCCTACGAAAAAGAATTTCGGTGGATGTTCTATTTTGGAGAGTCTGAGTGGACAAAATATTAGAATATATTCGACCATTTTCACATCATAGACCCAAAAGGGAGGGGGGAGGAAGGCATGAAATAGGATCGTACGAACCATGTTATTGATAGTGCGAATGATTCGTTCGGCCTTGCCATTTTGGGAGTAGGTGTGGGGGACATGAGAATAAAAAAACCATGCTATTCGTAGAGCAAAAGTTGTGAAACGGGGAATTATTGAACTCACTACCGTTATCACATTAATGCGATTTTATGTCTTTTTCAAATTGTGTTTTGACATGGACACAGAATGCAAGAAACTTGAAAAATACTTCAATCTTGAATTTAAGCGGATAGACCCAGACAAAGTGAGAAAAGTCATCTAATAAGACGAGATAAAATTTATGACCCAGTGAGCTAGTAATGGGAGATGTCCATAAATCTGCATGAACAATGTCAAAGGGAGAATATGTAACACTTGAAGATGACTGAAACAGAAGGCGAACATATTTGCCTAAAGGGCAAGATACACACTGTGATACACACTGTTGGAAAAATTTTCCATTATGACAATGAATTAAGTTATTGTTTCAAAAAAAATTAAAAACATGGGTTCCTGAGTGTCCAAGTCTATTGTGTCATGTTGACGGAGAAATTGTTGCTAAAGTAGTGTGAGGAGTGACATGAGCAGTTAGAGACGTGAGAGGGTTGACACTAGCAGCGGACATGGATAGGAAATGATAGATATCACCCTCACTATTGCATCTCGTAAGGAGTTTCCCGGTATGGAGGTCCGTTACGAAAAATCCAAACAGGTCAAAATTAATTGATACATAATTATCGGTAACAAATTCCCTAACGGAAATTAGGTTTTTGATAATGTTAGGAGCATATAAGACGTTATTCAAGGAGAATTGGGGATGCGGTGGTGGGGTTAGTGTGTGGACAAACCCTTGGATTGAAATACGATGACCATTTTCGACCATAATAGATTGTGAAGTATTTAAATTCTGCAGTTGAGGAAGAGTATCAGAATTATTGGTGAGGTGAGACGTGGTGCTCGTATCCATAAACCACGCATTATCGAGCTGCCGAGGAGTGAAAGTGCCGAAAGCCTGGCCCAAACTGGATTGAGGATGGCCAGGAACAGACTGATTGGCTCCCGGAAATTGGGCCTGATTAATGTGGCCCGTCGGTTGTGCTCCCAGACTGCTGGGTAGCAGGAAAGTGGGTTGTATGACTGTGGCCCATCGAAATATATGGGGCGGACTGCATGGCTTTCAAAAAACAAATTTCTCGGGAACAGGAAGAAAAAAATAGACAGAGTTTTGTTTCTGATTTAAGAAGGATTTTCTGGAAAGAGAAAAAAATAGAAGAAAGGAACAATAACTTTTCTCAGGTAAAGGACTTTTTAAAAGAAAAAAACTTTTCTCGGGTAAAGGACGAAAAGGAGAAAACATTGTTCTTTTTATTTGCTTATGCTTAAAAGAAGAAAACTTTGTGGTCAAAAAAGGAAGACCAAGGACCAAGGATCGAATTCCGTCAGTGACAGTGTGGGGGGTTTTTTCTTGAAATAAAGGAGGGCTCTTTATGCGCAGCGTGGTACTGGTCTAATCTTTAAAATCAATTGAGTCACCATGATTTACCTCCTGTTGTATATAGTCTTCAATTGTGTTTGTTAGGAAGATGTGTATGGGAGTTTGTCCCACATTGGAAGAATAAGAAAAGCTTAATGTGTTTATAAGTACTTTTGTACTTGGTATATTAAATTGAAAAGAGTTCATTTAGTTGGGCCAAACATGCATTGGGCTTGGATGTGCTTATAATTGGATTAATAATATGCTAATATATTATTAATCAAAGACTAGCACTTAGCACTTTGCACGTGCACGAACACGAGCTTAAATATCATTTAATCTTTTGCTGTTTTTTTTTTTTAAAAACAAAACGTTGATTTCATGAAAAGTCACAATTCTTCATGAAAGATTACATTGTTTCATGAAAGATTACAATTGTTCATGAAAGGGTACTTGATTCCTTTAAATATGGAATGGCACATGATTAAAAGATCACTTGCAATTTATATCTTCCAACCAAGAAAACCTTCTTTCTTTCAAGCAATTCATGTTCATGAAGAACGAATAAGTTACTGTAAAATTCGTTCTTAAGATTAGGGAATCCTGGGGGTAATTAGCAAGTTAATCCCATCAGCAATATAGTGGGGGCTAATATTATCCTAAGGACAGAGAATCATCTCGTCCTAATCTAGTTTCTACACTTCATTTCTTATCATACGGATCTCTTTTTCTAACAATCTTAGGATAATATTATGGAGAACACTATGAAGATGTTTGGTAATGATACTTGTGAAACTAGATCGTTTTGATGGAACCAATTTCCTACGTTGGAAGGAGAAGATGTCGTTCCTACTCACCGCTTTGAAGATCTTCTATATTCTAGATCCGAATTTGGGGGCTTTGGCGAGAACCGGCAGACGATGACACTTTGAAGAAAAGATAGCGAACGCAAGAAGCGTGTCGAAGATGAAATGTTGTGCGAGAGGGTTTATTCGAACTCCCTCTCTCGATCGTCCGTATGATCTCTACACTCCAATTCATCTGCAAAGGAGATGTGGAAGGCCCTGGGTTCAAATATGATGCGAGAAAAACAAGGGCGAGATAAGTTTGTTACTTTTAGTTCTTTGAATTTTCTATGGTTGATGGCACCTCTATACTTGATCAAGTGCATGAATTTCTGATATTGATTTCTAAGTTTAAAGACCTGGACATAACCATACCGGAAAAATTAATTGTTGGAGGAATTATTGCCAAATTGCCACCTTCCTGGAATAATTACAGGAAGAAGTTGTTGCACACTTCTGAGGAGTTCACTTTAGAACAGATTCAGAAACACTTACGAATTGAAGAGGAAACTCAAAATCGTGAGAAGGTTTTGAATGATGCTTCTAGTTCTAAAGTGAACTATGTCACTCGAAAGAATCTAAAGGGTAAGAGAAAGAAATATTTACTCCAATGCTTCTAACCCGAATAAAAAGGTTAAGAAGGACATGTCTGAAATCGTTTGTTACAATTGTGGAAAGAAAGGCCATTTCAAACGCCTCTGCAGAAACCCTAAGAAGGAGCATAATCAAAACCAGAAAAGAAACACTGAAGAGAAGGCGATTGCTAATGTTGTTGAGCAAAATACCAATGAGATCATTGCCATGCTTTCGAGATGCATATTGGAATGATCCAAGAGTTGCACATGGTGGAATCACTACAAGCGATGATTGGTGGTATGACTCGGTGCTACCACCCATGTTTGCAACAATCGCTCACTCTTCAAAGATTACACCGAGGCGGTGGATGGTCATGAAATTCTGTTGGGAGACCATCATACTAGCAAGGTTCTTGGAACAGAAGTGTGATACTCCGGTTCACTTCGGAAAGAAAGTTGTGTTGACTAATGTATCTTGCATGTTCCTTCCATTAGGAAGAATCTGGTTTACGGTTTTGTGCTATGTAAGAAAGGACTCAAAGTTGTAATAGAGTCGATAAGATCATCCCGTCTAAGGGTGCCTTTGTGGGAAAGGGTTATGTATCCGATGGAATGTTCAAACTAAGTATCAATAAAGATGAAAGTTCCAATTATTCTTGTGTGCAATCTTTTGATTTAAGTTTTAATATAGAAAGTACAACTTTTAATCTTTGGCATAATCGTTTGGGACATGTTAATTATCAAACAATGAAATATATGTGCAAAGACGGAATTATTTCTTATAGCAATGAGCATAAAGAAAAATGTGAAGTTTGTGTTCAAGCAAAAATGAAAAGAAAACCTTTTCCAAAGGTTGATAGACAATCTAAAATTTTAGAACTTGTACATTCTGATATTTGTGAGTTAAATGGTGTTTTAACTAGAGGTGGATGTAGGTATTTTATTACTTTCATTGATGATTGTTCTAAATTTACCTATGTCTATTTAATAAAATCAAAAGATCAAGCTTTTGACATGTTTCAAGTTTACAAATCTATGGTAGAAACACAAAAAGATAAGAAACTGAAAATCTTGAGAAGTGATAGGGGTGGAGAATATTTCCCTACTGAATTTACTTCTTTTTGTGAAAATAATGGCATTGTTCATCAAGTTAGTGCACCCTATAGACCTCAACAAAATGGAGTGGCGAAAGAAAAAATGGAGTTCTAGTTGATATGGTGAATGCCATGATTATTAACTCAAACTTACCTATGAACTTATGGGGTGAAGCTTTACTAACGCATGTCATGTACATAATAAAATTCCTTCCAAGAAGATAAAACTGTCACCATATGAAATTTGGAAAGGAAAAAAACCTAACATTAGTTATTTTAAAGTTTGGGGGTGCTTAGCCTATTATAAGGTCCCGATCCTAAGAAAACTAAATTAGGTCCAAGAGCTTTGAAAAGTGTATTTGTAGGATATGCGAAAATTCAAAAGCATATAGGTGCTAGACTTAGACTCAAATGTAATTGTGGAATCTCGAGACGTAGAGTTCTTTGAGAATAAGTTCCGGAGTGATTCCAACCGTGTTAATGAGTCCTTGCAAATACCTCAAACAGAAACAAGTTCTAATGCTTCTCTTAACAGTGATAGGTTAAATCCTAATGCTTCTAGTGAACTTAGAAGGAGTGTAAGAGTTAGAAAGGAGAAGAATTTGGATTCAGATTTCATAAATTCCCAAGCAATTTTCTTTCTTGTGGAAGGAAATAGAGAAGTTGTTACCAATAAAATCCAAATCGTTCTCAATGTTGAGAATGAATGTGATGACCCAAAGACATTTCAAGAAGCAATGGCATCTAGAAATTCAGCTTTTTGGAAAGAAGCAATAGATGACGAGATGGAGTCTTTAATGGCTAATAAGACTTGGGTTTTGTCAGACTTGCCTCCTGGCTCAAAGGCTATAGGATGTAAGTGGGTTTTCAGGGTAAAGAAGAGTGTGGATAATGAATCAATCAAAGTTTTCAAAGCTAGGCTTGTTGGACAAGGATTTAGCCAAAGGGAAGGAGTAGATTATTTTGATACTTATGCTCCTGTGGCTAGAATTGCATCTATAAGAATATTGATAGCTTTAGCCTCTCTGTATGATTTGCATATTCATCAAATGGATGTAAAAACTGCTTTTCTAAATGGTGATTTAGATGAAGAGGTGTACATGAGACAACTTTGAAGGTTTTATCCTTCCGGGTTATGAACATAAAGTTTGTAAGTTAGTTAAATCATTGTATGGTTTAAAACAAGCTCCGAAGCAATGGCATGAGAAATTTGATTATGCTGTTTTGTCTAATGGTTTTAATACATAACTCTGCTGACAGTGTATATATTCTAAGTTTACAAAAGATTATGGTGTAATCTTGTGCCTTTATGTAGATGATATGTTAATCTTTGGAACAAACATAAATGGCATAAATGAAGTCAAAGCCTATTTGAGTTCCTGTTTCAAAATGAAGGACTTAAATGAGGTTGATACCATATTGGGTATCAAAGTTAGAAGAAATAGTGGGGGTTATTCCTTGAGTCAGTCTCATTATGTTGAGAAGATGCTTAAGAAATTTGAACATTTGAACTTCAAGGAAGCTAACACTCCATATGAAATATCATGCAAACTTAGTATGAACAGTGGAAGATCTGTGGCTCAGCTAGAGCATGCTAGTGCAATAGGTAGCTTGATGTATGCTACACATTGTACTAGGCCTGATATTGCATTTGCAGTTTGCAAACTTTCTAGATTTACTAGTAATCCGGTACGTAACATTGGCGAGCAATTGGAAGAATTTTTGGTTATTTGAAAAGAACCAAAAGTTATGCTTTGCATTATGGAAATTTTCCAGCTGTACTTGAGGGATATACAGATGCTAGTTGGATATCTAGTGATGGAGATAATAAATCCACAAGTGGTTGGATTTTTATGCTCGGTGGTGGTCTTGTTTCTTGGGCCTCAAAGAAACAGACATGTATCACACATTCTACCATGGAAGCTGAATTTTTAGCTTTGGGGGCAGCGAGCAAAGAAGCGAGTGGTGAGAAATATGTTATTGGATATAAAGTTGTGGCCACAACCGATGCCAGCCATTTCTTTGCACTGTGATAGTGAGGCAACTCTGTCTAGGGCTTATAATAAGATTTATAATGGTAAGTCTAGACACATCAGTTTGAGACATGCGTATGTGAGACAGCTTAATATCCGACGGGATTGTAAATCGTGATTTATGTAAGGTCTTGTAACAATTTGGCAGATCCTTTTACTAAATGACTTCCAAGAGAAATGATTTATGGAACAAGTCAAGAAATGGGCTTGCGACCGGTTTGAATTAATCAAAGAACAATGGAAACCCAACCTTTTTCTATGAATACCCATGGTTAAAAGGTTCAATGTGGTAATAACAAGTTGTTGATGATCGATTAGGTCACACTAGTGTAACTATTGTTCTAGTGTATGTTTTATAGGGTGAGTAATATACTCTTAATGAAATTCGTGGTAATGGAAGAATTTCACCTATATAGACATAAAAAGTGGTGCCGCTTCTAACAAGAGTTTTGGGTCGAACTTTTGTAAATGTCTATGAAACCAGTAGAGCACATGGCCATAATGGTGCTACCTCGATATGAACATGGAAAAGAATAATTGTGTGTTCGGTCTTCCGATTCTAGCATAAGGAATTTTGGCTCAAACGCTTTAAGCCGCCATTAATTTCGTTAGGATTTTGAAGAACTGTAACTAAGTGAAAGTTCAAATCGCAAGATACTTTCATCTAAGCACTTTTGTTAAATTGAAGACTAAGTGGGGGATTGTTGTATATAGTCTTCAATTGTGTTTGTTAGGAAGATGTGTATGGGAGTTTGTCCCACATTGGAAGAATAAGAAAAGCTTGATGTGTTTATAAGTACTTTTGTACTTGGTATATTAAATTGAAAAGAGTTCATTTAGTTGGGTCAAACATGCATTGGGCTTGGGTGTGCTTATAATTGGATTAATAATATGCTAATATATTATTAATCAAAGACTAGCACTTAGCACTTTGCACGTGCACGAACACGAGCTTAAATATCATTTAATCTTTTGCTGTTTTTTTTTTTAAAAAAACAAAACGTTGATTTCATGAAAAGTCACAATTCTTCATGAAAGATTACATTGTTTCATGAAAGATTACAATTGTTCATGAAAGGGTACTCGATTCCTTTAACTATGGAATGACACATGATTAAAAGATCACTTGTAATTTATATCTTCCAACCAAGAAAACCTTCTTTCTTTCAAGCAATTCATGTTCATGAAGAACGAATAAGTTGCTGTAAAATTCGTTCTTAAGATTAGGGAATCCTGGGTGTAATTAGCAAGTTAATCCCATCAGCAATATAGTGGGGGCTAATATTATCCTAAGGACAGAGAATCATCTCGTCCTAATCTAGTTTCTACAATTCATTTCTTATCATACAGATCTCTTTTTCTAACACCTCCTTCACAGACCTGTCGGACCGAGGTGTGGGGGCTCCTGGGGTGGGAGATTCCACCTTTTTGGAGCAAAAAAGGAAGACCAACTCATTGGGTGAAGGAAAAGGTAAAACAGAGGGAGGTAAGAGTAAGACAGAGGGTGGTGTACTTCTGATAAAGACGTAGAAATAAGTAAGGCTGGCCAGTGGGCCGGGACGACCCGACCCCGGCCCGACCCCGTCCCGACCCCGCCCCCGTCCCGCCCCGACCCCGCTCTAAAAAAAAAAAAAAAAAAAAAAATAACGGGGCGGGACTCGAACTCGGGACGGGACGATGTCTCGTCCCGCCGGACCCGAGCCCGCCCGGCCCGCCGGACCCGAGCCCGCCCCGAGCCCGTCCCGACCCCGACCCCGACCCTTAAACCCCCTTTGCAAAAATAGCGCGTTGCACCAACGGCCATTTTAGATTATGGCCGTTGGCCAACGGCCATTTTAGGCCCCCCCCTCCCCCAACCCCCCTACCCCTTAATATTTATTTTTAACCCATAAGTTATTATATTTACACTTTAACCCAATTTTTCAACTATAAATAACTCATTTTCTCTTCATCTTTCTCACAAATCTTCCTACAATCTCTCTAATTTCTCAATATATCTCTCTACATTGTTTGCTAAATATTCAATTTTATTAATTCATTTGGGAATTGGGAGTGAAGTTGGCAACTAGCTTGAGGATCTTCCATCGAGCAAAGTTTCAATTTTCAACCTCTCGATTACACGTCGACGTTACGTCGGCGTTTGGTACATTCGTTCCTTCATTAAATTATTATTGTCTGTTTATTTTATTTAGCGCACTTAATTTTATTGTCTTTAATTATTTATTATCATAATTAAAATGGAAGGATTAAAAGGTATGTTTAAGGGTAAGGGTAAGGGTGCTTCTTCTAGTAGAGGCAACCAGGGCAAGGGTACTTCTTCTAGTCATCTTATTCCTACACAGATGATTTTGTTGATACTCAACATTTTCCTACAATACCATTAGATTTAGACGAGGAGTTATTTTCTCGGAACTCAAGAAGACTTTAATTTAGACGATGATCTAGACGATACACCCACTAATATTGATGACAACACGCCCACTAGTGCACCTTCAACCGAAATACCTCCTATTCCCCCTAGTATGAGACGAGGTCCAAGCAAAACGACCATTAAAATCGATGCATGGACATTTTTTGATAGGGACGTAGAGAATCAAGTAGCCATATGTAAAATTTGTAAAAATGTTTTAAAATTTAAAACTGGAAAAGGTCACGGTGGGACGGGGGTTT
The DNA here is from genome assembly GCA_034509755.1 of Anisodus tanguticus. Taxonomy (NCBI): domain Eukaryota; kingdom Viridiplantae; phylum Streptophyta; class Magnoliopsida; order Solanales; family Solanaceae; genus Anisodus; species Anisodus tanguticus. The sequence continues at coordinate 55,398,137 of CM067545.1, forward strand.
AATTAGACACGTAGTAAGTGCTCATCCGGCTAGGTATGCCCAATACCAGGCTTCAAAACCGGGTGCGCAAACGGCCGCTCCATCGGGACAAGGTTCACATACGATACTCGTCCCGACCAAGTACATGGGTCAAATTAACCCTATGAGGGGGGGGGGGGAATTGTAGGCTCTAAATACAACAAACATAGAGATAGGGAAGCAATATCAAAATTAGTTGTTGTGGAGGGTTTGCCTTTTTCATTTCCTTCATCTCCCGGTTTTATTCATTACATTAGAGATATATATAATCCTGCTTTTAACGGTTTTCCTAGGTCAACTTGTTAAGAGAGATGTATTTAAATTTGCGCATGAATATCAACAATATTTACGTTTTTCATTATATCATTTTAATGGCAAAGTATCTATCACGTCGATATAGGTCGTAGTACTAACGGCCATGATTATTTAACTGTAACTTGTCATTGGATAGATTATAAATGGTCTATGCAAAAACGTATTTTAGCGTATAGATATATAGATGATAGGCACACTTTGGTACTTTTATTGCGTAAAAATATTTATCAAGTGTGCGATTATTACGGAATTACCGATAAAATTATGACTATTACATTAGATAACGCTTCTAATAACAATTACGCAATTACAATGTTAAAAAATAGTTTAGCTCCATCTTTTCCGGACCATTTTCATATAAAATGCGCGTGCCATATATATAACTTAATTGTAAAGGATGGTCTATCACTTTTTGAAGACATTCTTAGTAAAATACAATTTGCTATAAACTTTATTTTTAAAAGTAATAAAGTACAACGTAGAAAAGAATATAAAAAAACTTGTCACGATTGTGGACTACCTTATAGAAGAATTCCACAAGAAGTATCGACTAGGTGGAATTCTTTATACGAGCAACTACTTGTTGCTTATGACTATAAATTACCTATAACTTTATTTTTTAACTCTCATAATAAAAACCCAAATGATATGATTTTAGATAGTGATTGGGTAAAAATTTCCGAACTTATTGTATTTTTAGAGAAATTTTTTCAAGCAACAAAAGAATTTTCCGGTATATATTATCCTACTATTTCAACTATGTTATTTTATATAACTCTAATATTTTTATTACTTAGTGAATATATGAAAAAACCACTTATAAGGCAAATATTAAAAAAATGTTTGTCAAAATAAAAAAATATTTTATTCCTATTCCTTCTATTTATATTATTGGTTCTCGTATTAAATCCTACTATTAAAATAGACGGTACTAAATCACTAATTGAAACTATTTACGATTGTATAGAAGTACTACCACCTCCAAGTCCCAAAAATCTAAATCACCCACCACCTATTGAACAAACTAAAGAAGAAGTGTTGAATAGCGTAGAACACCAATGCAAAAATATATATAGATTTTATCAACAAGAAAATGCTAGTAACGTACCGGCTACCATACCATCTTCTTCATCTTCAACACAACCTCACAAAAGACATGTTGTTTCTGCGGCTAGTATTGAAAGCCTCGTAAATAGAATGTGCGGCCGTACCTTTACTAACCAAATTAGCGAGTTGGATATTTTTGTTTTGCGGGGTTCTGTACCGTATCAAGAAGTTATCAATGAAGATGGACAAGAAGACTTGCTTTGAAATACTTGGAGGGGGAATGAGAAGACCTTTCCGACACTTTCATTGATGGCTCGAGATGTTTTGAACATTCAAGCGTCATCAACTGCGTCGAAAGCGCTTTTTCTGCAGGCAGATATCAAATAGGAGACCACGAGACACTCATTGGCCGGAGACGACTTGGAAATTGCGGATTATTCGAGAGATTGGATACGAGCGGAGCGGAGAAGGTGCGGTCAACCGGAGATCAACGAAGAAGATGATGAAAACTACAACGAAATCTTAACCGAAGGTAGTGGAAGCGACGTGGATCAATTTGACCAACAAATACCTATTCCAACCGAAGAACCACATGAAATCATCAAGCAATTAGAACAGATTTTTTTTGAAAATGTAATTTTTTTAATTGCAATTTTATTATGTAATTTGCAACTTTTGGACAACACCATAAAGTTGCAATTTAGATTTTAGACAATTGTATTTGTATTACAAAAAAATCATATGTCTATTAAATAATATAAGAGGCACAAAAACAGCCTTGGGATGTTTTTATTACACTATCTTGTTTTGTTTATTGAGTTTTTTTTATACATATGTTATTTAAAAAAAAAAAAAAAAAAGGAAAACCCGACCCCGCCCCGCCCCGCCCCGAGCCCGACCCGAGCCCGCCCCGCCCCGAGCCCGACCCGAGCCCGCCCCGCCCGATACCGACGGGATCGGGATCGGGACGGACCGGAGCAGTCCCGCCCGGACCCGACCCCGCTAGGCCCGCTAGTCCCGATCCCGACCCCCCGGCTCGTCCCGCCCCGACCCCGACCCCGCCAGACCCGGCCCGCCAGACCCGAGCCCGGCCCACTGGCCACCCCTAGAAATAAGACCGATGTAAAAGGCTTCTGACAAGAAAAAAAACAAAAGGAAGGGAAACACTTTTGTTTTTTAGGGGAAAAAATGAATAAACAGACAGAAAGTTGTGGTTTTCTTGACAAGATTGGCGGCCATGGTCTTTGCATAAACCGAGAGGGGGACTGTGGGTGACAGAAGGAGAAAAGAAATAGGGTATATGTTTTGGCTTATGATAACGTTAGATTGTATTAATTTTCCGTGAGAATTTTTTTAATAATATAAATATATATTTACACTATATCTATCATAATTATACAACATTAAATATAATTATATATAATATTGTACACGTTAATAAAAAGATATATATATTTTTATGACGATGTCTGTATATTTAATTCAAATCGATTAATGATAGTAGAGTTGCAAGGTTTAGGTGAATTTATTAATTTATTTTTTTTGTCATTTTTGTAGCATGTGTACAAGTGAGCCAAGGAAATTCTGATGTAGTAGCAAAGATTAGAACACAAGCTGGTGATTTTTCCATAGGTTGGACTATTGCAACATCTGGATGTTGGTCTATGCTGAAGGGTGGTTTTAATGGAAACTTTTCTGGCCCTGCTGAGCTATATTTTCAGAGCAAGGAAATTAGTTCAGTTGAATTATGGGCAGATAGCATCTCTATACAACCATTTACCTTGTCGGAACGGAAGTCTCATCAGAATCAAAACATTTGACAAGGTCAATAAAAAGAACAACTTCTCTTGGAATTGTATGTGTATACACACACATTAATCTCTTCCTGCTACCCCATTATATAATAAAGTTCATTTTTAACTGGGATTTAAAATGAAATATGCAGACCAGAAAGAGCAAGGTGAAGTTCCAAGCTGTTGATCATCAGGCCAACCTCTAGCAAATGCAACAATCTTGATCAAACAAACAAATGCTGCATTTCTAGTTGGCAATGCTATTGGTCCTCACATACTGACCAATGTAGGCTATCAACAATGGTACAATTCCAGGTTTAAGCTAACAGTTTTCGAGAACGAAATGAAGTGGTGGTTCACTGAACCGTCCCTGGCAACGCCGATTACCGTTTAGCTGATGCCATGCTTCGATATGCCAAGAATAACACCATGTTAGTCCGCAGACACGACATAGTTTGGGAAAATCGCCATCAATTTCCTTTATGGGCGCAAACGTTGCCACCTCACCTGTTATCAGCAGCAATTGAAAGGAGATATTACTCAATAATCCCAAGATTTCAAGGCCAGATGATGCATTGGGATGTTGATAATGAAAACATACATTTTAATTACTTGGTAAGCCAGCTAGGCGTAAACGCCTCGGCTTGTTTCTACAGGAAGGCTCATGACATGGATATCAATGCTATTATGTTCTTGAATGAGTTTGGTACAATTGAACATCCTGATGGTTGGGTTGCAAATCCAGCTAAATACTTGGCCAAAGTTAAGCAAATTCAATCAATGGGGTATAATGGACCTCTTGGAATGGGACTCCAAGGTCATTTTGATACTCCAAATATACCTTAGATGAGAAGTGCACTTGATATGCTTGCAACTGCAAATTTGCCTATATGGATTGCATAATTAGATGTTTCAAGCAGACCCCATCAGGTAAAGGCTCAGTTTACACAAGAAACAGAACTTATACATCATGGTGTTTTTTTTGTTATTCATTTCTTACAATTATTTCTTTGGAAATTTGGACAGGCAGAGTATTTGAATGACATAATGTGGGAGCTTTATGCACATCCAGGAGTAAATGGGATAATGATTTGGTCACCATGGCAACCACAAGGTTGTTATAGAATGTGTTTGACTGATAATGATTTCAAGAATTTGCCTACTGGGAATGTTGTGGACAATTTTATGAGGCAGCTGAGTCATAAATGCCTAATTGGAACTACTAATGATCATGGCTACTTTGAGATTATATCATAGAGATTATGAAGTGATAAGCAAACATCTAGCTGCAAGAAATAATAAGTCATTTACTCAAATGATTAGTGTAACAAAAAGCCAGAAAAGTAGTACCCTAGTGATGAAATTATCTGCTTAGCAGGATGAAATTATTATAGTGACAATATATATATATATATAATGTGAACTTCTGAAGTGCTTCCTTTTTTTTCCGGAGAAGTTTTTCCTTATTATCCAAATCATAGGTACACTTCATCTATGAGCATAGGAATTGATCAAATAGCATCAACCATATAATAGCAAATATAGTACTTTTTGGCTTCTAAAATCCAGCAAACTTTCATAGCATGATTGACTAAAACATTTTAATTTTTTTTTCGATAACAGTAGTCTTGAACTCACATTTGCCTTAACCTAATCTACTTGGAACATGATCATCGGCATCTTGGCACATCTCGCAATCATTTTTCAAGAGTCAAGACAGGATCAGAATTCTTAGAACCATTCTTAATTGTTGACGACCTAGTTATTTCTAATTCTCGTTCCAAGACAAAGACGGAAATGAAAGAAATAATCCATTGATATTTTCATTAATGAATGACTATATATACAATTTACAATTTCCATAATATGGAAAATCCTATTCCTATTCTACTTCAAAAATCCTATTCTATTTGTACAAGAATTCTACAAGTATGGTAAGTGTACAATGCTAATTAATTACAAGTAATATATTACCAAAACCCATAATGTACACGATGTGTATACCGTGTATATCACAGTCTCCCAATTGTCTTGGGTTTCTGTGATATACACGGTATACCGTGTATATTATGGTATATTTTCACACCCCCGCAGTCATAGCGGGCGATCGTCGTACGCTGAGACTGTCCCTAAAATCTTCAAATAGAACTGAGGGAAGACCCTTAGTAAAGATGTCTGCAATTTGGTACCTAGAAGGGACGTGTACTTGTCCACGAGCTACCTTTTTGCGAACAAAGTGGATGTCCATCTCAATGTATTTAGTGCGCTGATGTTGAACCGGATTTTCAGAAAGATAAATTGCACTAATATTGTCACAATATACCAAGGTAGCTTTCTGAATGAGACAATGAAGTTCTAAGAGAAGATTACGTAACCAACATGATTCAGCTACCACATTGGCTACCCCTAGATACTCGGCCTCTGCACTGGAGCGTGAAAATGTAGACTGTCGTTTTGTAGACCAGGAGACCAAGTTATCACCAAGAAACATACAGTAATCAGACGTGGAGCGTCTGGGGTATCCGGACAGCCACCCCAATCAGCATCTGTATACGAGACAAGTGTGGAGACCGACGATGAATATAGATGCAAGCCATAGTCAAGTGTTCCCAGGATATAGCGTATAATGCGTTGGAGCGCATTCATGTGCTCAATCCGAGGATCATGCATAAATAAACACACCTGCTGAACGGAATAAGTAATGTCAGTTCTCGTGATAGTAAGATACTGAAGAGCCCTTACAAGACTGCGATAATGGGTGGGATCCTCGTAAGGTAAGCCAACTGCAGCACCTAAATTCGGTTTGGTATCAACTGGAGTAGAAGTTGACTTACAAGATGACATACCAGCTTGCTCAATAATCTCTGCAGCATACTTCCGTTGAGATAAGAATAGACCACCTAAATAACGTGTGACAACAATACCCAAGAAATAACTCAATGGACTCAAGTCTTTCATTGCAAACTTAGAATTGAGAAGTGACATGATAGACTTGCGCAGAATATCAGATGAAGCAGCCAATATAGTATCATCTACGTACAATAAAATGTATGCCAGAGAAGTACCACGATGATATATAAAGAGAGAATGATCAGACCGGCTGTGAGAAAACCCAATAGAAGATACATAATCTGCAAACCTCTTAGATGGATAACCCAAAAATACACATGGGGTAGAACGGACCTGAAGTTTGTGAATTGTAGTTGACGGAAATAGTGGATAGCATAAACACCCAAAGACTCTAAGATGTGAATACGAATGAGTCTTATTATAGAGAATTGTAAGTGGAGATGCATATGCCAACCCTTTGGTAGGAATTATGTTAAGGAGGTAAGTAGCCATTTGTAGAGCATGATGCCAAAATGAGGGGGTACAGAAGCATATGCTAATAAAGTTCGGACAATATTATTAATGGTACGAATTTTTCGTTAGGCTTTCCCATTTTGGGAGGACGTATGAGGACAAGAGAAATGAAAAACTATGCCATTAGTATCACAAAATTCCCGAAACAACCCATTATCATATTTTTGCCACCATCACATTGAATATTTTTATTTTCCCGTTCGAATTGGGTACAGACGAATGCTCTAAATTTTAAAAATATGGAAAACACTAGAGATTTTTTTGCTAACGGAAAAGTACATAAAAAATTAGAATAATCATCCAAAAATAGAACATAATAACGATGACCCAAAGAACTGAGAACGGGAGATGTCCATAAATCGCTGTGAATAATGTCAAAAGACATCAAAGTACGAGAAGTAGAGGCTACAAACGGTAATATAACATGTTTTTCTAATGGACAAGAATGATAAATTGGAGTAATACGCGTACCCTTACAAGAAATAAAATTATCTTTATATAAGAAAGACATATTGACAACCCCGAATGACCTAGACGTGCATGCCACAAGGAAGGAGCAAGAGCAGCAAAGGTGGATGACAAGGCATGGCTCGTAGAAGTGGCGGTGATTGGATAGAGCTCCCCCACACTATTATATCTCATTAGAGGTATCCCCGTCTTGAAATCCTTCACAGAAAACCCAAAAGGATCAAAATTAACAGACACCCCAGTATCAATGGTAAATTTGCGGACTGAAACTAAATTTTTAATTAAGTGTTGAGCATGAAGGACATTTTTCAAGGTAAGAGGCGGATGTGGGGAAGATAGATTGGTATGACCATAACCACGAATTGGAATTGACTAACCGTTACCAACAATAATACCACAATTTCTGCTCAAATTGACATAAAGATGAGTGAGTACCTGGGTCGGATGTCATATAAGTAGTGGCGCCACTGTCCATGTACCAATTGACGTCTGGGGAATTCAATCCAAGTATGTGCATTGCGGCTTCAATATCTGTCGGAGTGGGGCCCGCTGCATGGTGGGCCTGTGGAGGCCGAGACCCAAGCACACCTGCTTGCTGCCCCGGCCCAGAACTGTGTCTCGGGTACCCCTGGACCGAAAAACTGGGCATGTTGGTGTTGGGAAACTGGGCCCAGTTCCCCGGGTAGGCAGTGGGCTGGAAGTAAGGGCTGTTGGGCCTAGGGCCACTATCCTAGTTCCACGGCCATGGACCCCAAGGCTGTGGCCAGTAGGCTTGTGGCCCATTGCCCCGAGGCCCATTGCCACTAGTCCGGTTGCCACCCCCGTGATTTCCACTTCCGTTTCCACCATGATTTTTACTATTATTTTTGCGATTCTGACCCTTCTTGCCGCCACCATTGTTGCGGTTTTAGCTGAAATTATCGGAGAAGAAGGGAGAGTAGTCGGACTCGGTCATCATTTCTACAGAAGGAGTCTTAGTGGCTGCCTTCTTAGCCAAGCCGGCTTCTTCGAGCGTGAGCATGGAACGAGCCTGATAGAACTGCTAAAGAGGATGTCTCTGACGAAGAAGCGTACCCACGCCACTATAGGCCTTAGATAGGCCTGCAACCATTTGAAGGACAAGACGATCATTGGTAATGGGCATACCAACGTTGCGGAGTTGGTCCGCCAGTTCTTTCAACCTTTTGCAGTAAGTTGAAACATTAGGGAAGTCTTCCATGTGGACATGGGAGAATTCCTGCCCAAGGGTAACATCACGAGAATTCTGATTATCTTGGAATATATCACGTACTCTATTCCAAGTATCCATCACCGTAACGTCTGATTCGAGAATCGTCTGCAAAAGGTCTGTAGAGATAGTGGAGTAAATTCACTGAAGAACGGTAGCATCAAGGGTCGTCTATACTTTAGGATCATCCTCGGGGATAGGCACCCCCTCATCTCCACGATCCGAGGGAATTATGTGATGGAGGATTTGATGCGAGCGTGTGTGAACTTTGAACAGTTTAGCCCACGTCGCGTATTGGACGTTTTCTATTTCAAGAATGATAGGAATGTGGTTCTTGATGTTAGAAACAGTAAGGGCAGGGTGAAACATGTTCTTAGCCGTAACAACATGGCAAGACGTGACGTAGGGATTTGGAAAAAAATTTGGGAAGGGAGAAGGAAACAAAGGGCACAGAAATTGAGAAGATGTTCTAGGAAACCGAGGCAGTATAAGATAAGTTTGGGAGAGAAAAATGTGACCTAGACTTTTGATACCATGAAAGAAATAATCCCTTGATTATTTTCATTAATGAATGAGTATATATACAATTTACAATTTCCATAATATGGAAAATCCTATTTCTATTCTACACCCGAAACCCTATTCTATTTGTACTAGAATTCTACTAGTATGGTAAGTGTACAATGCTAATTAATTACAAGTAATATATTACCAAAACCATTACACGGTGTGTATACTGTGTATATCACAGTCTTCCAATTGTCTTGGGTTTTCATGATATTCACGGTATATTCAAGATAGTATACCGTGTATATTATGGTATATTTTTAGGAAAAAAGGTAGACAATGCTTACTTGATCACCTACCTCAAGCTTATAACGAAAACGAGCCATATTTTTGGGTCTTTATTCAAATTGGCCAATATTGTATATAATTTGAAAGCTAGGCCACTTTCTGTATTTCTCTTCTTCAATCCATCTGCTTCTAATTGTTAATTATTAAAATGATCAAGGATTTAAATTTTTTATTTGTTCCTAAAGTTTTGCATCTTAAGAATTAGTGATCCCTTTGTGTAGTTTATTAATTCTTGTGATATATATCCGAGCTTTTTTATTTGGTTGGCAGTATTTTATATGTATATACCAATATCTTCTTCATGTAACTAGAGATTTTTCCACTTTCTTTTCTTTTCTCGTCACCATTCATATTGATGATTGAGAATGTAATATTCTGACCATTATCGTCGCAATCCCATTACATTTGAATTAATTTTAGCAATATTACCTTATAACTACTAAAATGGGATTGTCTTGAAGACTAATTTACAAGCAATCACATTTTTTTTATTTTTTATATAATGTAAGAAAAGCGACACTAGCAAAATGTTAATGACTCTCATAAGTTTTTCAAAAGTCCAAATCCAATGGACTCCTTGTTTGTTAACAAGATTAATTCAATAGAAAAGTAAGGTATCAGTATTCGTAGAAGGTTTCGTGGTGTAGTTGGTTATCACGTCAGTCTAACACACTGAAGGTCTCCGGTTCAAGTCCGGGCTAAGCCATTTTATTTTTCCTGTTTTGTTAACACTTTATTAACACTTATATAAATAATGTATTTATTTTATTAATAGAAAACTGTATAACATGTGATAAGAATGTCGTTTTTCTGTTTTGTCTTTTACACTTTAACACTTATATAAATAATGTATTTATTTTGTTAATAGCAAAGTGTATAACATGTGATAAGAATGTATAATATAATATAAAAGATATAACACATCGGTAACTACATTAACGGTTTTTTGCAATAATTTTAGTTGCAATTCTTGTCCAGATCTCCATCGAATGATTTCAATTTTGTAGATAACTTTCTTAGACTATTTTCAACCACTCCAGATTTCTCAATAAAAATAATATTTAAAATTCAAACTTACTTCTTCAAACTTATTAAAAAATGGTGGATTACCTTTCTAATCCGTTTTCACCACCCAAATATTATAAATCAGTCTCTAACTACGATTTGAGCTCTAAACACAATAAATAATCAAATTGATCAACTAATAATCAATAGTATTCACAATCAATATATATATATGTTTAATTATTCAGATTCAGCACATTAAGTGCATTTGTTTTACACGTCTGAATCTTAATCTTTCAGATTTAGCTCATTAACATAATTTGTTTTGTTTCTTTATGAAGCCTCTTAATGAGTTTGAATGGATCTGAATGATTCAGATCTGTAACAAAGTCTTAAAGCAATCCAGACTAATTTAAAATAATACGTCTTATTTCACAAAATCTTTCATAAGTTTCAGTCTCTGCAAAATTTTCACATCTCTGGCTATCCTTTCTCAACCAAATATTATCAAGAACTCTTGTTTCCGCAAATATTAATTGATTAACTACAACAACAAAATGATTTTCTTGAATCTTTCAAAAAAATTATTTGAAATCCAATATATAAACCCAGTTCATTATCTATTTTGCACCAGAAAAAATAAACATGGGTGAATCAATCTTCTCAATAAAATCCATACCATCACTTCTCAATCGTTGAAAGATAGCAATGACTCTATAATTTAGCGTTTCTCGAGAAAATAACAACGAGCTAAAAAATTGAATCATATTTAGAACCAAATACATAATACCAAGCTTCAACAAACAATGAAGAACGCTAAAAAAATGTGTCAAACATTCAATTTTTTCCTCCTTCTTATCTTATTTTAATAAAATTTCTTATTAAAAACATCTTATGGGATTCAAACAACTCTTTTTAAATCACTTTCAATTGATAGTTAAAGATTTACCATTTTAATAATAAACAAAAATTCTTAAAAAGAATTATGTTACCTTGTTTCAATAAATTTTTATATTGATATATAACTTTGTTGGTTACAATGGTGCAGGAAACGGAAATAAGTAACTGCTAAGTATTACAACACAATGAAATTACAACAAACTGAAATTTCAATGAACTGCAACAGTTTTGATATGTTGAGTCGAGTGATGACACTCTGTCCTTAAGACAAGATTTCCCCGTATATATCCTTTCTACGTTCTGGATAATAGTCTCCCAAGATAAAACAACAACTCAACAAATGAGCAAAGGAAACTCAAGTGTTACTTTGAAGAATTTTGAGTAATGAAATGATGCTAGAAAGTAGTAGGAAGAATCTGATTTCGTTTGTATGTTCTGTGTTGTCTCAACAATTGGCAAAGGCTCCATTATATAGTTGTAAGGAGAGGACTTACCAACTGCCCACATAATTGCTGTTACTGGCCAAGTAATGACAATTATGAAGGTAGTACTTCAGCCAAAATAAATGGTGAAATGATGTGCAACAGATTAGATTTTAGGGAGAGTTATTCAGCCAAAATAAATGACTGAATTGAGTGCATATTAATGTTGGTTAACGTTCCAAAAACCAACAACAGAAGCACAAGTTCTCTTCCCAATTTAACTTACTAGAAACTTCAGAGACAAAACTGTAAATATGAAGCAATTTGGATCCAAAGAGATAATACCAGAAGGATTTAAAATTTTTATTTGTTCCTAAAGTTTTGCATCTTAAGAATTAGTGATCCCTTTGTGTAGTTTATTAATTCTTGTGATATATACCCGAGCTTTTTTATTTGGTTGGCAGTATTTTATATTTATATACCAATATTTTCTTCATGTAACTAGAGACTTTTCCACTTTCTTTTCTTTTCTCAGTCTCCATTCATATTGATGATTGAGAATGTAACATTCTGACCATTATCGTCGCGGTCCCATTACATTTGAATTAATTTTAGCAATATTGCCTTATAACTACTAAAATGGGATTGTCTTGAAGACTAATTTACAGGCAATCACATTTGTTTTTTTTTTATATATAATGTAAGAAAAGCGACACCAACAAAATGTTAATGACTCTCACAAGTTTTTCAAAAGTCCAAATCCAATGGACTCCTTGTTTGTTAACAAGATTAATTCAATAGAAAAGTAAAGTATCAGTACACGTAGAAGGTTTCGTGGTGTAGTTGGTTATCACGTCAGTCTAACACACTGAAGGTCTCCGGTTCAAGTCCGGGCGAAGCCATTTTAGTTTTCCTGTTTTGTGAACACTTTATTAACACTTATATAAATAATGTATTTATTTTTATTAATAGAAAACTGTATAACATGTGATAAGAATGTCGTTTTCCTGTTTTGTCTTTTACACTTTAACACTTATATAAATAATGTATTTATTTTATTAATATCAAAGTGTATAACATGTGATAAGAATGTATAATATAATATAAAAGATATAACACATCGCTAACTACATTAACGGGTTTTTGCAATAATTTTAGTTGCAATTCTTGTCCAGATCTCCACCGAATGATTTCAATTTTGTAGATAACTTTCTTAGACTATTTTCAACCACTCCAGATTTCTCAATAAAAATAATGTTTAAAATTCAAACTTACTTCTTCAAACTTATTAAAAAATGGTGGATTACCTTTCTAATCGGTCTTCACCATCCAAATATTATAAATCAGTCTCTAACTACGATTTGAGCTCTAAACACAATAAATAATCAAATTGATCAACTAATAATCAATAGTATTCACAATCAAAATATATATATAATAGATTATATTGAGTAAAAGAGAGAGAAAGGAGATAGCTAAATAGTGATTTATTGACTCCCAAATGGACATACGGGCGTAAAATCTCTTTTTAAATTGAGAAACAACAAACAGACACAAATTTATTGAAAATGATGCTAATTCAACCTTCAGATGATTTTACGTGTAGCAACTGTACCAGTTAAAATTTTCTTTGCATAGGCATGATAGCCATTATTATTTCGTAAAATTGTTAATGTAGGGATTTTATACGCCTTCTATCTAATTAAGACTTCATTTGTTTGCACTTAATCAATATTTGAATTTTAATTATTCAGATTCAGCACATTAAGTGTATTTGTTTTACACGTCTGAATCTTAATCTTTCAGATTTAGCTCATTAACATAATTTGTTTTGTTTCTTTATGAAGCCTCTTAATGAGTTTGAATGGATCTGAATGATTCAGATCTGTAACAAAGTCTTAAAACAATCCAGACTAATCTAAAATAATACGTCTTATTTTACAAAATCTTTCATAAGTTTCAGTCTCTGCAAAATTTTCACATCTCTGGCTATCCTTTCTCAATCAAATATTATCAAGAACTCTTGTTGCCGCAAATATTAATTGATTAACTACAACAACAAAATCATTTTTCTTGAATCTTTCAAAAAATTTATTTGAAATCCAATATATAAACCCAGTTCATTATCTATTTTGCACTAGAAAAAATAAACATGGGTGAATCAATCTTCTCAATAAAATCCATACCATCACTTCTCAATCGTTGAAAGATAGCAGTGACTCTATAATTTAGCGTTTCTCGAGAAAATAACAACGAGCTAAAAAATTGAATCAAATTTAGAACTAAATACATAATACCAAGCTTCAACAAACAATGAAGAACGCTAAAAAATTGTGTCAAACATTCAATTTTTTCCTCCTTCTTATCTTATTTTAATAAAATTTCTTATTAAAAACATCTTATGGGATTCAAACAACTCTTTTTAAATCACTTTCAATTGATAGGTAAAGATTTACCATTTTAATAATAAACAAAAATTCTTAAAAAGAATTATGTTACCTTGTTTCAATAAATTTTTATATTGATATATAACTTTGTTGGTTACAATGGTGCAGAAAACGGAAATAAGTAACTGCTAAGTATTACAACACAATGAAATTACAACAAACTGAAATTTCAATGAACTGCAACAGTTTTGATATGTTGAGTCGAGTGATGACACTCTGTCCTTAAGACAAGATTTCCCCGTATATATCCTTTCTACGTTCTGGATAATAGTCTCCCAAGATAAAACAACAACTCAACAAATGAGCAAAGGAAACTCAAGTGTTACTTTGAAGAATTTAGAGTAATGAAATGATGCTAGAAAGTAGTAGGAAGAATCTGATTTCGTTTCTATGTTCTGTGTTGTCTCAACAATTGGAAAAGGCTCCATTATATAGTTGTAAGGAGAGGACTTACCAACTGCCTACATAATTGCTGTTACTGGCCAAGTAATGACAATTATGAAGGTAGTAATTCAGCCAAAATAAATGGTGAAATGATGTGCAACGGATTAGCTTTTAGGGATAGTTATTCAGCCAAAATAAATGACTGAATTGAGTGCATATTAATGTTGGTTAACGTTCCAAAAACCAACAGCAGAAGCATAAGTTCTCTTCCCAATTTAACTTACCAGAAACTTCATGGACCAAACTGTTAATATGAAGCAATTTGGGTCCAAAGAGATAATACCAGTAGGATTTAAAAAATTTATTTGTTCCTAAAGTTTTGCATCTTAAGAATTAGTGATCCCTTTGTGTAGCTTATTAATTCTTATGATATATACCCGAGCTTTTTTATTTGGTTGGCAGTATTTTATATTTATATACCAATATTTTCTTCATGTAACTAGAGACTTTTCCACTTTCTTTTCTTTTCTCAGTGTCCATTCATATTGATGATTGAGAATGTAACATTCTGACCATTATCGTCGCGGTCCCATTACATTGGAATTAATTTTAGCAATATTGCCTTATAACTACTAAAATGGGATTGTCTTGAAGACTAATTTACAAGCAATCATATTTGTTTTTTTATATATAATGTAAGAAAAGCGACACCAGCAAAATGTTAATGACTCTCATAAGTTTTTTAAAAGTCCTAATCGAATGGACTCCTTGTTTGTTAACAAGATTAATTCAATAGAAAAGTAAGGTATCAATATTCGTAGAAGGTTTCGTGGTGTAGTTGGTTATCACGTCAGTCTAACACACTGAAGGTCTCCGGTTCAAGTCCGGGCGAAGCCATTTTAGTTTTCCTGTTTTGTGAACACTTTATTAACACTTATATAAATAATGTATTTATTTTTATTAATAGAAAACTGTATAACATGTGATAAGAATGTCGTTTTCCTGTTTTGTCTTTTACACTTTAACACTTATATAAATAATGTATTTATTTTATTAATATCAAAGTGTATAACATGTGATAAGAATGTATAATATAATATAAAAGATATAACACATCGCTAACTACATTAACGGGTTTTTGCAATAATTTTAGTTGCAATTCTTGTCCAGATCTCCACCGAATGATTTCAATTTTGTAGATAACTTTCTTAGACTATTTTCAACCACTCCAGATTTCTCAATAAGAATAATGTTTAAAATTCAAACTTACTTCTTCAAACTTATTAAAAAATGGTGGATTACCTTTCTAATCGGTCTTCACCATCCAAATATTATAAATCAGTCTCTAACTACGATTTGAGCTCTAAACACAATAAATAATCAAATTGATCAACTAATAATCAATAGTATTCACAATCAAAAAATATATATAATAGATTATACTTAGTAAAAAAGAGAGAAAGGAGATAGCTAAATAGTGATTTATTGACACCCAAATGGACATACGGGCGAAAAATCTCTTTTTAAATTGAGAAACAACAAACAGACACAAATTTATTGAAAATGATGCTAATTCAACCTTCAAAGGATTTTAGCGGGTAGCAACTGTACCAGTTAAAATTTTCTTTGCATAGGCATGATAGCCATTATTTTTTCGTAAAGTTGTTAATGTAGGGCTTTTATACGCCTTCTATCTAATTAAGACTTCATTTGTTTGCACTTAATCGATATTTGAATTTTAATTATTCAGATTCAGCACATTAAGTGCATTTGTTTTACATGTCTGAATCTTAATCATTCAGATTTAGCTCATTAAGTTCATTTGTTTTGTTTCTTTATGAAGCCTCTTAATGAGTTTGAATGGATCTGAATGATTCAGATCTGTAACAAAGTCTTAAAACAATCCAGACTCATTTAAAATAATACGTCTTATTTCACAAAGTCTTTCATAAGTTTCAGTCTCTGCAAAATTTTCACATCTCTGGCTATCCTTTGTCAACCAAATATTATCAAGAACTCTTGTTTCCGCAAATATTAATTGATTAACTACAACAACAAAATCAATTTCTTGATTCTTTCAAAAAAATTATTTGAAATCCAATATATAAACCCAGTTCATTATCTATTTGGCACCAGAAAAAATAAACATGGGTGAATCGATCTTCTCAATAAAATCCATACCTTCACTTCTCAATCTTTGAAAGATAGCAGTGACTCTATAATTTAGCGTTTCTTGAGACAATAACAACGAGCTAAAATAATTGAATCAAATTTAGAACTAAATACATAATACCAAGCTTCAACAAACAATAGAGAACGCTAAAAAATTGTGTCAAACATTCAATTTTTTCCTCCTTTTTATCTTATTTTAATAAAATTTCTTATTAAAAACATCTTATGGGATTCAAACAACTCTTTTTAAATCACTTTCAATTGATAGATAAAGATTTACCATTTTAATAATAAACACAAATTCTTAAAAAGAATTATGTTACATTGTTTCAATAAATTTTTATATTGATATATGTTGAAAGAACACTACACAGTCCAAGAATAACATCACAACTACAAATACCAGGTCTGAATCCAATAAATATGAATATGTGAATATGAATGCATATGTAATGCAATGATACACATACGCTCTGGGTGGAATACCTCCTCACCTCCATATTCATAACCCATGGGGGACCCGCGAAGTCTATGTACTTGTTGCGGTGTACAACCCGATCTAATATAAGTATATGTTACGAAATGCGCAACCCGATCCAATATGTATATATATGTTGCGGCGCGCAACTCGATCCTAATGTATGATCATGAATGTATGAATGATATTAATGCAAATGAGAATATATTAACACCAATGGGAATATATCAAGCCAATCGTGCCATTCATGGACACATAACATCATGACAAGAATGAATCAATCCTTCCTCTATACACGGTTAAGTCTAGTATCATACACGTGGCGATGAGCCACTAGATCAAATAAGGCAACAACCACAATCAAGCAATAATACCAACCTAAGTATTCCATCCCAACTTCATACCCGAAGGCATAACATGCTTTCTCCAACAATCACTAACTCTACATAAGCTTTACTAACCGAAGTCTAACCATAAGGTAAGTTGTAACTACTTGGTAGCCGAGCGGGAGCCACGAACGATCACACCTTCGTCTTGCTTGTTTGGAGAGCCTCCAAGTACTCTAAGTCTATCCATAAACGAATTCTAAATTAGAAATAAGAAAGAACAATATCCATATTGCTATCCTATCCTTTGAATCAAACCAATTATGGAAAAAAGGGAAAACGAGCCCACAAGGGTAAAATGGGTAATTCAAAAGTAAAATTGGTAATCCAATCTAGAAGTCTAATCCTACTATTCAATTGCTAAATTAACTGAAGAATAGGTTGATTATATTATTCAAGTAAAACCCCCAATTTTGTATAAACCCTAACATCCAAGCTTCCAATTCATCAACAAAAATGGAAGATTCAAGCCTATTAGTTACTAAATCATCAAACTCCATACCTAGATTAGTCAAATCCACCAACAATATTCATTTAAAACAATTTAAACTCAAATAGTGAAGTAGACATCAAAAACCCATCTTCCTTCTTATGTTATATGGAATTTCTAGCATGAATTCAAGACTATAACAATGGAATATACCAATACAAGTGACTAATATTGGGGTTTAGAAGTTACCTAGATGAAGAACCTTGAATCTACACCTTGAATTCCACAAAGGTTGAGCTTAGGAACTTGGAAAATATGAATAAGGTCTAAAAACTCATTTGGGGATTTTTATTACTGCTGCTACAGAGCCTCTTTCACATTCTCAAGATCCCGATCGCGATTGTGAAAGGTTAACCCGACCCAGCCCTCTGGACTCATTGTGATTGCGGACGAGATCATGCGATCATGAAGCGTCGTGAATCAGCCTCCCTCCAAACACGGGCCATCACGAATGCGACCACGACCATTGCGACCGTGAGAGCCTTGTTCCACCAAGGCTCGCAATTGCGGTCCCTCCCTTGCGAATGCGAAGAAGGAAGTTAGAACAGGTGAAACCAAATTTTGTGATTTTCTCTCCAATTTCGAATCAACCCTCGAAAATCATTTGGAAGGCAAATAACACAAACCATATATGCATTCATATCATAAAACACACTCCGGACAAGCTCGCACACTCGAAATTTCCAGAAAAGGTCTCAAAGGCTCGAGTTTGACTAAAGTCAACTCTTAAACTCAAATTTAATAATTTCACAACCAAACTCCCAAAACTCACTGGGTTGCCTCGGGAACCAAACCAAAAGTTTGACTTAATCATAAACATTGTTACAAGTTAATGGGACCGATGGAAATACGAAATAGGCACGTTTACCCAAAAGTGAACGCTAGGTCAAACTTCTCTATTCTCTTAACTTAGGATTTCTCAAACCTACCAAAGGGATCCGAAGCCTATTCGGACACCTCAGGAATCATACCACCCATCCACCGCAAGTCACAAATAAGCAAATAAAGGCTCGGGGAAGGGTCACCAGGGGTAAATGGGTCAAAAGTGTCATAACGATCAAACGAGTTGTCAGAATTTTACTTATCATGCATTCATTACTCTACATCTTATCTAAATACTTGAAAAGGAACTTATAATACTAATTGTATTGATTATGCTGATTGCATGGTGTACACGTATCCATATCATTCATACATATTATATTTAGCATTTGGACTGTTGAAATACTGATGAGAGGCTTGGGAAGTTGATTATTGGATATGGTATATGATACAAGAGTAATGACTGATGATGACACTTCATCCATAAAGCTGATATCTGATAGGATCGGATGGGTATATGGACCTCAGAAGTCCCACATGGGTCACATGATAGCTACTGCAAGAGCGTGTGTATACTAGATACATATGGTCATTGCATACATATATATAATCTACATTACATTCATTCATATATTTGATATATATCTGATGCTATGTGTACTCGGTGTTGATTTCTGGTAGACTATATGATCTTATGGCTTGATAAAGGAAATAGTGGAACTTGAGACTTAACACTATTGTGTGAATTGAGTGGAAGGACTTGATGGGTTTAGACGCCATGAATGGGGTTTAGGATGACTTGGTGACATTGTGGCTTATTCTTAACATAAACATAAGAAGGATGTAAATATTTGTACACTGTTGAACCGTAGAACTAATGATAAGTTTGGTTAACTGAAATCCTATTATGGTTAACTGACTAATTAGTAGAGAGGTATCAGAAAGTACCAACCCTTGCCACTGATATATCTAGGGTTAGTTGATGATGTTGCTGAGTACACGTGTTTCAACATACTCACTCTATGCTTGATGCACTATATGTGCAGATATTGAGCCAAACGATCCAGGAGAAGCTTGATTCACGGCATTGGAGAGTGATTATCGGAGTCCAAGTGAGCCATAACTTCATTCCCGACACTGGAACTCCCTCTATATTTATATTTCTGTCATTGTTACTTTCATATAGCATATGTATTTCACTATTCGGACTTGTATTCGATTCTAGAGCTTTGTACTCATGACTACCTAATTTTTGAGATTTTTTTTCAAACAATGTATTAAGTCCTAAGAATTGTTAATACTTCTCTTGTTATTTCTTTACTTTCCGTATTTACTTTCATAGTCCTTATGTTGTATGATTGGGGTTTGCCTACGGTTTGGGGTAGGTGCTCTCACATCATAATAGGATTTTGGGTCATGACACGTGCGCAAGGTGGTCTGCACCTGTGAGCCTGGGATTTTGAGGTTCTTACCCTAGTTCATGAAAAGACTAAAATACATATCCTTAAGATTATAACTTCATAGTTGTTCATAATTATCACTTTGGTCATTGTGGACTCAGTAATCAACATAGACTTGTGATTGATACCCACGAGTCTTAGTCTAGAATACTCAGTATGCCTGTAAACTAGTTAAAGCTCTAGTACTTATAATCAGTTCATGAATACATGTCTTATTGAATCATTGATCAGTATGTCAGTTTTGTATCTTTCAGCATGATTCTTAGTTCTTTAATATATATGTTGTTTAATGCTGAACACCTGTATTTTGGGCCCAAGGAAACAATTTAGGAAATATTCATATTCTTTGCTTTCTTGTTCAGTTATCAGTTTTCAGTTTCAACTCAGTTTTAGTATATTATCGGTTTATTGATTGGGTTGCCCTTCCGCGAGCAACACACAACTATTTATTCTTTCAGTTGCTTAATACGGTACAATTCAAATGTACTAACGTCCCTTTGCATGGGGCCTGCACTTCACGATGCATGTGCCTAGTTTCAGGACGACAGATCCGCTCAGTAGGATTACTTCAGTATCAGCTGCTTGGTGAGCCTCATCTCATTCGGGGTGTCAGTCTATTATTTTATTATTATATTTTATGATAGAGGTATGCGGGGCCTTGTCCTGGTAGACATTTTTCAGATAAAATCATGTAAGAGGTTTCATAGACTAGACTAGTTATCATGTCATGTAAGAGGTTTCATAGACTAGACTAGTTATCATGTCATGTCAGTTTTTCAGTAGTTTAGACTTATTATATTTTTAGACTATTTCCGCAATATACTTTCAGATTACCAATTCAGTAATTGAATTACTTGTTTCAAACTATTGTTATAGTATGTTTTGATGTCCATGTTGATTCAACAACCATGTGGTTCGCTCGGTCACATGCAGCCCGGCACTGACTGTCGTGTTTCGTCCATGTCATGATTCGGGGTGTTACACTTTTAGAGCTCTGTACTTGTGACTACCGAATTTTGGGGGATTTTCTTAAGTTATGTATTAAGATATCAGACTTGTTAATACTTCTCTTAATATTTCTCTATTTTTTTCATTTACTTCCATATTTATTATGTTGGATGATTGGGATTCGCCTACGGATTAGGGTACGTGCCCTCATGGCACATTGGAATTTTGAGTCGTGACATAATCTGTCGCTAAATGAGATTAGTGATAGATTTCACAGTTTAGCTAGGAAAACTTTTTGTGGCTAATATATGTTTTTAGTGGCATATAAAGAACAGATGAACCTACTTGTAAAAACTGCAATTTTAGTGGTATTTCTCTATTTGTTTTTTGCAAGAAGTTTGTATATTATCATCTAGCTACAAGTCTTTCCTTTACTGATCAAAATAACGATTGTGAGATAATGTAAAATTGACCGAAAGTAAATTTTGTAATGGTAATGCTTATGAATGGTATATTGATATAAAATTCACTTATATATATTGATCATTTCCTTCTCTTTAATGAGATAATTTTAGTGATAATTAAGTGGGTAGCTAATGACTTTCATGAATGGAAGAAATTATTATCTTCATGTATTCATTACCATTTATTTTAAAAATGGGAAAATGCATGTAAATGTATGGGATGGCCATGACTTTTATAATCAATTATTACATTGTTTTGAAGACATCTTTTTTATTCTTAGTAATTGGGTGTTCCACAATTGATTGAGCTTTAGCACATATTTTCTGAGAAAAAACAAAGTCTTTGTTGATAAAGGTTTAAATGATCTAATTTAAGGCTAACCACCTGAACAATTCCATAATTCTAGCCACCTAGAAAACCCACATTTCTCTTTCTCCGATTTTATATTTTTTTGTTTCTTTATTTATTTTTAGTTATTTTATACAATTCATATTTATATCTTTTCACAAAAGTTTTCTTTCGATAATGCTTGTTTGAAGGGAAAAATTGTCCTTTAGCTTTTGATTGTTATTTAGGTCTTTCAACTTTTAATTTTCAGATTTCACATTCGTAGAATAGTACAAATAGATATATATATCATAGAAAGAACAATTCTTTATATTTATTTTCAATCACTCAATTCAAATGTATGATTATTCATCAATCAACATCAGTAATAATCGCATTTTTCATTAGTTTGCTTAACAAACTATTTGACATGTACAAAGACTTTGATTACTTCCTGAAGCAGCACAAATACAACTATGAGGCATCATACTTGCTGGCCAATGAAATAGAGCTAGATTGCCACAACTAATGTTAGCACATGTGTCATTAGCCGTGAAAGTTCCTGGGCAAAATTTAAGATCACCTGACACAAAAAATGAGAAGACTACACATTAATCAATACGATTAAAAACATGAATGATGACGATAAATATTCAAAGACATGCTTGTAGAAAAAATAATTGCATATGCATTGAAGAAGAAAATCATACCTAGCGATGGGCCAAACAAAGTGAAAAATATTGCCATAGAGAAAAGAAAAAGCATAATGTTACTCTTCATGTTTTTTTCACTATTGTACTTTTGTATGATATGAAAATATGAATTGTTGATACCATTTAGGACTCTTATATAGGTCTTGAAGGTAAATATGAAATTATGGTATTAGTTCATATATGGCTAGTAGATATGTAATATTTAAATTACTTGCTAAACATATAAATAAAATTATGATATTAGTTCAAATAAGGCTAGTAATCTTATAATAGTTAAATTACTTACTTGTAATATTATATGGTATTATTTCATACAAGGCTATTAATATTGTAATATTAAATTACTTGCTAAACAATTAGACACAAAGTAACTATTTTGTGCCAATTAAGTACCTACCAAGATGACGACGACGATAATAATAACAATAATAATAATAATGTATATAGATAACAAACTTCTAAAATTTTCATATTATATATTATTTAACTGGATTCTTGTATTTTGTTTAGGCAGAATACCTAGGGACCTTTATAAATTTGAAATCTTTTATAATGTGCCAATGTAATGATCCGTTAGGACGTTTTGAATATTTATGTTGTTTTTTCATAAACACCCTTTTTCCTAGCTTGTTTTGATTTATTTGATTTGCGGGGATGGATGAAACGATTTTTGAGGTAATTAGATAAAAATAACGGAAGAAAATCTAAGTTTTGAATTTTGGAAGTTTCAAGTTTGACTAGGAGTTGACTTTTAAGAAGACATATTTGGAATCGAATTCTGATGGTTATGTTAGCTCTGTAACGTGATTTTTAACTTAGGTGGATTGTTGGAACGAATCCTGAGTGATTTGGGTTCTATTCAGATAAGGTTGTGGATTTAGAAAGTTCTTAAGTTAAGCAAATGAGTTTTGGTTGACAAAAGTCAACTTCGAGGGCATTTAGGTCTTTTTCAAAATTTTGTCGATTCTATTATGTCTGAAATGTCATTTATGACTTAGTCGAGTCATTGGTTTGAATCCCGAGGGACTCGGGTGTATTTTGGACACTTGATTGGAATTATAGAAATTTAAAGGATTTAGAGTTGACCATAGTCAACAGTGGATCAATATGACCTCGTGTGAGTATTTTTAGTGCACGAGAAAGTACGTTTCATGTTTTAGGAGTGATTTTCATATTTGGTTTGTCTACGGGAGGTCTCGGATGAGTTTCGGGGATTAAATCGAAGTTTGAAACATTGTCTGAAATTCTGGGTTAGGTGTTACATAGATGCGAACAAGGGCCACACCTGCGCAAGGTGGGAAGCAGGTGCGAGCCAAGAGGGAATCGGGTTTGGGCGCATATGCGAAGAAAACGTTGTAGGGGCGAGATCGCACCTGCACAAGGTGAGTCGCATGCGAACCTGGGAATTTAATTGACCATCGCCGGTGTGATGTTTGGAGTGCAGATGCAAGCCATGGTCCGCACTTGCGAGTTCGCTGGCAGAATTGGGGATTTAATTCCTACTTCGACTTGGACATTTCATTTCACATTTTTGGAGTTTGGTAGCTCGGCGTAAGGCAATATTTGAGGCGTTTTTCAAGAATCTTCATTTGGGTAAGCTTCTTATAATCCTAATATGATTATATCTTTGATTATTATGAGATTTCATGCTAGAGATCATGATTTTAGGATGAGGGTTTATGAACCCTAGGTTGAAAATGGAGATTTCCCCTAATTAATCATGGGTTTGTTGTTGGATTGAGTTGATATTTGGTATTAAGACTCCATAAATCTTGGGGAATCTAATTTTGGGACTAATTTCCCATTTTGCCCTTCATGGCTCGGGATCCAATTTTTGGTGGCTTTTTGAATTCGAAACTTTCATATAGCAATATGGGTGTATTTAGAATCGTATGTTAACATAATTTTTATATTTCAATAGATTGGGACTATTCAGAGGCATTATGAAAGGGAAAAGCTTTGATGTGACTGTCAAACTTCTATTCTAAGCAACTTGAGATCTTGTACCTTATTTAAAACATCGTGGTTGGTCAAATAAACTATATAAGAGGGTGTAATGGAGATAAAAAGGGGGTCCTAATACTTGTGAGGTCATGAGTACTTGTGTCGGGAATCGATGACATGTTATGGGTACTTGTGTCGGGAATCGATGACATGTTATGGGTACTTGCGCCTTTTGAATTATGTAGTGAATGTCATGCTTTGGGTACTAGCTGATAGATAGTATGCTCCTATGGATATGTTATTAGGGTATGAAACATGTACTTTTAAGTCATTGTGTGCATATACCTATCTTATCTGATATTGTGCTACTCGTCACTCTTAAATACTCGTTGAATGATGAAAAGAAGCTAAATATGATAACTTTACTGTGAAATTAATTTAAGATCAGATTTTTATGGCTTTTGTTGATGAAATATTAATTCTTCATTGCATATCTTAGCTTCTTCTTGTTGTGCATGTCATATTCATGCTTTTTATGGTATCCCATACATTATATATTTTAGGATATATATGTGGGTTAGAGGGGAAATGGTTCCGATTGGGTGATGACTAATTATGAGTCCGAGTGGCTAGAGACAAGTATTATGAGCCTAGAAATGGTGAAGGAACCCGAAAGAAAATGATTCAAGATGGTATATGGACCTCGCGAGTTCCACATGGGTCACGATTCATTAATGTTCAAACGTGGGTGTACCAATGATGGAAAGGCCTTGCATTGCATAGCATTTGCATAGAATTCATTTTTATCATTCCTTGTCTCTTTACTTGCCTGTATCTATGCCCATACCCACTGTCGAGACTATTACTCGATGGAGAGACAAGAGATATAATAGAGGTTGAGGTAGGGCTAGAGCCTTCATTGCTATGCCAGCCAAAGGTTAAGCACCAGCTGCTGCTTAGGCCCGTGCTAGAGAGTTAAGTCCAGGGCTAGATGAGGTTTTGGAGTAGGAGCCAGTGCAAGAAAAGGATATTGAACCCGCCCAGGAACCTGAGGGATTTATTGCTAATCCTCTTCTTCAAGAAACCCTGGGGCGTATTCTGAGCATCTTTAATGGTTGGACTCAAGCAGGAGCACCACCATTTACATCAAATGGTTCAGAGATTAGAGTTGGGGGTCAGACTCCCAATCAGGTGGTTGTAGGTTATAAGACCCTAGGGACATAGCCAGTAACTATTATGGCTCATTAATTTCTGGGTTATCCAGATCAAGGTATTTCTATGCATCCAGTTGCTCAGCCCAATATATTTGAAGAAGAGCGGAAGCGGTGGGGTAAGTTTGAGAAGATGAAGCCACCACAGTACGATGGACATCCTGATGATGACGCTTATGAGTTTATGGTGAGTTATCATGAGAGGCTGCATAATTTGGGGTTGGTTGAGTCCAACGGAGTTGACTTCATAATAATGTAGATGGTTGGCCCAGACAAGCAGTGGTTGAGGGTGTTTGTTGAGACTACGCTAGTTGGGTTGCCTCCACTTACTTGGGTTGAGTTTTTTATAGTGTTATTAGAGAAGTAAGTTCCCCATAGCTTGAGGGATGAGAGGCATGAGTAGTTCGACAGGTTGGAGAAATTTGGTATGTTCGTGACTGAGTACGAGATGAGGTTCCACTCTTAGTCTTGGCATGATTTGACTATCTTGTCAGATGATACATATAGTATCAGGATATTTGTGAGAGGTCTTTCATATCATCTTTGAGTTGCATCAATGCATGTGGAAGCTTTAGGAGGTACCTTTCATATAGTGGTGGATGTCATTAAGAGTGTCGAGGATATCAGGCATCAGGAATTTAGGGATAGATCGGGCAAAAAGCCTCACAGCACAGACAGTTATAGAGGTACATCTTCTAGAGGTAGAGGTTATCATGGTATGGGGTATCACCCCCAGTTGAGTAGGCTAGTTCAGGCAGTGATATAGACTATGACCGGTGGTTTTCGTGTTGTAGTGGTTCCAGTTTGAGATAGGATTCCCAGGGCTCTTATTCCAACCTGGAGGTCAAGGTGGTCATTCAGGCTATTCTAGGTCTTCTTAATAGCATATGTCTCATTGTGGATGTTATGAGTGTGGTGACTTGAGATACTTTGTGAGGGGCTGCCATAGACTTAGAAAGAGTGGTCAGCACTCTAGTTCCTATGGTTGTGGATCTAGGGCACCAGCACAGACGGCTAGAGGCGGTGCACAGTGTGGTAGAGGTTGTTCTCATTCAAGCTGTGGTGGTGGTCGCGGAGGTTCTCAGGCTAATGGTGGTCGTGCTTGGTGTTATGCATTCCAAGGTAGGTTAGAGACAAGGGCTTATGATGCAGTCATCATAGGTACTATTTTAATTTGTCGTCGACCAGCTATATCATTATTTGATCTAGGCTATACATATTCTTATGTGTCTACTTATTAAGCTTTGAGTCTGGGTATGATGTGTGAGTCACTTTACTTCCCTATTAGTACTTCTACTCTTGTTGGGGATTCTGTATTGGTGGATCGGATGTACCGATCATGTGTTGTAACTTTGATGGGGTATGACACTTTGGCTGATTTGATGATTCTAGACATGGTGGATTTTGTCATTATTCTAAACATAAATTAGTTATCTTTTTATCATAAAATCTTAGACTATTATGCCAAGACAGGTACGTTAGCCATGTCGTGGATTCCTAGGTTGGAATGGAAGGGTGATTCTAGTTGTGCGCCTAAGAAACTGATATCTTACCTTAAGGCTAGATGGATGGTTAAGAAGGGTTGCTTGACTTATTTGGCGTACGTTTGTAATACTAGTGCGGATACATCTCCTCTTGAGTTAGTTCCAGTAGTTCGGGAGTTTCTCGAGGTGTTTCTGGCGAATTTACAAGGCGTTTCACCAGTTTGTGACATTGATTTCTATATTGATATGGATCTGGGCATAAAGCCCATTTCTATTCCGTAGAGTTATAGGATATGTTGAGTAAGGGGTTCATTAGGCCGAGTGTTTTCCCGTGGGGTGCTCTGGTGTTATTTATAAAGAAAGAATAATGGGTTTATGCGGATGTGTATTTTCTATCAACAGTTGAACAAGGTCACAATTAAGAACCGGTATCTCATTCCGCGTATTGATAACCTATTTGATCAGCTTCATGAGGCATCGGTCTAGATGGGGTGATGCACTGATTATGAGTCTGAGTGACTAAAGACAGGTATTGTGAGCCTAGAAATAGCGAAGGAATCCGAAGGGAAATGATTCCGGGTGATATATGGACCTCGCAAGTCCCTCATGGATCACAATTTGTTAATGCTCGAACGTGTGTGTACCGGTTATATAAAGGTCTTGCATTGCATATAACATTTACATATCATTCATTTTATCATTCCTTTCTCTTTACTTTCCTAAATTGTGTAATATAATTACCTATTTTATCATGTTGCCTGACTAATTGAGATTATTATGAACAGTTAGAGGTTTCTTACACTTAGGCTTGCATCTTGGATTGATTAGCTTTGTTGATATTTCAGAATGATAGCGGTTTAGTGTAGTAGTTGTATTCGTACGGCCAACTCTCATTTCCATTTTATCTAGGATCGATCGATGATGCTATTGAGTACCAGTTGTTTTTGTACTCACGCTACACTTGCTGCACCTTTTGTGTGCAGGTTCTGTTCCTAGTTTCAGTACACCTCACGATTTTCCAGCCCGTTGAGGAGTTGATTCGGAGGACTCGGGGTGAGCTACCAGATGATCTGTAGCACCGGATTCCCCTTTTACTTTATTTCCTGTCTTTTCTATATTCTGATAGGTTTGTATTTTCGGGATGTATTCTCAGACTTGTATTCCTTCTAGGTAGTTCTTGTACTAAGTGACACCAGTCTTGGGGAATTTCTCAGTATTTTCATATTATTTATATTATGAGATATTATTAAGACTTAAATTGATTTGCTTTACTATTTTTCACTTTATTTCTCTAAGGAATCGCTTGAACATGATTTAAAATTATGAGATGAAATCATAAAGATTTGAAGTTGAAGTTTTGTTTGGACATGCAATTTAAATTTTTTAAGTTGTATTTTTTCTTAGACATAAAAACCCTACAAGTTGTGAAATTCATCAAAGCATTTTCAATTCTTATACAATCTTACCAAATGAGCAAATCATAGTTCATAACAAAATTAATACGCTATTAGAAGTCCTTTTTAAAAGTACAATATCAGTTGATCAAACTTTATTTCAATAACATGGAAAATTGAACATAAGGTTGTAGTGCAACTACTCTTTAATATAATTCTCTCACATGGTTGGTAAGAGTAAATTTGTTATAAATATACTACCATCTTGTAGATCTTTTAATATTTGATATAAATGGTTGGTAAACATGATAGGTAAATATATCTACCAACTTATGAATCTATTTTTACAAAATATAAACTTATGGATCAACTATTACATTTAAAAAGTTTGAAATCATGATTTGGAATCTCAAATCATGCCTTTTTGAATGATTTGGGATTTCATCTCATGAGATCAAATCGCATGTCCAAACGTTGATTTCATCTCATGAGATGAAATCGCATGTCCAAACGCTTACTAAGTAAAATGTTTTAAATAGTTGAGTTGTCTTACTGACCTTTGTAGTTGGTGTCATCACAGCTCGGCAAATTGAGTCGTGACAGCTAGAGACAGTTAGGATTTTGAGTTTAAAGATTTTAGATTCTAGAAACAAAAACTTAGTGGATTCTTGATAAATTATTTATATATAATAAGTGAATTATTTAACACAAATACAAGATCCGCGTCTTGTTTTTTTCTTTTGTTACAAAAAAATACAAGATCCACGTCTAAGCTAGTGGATAATTTAATGAAAGATAAAAATAATTCAATAAATTTACTTGGAGAAGGGGATGTATGAAAGGTTAATGGTGATTAAAAAAAGGAGCAGGAGGAGGAGGAAGTCTGTGATAAAGTTGTAATGTCTCATAGGAAAAGGGTATGTTGAATCAAAATGAAAATGCGAACAACTTTAGGCTGTCGCCTATGACTTTAGTCTTGGTTCTAATATATGAATACTTTACTTCCTAACAACCAATCAACAGAACCCAAAATGTTTTGATTTAAATATAAATAGGATTGATTCTTTTAGCTAATTTGGATTTAATACTGCATAAACATTTGATTAATAATAGGTTGATTATGTTAACATCAAAGACGTCTTAGCTCAATGATAGCGCGTGGCTTTTAATCACGTGGCCGTGGGTTTGATCCCCACAACGGCGATAATTCTATTTTCTTAATCATTTTATCGAATCAAAACATGTATTAATTGTTGAAAAAGTGATATTTGGAGCTAGCCGCATATCAAACTTACTTATTTTGTCCCAAAAATTGTCATATCAATATTCTAAAATGTATTATTTCATCATTATTTAAGAATAATCCAAATTTATTGTATTTTTTATATAATTTTTTAATAATTGAATTTTAATTTTAAATTAATCTAATTCAATTTAACTTTGAATATTTATTAAATTAACTCTCAAAAGAGAAACATGATAACTATTTCCTCTATTTTGCTATTGACCTTAGAGAAAGTATCACTGGACCTTGAATATCGAAACCTTGATCAACTTAGTATCTAATATATTTGATGATTTTAATACATACTTATAGACATACCTGTGGATTTATCTTTCGTGCTCAACTTAGTTCTGTAACATGACTGACGATTTACATACTTAATAGACAATTACGATTAAATAACATTGACTGATCATCTGATATTAGCACCAATAATGGTCAAGGAAATTTAGACCGAATCCAACAGATACACCAATAATGCTTGCTAACTTTTGCTGTTGTAAAATATATATACCCATTAAGCTGTAAAATGTTTTGATTCAGTGTAGGTAGGAGAGATCCTTTTAGAAGTAGAGTAAATAATTAGTGGGAATGGAGAACATCAAAGCCGTCTTAGCTCAGTGGTAGAGCGCGTGGCTTTTAACTACGTGGTCGTGGGTTTGATCCCCACATTAAAAATTTATCCACGCCGGGTTTTGTCACACCAGTTCACCTTCAGGATCCAAGTTGATGGCTGGATGATGTCTTCTCTAGCTCTTCAGAGCTCAACTAGCATTTTTCTTTTACATCTATCATTTAGAAGACCATTTACAAGCTACTATGCCTTATCTTACAAGTAGGATTGTTCATGGGTGGATTTGCGTCGGGTTTCTTTTAAAAAAACTAAATTAATTAAGTCGGTTTTTCAAATATTGAAACCAAATCAAACCAAACCAAATTGAGTTGTATGAAGAACATTTAATATGGTCTAATTCAGTTCTTATTAAAAATTTATGGGAAAATTTTAAAAATATACAATTTGCTCACTTACATTGCAAAAATATAGCCCAAAATTTACATTGCAAAGCTTGGGCCCAAAAACACTTTTATATAGTATTATACATTTATATATAAATATGTATACACCTATGTACATAAACATCCATATACCATCATATACATCCATATACACTATTATACAATATTATACATTATTATACACCCACTATCCTTGCCCCTCCCGATTTCTCTATCACCAACCTCAACCACCTCCGGCCCCCACCATCGTCACGTGCCCTCCACCACCGGCTACTCCACCACCACCTCCATGAGTTTTCCGATAGATCAAGATCTAGCAAGGACTAAATCTAGGTAATTTCTGATCAGATCTGAGCCACCGCAGCAGAGGAGCCACCAGAAAAGTCATTGTCGTCGGAGAAAGAGAGAGGAAGCGCGACAGAGAGCAAGGGATCGTGGATGTTGCAGCTGGAACTCTGGTGGGAGTTCACCGGAGATGGAGGCTCCGACAAAGGCCGGTAGTGATAAGGGGTGGAGGGGCAGAGGGACGTCGTCGTGGAGGTTTGGTTGTTGGCTACTCCGGTTCACCGGAGCTAGAAGTTCCTCGCCGGAGCAGCGAAGGAGACGAGTACGAGAGGGAGAAGGGCGTGCGAAGCAGTGGGGTAGCGATTGTGGGTTTTGTTGATGGTGGTCGGAGCTCCGGCGTGAGGATGTTTCCAGTGGTGCCGACCGCCGGCGACGGCATTGAGATGCCGGCGATTAGGGTCCGACGAAGAAGATAGAGAAAGGGGAGGTGGAGGGAGCGGGTCATTTTTTACATAAATTTAAAAAGTGGGTTAATTTTGATAGTATTAATACCCTAATTAATATAGGGTATAATTATTCCGCCTTATTAAATTATTTAACCATAATAACTTTACATAATTTGATTTAAGCACTAGTTGCGGGTAAGTATTTGCCGGGTTTTGTCACACCAGTTCACCTTCAGGATCCAAGTTGATGCTGGATGATATCTTCTCTAGCTCTTCAGAGTTTAACTAGCATTTTTCTTTTACATCGACCATTTAGAAGCTATTATGTCTTATCTTTCGACTTACAAAGGTATAAATGAGTCCAGATATGTAATTAAAACAAATAAATAAATATACGTATAGAAATGTAGAGAGAAAGTCATTTCTAAGCATGATGAAGTCTAACGGTGTGTTTGATATAAAGAAAAAAGTTTGCCTAAAATATATTTTCTTAAAAAATAAGTGAATTCTCCATATTTTCTAATATTTCATACGTAAGCAAAAAAAATATGTATTATCTCAATAGCATTTATACATAATCTAGACTAACACTACGGGTGTGGATGGGGTGAGGAGTATGGCTACGGAGGCAGTGGGGGTGGAATGATCAAAGAGTGGGGATTGAGGGCGTTGGGTGGGTGGAAAGGAGATAATGAACTCAGAAATATTCCCTAACTCCATTAGGCAAGTTATTTTTCTCAGTTTTAAAAACTTATTTTCTCAGAGAAAACCTTCTCCAACAATATACACAGAGTAATCCCACCGATGGCATCTAGGAAGGATAAAATGTACACATACGCAGACCTTACCCCTTGAGAATTGTTCTCCAAAAGTTGCAGAACTTTTACAATGTACGAAAAATTTTAAAAAAATAGTTTACTCCATGCCAAACGTAAGTGAATTTTTTTTTAAAATACTGTACTCCATGCCAAATATGCCCAAACAGTTATAAGTTCTCAAATAGTGTGGCCAAACAGGTGGTTAAAAATAGTCATACCCAGAACAACCTTAAATCCCAACTGTTAGCAATCTCTAGCCAGAACAAAAGATTTTAATTCCACTAGGGAATTAGACAATTTAACATCATCAGATGTACATTTTGAGTCAATGAGAACCACTCAGTTTCCACTTTGGGACATGTCTAATATGTCCAGTATGTCAAACTTGAGAGAATGTTTTCCACTTATTCAAGAGGAGGAAAACATTATCCAATGTTTGGTATATGTTCAACATATCAAGTGCTAAAATGTTCAATTCCCATCAAATATCAAGCAATCACCTCAAAATGATAGTATAATCAAACTGATAGCAGAACTACAGAATTCAACCTCCTCATGCCATCTAACATATAAACTAACAAAAATTGGAAATACAATCTAAGCACGACACAACATTATTGCAGCAGCAGCCAACCAGCATCATAATGAATAAATGGATTACAGAAGTTGCAACAGAATAGGGAGAAACATACAAAATCAAAGAAAGAACAATCCGATAACAATTGTTGAATTCGTACCAGCCCCAAAAGCTACTTATGGTATGAGTTCCGCACGCAAACATCACAAAATAAGATCAAAAGCACATAATGTCTACAGGATGACAAACCTTTAAAATAAGAGTTTAAAACAACAGACCAATATCATATCTTAGCCAGGCTCCTTTCCCAACAAATATTAACATTTCTCTTCGACAAAAGTAAAGAGAACATCCAAATGCTGTACTAGAGAAGTTTATTTAGTTGGCGCGGCTTTTGAAAACATCCAGACCCATCTCAGTTGGATCAGTTGCTTGCAGCTCAATCTGAATCCCATCCAGTTCCCTCTTAAATCTATCCTTTGAACTGGCATAGATCATTTTGCTTCTAACCTTAGAGGTGTCAGGAGACCTATGCAAAACACACAGAACAATAAACAAATATGAATAGTTAGTGAGCACTCTCCAAAATCAAGCAATAAGTATATTTTTTGGGATAACTACAAGCAATAATAGTACTCCCTCTGTCCCAATTTATGTGAAGGTGTTGAGACTAGGCGCGGAGTTTAAGAATAAAATGAAAATTTTCGAACTTGCAGCCATAGATATTTGTAATTATCTATGTGACTATAAATCATCTCATTAAGGGTAAAATAGAAAATTTAGAGCCAAATTGTTACCAAAAATATAGAAAGGGGGTCATTCTTTTTAGGACTGAGTAAAAAGGAAAGAGTGTCACATAAATTGGGGCAGAGAAAATTATAGATTATGATGAGAACTAAGCTAATCATTCAACGATACCATGCAATAAAGAAAATCCTGCTCTTTGGGACGCTCTCCTTGGTCAGAAAGTCAAAATCATAGACTGCATAACGACACTCATCTGCAGGGAGGTGTGTACAGAAGTCCTCATAACTTTCAGCTGGCTCACCAAGCTTTTCCACAATGATTTGCTTTTCCTCAATCTTGAATACTATGAAGCGGTAAGACCTTTTAGTTTTCAACTCCATAAATTTCAGTTTGCAATCGTCATGCACAGCCATGCCTGATGCAGCGTTCGCCTACAAAGAAAATCCGAGGTAAAGAAAGTTTCTTCATAATATTACAACAAACTAGAAGCAATTGAATTCTATAGATACTTATACATACATATAAGTTAAAACAAACAACCAATACATGTGAATGACTCCACCTACATCAAAGTATAACAGGTACCAATCCTGCAGAAAGGAGAAGGTCTATAGTATATTTATTACCAATTTAAAAGAGGTCTATAGCAGGCTGACAACCAATATAACAGTATAACTATGATTGATATTCTGAATACTAAAATGGCTTGAATAAAGTAGATAGATACAACAGATTCATATGTTTCACACCTTCTTGTTCATGAAACTGACACCAATGAGTTGAGAAGGAAAAAAAGAGGCAACTAAAAAGTAAAATGCACAACAGATTTAATTCCAAAAACTTTAAACAAACAAGAAACTACACTCCTTTTTTATTGATCAGAAAATACACATTTTATTTCTACTCATATCGGATAAATGAAAATGCACTAGCCAATGCACGCCATCACGCCTTGAAGTTACTTTTCTTGAAAACAAATACAGCAATACGAAGATGATTTCATTTTTTGCAATAAAAAAGTCATAATGTCTAAGGGAAATTGTCAAGTCGACTTGCTCTGAGTAGCTGGAAAATTGCCTGCTTGTAACTAAAATCACTTAGCAGCTACAATGAACTCCATTGTTTCTTAAAGGCACTTAGTACAGTTTGGTCTCAGCTTAGCGGGAAGAATGGCATGGAGAACAGACAGCCACATACAACTTGGAAATGAAACATAAACTATACATTGAATACAACAAATTTTAACTAGTTGTTCTTTAAGTTGAATAGCACATAAAAAAAGGGGCAGCCCGGTGCACTAAGCTCCCGCTATGCGCGGGGTCTGGGGAAGGGCCGGACCACAAGGCACCCTTGTTATAACACTCTCAGTTGACAGTAAAACACAAATCTGACTAAAAGTTACTGTGAATTTAAAGAATTGTAAAATGGTTTACAGCAGAAAATAGGCCAAGTAAATAACAAATTAAAGCATTGCATGAATTCAACTTTTGCAAATAATTCTCCGTTTCAAAAGAAATGCATCCCTAATAAACACATCTTATTGATCTTAATTAACACATCCTGTGTAGCTGCACCAAGAGAATACCCCACTCTCTACCACTGCCTATTTCCCACTTATAATTAGCTTAGTATTTCATGTTGAACCAAATAAAAAGTTCGAATTCTTTGCATAACTAGTGTATGTAAAAATAATTAAAAGTTCAGGGGAGCTAAAGTAAATATCGCCTAATTAGAATAACTTTCTTTAGGCAATCGATTTTGAATACTTAAAAATTCAAGGGAACTGAAATCAAAGGCTGGTTACAGAATAACCCTCTAAATTGCCCAAGCATAACAAGATGCAGCTTTATGAATCTACTAAGTTAGGTGAGTAGTAACACAGCTTTAGATATTCAGGCATAACAACATTTTTCGAGACACTGAATTTCAAGTTAGTAAACATATAAGCTTTTGAAAAAAACTCTAACTTTGTAATCGCCACATACTTGTTGAGGATGTTTATAAGAGCTTATACGAACATCCTGGTCTTTCTTGTCCCAACACCGGGGTTTTATTTTGCATAATATATAAGAGTAAAAGAACTGCAAACCCTCCATTCGACTTAAAAACTACTATTATTACAACATTTTGGTGATTGAAAAATTTCATCTCTATATATCCACAACACACACACACACACACAAAATATATATATAGGCATCGGATGTGCATACATCCTAAACAATCTAGATTAATTTCCATTTTTAGAAAAAAGATCTCAACAACCAAATGCTCATGGATCAGACCAGTAAAACAGCATCAAATCCCGTGGATTGAATTACATCGAATCCGATCCAGAACCTAGGGTTTTCGTCAAGCAAAGCACATAGATGTACAGATCAAAAGGCCAAAAAAAGAGATCAATGCACAAATAAAGCATATAATTAACTAAAACAAAGGGTTTTCGTCAAGCAAAGCACATAGATGTACAGATCAAAAGGCCAAAAAAAGAGATCAATGCACAAATAAAGCAATATAATTAACTAAAACAAAATAACAACGCCAACAGTAGATAACATCAATGATTCTTCTAGTACTAAGTTGAATTACTATTGCAAACACAGCAAAAATGAAAAATCAAAGCTAACACAAATCAACAAAAAGTAAGACTAAACTAAGCATATAGATGCACAGATCAGAAGTCCAAAAAAATAGTGCACCAATAAAGCATAGGATTAACTATAACAAAATCAACGATTCTTCTCGTACTAAGTTGAATTACTATTACAAACACAGCAAAAATGAAAATAAAAACAGCACTAATCAACAAAAAGTAGATGCACAGATCAAAAGGGCAAAAATAGATCAGTGCACAAATAAAGTGTACAACTAACTATAAAAAAATCAACGATTCTTCTCGTACTAAGTTGAATTACTATTACGACACCGCAAAAATAAAAACACATAAATCAACAAAAACTTACCATGGTGAATCCGAGTAGATCCAAAGGATCTGAGCAGAGATTTTTTTTTTTTTGTGTTGAGACTAAGAGAAGACTTGGGAGAGAGATAACAAAGGCAATTTGTCTGAGAGACTTCCGATTTCTAACCCTTGGTATTCGGTGGAGACCCACCCTTACGAAATATCATGATGGCGGTCATACTCTTCTTTTTTTATATATATATATCCAGCTTATCGGTCTTAGGGTGGTAAAAAATACGGAGAATCGAAAAAATCGAACCGAATCGAATGTTCGGTTCGGTTTTTATTGGCGGTTTTTTGAAAAATCGAATCGAATCAAGATTTAGTGATTCGGTTCGATTTTTAAATTTTGGATACGAACCGAACCGAAAAACTGAATTAAATATGTAATTAATCTTATTTTTTATTTTAGGCTACTACTATCTCTTGAATCATAGTCATTGAAGTCAATCTATGAAGCTTTTATGGAAGTCAAATGCGGCATGAACTTGATTAACATATCACGGAAGCATTGACATAAAATGTAGGGAGAGAAAGTAGTTGTAAATTGGTAAAACTTTAAATGATCATAACTTTGTGCTCGGATGTCTGTTTTACCCGATTGTGTTTTTTGATTTTGTGTATTTTTTCGAGACGTGGCAGGGCAAACTTCCACAAGGCGGTTTGGCGTCGCCAATTTTTACGAAAACGTCAGTTTTCCCAATCAATTTGTGTTTTCCCCCAAATCGGTTTCTAATTTTCCTTTCTTCTTTAGTAAATATCTCACGATATACAATACATTCAAACGTCCAAAATTCGTGGTAATGTAGGTGTGAATGCCAATTTCAGTGTTGGAAATTCAATTTTAAAAAAAAAACAAAAAATTCCCTAACCCGACCCGACCCGGCCCACTAGAAAAAATCGATATAATCCGATACGCTCGGCGATATAAACCGAACATATTGGTTTTTTTTTTAAAGTTGGATTCGGTTTTTTAAAAAAAAAAAGATTTTTTTTCGGTTCATATTTTTCGGATACAAAACCGATATGAACCGATATACGCACACCCCTAATCGGACTATTTCTGGAGTTAATAGTCCAGTCCCTCACTATTACTACCAATAAATTGCAAATCGCGGGATGTGCCTGAATAACTAAGATTTGAGAACAGACCAACTGATATATCTACAAAGTCCTACCCCAGAAGAGAGCAAATTACTTTCACCATGTTTGAACCCACGCTGCAGGCCTCCAGCTGGATTTTAAGTTTCTCTCTTTTGCCATCCAGTTATGCCCGGAACTGATAGCGGTCATACTTTGAAGCTACAGATGTCGTGCCAATTATAAGATGCGACGTGGTAGATTGAATTGACTGGAGTGCCCCTTTAGACTCGTAACGTTAATGCAAATGCAATTGCTTGTCCAATCACCACCACTTCCACTAATCAAGCCACACCGTCCACATTTACCGCTCTAGCTCCTTCCTTGTGGCATGCACGTTTGGGTCATCCGGGAACGTTTGTTCTTTCCTCTCTTAAAAATAATAATTTTATTGAATGTAATAGTACGCGTAGTACTAATATTTGTCCTTCTTGTCCGCTTGGGAAACATGTTAAATTAGCGTTTGTAGCCTCAAATTCTAGTACTTTGATATTATTCATAGTGATTTGTGGACATCTCCCGTTTTGAGCTCTTTGGACCATCGTTATTATGTGTTATTTTTGGATGATTACTCTAATTGTTTGTGGACCTTTCCTTTATCTAAAAAGTCTCAAGTTTTTCCCACATTCCTAACATTTAGAGCATTCATCTGTACCCTATTTGAACGAAAAATTAAAAACATTCAATGTGATAATCGTAGGGAATTTGATAATTGGTCATTTCGGAAATTTTTTAACACTAATGGAATATCTTTTTGATTTTCTTGTCCTCATACATCCTCACAAAATGGGAAAGCCGGAAAAAAATTCGTACCATTAATAATATTGTTCGCACTTTGCTAGCCCATGTTTCATTACCACCTTCTTTTTGGCATCATGCATTACAAATGACTACTTACCTCCTTAACATACTCCATATCAAAGGATTAGCATATCAATCTCCACTAAAAATTCTTTATCATAAAGATCCTTCGTAATCTCATCTTAGGGTATTTGAGTGTTCGTGTTATCCACTTTTCTCATTCACTACAATTAACAAACTTCAAGCCCGTTATACCGTTACTATGTTTTTGGGTTATCCGTCTAATCATCGTGGTTACAAATGTTTTGATTTATCCTCTAATAAAATTATAATTAGTCGCCATGTCATTTTTTATGAAACCCAATTTTCGTTTGTTAAATTGTAAATTTTTGTGTCTAGTTCTTATAATTTTTTGAATTATGGCCTCTCACCGTATTTCATTCACCAGTGGGCCCAGCACTCTCGTGACCCAAATCTGCCAACATGCCCACTGCGTGCTGGCCCAAATGCACACCCAAGTACTGTTTCTCGGCCAGCAGGCCCACTACCTACTAGCCAATATCGAGACGACCCGACACCATCCCAAGTCCAGTCCGCTTCTATTCCGAGTCAAGAGCCCGTTACTCGTAGCCAATGGGGTATTTTAAAACCAAAACGACATTCTAATCTCAATTCTAATGTCACTAAATCACCCCCTACCACGTAACCCAATATCTTCCCTTCATGAACCGAATTGGAAAATGGTCATGGATTATGAATATAATGCTCTTATTGAAAATAAGACGTGGGATTTGGTGTCATGTCCGCCTGGTGTCAATGTTATTCGTTCTATATGGATTTTTACTCATAAGGAATAATATGACGGTTATTTTGAGAGGCATAAGGCCCATCTTGTAGGTGATGGCAAAACTCAACAGGTTGGCGTGGATTGTGGAGAGACATTTAGTCTGGTGGTCAAACCGACAACCATTCGCACTGTTCTCAGTCTGTCTCTCTCAAAAGCATATCCCATTCATCAACTAGATGTCAAAATGCTTTATTACATGGTTATCTCAAGGAGACAGTATACATGCATCAACCCTTGGGTTTCAGGGACCCCGGTCATCCTAACCATGTCTGTTTTGTTGAAAAATCCTTATATAGGCTTAAACAGGCCCCTCGGGCTTGGTATAAAAGGTTTGCAGATTATGTGTCGACTATTGGATTTTCTCACAGCATGTCTATTCATCTATCGTCGTGGTACTTCTCTGGCATACATTCTATTATATGTGGATGATATTATATTGACTGCCTATTCTGATAAACTGCGCAAGTCTATCATATCTCTTCTCAGTTCAGAATTTGTTATGAAAGACTTGGGGCCCTTGAGTTATATTTTAGGTATAGCTGTGACACATCATGCAAGTGGTCTATTTTTATCACAGATGAAGTATATGGTTGATATTATTGAGAGAGCTGGCATGTCATCGTGTAATTCCTATCCTACTCCGATTGATACAAAACCGAAGCTGAGTGTTAATTCTAGCACACCTTACGAGGATCCCTCCCACTATCACAGTCTTGTAGGGGCTCTTCAGTATCTTACTTTCATGAGGCCCGATATTTTATGCAGTGTAGCAAGTGTGTTTATTTATGCATGATCCGAGGGACGAGCACATGAACGTATGCTCTTAAATGCATTGTGTGTTACATTTAGGGTACTCTTGATTATGGTCTGCACTTATATTCATCCTCCGTATCTACTCTCGTATCTTATACTGATGTTGATTGGGGTGGATGTCCAGATACCAGACGTTCGACATTTGGTTATTGTATGTTTCTTGATGATAACTTGGTCTCTTGGTCGGCTAAACGGCAGGCTACTTTATCGCAATCCAGTACGGAGGTTGAGTATCGAGGGGTAGCCAATGTGGTATCCTAGTCATAATGGCTACGTAATCTTCTATTAGAGCTTCACTTTCCTATTCAGAAATCTACTTTGGTCTACTGCGATAATGTTAGTACGGTTTATCTCTCTGGGAATCTGGTCCAACATTAGCGCACTAAACATATCGAGATGGATATTTACTTTGTTTGCGAAAAGGTAGCTCGTGGACAAGTATTTGTCTTGCATGTCCCTTCACTGTACCAAATTGCTGACACATTTACTAAGGGTCTTCCCTTGGTTCTGTTTGAAGATTTTAGGGACAGTCTTAGCGTAAGACATCCGTCCGCTATGACTGTGGGGGTGTGATAGAATATACAGTGTATATTGGACTCAATATACACGGTTTCCTCTACTATGTATATTGTGTATATATTTCCCATATATACACGATTTCCCCTTTTACCATATTTATAGGATTCTTGTTCATGTGTAATTATGGTAGTAGTCTTGTATTAGGAAAATGTATTAGTCTTGTATCATGAAAATATAGATTTAATTTCTATAATTAAATATTGTATATTATGTATATATACCTTTGACATTAATAAAAATAATTAAGAGATTATTCTCTTTTAGTCAAAATCGATCTCTTTAATTCAAAGGCATCCTCGGAGGAGGGAGGTCAACTCATGAACATAATGATCAAAGTCTACCATCTTTAATTAAAAAAATTAAAGTACCTAGGGGTTTCCAGCCTAGGGATTGTACAATCCTATACAATCCTGTTATGGAAATGAAGATTCCCTTGTGTGGCCAATATATATATGTATACCGCATTTGTATCATGCATGACATTTAGGCATTCACTGTATGATATGATGCCTACAAAGGTTGTTATGGTAAGGAAGATGCCCGATGAGGCCAACATATATGTATATGCATTGTGCATGAATGTTAAGCATTTACAATTGGTCGGCTATTGCCATCGGCTATTTCTGTCTCAGTTTATTTTTGGTATCCCTGTTATCTTATTCTTTATGCCGGACATACTCAGTACATCAGTCGTACTGACGTTCCTTTTGTCGGGGGACGCTGCGTTTTATGGCCACAGGCTCAGGTAGACAAGAAGACAGTTCACGCTAGTAGGTTGCTGGGTCAGCTGATATTGGAGCACTCTATTTGTTTCAAAGTTACAGTCTGGTCGTGGTATGATATTTTGCATATGCATATGGGTATGGCGGGGCCCTGTCCCGACCTTATGTTGTCATGTACTTTTTAGAGGCTTGTAGACAGATGTCCTGTGTATAGTAGTCATGTATGGCCTCGTTGGCCTTGGTATGTAATAATAAGTTGGGCTTTCTGGTTAAGATTTTACATTGTCTTTTTTTCGGCTTAGTCCGTATTTAATTATGATTAGGTGTTGACGTTATGGTTAGTGGTATTTGGTAGGTAAGGTCCGGGTGCCTGTCATTGCCCTCCGGGTTGGGTCGTGACAAACTTGGTATCAGAGCATGTTTGTCCTAGGGAGTCTGCAAGTTGTGTCTAGTATAGTCTTGTTTATGGGTGTGTAGTGCGCCACACTTATAAACATGAGGCTGCAATGCATTTTGGGATGGTTTCCATTCTTTCATATCATAGATCGTGCAGTAGGACCGAGTCTTAAGAATTCAAGTTTAACTCATTCCTACCAAAAAAAAGACTTCAGTTAGTTCATATTCGTAGTTAGTAAATGAGTGGCTTCTATCAGACGATTGATACGCCAGAAGGGCAGTATTATGTCAAGAACTTGAGATTGTGAGGAATTGTCCCACCCATATACAGAAGAGATAATGCAAGTCGGGAGAGCAAAATGTTTGCTTTGAGAGTACTTGTATTGTGAAGCCTGGTAATGCTAATCAACTTGGACAACCTGTTTTGAGGTTTTTTACATCTATTTTGGTGCACTCAAACATGCATTCATACATGTTAGGAAATGAATAGGCATAGATAGATGTTTCTTTAAAGGAATAATTAGGGGACAATTGCTAGTTGTTATTGCAGATGGGGAATAACCAAATGCTTTCACTTGCTTGGGAAGTAGTGGATTATGAAAAAATACTTGAACTTGATTTTTGACATTGCTGAAGGAGGACTTGGGAATAGGAGATGGCACATGCTATACTATAATTTCAGACATGTAAAAGGGACTTGAATCAGCAGTTAGAAAACTATTTCGAGCTAGTGAAGAAAT
Organism: Anisodus tanguticus; assembly: GCA_034509755.1. NCBI lineage: Eukaryota > Viridiplantae > Streptophyta > Magnoliopsida > Solanales > Solanaceae > Anisodus > Anisodus tanguticus. The sequence continues at coordinate 55,440,851 of CM067545.1, forward strand.
GAGGTGTGCTAGACACATTTATGCAAATTGATCAAAGAAATGGAGAGGGCTTCATAGGAAGCAGGTATTTTAGAAGTATGCTAGAAGTACATATGCAGCAGAACTTAAGGCAAATATTAAATTATTATCCAAGCTTGGTGATGAAATAGTGGATGACTTGTTCTACTATGATCAAGATTTTTGGTTCAAGGTATTTTTTTTAACATTGAAGTCAAGTGAGATGCAGTGGACAATAACATATGTGAACGTTTCAATGCTTGGATTTTAGCAGCAAGACACAAAACTATTATTACCATGCTTGAGGAGATTAGAGTGAATGTGATGACTATATTAGCTAGGCTAAGTGAATTTGCTAATTGTAGGGTAGGCAACATCTCTCCAATGAGAATGAAGATATTGGAGGATAACATTGACAAGTCAATGGACCGTTTCATTGAATTTAATGGGCTAACAGGCTATGAAGTGATAGATGGAAACAAAAAACACACTAAGTGTCTAAGAAGGGATGTTAATCATCCACTTGAAAGTTGGTTTACACGTTCTAGTTCAACTGCTGCACCTAGTTTACAATCGACACCTATTTCAGCTGCTGCAAATAGAGGAAAGGGAAAAGGTGTGGGAAGAGCAACCCCATATAAAAGGACAAGAGTGATGGAAATGGGTGAGTTTCAAGCTGAGAATGAGGTCACAACTTTTAATCCTGGGCTACCAAGTCAGAGAATTATATCTACTAGTCCAAGAAAGATAATAAGATCAATAGACGCAACTGGTGATATTAGTTTCAAACCAACAAGTGGACTGGAGCGGAAAGAAAGTAAAGCAATCATAACAAGAATGGATTGCCACAACCGAATCATTTGAAGAGTGACCATCAGTAAAGTGAAGAAGATCACGTAAAGTGACGTATTTAAAATAGTGAGCCCATGTCATATATAAGGATCGAGCTACCCACGGTAGTGGAAGGGGACATAAGCCTCTCGTCCGTGCGTAAAAGACTATACCGCGTATTATTGAGAATTACATGTATCAACGTTATAATATAAGACATGCTATGGGTATTGAACTGGTAAGGTCTTCAGCTTCATTTTGCAGTATATTATAATTCTAAATGACCTCTGAATAACAATAGCTTGTTGAGAGCAATTGAGGACGAGAATTGTGGAACAATCGAGGAATGGCTGTAAGAAATATGAAAACAGTTAATAAGTATGAATGGAATGGTATGACCAGGTTTGGATATAGTAGGCCAACGTCAAGTAATGCAAATTCTTCAGAATCTTCCACGTACTGAATAAGAGGATAAGTTAATAGTTCATCCTTTAAGGGTTGGTAACGCCAAGGATCGGAATCAGGAGCAATGTTTAAGATTATGTATTTATACTCGAATATTTTAGAACTAAGAAGAGTACGACATATAAGAAATGAGTGAATAAGTGTCAAAAGAAGTAAAAGAAGGAAAGTTGTTTATAAGTATGAGTAGTAGGGAAGTACAAAAAAATGAAAAAAAAATATTCATTTCAGATCATGAATGAGAGCTAACTACGATGATATGCGCACTTCAGATTTGATAATATTATACATAAAGTGTTTACGATTGAGATACTACAAATGTAAGAGTTTTTAGCGCACCAGTTACTAAATAAAGCTAAGTTGACGATAGAATTATTCATCACAAATGACTTGACTAAGTAAGGACTAAGGAGAGAAGTTGATCTGAGGAAAACGCGTTAGTTAGCTAAGCGGGAGTCCGATTGGAGGATTCAATAGTGATAGCCCTATGACTCAGAATACAGCAGGGTCATTCCTCATACGGGAAGAAAAGGAACGTCACGATGAAGATCCTATTTTAGGGAAGATCGGGAAGAATATCTAACAAAAGAAAATCGCAACCTTTGAGTATAATGGGAGAGGGACCCCCAAGTGGAAGGTCCATTTGTGTATTCCCAATGTAGCAGGACTACGAGACATGATTATGACGGAGGTCCACTGCTCATGATATTTTATTCACCCTGGATCTACTAAGATATATCGTGATCTCAAAGGTATGTATTAGTGGAACGACATGAAGAGGAACATTGCAGAGATGGTAGTTCAGTCTCTTAATTGTCAGCAAGTAAATGGAGAGCGCCAAAAGCCCGGCGGCTTGATCCAAAACATTGAGATCCCGTTGTGGAAAAGGGAAATGATTAATATGGATTTCATTATAGATTTACCTCGCACTTATCATAAGTTTGATTCTATGTGGGTAATTGTTGATAGACTAACCAAATCAGCTCATTTCCTAGCAGTAAAAAACTACCTACACAACTGAGGATTACGTAAAGTTGTACGTTAAGGAAACTGTTCGCCTTCGTGGTATGTATAGTTCTATTATATTTGACCAAGGTGCACAATTCACAGCGAACGTCTGGAAATCATTTCAAAAAGGGTTCGGATACTCAAGTTAATCTTAACACAGCTTTCCACCCTCAGACAGACGGGAAAATCGAGCGTACGATTCAAACGCTCAAAGACATGCTACGAGTTTGCATATTGGATTTCAAGAGAAGTTGGGATAATCATCTATCCCTCATTGAGTTTGCATACAATGACAATTAGCATGATAGCATTAAAATGACATCATATGAGGCTTTGTATGAACGAAAATATAGATTTCCTATTGGATGGTTCGAGGTAGGCAAATCAGAATTATTTGAGCCAGACTTAGTATACCAAGCCATAGAGAAGGTGAAGTTTGTCCAAAAATGGTTGTTAACCACTCAGAGTCGTTAGAAGCCATATTCAGATATGCGGCATCAGGACTTAGACTTTCAAGTAAATAATTGGGTCTTTCGAAAAATCTCTCCAATGAAGGGGGTAATGAGATTTGGGAAAAAGGGGAAAGCTCAGCCCAAGGTATACTGGGCCATATCGCATAATTCGATGAATCAGCCAAGTAGCTTATGAATCGAACTTGCCTTCAGAGTTAGAGTTTATTCATTCGGTTTTCCATGTTGCTATGTCAAGAACATATATTGGGAATCATTCCCGGATTGTACCAATTGACGATATGAAGGTTACATAGGACCATTCATATGAAGAGATTCCTATTGTTATCTTAGATCGACAAGTCTGCAAGTTGAGGACTAAGGAAGTAGCCTCCGTGAAAGTTCTTTGGCGGAATAAGAACGTAGAAGAAGTGACATGGAAGGCGTTAGAGAAGAGGAAACACAAATATCTATACCTATTCCAGGCCAACACCGAGGTATCGAGAGAAGCATAAGAGAGGGGTTATGTTTTAGGGCTATGTGATGGGAACTAGATACGTCACCCCAACATTCGAGGATGAATGTTTCTAAGGGGGGAAGAATGTAACATCCTGTACTTCCGGGTCATGGTTTGTATCTATAGGCGTATGTAAATAGACCCGAGCATTGGGGAATTTATGTCATATTCACGTATGTAAAATGAAGAGCTTAATATATAAAAAGAAGAGGTCCCAAAATAATTTTGGACTTAACAAGTATGATAGCGAGGATCGAAAATAATATTTGGTATATGCATAAAGAAGTTATGGACTAGTGCTATATCACACAATTATGACATTGAGTATATGAAGGTTTGATAAGTCATCAAGATTTAAGTGAATTGAGATTAAGAAATTATTTATGTGCGTGATTGGTTGAGGTTGAAGTGTAGTGGAAGATTAAGGGAGATAATTAAAATGTATGTGGATAGGTACTATGGGACAGCTTTCCATGTGGAGCCTTGGTAGGAGTTAGTGAAGGTGACTATTACATATTGTATACAGATGTAGCAGTAGCCTTTTAGGATAGATTTTTTTAAAGTTATGAATGTCATTATATTGGGGACCCCAATGTTCTATTTAGGATGAATTACTTTTGGAATTTTATTTGAGTTAAACATATCTTCTTAAGATAAGGTATGGAAGCAACTTTGTTTACCTCTAAAAGTGTAGCAGCAACAATTTTTTTTTGTTCTAAACATAGCAACAAAGTTGTCCCTCCAAAATAGAGCAGCAACGTTTTCAATTTTAATGTTGAATTCGAGCTTAATTAGGAGTGAAGTGAGGTAGAAAAAGAGGGTTTCTTGAAAGATAAGATTGGGGTGCATTACGAGCTGCTTTAGTTATATTGTGGACACAAAATGACTAAGGTATGTTAAGGCAAATTCTTCTTTCTTTTGGCATGTTCCATGTAACGAAATGTAACCGTAATATTATTCCATAAAATTGTTCTATTCTTAGTAGTTAAGAATGTTCATGTTATTGATTCCTATGTTGGAAGCATGTTTAAATATATTTCTAAATCCTTGTTGAGGTAACTGAAAAGATGTTAATGTTAGCCGAAGATACAAGGATATTATGTCATTCGATATGTTCAGAATGTTTTATTGTCATTCATGCATTTGCATTATATTCATGTATTACCCTGGATCCACGTGCGTTATATACACTACTATATGGTATGAATTATATATATGTAGGCGATGGGAAAAAGGGAAGGCGTTATAGACGCGTCACCACTTGCAGCTGGTACAGATATCACGAAAAGGAAGATGCCCAATGAGGCCAACATGATTATGCATGCCCACAGAGGCCGATATGTAATGATGCCCACAGAGGCTGTTATGGAAATAAAGATTCTCTTGTGTGGCCAATATATATATGTATACCGCATTTGTCTCATGCATGACATTTAGGCATTCACTATATGATATGATGCCTACAAAGGTTGTTATGGTAAGAAAGATGCCCGATGAGGCCAATATATATGTATACGCATTGAGCATGACTGTTAGGCATTTACTATTGGTTGGCTATTGCCATCGGCTATTTCTGTCTCAGTTTATTTTTGGTATCCCTGTTATCTTATTCTTTATGCCGGACATACTCAGTACATCAGTCGTACTGACGTTCCTTTTGTCGGGGGATGCTGCATTTTATGCCCGCAGGCTCAGGTAGACAGGAAGACAGTTCACGCTAGTAGGTTGCTGGTTCAGCTGATATTGGAGCACTCTATTTGTTTCAGAGTTGCAGTCTGGTCGTGGTACAATATTTTGCATATGCATATGGGTATGGCGGGGCCCTGTCCCGACCTTATGGTGTCATGTACTTTTTAGAGGCTTGTAGATAGATGTCCTATGTATAGTAGTCATGTATGGCCTCGTTGGCCTTGGTATGTAATAATAAGTTGGGCTTTCTGGTTAATATTTTACATTGTCTTTTTCCGGTTTAGTCCGTATTTAATTATGATTAGGTGTTGACGTTATGGTTAGTGGTACTCGGCAGGTAAGGTCCGGGTGCCCGTCATGGCCCTCCGGGTTGGGTCGTGATAGATTAATATTTGGGAATTAACTAATGACTAACTGAAATCACTAAATTGACTGTATCTTCATTGTCTTCTTATTTTGTTCGGTTTTATCTCAACTGTTTGAACATGAATACATGTAGAGTCATATGAATTGTGTGGTCTATTTAAATAAAGTGTGCCATTATTTGTGAGCATGTCTAATTTATTGCTTAAGTTACACCAGGTCCTAAATAGATGTCTAAAGAACTGTAATTGAACCTAGAAGTCTAACTTTAACAGAATTCTTTATGGTGTCTGAAACCTGATTAAGTGTTAAGTAATGTATACATGTTAGGTATGCTAAGATGTCTTAAGTGAACTTCTTTGTCATTATTTAAGACTGCATTAAGTTATGTTTAAAGAATGACTATATTGTTCACTTGGTAAAACTGTTGACTACTTCTGAACCTAAGTGTGCGATTGTATGACGTATTTGAAAACAAAAATGACTGTCAGTTGTATACCTAGGACTACCCTACTGTGAAACCATCACTGCATATCTAAAGCATGTCCAAACCCTTACCCATCCTGAGTCAAGGTTGTGTCCCCTATTTGTATGTAAGTCATATGCTTTGAAATACTTAGAGGGCTCTAGGATATTGAGTTAAGTAACAGTGTGAACTGTTTCATGCAAGTGAAGCCACATACTAAATCCATGGCAAATTTTTCTATACAACTTAAATTAAAAGGGCAAACTAATTTAAGAACAACTTTTGATCAAGACTTGGAACATTTTATGAGTAAACACACAGAGTCAGTTTTTAGGAAAAAATATCCAAACCGGATGTATAGTTATCCTTTCACATCTCAATAATATGAGTTTAAAGAAGATTTCAGCACTTTCGCAGAACCATAAATGTCAAATTAATACTAGTTTATCAAGCAGAAAATTAAAATGAGCAGATTGTTTTACCGTTGTAGGAGGAGAACCAAAGATCCCAGCAAAATGTTTCGGCATTAACCCTTCCTTCATTATTATGTAGGCTTTGAGAGTATTCAACAATTGATTGTACTTTACTTTACATCTGGAAGAACATCCAGCATCATTACTTGGAAATGCCACTAACACAAATTTTTGTTTGTTTGAAAGTAGTGCTTTCAGTAGCTCCTAATCCCAAACATCTTACCCTCCCAATATGCTCTTTTCCTAGCACCTTACCAACAACATCATCGGGAGAAATTTCATACTCGTCCATAGTATTTTGACTCACTGCTAGCTGAATTGTTTCCTAAATAAAACGTACATAATCAAAAAAGTTGAGTCTAACATCATTGGCAGTAACTTCAACATACTATAGCATAGACCGGAATTTGCACTTCAAGAAATTGACCAGTTTCTAAAACTAAAATCAGAAGGCATACTTCCAAATCCATCAAGAACAGTTTCAAAAACTGAAATCAGAAGGAATACTTACAAAATCATACCACTATAAAATTGGACATATATAAGCAACAAATATCGTTAATATGATATTCAGAGGACACTAACCACCAAAACTTAGACGGCTGAATGATATCATGCAACATTTATTTTTGAGAAGGTAACATACTTTTGTGTATATATAAACATCAGCACAAATTGCATTGGTCACCAAAATATGGTGATTACATCAGAATCTAAAAAAGAAAGAAGCAGTTAAACTACACAAACCAGAACCTTGCCATCTTACAAGGTATGCACATCTGTGATTGCCTCAGGATCATCTATGTATTAAGATATTATCCAACATTATTTTGTATCTAGTGAGATTTTAATAAGACCCTTTGACATTATAAAAATACTGTTGAGACTAAATGATCCATCCTAGTAAGAATTTAGCAACACGCTGACCTATTCTTGTGCCTTTCTCTAGAACAATAGGTCATAATGCAAAGATATAGAAACTTCTTATTTTACATTTTTACTAACTACTAATCCAACTAAAATGAAATATTTAGCAGAACCACGACTAAAGTAGCAGTGGCCAGTGTAGCAAATCAAAAGCCACTGGTTAGTTTCTGATTTTGGAGCTAATAGCCCTTATTCTATAAAGTTTAAGATGCTATAAAGGCTATTATACACGCTTATTTAACAGAGTAAGTATATTTTTAATTAACTTATCCAAAGGAAGGCTAAAGAAATGTAGTCAAGTATACTATAATTGCTAGGATGGTAGAGTCCGTGAGGGATAAGTTGCCCAGATAGGAGCCCGACAAAAGAGCTAGGCGCTTTGGATAGTTCAGTTGTTTTACTTTCAGTGGTTATGGGTACCAAGGGAGATATCAGCAGTTGCAACCTAGTCGACCGGTTCAGCAACTCTTTAGAGTACAGATAGACGTAGTGGGGCCAGTCATCAAGGGGTTCTCAGTCTCGATATTCAGATCATGGCATCTCATTTTCATTTATTTATATTCAGCAACCCTCAGCGGCCAGAGCTTGCTATACTTGCGGGGAGGTTGGGCACTTCATGAGAGATTACCCCATGTAGTTTTCGGGTAGCTCTCGTGCACCTAGGACCCTAGCACAAATATCTAGAGGTGGTAGTCAAACTAGTCAGGGAGGATCTCAGTCGGGCCGTGGTGGCCATCAGTCTGGTCGTGGTGGATCCAAGCCAATGAGAGGTGGAGCTCATTCAGGCCGAGGTGGCCAGCACGATATTTAGTCCGATGTAGGGCACACTCATTGCTATGCATTCCCTAGTAGGGTTGAGGCTGAGTCATCGAATGTTATTACATGTATCATCTTAGTCGATCATCGATCTGCTACTGTGTTATTTGATCCATGGTCTACTTTCTTTTATGCTAAATTGGAGATATGGTGTGATATGCTTGATGTTCGTATTTGTGTGTCTACACAACTAGGTGATTCTGGGTTACTACACTTGAGTAGATCTGGTTATATTAGATATGGTGGATTTCGATGTTATATTTGGTATGGATTGGTTATCATCATATCATGTGATTATGGATTGTTATTCCAAGATGGTCATACTAGCTATGTCTGGTCTTCCGAGGTTAGAGTGGAGAGGTGCTCCCAGCGCTTCTCCTGGGAGGATTATTTCTTATATTCAGGTTAGGAAGTTAGTGGACCGGGATTGTTTGGCTTATCTTTCTCATATTAGGGATACAAGTGCGGAGACTCCTTCCCTTAATTCTGTTCCAGTAGTTAATGAGTTTGCAGAGGTCTTTCCTTAAGATTTATCGAGTATGCCGCCAGACAAAGATATTGACTTTTGTATTGATATCAAGCCAGGTACTCGACCTATTTCTATTTCTCTGTATCGTATGGCTCCAACAAAGTTGATAGAGTTGAATGAGCAACTTTTAGATTTGTTGAGTAAGGGCTTCATTTGACCGAGTGTATATCTGTGGGGTGTTCCTATCTTATTCGTGAAGAAGAAGGATGGACTATGCGTAAGTGCATCGATTATAGATAGTTGAACAAGGTCACTATCAGAAATAAGTATTCAATTCCGCGTATCAATGACATGTTCGAATAGCTTCTAGGTGCTTCCGTGTTTTCCAAGATTGACTTGAGGTCCGAGTATCATCAGCTGAAGATCCAGGCCGAGGATGTGCCGAAGACGGCATTCCGGACTCGTTATTTGCATTATGAGTTCTTGGTGATGTCAATCGGGCTTACCAATGCCCCCGCAACATTCATGAATTTGATGAATGGGATATTCAAGCCGTACTTGGATTCTTTTGTTAATGTGTTTATTAATGACATCTTGATTTATTCGAAGAATCGGGAGGGCAATGAGCATCATTTAAAAGTGGTTCTTGGGATTTTGAAGGAGAAGAAGTTGTATGCGAAGTTCTCGAAGTATGAGTTTTGGTTGAGTTCTATGGCATTCTTGGGGAACGTGGTGTCTAAGGATGGGATTATGGTGTACCCTAAGAAGATAGAGGCATTCAGGGACTGGCCTAGACTAATTTCTGTGATAGAGATTCAGAGTTTTATTTGTCTTGCTAGCTACTATCGCCGATTCGTCAAGGGATTCTTTTCTATTGCTTCTCATCTGATGTGTTTGACTCATAAGGAGGTTATTTCTAGTGGTTGGATCAGTGGGAGGAGAGCTTTCAAAAGCTCAAAACTATATAGACCACATCCCTGATTTTATTTCTTTCGGTGGAGAGAAAGGAGATTACTGTGTATTGTAATGCTTCTAGGATTTGGTTGGGCGGTGTGTTGATGTAGAAGGGTAAGATGATCGCTTATGCATTGAGGCAGTTGAAGGAGCATGGGGAGAACTATCATGTTCATGATTTGGAGTTGGCTGTATTTGGAGGCATTATTTTTATGGTGTCCATTGTGAGATGTATACAGACCATCACAGTCTCCAACACATGTTTAATCAGAGGGACTTAAATTCTAGGCAGCGTCAGTGGATGGAATTATTGAAGGATTATGACATGACCATTTTGTATCATCCGAGCAAGGCCAATGTGGTGGCAGATACTTTGAGCCAAAAAGCGGTTAGTATGGGGAGTTTAACTTGTTTGGATATTTCCGAGTGTTCGTTGGTATTAGAGGGCTAGTCTTTCGCCAACCATTTTATGAGACTCGATATTTTGAATCCGGGTAGGATTCTATCTTGTGTGTAGGCGAGGTCGTCTCTTTTGGATCAGATTCGGGCGCACTAGTATGATGGTATGGGGTTGTACAATATTCGATATAAGGTGATGAGTGGTGAGGCAAAAAATGGCATGATTCATAGTGAGAGAGTTCTGAGAATTAAAGGTAGAGTGTGTGTGCCTCGTGTGGGAGATTTGACTAGATTGATTATGGAGGAGGCCCACAGCTCTAGATATTTAATTCATCCGGGTGCTACTAAGATGTACTGTGATTTGAGACATCACTACTGGTGGAGGAGGATGAAGAGAGACATTGCTGATTTTGTGTCTTGGTGTCAGAATTGCTAGTAGGTTAAGTATGAGCACCATTATCCCGATGGTGTGTCTCGAAGGATGCCCATTCCCGAGTGTCAGTGGGAGAGGATTGCCATGGAAAGGCAGGTTTTATGCTATTTAGTCATTGTTGATAGATTGACCAAGTCTGCACGCATTTTATTCAGGTCTAGACGACGTATAATGTAGAGAATTTGGCTAAAATCTACATCCGATAAATTATTTGTCTTCATGGGGTTCCTATTTCTATCATCTCAGATCGTGGTACTCAGTTTACTTCGCATTTCTGGCGGACTTTGTATAGAGAGATGGGTACTCGTTTGGATCTCAGTATAGCATTTCACCCTCAGACCGACAATCATTGGGACCAGTTTCTACCTTTGGCAGAGTTTGCATACAACAACAACTATCACTCCAATATCGATATAGCACCATTTGAGGCTTCATATGGTAGGAGATGTCAATATCCCATTGGTTGGTTTGATGCATCTGGGGTCCGTCCTTAGGGTACTGATTTGTTGAGGGAGTCTTTAGAGAGAGTGTAGGTGATCCAGAACAAGCTCCTGGTAGCACAAAGCAAGCAAAATGAGTATACGGATCGGAATGTCTTTGTTTTTAGAGTTTATGGTTGGTGACAAGGTTCTTCTAAAAGTTTTCAACGATATTGGGTGTGATATGATTCGGCAAGAGAGAGAAGTTGAGTCCGAGGTATATCAGACCATTTGAGGTTTTTCAGAGAGTGTAAGAGGTGGTTTATGAGTTGGCTTTGCTACTAGGTCTTTCAAGCTTTCATCCCATCTTCCATGTATCCATGCTAAAGAAGTATCATGCTGATGATTCGTACATTATCCAGTGGGACTCAGTATTTCTTGATCATAATCTAGAGTTTGAAGAGGAGTTTGTGGTTATTTTAGATAGGCAGGTAAGGAAGTTGAGATCAAAGGAGATAGCTTCAGTAAAGGTTCAATGGAGGCATCATCATGTCGAGGAGGAGAGTTCAGTTACTAAGTCTGATATGTGGAGCAGATACCCGAGCTTGTTCACTTCTTTAAGTACATTTCCGATTCATTTCTCTCCATTTGAGGATGAATGTTGTTTTAATTGGTATCTAATGTAATGACCCGTCTGGTAATTTTTTAGCTAAATACCCTTATTAGTTTATTTAACCCTTACCATAGGCTATTTGTGGGATTTTTTTATATGTATGGATGTGTGACACGTATCCCGAGGTCCATTTCATGAGTTTCGAATAAAAAGCTCAAGTTTGAAATCTTAGAGTTGGTTAGCTTGACTCAAAGTTGACTATTGGCTAGATGAGTTTATTTCCGGGTTCTGTCACTTCTGGTAGTTCCAAAGGGTCATTTATGACTTAGTCGAGTCATTAGTTTGCTTCTCGAGGCAATCATGTGTATTTTCTGGCCTTATTTGTATGTTTGGGTTTTTGGTTCATCTTGGACGATTCTTTAGAAAAGTATGCCTTAGCTCGGTTATATGTGAAATCTGAGGGTACGAGAGAGTTTGTAGCACTATTTACTTTAGACGAGCATGTTTGGTTTGCGTCTGTGGGCTTCCGAGAGTGTTTCGGGTATTAAATAGGGAATTTGACTATTTTCCATCTATTGGTGTCTGGTGTCCGCCACGGTGGCACCAGCATCCGCTCTGGCGGGTCTACATCAGGGAGAGGTTGGCTCACCGAAGCAAAATCAGAGAGTCATGGGAGTTCTTCCACAGAGAGTCGGGTCCGCCGTGGTAATAGGTGAGGTGGTAAGTGACTCTCGTCCCAACTGAAGGTTTTTTGCCACAGCGGGTCCGTTCAAGCGGAGTCAATTCCGTCGGAGCGGATCACTATTCAGGAGTCCTATAAATATTCTTAGGTCAAAAGATTCTTTCCCAAAATAGTGTATCTCGATACCAGTGTCGTTTGGGAGTATAACCAGAGCCTTAAGAGCAATTGCAACCCTTGGGTAAGAATTCCCTTCATTATTTGGTTTATGTTTATGATTCTAAGTTTATTAATGGTGGTTTAGCCTATTATTTGAGTTGGGGAAGAGGAGTTATGCATGTTGTGAGAATAAGAGATCTATATGAATGATTTTAATGGATATTTATGGATCAAATTGTGTTAATATCATGAATTAGGATTGGATTATGCTAGATTATAATGTTGATAAGCTTAATTTAATTGTAGATGTTTGTTTTCAAAAGGGGGGATATCTAGGGTTTCAAATTGGGTCTTTTAGATTATTGTTCAATTGGAGGTTTAATTGTGTTTAGATTTGCAATTAATTTAAGGATATGACTACCTAGTATGTAATAATGAGTTTTGTGTAATAAAGTTTGAGTCTTGGTAGCATGGGCCCGGGATGAGTATTTAAAGTCTTGTTTTTGTGTGTTAGGAAGGGCAAGGCTATCACAGAGGCTTGATTTTGTTGCGTACTTGTTCGGCTTTGAGGTAGGCTACGGTTTACCTTTTCGAGACTTCGATAGAAATACATAATTAGTTATAAATATTTAGGGTATTGAGCATGTTCGGGGGTCCCACTTAGCCGGTTATGATGAACGTCTGAGTGGATACCAGTATTGAATTGTGATGATGGGATTTGGGGAATCAACCTTGTGCTAGTTCAGACTGCTATTTATTTGGGCTTGTCGCCATATTTGCCTTTTTTTGTTTACTCATCACACATGCTTTCAATATGATATCCTAATTTGACTTGAAATTGTCTGTGTTGTGGAACTCTTGAAAGCATGTGTATATCGTCTCTATACTTTATTGCATCTCATTATATCATGATATCTTGCCTTGTATTGTCACTACATTCATACACTCATGGTTCCGTGATATTGTTATGAGAGTTGTATGGATATGTTGTGGTCCAAGAGACTAGAAAGCTAAGAGTAATATGAGATTATATCACTTGTGATGATATTGATATGCGGGGAGGGGAGTTGCATGCCTGCAATATGATTGAGACTCGACAGATGAGTTATGGACTCTAGTCAGATTCGTGTGTGGAATTCCGGCTGGCTAGGAGCTGTATATAGACTTCACAGGTCCCCCATGGGTATATGGATCATAATTAAACCTTGATGTATTGTAAATCAGGTTGAGAGAGGTACCCTGCATATGCATTGTATTCATATCATACCTACTTATGCTATTTCATTGATGAATTGTAATGAACTGTGTATTGAGTGATTATGAACACTATGGTTAGATTCTGAACTTGGAAGGTCATTCATTCATGTTATTTATATTTGATATACTGCTGATCTCTATGAACAACGTGTTGATTATGTGACTTACTTGGGTTATTAAACTACTGGTATAGGATTACTTGGTGTCAACTTGGTATTTATCTCTGATTATGTATCTTCTATCGTTGTCGGCCTATGATGTCTGCGGGGGTACGTTGTGTACTCATGCTACACTTGTTGCATTCTTTTTGGATGCAGATTCAGTACCTTCCACCTCCGCAGGACCACGTGGTTGATTCAAAGCTGTGATAATCAGTCTATAGGGTGAGGATGCTCCTTCTAGCATGCCTTTGGATACTCTATCTCTACTTATTGTCTTTTGTTCATATTGGAGAGACATATTCAGATTATGTATTTGGTTTTGGCCTGCGTGCCCATTTACTCAGACTTATATTGGTTTATTTAGTGCTCTTGTATGCCCATACTAGATCACTTGGGGGTTATTTTCGAATGTTTCAGACTATCATTTTCTTCCGCGTTATTTATGAGAGAGAGATTTTAATATTCGTATTCTTCTGCTTTATTTATATCATATCTTGTGAATGATTTGAGAAAGTGGTTCGCCTACTAGTGGGATTATGTAGGTGCCACCACGATTCCTAAAAAGGGGTCGTGACACCAAGACTGGCGGATTGGAGAGATATTTCTTGATAGTGTCAAAGGGTTTCTGACATTTGTTTGTCCATTTGGTGGGTGCGTCCCTTTTCAACAACTTGAGGATGGGCTCCACAACTATCGTGGACTATGATATGAAGCGTCTAATGTAGTTCAACCTTCCCAGAAAACTCATGACATCCTTCTTAGTCTCTGGCGGTGGCAATTCTTGGATGGCTTTAATCTTTGAGGGATCTAGTTCTATGCCCTTGCGGCTGACTATGAACCCCAACAATTTTCCGGCAGGCACTCTGAATTCACACAAAGCCGGATTTAGCTTCAAATTGAACTTTTGAAGTCTGTCGAAGAATTTTCACAAATGCATGATGTGATCTGAGCTTTCTCGTGACTTGAGTATGACGTCATCCACGTAGACCTCTATCTCTTTGTGCATCATGTCATGGAAGATGATGGTCATTTCTCTCATGTAAGTCGCGATGGAACATATGAAAGCACATAAGTAGATATATTACATAATCATATAATTAGCAATTGTAATATTCGCGTTTCTAAACCTTTTTGTACCAATGTTTTCTCATCGTTCTTATTAATGTACTCTAGACCATTCATTCAAGAACGTCATGAGATTACCCATTTTGATACAACGCCAACCGCCAATCCATAAATCTTATCACATCTTTCACCCGAAATTCACTTCTCACCAGTCGCCAATCACAATCCCCATGGAACATTCATCACCAACACTTAGTTAATTACCATAAACCTACTCCTCCGAGCATACTAACAATTTCACCCGATCTGAAAGGTGTGAAACTAAAGCTACCATAATCCTCACCTAACCCAAGAATTATCATTGCTTTGAATCCAAATTCTCCCCTTTCTCGAAGAGATACCATACTCATTCCAAATTATCTTAATTTCTCAATTCACACCTTTCATTCAAATCATAACCACCACTAATAACCGATCACTGCTCAAACTTGCTAACATTCTCATATTGTTTCGTCGAAGTACCCTTGCCGAAAATCCCTAACCGAAATAATCCTTCTTCTATTTTGGTTCATAAGTTCACTGACCTGATCATCGATATCTGAAAAGCTCTTCACCCCTAGTATTAGTCACACCATCATCAATCTGTTACCGTAAATAACTCAATTGGCCAACAACTTATTCAATAGTCCTTAAATGATGCTCACCTGCGAAGAACAAACCCTTATCTTATTTTGCCGAACCATACACATCCAACTAACTGTGCAATTTTTTCCTGTCCTTTGGTCAACTCCATTATCATTATACCAGTAATTATAGAACTTCTCAAGCATTAACCTTTACTTACCAATGCCAACAAATCTCATCATAAAACTAGATTCAACATCCGGTAATCCTTCAAATATACCTCCATACTTGTCAGTGCAAGAGTTATTCTTATTAGTCGATCACTGGCTCCCATTAGCCTACGATGAGTCCAACAGACCAATTCAAATATGATTTTCACACTCACTCAATACTAAATTACTGTGAAATACTCACCAATCAACAATCTATTGGTTTCAACAATCATCTATCATCACTAACCTCGAAAATGCCAAGTAAACCCACAAACACACTTTTTAGGTGAACAAACGCAACTGTCTATTTTTCTAAGCTTCACTCATCACAAGTAACACTACCACCTGTTTGCGATCATAAAACCATTCCATGAAAGAACTCACAACCACTAATTCTACTCTGCTATCATAATACTATCAAATTGAAGCCAACTCAACATTTCATAGCCTATACGACATCCTCCCGTGTAACCTTGCAACTTATCCCTACAAACACGTCAGACACCAATTGTTCCATTCCTATAGATGATATTGATCCATCCAAATTCTCTTTATTATGCCTTCGTCCTATAGGAAAAATAGGTACTCCTACCATCTGGCCTTAAGAAGTCTTACTTTCTCATACCTTATCACCAAGAGGCAATCCTTCAAGTCCAAATTACCAATTTTTCTTCGCAGTCTTAGCACAGTCACTATCCTCTTTGTCAAATCAAATGATCTTTCCCAAGATTACACTTGTCTTCACTTATCGACATATATACTCTTCCATTGCTGAATTGTTGACTTTCTATTGATACACTTGTGCCACAAAACTATCATACTAAACCTTGATGATGCTGAAACTTTCCTACTCCAAGCACACCTCAATCAACTTTTCTTGTTAAGCTATGATTACACTTCCCCCACTTCTGAGCAACCAACTGTTGAAGAAATGTCGATCATACAATCTCCCCCGTTAAGGACAAAAAATGTGAAGAAGTTCCAGATACCGATTTGAATGAAATAGCACGAAAGGAATGAAAAAATTGAAATTTACTAGATGTCCTATAGCCTCCCAATTATAAGTGTGGCGCGCAACACACCTATAAGTAGGATTGTACTAGAAATTACGCTTGTACTTATAGATCGAGTAACCTAGGGCTCTGATACTAACTTGTCACGTCCCAAATCAGGAAATGTGCAGGCGCCTACCTTTTTCCCACCTGGTAGGCAAACCTGTCCCTTGATCACAGCTCAATCAGAAATGAAATACAAACCAACCATCAATATAAATAATAAGTCTAGGATATATAAGAAAATAGTGTGGAAACAATACAACAATACTAAGGAATCTGGTCTAAGGCCGTACAAGAGCCAATACTACATAACTACAAGTCTGAATACGAAAACATAGTTTGAAAAGTGCAATACTATCTAGGAATAGGAAAATAAGATATGTAAATAAGAGAGACATCCGGGCTATGGATCCGTCCATGTGCTCACACTATATCCTCGTCAGCAAAGCCCCAGGAATCAGTCACGAGGAGAGAAAGTAGACCCTGTCATGTACTCTACACTCATAAAAGAATGCATCAAGGTAGTATCAGTACAAACACTATGTACCAGTAAGTATTATAGGTCGACAATATTTAGATAACATATATAAAGTAAGAGACAGAAATATAGGCACACTCACAATCAAATATAAATATTACACAGTTCAAGAACAACATTACAACTACAATTACCAAGTTTGAATCCAATATGTATGAATATGTGATTATGAATGCATATGCAATGCAATGATATACATACTCTCTGAGGAAAATACCTCTACATCTCCGTAGTCATGTCCCATGGGGGACCCACAAAGTCCATGTACCTGCTGCAGCGCACAGCCTGATCTAATATAAGTATATATTGCAGAATATACAGCCCAGTCTAATATATGTATATATGTTGCAGAACGTGCAACCCGATTCAATATATATATATGTTGCGGAACATGCAACTCAATCCAATAAAAGTATATATATATATATATATATATATATATGTTGCAGCACACAACCCGATCCAAATGCATGATCAAGTATGTATGAGTGATATCAAATGCCAATTAGAATATAACAACACCAATGAGTATATATCAAGTCAATCGTGTCGCGCATGGCCACACAATCATTATGTCAAGAATAAATCAGTTTTCCTCTATATACAGTCAAGTCTAGTATCATACTTATGGCAACAAACCACTAGATCAATAAGGCAACAACCACAATCAAGCAACAGTACCAACCTAAATATTCCATCCGAACTTCATATCCGAAGGTGTAACATACTTTCTCCAATAATTACTAACTCTACAGATGCTTCGCTAATCGGAGTCTAACCATAAGGTAAGCTGTAACCTACTTGGTAGCTAAGCAGGAGCCACAAACTCCTAATCTACAAGTCCTCCCGAGCGAATATCGGATGATCATAGTTCAAACAAGCATATGAAGTTCCTATATTACCACACACATTCAATCAACACATAAGGACAAATTTTACATTACACATGATTCTAATTATACCAAACATGTCTTGTAAGGAACTCGGGGTCAAAACTAAATTCAATATTATCAAGATAGTGTTCTACGGGTTCACACGAATCTAACAACATCCATATTGATATACTTTAGTTCGAAACAAAAAAAAAGTGACCTCAGGCCCACAAGGGTAAAATAACAAATTTAAGTTAGAAACACGTTGCCCATAATCTATATAGTCATAATCCAAAGTTTCATGAAATTCTAACCCCAATTGAGCCTCCAATTTTATGATTTTGTTAAAACCCTCTTTGTGTCAAAGCCTATAGATTGAATGTTTGCAAAATCCGGATTGAAATCAAAATGTATTTTAGAAATAGTTTACCCAAGGTTTAAACAAGCCAAAAACATGTATTTACTCAAATCAAATCATAATTAATTGAAGAAAACACAAATTCAACGTAAGGTTTAAAACTCTCAATTCCCCCCAACCAAACACGGATAAAATCGATAACCAACAAAAATAAACATGAAGAAATGTCAAAATAAAGGTTGGATACATACCCCTAGTTGAGGCGAGGAAAACGCAGAAACAATCACCTCAATCGGAGCTCTAGAACTCAAGTTATGAAGAAAATACCAAATGGATGAAGTCTGGATTTTTAATACACTGAGACATCCGTCGTAGTGACCAGCTATCCTCTATAGCGACCAGATGTCCGCTATAGCGACCAAACCAGACATCAACAATTATTTCAGAACTAAATTGGGAATAACTCCCTCATACGGTGTCAGAATTCGACGATTAAAGTTGCTATGGATCATAAATTTCGATGCACATCTATTAAAATAATCAAAATTCAATTCCAACATCAAATTAACATAATGGTACATTAAAGTGTCGAAGGGGAACGACTTAAGACAATGAATTAATCACCTAAACTTGGCCAAACGAAGTCCAAATCCAACTTCGAAAGTTCCTACAAGTTAAAAATGACTATAAGAAGCTGCTCGAACTCTTAAAACACACAACTTTCCATCTTGACCTGACGTTGACCGTTGTCAACTCCAAACCATCTTAAAATCTAGTTTCTCAACCAACCATCTTAATCACTTCCGAACCTATCGGGAATCGAACCAATGACTCGACTAAGTCATAAACCTAACAGAATTGACAAAACTTCAAAAAAGACTAATTTTCCACTGATGTTGACTTTGGTCAAACTTCTACATTTCTTAACTTAAGGATTTCTAAAATATTTTTTTTCCTTATCCAAAACTCCTCTGAAAGTTTCAGGAATTGCTCCACCCATCTCCGCATGTCGTAAATACTGAGTTATATTTCGAATCTGGGTCTTATACTGTAACTATCTTTTCACCATAATTAGGTTATTTAATGCTAAAACCGATTTAATTATAAAAAACTAACCAAATAAACTCTAAAATTATCTCCATCAATTTCTACGGTCATAAATAATATTTCAAATGTAACAGAATCTTTAGATCGCCAATCAGAGCACGTTTTCCTAAAATAAATAATTTATCCAAATAATTGAATGCTAGAATTTTCATAGTGAAACCTTCTCCCAAAGTGAGCGAAATGACATCAAATTTTAAAAGCAGGTGAAAAACAATTACCACAGAGCTTCTGGAATAGACGATATGCAAAATAGAAAATCGGTTCTCAAAACGACCGATCGGATCGTTACACTTTCAAAACTTGGAAAGGATTTTAAACAAAAGATGCAAGTGTGAAAATAGTCAATGTAGTTGGACTAAATATGTTGTTATACTCAAATTCATATTTGAGTGTTGTTAGTCTGAAAACGAAATTGGCTAAACCATCCCGTGCATGCTATTTTTGGCGGAAATTTTTAACTCTTTGTTTTAAATAAAACCTTGAGTTTTGAATAAATGCGATGACAAGTTATTTTGCATATTTTAAACACTAAGGCAATTTAAATCATTCTGAAGCATGCTATAGAACCCCTAAGTCAACCATATTCTACAGATCTTTAATACTGGGGTGCTAGCATCTTCCTCGGGGGATCACTAGAACCCTTACCTTGACTTTAGTTTAGATAGGATGTTTCAATGAATTTAAATAAACCCTTTCACACTAGTTTTTCTAATTTACCTATAAATTAGGTGGCGACTCAAAAACACATTATCCAATTTAGGGCACCATCCAAATTCTTAGTAGCTCTTTATGCACTCACCCGTATAAAAAGTGAACCGTAATAATAGTTTAGTATCCTCATGTTTCTGATAGTCACGTTTAAGATCCAATCTCATTCTTAACTATGATCCATCATTCGAGGAAGAATGATCCGAATGGGGGGAGATATTATAACACCTCGTACCTCTAAACTTAGCCATATTCATGATTCAAGGGTTTAGGAAATCAAAGCTGGGAGTTTTAGTTGAAAACCAGTTCCAGTTTTGTATTAAATTTGATGCCAAGATTGAGGGACTGTAAAAGATTTTACGGACCGTCAATGTGTACCGTCAATTCTATTTTTGAATTTGACGGAACCCAATAGATTTTTATGGATTGTATATTAATTGACGATCCGTCCTTTTTACCGTCCCAACATTCTCAAGTTTTGAAGTCACTGGAAAAGTTGTGAATTAATTAAATTAATTCATGGACCATACAATTATTGACGGTCCAGATGCAGACCGTCAAAATATTGACGAGACCATCAATGTCAACCGTCAAATCCCTCCAACAACAAACAATATAAATACATAGACTTAGATTCAAAATCATTTTTTTAAATTCTCAAACCCTAGAAAGAAGGCTCTCTCTTTCCAACTATCTCCTACACCAAGTTAATCCTTTCTCACTCGATTCTATGTAATTCTAACGTGATCCTAATGAATTCTAAGTAGAACTCAATGTTCTTAACCTAGGGTTTTCAGAATAAACCAAACATAAGGCTCAAGGTTCAATCATTGGATTTCTTCTTTCATGTTCAGATTCTTAAGACAAGTATTGGAGTGGATAAGGTATGTAGAGCTTCTATCTACATGTGGGAACATCTTTAATCATCCCCACGCCTCATTCATCGAGATTACTGTGAATTAGTTCATAGTTTGAGAATTATGTCATAGTTCATGAAAAGACTATAATATTTATCCTCAAGATTATAAATTCAGAGTTGTTCATAATTATCACTTTGATTGTTGTGAACTCAATGCGTAATCAGTATGGACTTGTGTTTGACATCCATGAGTATTAGTTTAGAATATTCAGCATATTATAGATTAGTTGAAGCTCAGTACTCATAATCGGTTCTTGAATTCATGTTCAGTATTTCATATTAGTATATTTAAGTATTCTAGTATCATGCTGAGCAACTGTATTTTGGGCCCAAGGCCACAGACTTGTGCAAACATATTGGGCCTAAGGCTACATTTATTATTATTTATTATTTCAGTTAAATAGATGACTCTCCATTACAGTACAAGAAGTGTTCCTATTATCTGTTTCCTTATTCAGTTATCAGTTATTAGTTTCAGTTTCAGATTTAGTACAATATTTGTTTATATTTTGGTTGCCCTTTTTGAGCACCCCACAACTATTTATTCTTTCAGTTACTTTGCATACAGTACAATTCAAATGTACTAACATCTCTTTGCATGGGGTCTGCACTTTACGATGCAGGTGCCTAATTTCAGGACGACAAATCTTCTTAGTAGGATTATTTTAGTATCAGCTGCTCGGTGAGCCCCATCTCATCCGGGGTGTCAATATGTTATTTCATGATTATGTTTTATTAGTAGAGGTATGTCAGGGCCTTGTCATGGTACACAGATTTTAGCCAGACTCATGTTTAGAGGTTTCATAGACTAGACTAGTTCAGTATGTCAAATATGTCAGTATTTACTACTTTCAGACTTATGATATTTTCAGACTTCTTACGCTATGATTATTTCAGATTATAAACTCAGTATCACGTTTTTCATGTTTTAAATCATTATTACAGTATGTTTGGATCCCCATGTTGATTCAGCAGCCATGTAGTTCACTTGGTCACATGCAGTCAGGCACTGAGTATCGTATTTCGCCCAGGCTATGGTTCGGGGCGTGACAACGATGAACAGTTGAGTGGGTACCGTTGTTGAACTGTGTTGATAGGTGATTTTGGGAATCAACCTTAAGTTGATTCCAACTGTTGTTATATGGGCTTGTCACCATTATGTGGGCTCTTCGCCACTGTGTAAGTGTGATGTTTATAACCCATGCATGCTAATCTGATTCATCTGTGGTGTTCTGTTCAATCTTTTTGGTTTTGATATGTTTAGAACTGGGGTACACAGTGGCATCACATGAATGTGTTTGTCATTATCAAAAAGGAAGAATTTGTTGGCATTAGCAAGAATGACAAGTGTTAGTTTTGATAATTGACAAAAAGAATACAAAAAATGAATGAACCAGGTTTGTAGACTTGATCTACCAAGAGCAGATACAATACAGAGCTGATCGAATTAGGCTCGGAACAAAACCTGTACCGACACTAATTTTTGCATTGGTGCCAAATAATGTGACAGTTGTACCACGGTGATCAGATGCTCATATATCTTTGTAGATATGACTACGCCTCCAGCTCACAAATATATCCTGCTCTAATACAACCAAACAATACTAATAAAACTAAAACTCCCTTATAATAATAATAATAACAATCCAACAATAACCTGCCACGACGAACTCCTCCTTTATTCAAAATTTTCTTCTTTATTCCATAGCGCCGTGTGCACCGCAAATATCTCTGTGCCAACAATTCGCTAAACGTGCAAAGGTAGATCTACAATTCAAAAAATCAGTGCATAATTTTTCAAAAAGATTTGATTAATTTTTATATTTAGTAATTTGATTGAAGTCAATGGATGCATTATGTAATTGTAATTGTTTTTATGCTAGATCTGAATATGAACCAGTCCAAGGCTATATGGATGAAATTTGAAGTTTTTTGCTTAATTGATTTTTGTGATTAATTTTCTGTTAAATCGAAGATTTAGGGAATTAATTGAGTTTGCTAAACGTGCAAAGGTAATTTCTCCTGAATCTAGAATTTGAAATTTGTGTATAAATTTTCAAAAAAAAAATTATTAATTTTTATATGTAGTAGTAGTAGTTGTTGTTGTTGTTATATGTAGTTTGAGTTGAAATCAATGCGATTGTAATTGTTCCTATACTAGATCTGCTTACTTGCAGTTATTTGTTGAATTGAATTAATCAAAGATTTAGGGGATTAATTGCGTTCGCTAACGTGCAAAGGTAGTTCCAGTGCAATGCATATTAACCCGTAAATTTTCAAAAATTTTGATTAATTTTTATGTATAGTTTGAGTTGAAAGCCATAGGTGCATTATGTAATTGTAATTGTTTCTATTAGATCTGCTAATGACCAGTACAAGGCAGCTCCGTTATGTATATAAATATATATGGATGAAATTTGCAGTTTTTTGTTGGAATTATTTTTGTGATTAAATGTGTGCAGAAAAGGTGTGGACTATTTGAATTAATCGAAAATTTAAATCAGTGCATAATGTTTTAAAAAAAATTGATTAATTTTTATATGTAGTTCTGAGTTGAAGGAAATGGATGCATTATGCAATTGTAACTGTTTTTATGCTAAATCTGCTTATGGATGAAATTTGCAGTTCTTTGCTTAATTTGTTTCTGTGATTAATTGTGTGCAGAGATTTGATTTAAATTGAAAATTTAGGGGATTTTTCTTGCGGTGATCGTGAATTGATTATTCAATGGCCGCACCACCGGCAAGGGCACGGGCAGATTATGATTACCTAATAAAGCTCCTCTTGATCGGCGATAGCGGTAAGTGATTTACGAGATTTTCCTATCTCTATAACTTTGATCTATCACATATTAGTATTTTGATTTATTCTGTTTTTTCTTAATTGGATTAGCCTTGTAAAACGTGGATTTTCCTGATTTTTGGCTGTATTGAAGATCACATTATTACGAATCAAGTATTTACATCAAAATAACAACTCTAAGTTTGTCAGATTTGGTCATTTTTCTGCATTCTTCTCTCTGGTACTTTGCTACATTCCATGGAAATGGTTAACCTCTAATGGCCTTGAATGCTATTTAGCTTGACTTTTTGTTTCATTATTTGTCCCTTGGCATAACTTGGTTTTGAAACATCTTCTGAAGTGTTTTGAGCACAAAAGAAAAGAGTATATGGTGCACCAACAGTGGGATATTGATGTATGACTTGTCAAGTGACCAGGATATGGTATTGTTTTATTAAGGCAAAATACATTGAGCCCGTTAAACTTGTTGGTAAATTTCATTTAGACACTCAAACTACGACATATTCCGATTGAGCACCCGATCATATAATGAAGTGTTCCTATTATACCTTTCGAGTCAATATTTTGAAAAAGTTTTTTGCGCGTGTTCTCAAGTGCCCATTACATAGATAAGTTAACCACTTAAAATATGTCACCTCTTTTAACTACACGCATTAACCTCAATAAGCCGTAAAACCTCACACATCTTCCAATTGATGCTGATGTGTATAATTAAAGGAGGATGCATATTTTATATCATTCACTTATCTACGTAATGGACACTTGTGAACATGAGCAAAAACGTTTCTTATATATGAGCAAGAAGCGTCTAATATGAACACTTTACCATGTGTTCCGGTGCTCAATTGGAATAGACCGTAGTTCGAGTGTCTAAATGAAATTTACCGACAATTTTTTTTGAGGAAGGTAATAAAATTTACTGACAAGTTTAAGGGACTATCGATGTATTCATCATTTTATTAATGTCAATTTGGCTCGTGAATGTAGTGGTGAGTATATACTACACACAAGGTGGAACTCACAGGCTCATCAAGCAACAATATCAGCATGATGGGGGGTAATTCTGAGAGTTTTCGGAGTAGCTCGTCTCATTTGTTTACTAGTTTCTTTGTTATAAATGCCTATATCCTAAATAGCATAATTATCTTGCTCCTCATATAGATGATTCTACTTTGGATACTTTTGCCAACTCTATTTCAGTTCTAAGTTCGTTCCTTATCGCATAAGAAAGTTAAGCTACAGAGGGTAATAGAGAATTTGTGTTATAAGGCTAATCAGGAAAAAAGAAAGTGACAAATCTTTCCCTGCAGGCAGTGAAAAGATGATAAGGCCTTGAAACCAATCAAGCAGCATATTAGTTACTTTTTTCATAGTTCAGTTCTATCCTGCACCAGATAATATAAACTCCTGTATTGAATGTCTTAGATACATGAGTAGAGGACTATACTTGGATAGGCTGCAGTATGCATGCCAAAAGGGAGCTGCATTGTCAGCTTTTGTTTGCATCAACTGTTGCTTTTGAATCAATTAAAGAATAACGCATTGGTTAATTGTGTACTTGTCATAGAGTCTTAATTATTGTTCGAGTTATATATATGCTTCTGAAGTCAACTTTAGGACCAGGAGCAGCATGCAGAAGTATGAGTTTTTGGGTATGAGGGTTCAATGAGCTTGATTATGAAGAGAATGAAGAGAAATGTGATTTCTAGTTAACTTACGTCTTTTGGTGCAAGCTTTACCCTTGGTCTTTGGCTGGTTGCTTGACTTTGTTATTTTTCATCTCCTCGATATTTGGGCCACTTTTTGCTGCATTAGCTGTTGTGAGTGATCAGTTGAACTGTCGTAGCTTGGTTGTTCTTGTTGATTCATTTTGGCAAGCATTTGATTTTAAAACAGAGAGATGACTCACACTATTGACTTGGACTTAAAATTAGATCCGATTAGATCATAGTTGACTATGATTAGCTCAATAGCCGGGAGATAATCCATGTCGCTGGCAAATAATCTTCTGTGAAATCATTAGCATACATGCTTTATTTGTTGAATATGTTAGTTAATTATACCCTTGATTACACAATTACATTGAGTTTTAGATGTTCCTTTTTTTGAAACTGAAACATGATTTGATGGATGACCTACCAATGTGGCCAAGTTTATTTGTATTCGGTTCTTTCTACTCCACTCAGAACTGGTGATATAAGTTGCTCATCAGGTGTAGATGAAATATTTACCACCTTTTATGATTAGTAGTAATTTCTTTGTTTGAGAAAAATGAAGGAAAGGAGATTATTACTGCTAATCATAACAGGTGGTAAAATATTTCATCTACTCCTGCTGAGCTGCTTATATCAGCAGTACTAAGCTCTCTGCCCCTCCTCTTTATTAACTACACAAGAATTGATGTATATGGAGGGGGATGGGTTTTCATATTGTTTCTTGTGGATAATTTCCTTCTTAGCAATGTAGTGAGTCTTCCACATACACGAGTGCACCATCTTTCTTTTTATAGGGAGATTGGGCCAGGGTTTGAATGACAATAGTTTATTGCTTGACGTGTAGGTGGGGTGTTAACTTTGCATGATTTATATTATTTTTCCTTTTCCCCTGGGGAGCGGGGTGGCGAGGGAAGAAGTTGCGTACAGCTTTAGGTAGGATGATTTTATTTACTCTATGCAGTTTTCTTGATATCCTTTCCCTCAGAGATTCTTGGGGGTGTTTGGATGTAAAGGGGATTTTGAGAAAATTTCATTTTTTCAAGAATCTTTTTGGATGTAAGTTGCTTGAGTGACTTTTTCAACCAAGAAATCTTCTTTCACTCAAATAACTCTCTCACTAAACTTAAAGAAAGCTACAACTATCCAAGCATGTTCTTTTGCACAAACTTTTTCCCCATAAATTTTTTCCTCCAATAACCTTTTTCAGAAATTTGTCCAGTCTGGACAGGTTTCTAATACGTGTCTTCTTCATCGTGATTGGAGACTATCTAATGTCTCTGCATTATTTAGCATCTATAGAAAATGTTGACTGGATTTTCAGCTGAAAATTCTTCTTTGACATGCACTCTACAGGTGTTGGTAAGAGTTGCCTTCTTTTACGTTTTTCTGATGGTTCCTTTACCACAAACTTTATCACCACCATTGGGTTAGTTCCCTCCTTCTGGGTGTTATATACTTTGTTTTAGTTCTACAAATAAATGCTTCTCAAAATTGAATAACTTTTATTTTTCTTTTCCTGTCAGGATCGATTTTAAAATACGGACCATTGAACTCGAGGGGAAAAGGATCAAACTACAAATCTGGGATACGGCTGGTCAGGAACGGTTCCGCACAATCACCACTGGTAAGTTTTTACGTCGTTTAACCGGAAAAAATATTTTCATTTGAGGTCATTATAACAGGAAATTTGTACAAAAAAATCTCACTACAGCAGGAAGAAACCTTCATTTCTTTTCTTAATTGACGTTTCATGATGCCTTAAAAAAGCTTAGTGTTGTTGTCCACTTTTGACTCATCCCTACATATCAACATGACCCTTCATCCCCTATCCTCGCTAAGTACAAAGTTGATTATAATGTATCTCATGTATCAAGTTAGTAAGAAAGCTAGAGTTAGATAAGCTTGGAAACGCTTAATAAAAAAGAGGGGATCAAGCTTGTAAATGTTTATACATTTTCCTCTTCTTCATAATACTTGAGCTTGGAAATGTTTATACTTAAGCTTGCTTTTATCATAGGAACACATTACATTTTAGATCCCTGCATTATGGTTTTACCTGTGTGCTTATTGGCTCGTTTTTTGTTTACAAATTTCTCCAGCTTATTATCGTGGAGCCATGGGTATATTGTTGGTTTATGACGTTACTGATGAATCTTCTTTTAACAGTAAGGTTCTTTCCCCCCGATACTCATCTCATCTAAGATGTAATTCTGTTTGAGCTCACCTTTCTCTTGACCCTGGTGAATCTTCCAGATAACTCTGTCATCAGTTTCTTGTGCAGGAGAATATGCCTTAGTTTTCTTATGTTTTCCTTTTCACCTTGTGGATGTATTGTAATTGTGCTGTTCCTATTTGCAGACATCACGAACTGGATTCGTAATATCGAGCAACATGCTTCAGACAATGTCAACAAAATACTTGTAGGGAACAAGGCTGACATGGATGAAAGCAAGAGGGTAGATTCTTGTTTGGCCCAACTCTATATCAGTCGCCTTACATATCTCCCTTACTCCCCCAAACCTCCCCCCTTCCCCCCCACACACAAAAAAAAAACAATAAAGAGGGAAGTAAAACATAAAAAATGCAAGACAGCAGAACCTGAAAACAGGCAAGAGCGAGAAAAAAGTTTGGAGAGTACAAAAGAAGTTTGGATTTGTATTTCAATGAGTAGTAAGCATGAGCCTGTCAAGTCTAATATTCTGCTGCATTGAACTTTTTGTAGGCTGTCCCTACCTCTAAGGGCCAAGCACTTGCTGATGAGTATGGTATTAAATTTTTTGAAACTGTAAGTATGACGTGATAACCTATGGAAATAATTTCTGGTAGGTGTGCCTGTACTAAGAGATTGTTTCCATGCAGAGTGCAAAAACAAATCTTAACGTGGAACAAGTTTTCATGTCAATAGCAAAGGATATAAAGCAAAGGCTTTCAGACACAGACAACAAAGGAGAGGTATCCGCTTGATCTAGTTTGGTCAAATTATTAGGAATCCTCCCCCCCCCCCCACAACCCCCAATCCCACTCAGAAAAGAAAAAGAGGTGTAAGGATTGGGGTGAGAATGGAAAAAGAAAAACGATAACCCTTTTCCCCATATGTTGAAGGCTAATAGTTGTGCTCTTGCAGCCTTCGACGATCAAAATTAATCAACCAGACGGAGGAGCTGGAGGTGGTCAACCTGGCCAAAAATCAGCTTGCTGTGGTTCATAAATGGACTGATCAATAGAGGAGCAGTTGCACTCATTGATTTTAAACACCATGAAGAGCAAGCAAAAGCTAATTTTGAAGGAAATATCTTGGGGGCTTGTAATATTTTTATTCTTCATTCTTTTGAAACTTGTCTTGAAGTGTGAAAGATAGGTTGATTACCGTTTGAGAGTTACTAACACAGTTCCTGTTTCCTTTTCTACTTCATTAGCTCAAGGATGTGAATGTGATAACCTAACTTTTTCTCAAGTTTACATGTAAGAAATACCACTTCTATAATGGATATATGGAACCTTTTTTGTTGGAAGCTATTAAGGTAGGTTCTGCTAGAGTGTTGCAGGATTTGTTAATTGTGAAGATTTGGACTAAGGATGGTGTGGACAGAAAAAGAGATGAAACAATTCATCTGGTTTAAAAACTAGGCATCAGTATTTCATGAAAGAAAAATGTACTGGGGAGCTAGGATTGTGATTTGTTAAGACTGAAAATCTTATGTCCTACCTACACTCACGTAACCCCACCCTAATCCCCTGCTAAGACTGAAAAACAAATGTACTTCTCTTTCATATGGACTAGGGTATCTTAGTCTTAGATTCACTGCTTCAGCAACAATAAATTTACGAATCTCTTAGCTTTTGATCGGCGATAGCGGTAGTTGTACTTATTTAGTGAGTTTTTAGAGATATATATAATATTTAAGTTCAATCTCTTAGCTTTTGATGAACCCGTAGCTCCTGAACTACATCCATTGCATGGGTCTCTTTGGAACCATGTCTGTGTCAAAGAACAAGGGTATACTCGTCAAATCTGTACTCACAATGCAGAACAACCAGAATTACAGCTTCAGAGCGAGTACTTCTTTTGTTGACAATGGTACTATGAAGAAATTCCTTTAAATGGGGTGGTCTTTAATTTTTGTCCTTCAAATGGGTTGATTCTAAATTTTACGCTTTAGCAATCGAACTTATACCTAGTGGATCACAAGACAAAAGTCATGCAGGGCGTAACTGGTGAGATATTAACTTGTGGGATATGATGCAATAGTATGAACTTATGCCCCATAAAAAAATTATTTGTCATGAGGGGCAAAAATTAAAACCACCTCAAAATAGCATAAGTGTCAATGACCCAAACGATTGGCTGGGACAGGAAGCCTGAATCTTGGAGAATCTGCGTGCCACCACGGAAGAGTCTGTCACATAAGTTGCTGCTAACAATAGCGCGCACACATAAGAGGGCATTGTTCCATGTTCTGATACGCTTTAGAAGGAAATATGCGTAATCTTATCTTAGTTGCATCCATTTGGTCATTTTAGATACCATGCGATAGCATCACTGTGAAAACTAACAAGGGTCGTAGTAAAGTAGTAATATAAGTAGTCCTTCATTCTTAACCAGATGTTTCGAGTTTGAGCCTGGTTGGATAAGGAATCATTTTTGTTAGGGAGCACTTTACCTCTAAATTAAATAGGACTCCCCGATACGAATTCGAATTTAATCGAATTTCAATACGGATACCAACACCGAATAGGAAACCAAAAAAGATGACATCACTGTGGAAAGACTGAATTCCGTTAGCAAAAAGGGTATATTTGTACCATTTTGTAATGTCAAGGGTATATATCCACCACTTTTTTAATGTAGGATATATCTACTCTAAATCGCAAAGTTAAATGGTATATTTGCACCTTTATCCTTGATTAATTTATGATACGCCCCTTATCATGATTTCTCGTGGTTATCTGACACTATCCTTACATACTTGCCTTCTGCATATATATTTATGGTTAGCGATAAAAAAGCATTAGTGATTGTAATATAGTGTCCTATGCATTACTCAATTGATTTTGATTGGTACGTCAAACATAAGTAATCAACACAAATGATTAATGTGGTGCTATTGAAACAATATACTAGAAGATTAGAGGCGGATCCAGAATTTGAAGGTTACGGGTGTCATATTGTTTTGAACATAGATGTGTTGATCCCCTGACCAAATATTTACCGTATTTTCAACCTCATAAATAGCAACTTTGGACTTCGATTTGATTATTTATCTTTTCGATTTATAAAGACAAATGTGTCAAACAAAACATTAAATAATTATGCCAACTTGGCGCAAAGGAAAAACTTTCAACAATATTAGTAATTACATAAATATATATCATTCATTTATAATTGCACTCAACGAGTTTCGTATTCAAAACACTCAATGGTGAAATAATTATTTATATTTATAAATACTTCACGCGGTAGGTAATAAACCAAATATAAAGAGGCCAAAAAATATCATATACATATTTCAGTAACAGAGACGAAGTCTTATGTGAAAACCTCGACTCACAACAACAAAAAATCTAAAAAGGCCAAAGAAATCAAATGAGCTTCAGTATAGTTTTCATGTCGTCCTTTAATGCGAAATGCATTTTGATGTTGCGAATTAAAACTTTCAACAAGATTTAAATCATCATCGTCTAAACTATATTTTTCATATGCATCCAAATGATTTAGATGATAGAACAAAGAGAAAGAGCAACTCACTACCGAGTTCCTGGGATTTGGCGAAAAGAGATGATAAAATTTTGGAGGAGAAAAAATTAGTTAAGAAGGAAATTATTATTTCTTCCATTCAATTTATGTTGTACCGTTTGACTAGCCACAAATTTTAAGAAAAAAAATTATTTTTAAAAAAGTTTATAGACTAAAATAAATGTTAGATATTTGTGTGGCTATAAATTATTTTATTGAGGGTAAAAGGAGAATTTAAATTTGTTTTTAATTGTAAAATGATGATATTCTTTTTGGAATAGTCTAAAAAGATCAACATAAAATGTCTAACATTATTTATGCTTAAAATAAAAAAGGAAGAAAAATAAAGTCAGCAAAAATTTTAACGAAAAAATGTCAACAAAAATCAAGTTTAAAACTTTTATAAGTTGGTATCAGTTGTTTTAAATATAATATAGTGAAATGTACATTATTTTGGGTTTAAAAACAAAAGTACATTATGGCGCCCATGGCCTAACAGATAAGCCGTTTGATTCTACATTCAAGCTATTTGTTGTGGGTTTGCGTCCCTTCGGTCTATTTGCAAAGGGAAAAGAGTCATATTTGTCATTCAACTTTCAAAAAAAAGTCATATTTCCATTAAAGTATGGGATCAAATATGTCCTTTTCGTTAAAAAAGTTGTTATATTTGCCCTCTGATGGACGGAAATCCATGTGGACGCCACAATTCACACAGGGCATGTGGGACCCACACCAAACAATCACCACCACCGCTCCACCTCCATCGTCGACGAGCCGCAGCTCCGACCAAACATTCCGGCGAACACTAGATCTGCCACAACAACCACAACATCACAACTCCCCACAACCACCACTGCTTCGCAACCACCGGCAAACACCAGATCTGCCAACCACCACCACCACAACGTCGACCACCCCTGCATGTCCTCCGACCTCCTGTCGACAACCCAAATCCATAGACCACCCAGCGACAACCCAATCAATGTAACCCATCACCTTCACCGTCACCGTCACCACCACACCCAAACAGTCATCGGTACCGAGCACTACTCACCCATACCCACAATGCCACAACACATCTTCTTCTTTCTCCTCACACAAACGTCGTCGATGAAAAATCAGATCTATAACGTCGTCGAAAAATCAGATATGTAGTGGAGCGGTGGTGAGGACAATGGCAACATGTTACTGTGGGTATGTTAATCTTGGAAGATTTTGGGTTGATATGCAAGCTTTTGCAGCAATTTTGGGTCGATATCAACAATGAGTTTCACAGAATCTTCCACTTGGGTCTGCATTTTATTCACTTTAGCACACTCAACGGCGAGATAACTGAAAATGGGGATTTGGGTATGTTAATCTTGGAAGATTTTCGGAGATGGGGTTCCATGAATCTAGTAGCTGAGCAGAAATTTAAAGAGTTCGATTGTGATTCTTGGGATTGAAAAGGAGAGGTAGCACAGTTGGATAGAGGCGGCGGCGGAGGCGGCGGCGGTAATGGTGGTTGATGAGGATGAAGGGGTCGGGTTTTGGGTTCGGGTCGGGTATGGCCACGCGGATCCCATGTGGCGTTCACATGGGATTTCCGTCCACCAGAGGGCAAATATAACAACTTTCTTAACGGAAAGGGCATATTTGACCCCATACTTTAACGGAGGGCAAACATAACCCTTTTCCGAAAGTTAGATGGCAAATATGACCCTTTTCCCATTTGGGAAAGAAAAGAAAACTAAGCACAAAGAGGTTCTTACAGTGTTCCATTCAGGAATCATCTCGCATCCTAGAGATTAGAAACTTAACCTTTCACCACTCGCACCAAGAGCTTGATTGTTATTGCATGTGGCACGTGTTTTATTTATTCTTACATATTGATAATTTCAACCGAGCCGTCCGGGTACCGTGGCATCCCCATCCTAATACATAGATCCGCTCCTGGAGAAGATAGATTCAAGGAAATATAACGTTATTTTGACCAACATTCTCCCCCACCGCCCTCTTTACTCCCGAGGTGAGGCAGATGTAGCTTTTTGGCTACAGCTTCATCTGAACACATAACTTTCAACACAGAGCATAAATATATATATATATAAAAACCTATTAAAATCTCAACAACCCATAATTTCTGTTCCAAAAATATAAGAAATATTCTTCCTTGATTATTTCATTCCCAAGTATTAGTAAATATACTCATAATACAAGCATAATCCTAGGCTATAATTAAGGTAAATAATGACTAAATATACACCTACCATATATAAAATATACACAATAATGACCGAATATACTATTCTATTCTATCACACCCCTGCAGTCGAAGCGGGAGGTCGGCGTATGTTGAGACTGTCCCGAAAATTTTCAAATAGAACCAGCTGAAGACCTTTTGTAAAAATATCGGCAATCTGATGGCGTGACGGGACATGTAAGACACGTACTTGTCCACGAGCAACCTTTTCACGAACAAAGTGAATATCCACCTCTATATGTGTTAGTGAGTTGATGTTGAACCGAATTCTTTGTGAGATAAATTGCACTAACATTATCACAATAAATCAATGTTGCCTTCAGAACCGGACAATGGAGCTCCAAAAGAAGGTTTTGTAGCCAATAAGATTCAGACACCACATTGGCAACTCCTCGGTATTCTGCTTCAGTACTGGACCTGGATAAGGTAGCTTGCTATTTGGAGGACCAAGATATCAAATTATCACTGAGAAATACACAATAACCAGACGTGGAGCGTCTAGTATCTGAACATTCACCCCAATCCGCATCTGTGTAAGAAATAAGAGTGGTTATCGAAGACAAATATAGATACAAGCCATGATCGAGAGTGCCCTAAATATAGCGTACAATGCGTTTGAGAGTATGCATGTGATCCTCCATCGGGTTATGCATGAATAGACAAACCTGTTGCACAACATAAGTTATGTCGGGCCTCGTGAAAGTAAGATATTGCAGTGTCCCTGCAAAGCTGATGTAATGTGATGGATCGGCATATGTCTTGCTAGAAGAAGCACTCAACTTCAATTTAGTATCAACCGAAGTGGAAGATGGCTTACACGAGGACATACCAGCTCGTTCAACGATCTCTTTTGCATACTTCTTTTGAGACAAAAATAAACCACCTGCATAACGTGTTACAACTATCCCCAAGAAGTAACTTAGTGTCCCTAGATCTTTTATTGCAAATTCTGAGCCAAGAAGTGACATGATAAACTTGCGAAGAGCATCAGATGAGGCAGTTAATATAATATCATCCACATACAGAAGAATGTAAGCTATATCATTACCCTGACGGTATATGAATAGAGAATGATCAGACCTGCTGTTAGAAAATCCAATATTCGAAACATAATTTGCAAACCTCTTGTACTAGGCACGAAGAGCTTGTTTAAGCCCATACAATGATTTCTTTAGTAGGCATACATGATGTTTAATTTAAGTGGAGTCTCTGTACCACATATGCTGATACATGTACACCGTTTCATTGAGTTCTCCATGCAGGAATGCATTTTTTACATCAAGTTGATGAAGCAACCATGTCTTTGAAAGAGCCAGACTTAGTACCGTGTGGATAGTTGCTGGTTTGAACACCGGACTGAAAGTCTCACCGCAGTCCACACCAACCTGTTGAGTCCTCCCATCACCTACAAGATGGGATTTATGCCTCTAAAATGTACCATCATTTTTTTCTTTATGACTAAAAATCCACATAGACCGAATCACATTAACATTAGGAGGACGGGGCACAAAATCCCATGTCCTATTACTAATAGGAGCATTATATTCATCATCCATAACCGTTTTCCAATTTGGGTCATTAATGACATACACAGGATTACGGGGAAATGGTGATTTGGTAACATGGGTGTGAAAACCGTATTTTTTGTTTGGCTTAAAAATCTCGTGTTGACTACGAGTGACTGGTCATTAGTCCAGAATTAGAGTTGGGCGAGAATTGTTGATAGGTCCGGGGGTTGAAAGGGACGGGCTGGCAGTAGCTAGGCTGCCAGTGCCTGAAGTTGGGTCGTAACCGAGCGGACTGCCAGGCGCTGGGCCTCTCGGCAGTGGGCTGCTAGCAAGAGGCTCGACTGAGCTGGCAACCACTGGGCTCGGTAGTTGGGCCGAGCTGCTGGCTGTGCCACTGGAAAAAATTAGGCCTATTTTGGAGGCCAATTTATGGACCAAATACGGGGGCATACTATTAACAAGAAATTCGTAGGTAGGAGGCACAGAATAATGCAATTTGAAAAAGGGAATTTTGATTTATCAAAGACCACGTGGCGACTCACGATTATTTTATTAGAGGATAAGTCGTAACATTTGTAACAACGATGGTTTGACGAATATCCCAAAAAGACACACGGAGTAGTCCGGGGTTGAAGTTTATTGATGGTAGTAGAAGGAAAAAAAGGATAGCATAAGCACCCGAATACCCGTAGAGAGTAAGACGGGTTCCATAGATATAGAATTTTGAGAGGGGATTGATAGATTAATTGTTTGCTTGGAAGTATGTTGAGGAGATAAATTGCCATTTGTAATGCATGATGCCAAAATGATGGTGGTAAGGTTCTAACAATGTTATTTATGGTTTGGATTTTTATTTCCGCTTTTCCATTTTGAGATGAGGTATGTGGACAAGAGAGACGAAAAGATAACCCATTAGTTTTGCAAAATCCCAAAATGACCCATTATCAAATTCTCCACCATTATCACATTGAATATTTTTAATATTCCGTTCAAATTGAGTGTAGATATATGCTTTAAATGAGAGAAATGTGGAAAAAAACTTGTGACTTTTTAGACAAAGAAAATGTCCACAAAAAATTCGAATAATCATCCACGAAAGTAAGATAATAACGATGGCCCGAAGATCTCAAAATAGGAGATGTCCAAAGATCACTATGGATGGTATCAAAAGGCACAACAGTGCATGAATTAGACGCAACAAAAGATAATTTAACATATTTTCCCAAGAGGACAAGAGCGAATACATGAGAACTACGAGTTCTAGTACACTCAATAAATTTATTTTGTTTAGGGAGGCAAAAACAGGTGCTCCCGGATGACCCAATCGTTCATGCCATAAAGAAGGTGCTAAAGCTGCAAAAGTGGATGGTGACTTGGCTTGATGTGTGGTAGTGGTGATTGGATATAACTCGCCTCGACTATCACATCTCATTAAGTACATCCCCGTATGTAAATCCTTCACGGAAAACCCAAAAGGATCAAATTCAACAGAAACTGAATTGTCAGTGGTAAATTTTCTAACGGAAACCAAGTTTTTAATCAATTGGGAAACATGGAAGACATTCTTTAAGGTTAACGGTGGGTTCGGGGGGGGCAATTTTGTACTACCATAATCATGAATTGGAATTCATTTTCGATAATTATACCACGATTATTGCTCAAATTAAAGTAGGACAAGAGATTACCTTGTGAGGACGTTATATGAGACATTTCTCCAGTTTCCATGTACCAATTTGCGTCAGGCGGATTGAGCCCAAGAGTGTGCATTGCGGCCTTGATGTCGGTTGATGTTGCTACTGCCGAGTGTGTCTTCTTCCACTGGGTCGGCTGTGGCTGGACTGGATCTGGCCCAATTTTCTAAAGGGAAAGGGCAAGGCAGCATAGCCTAAGGCCACTGCCAGGCCCACTACTGCAGTCTATTTCCCCATTGGGCCCTTGGCTGCCACTAGCTGGGCTATTGCTGTTGGTCACTGCCCCTGCTGCCACCTCCGTCACGTCGGTGGTCGCCACCCTTACCACCACCACGGTTTTTACCTCCATTACCTCTATTTTGTCCTTTTTGGCCAAGGTTTGACGGTAAATTTTCAAATTGTGAAGAATTATCATCGAA
Organism: Anisodus tanguticus; assembly: GCA_034509755.1. Lineage (NCBI taxonomy): Eukaryota > Viridiplantae > Streptophyta > Magnoliopsida > Solanales > Solanaceae > Anisodus > Anisodus tanguticus. The sequence continues at coordinate 55,477,961 of CM067545.1, forward strand.
CGAAGCGGAAACCATGGTGGAATTCGACACAGTGTATGTCTTTGAAAAAAACCGCTTCTTCTAGGATGAGCATAGAACGGGCTTGATAAAATGGAGAAAGAGGATTGCTTTGGCGGATAAGTGTATCCACTCCACTATATGCGTCGGTGAGGACGACAACCATTTGTAAAATGAGCTGATTGTTAGTTACCGGCGCCCCGATGTTCTTGAGTTGGTCCGACAAAACCTTGAGCCGTTGACAATATGCAGATGCATTGGGAAAATCTGCCATGTCAGTGGTGGAGAATTCTTGCTCAAGAGTCACGACCCGAGAATTTTTATTATCTTTGAATATGTCACGTAAGCGATCCCAAGCCTCCATTGCCATCGAGTCGGGTTCAAGGATCATATGCAACAAATCACTCGAAATTGTGGCATAAATCCACTGGAGGACCATCGCACCAAGGGTCAATCATAATTCCTTTTCATCCTCAGTTTTCGGCACCTTCTCCTTGCCTTTTTCAGTGGAATTATGTCATGGATAACCCGGTGTGATCGATAATGAATTTTAAAAAGCTCTGCCCATGTCGCATAATGGACGTTTTCCATCTCAAAGGTGATGGAGATATGAGATTTGATGTTGGAGACAGCTAGGGCTGGATAACAATTTGATTTTGAGTCTGACATGGCTGTCGGAAGATGAAGGAAGTGGCCGGCGGCGCACAAGGAGGGGGGGGGGGGACTAGAAGGGTTGAAATTTAGGATTTTAGGAACTTTCCTTAGAATTTGATACCATGTAAGAAATATTCTTCCTTGATTATTTCATTCCCAAGTGGTAGTAAATATACCCATAATACAAGCATAGTCCTAGACCACAATTAAGGCAAGTAATGACTAAATATACACATAACATATACAAAATATACACAATAATGACCGAATATACTATCCTATTCTATCAGAAAATACCTATTAAATTTAAATTCTAAATCCGTGTCTACCACAACTCCCACCTTTTCCTATGCTACATCTCTCGATCTCTATATTTTTCCTATGACATTTAAATGTATATAGTAGGAAGTTGATGAAAGGACATCATATATGTTATGGAAATTACTGGTGAAAAACATATTTATAATTATTGTGCGTAGTGTACAGGGTTAATAAGGGATTTAAAGATGAAAGTTAATAAATTTGGAACCCTAAATATAAACATGCTCAATTCGTTAAAATCTTCACTCTACTGAAGTATTTACATGCAAACGAGGAGGACTATCCTGCTGGAGATGTGCTACACTTGGCTCAAGAATCACATGGAAACACAAATGCAAATGAGGTGAAGAGTGAAGAAATTACCTAACATAGATCCATCTTCTTCTTTTCTGGTACATTGAAAATTACTAAATAAACTTAAAGTCTTCTATAAGCTACCTGATAAAAATAGCCAGGAGAATAAACTCAAAATCCTTTGTTCGCCAGAAAATCAACACATTGGTTTGCCTCCCTTCTATCAAAGATTTGCAATTTCAATAATAGCTCAAATAAGATGACATTATATGTCCTCCTCGTTAATAAGCTTTACAGTAAGTAAGCAATCAGTTTTGTAACATCGATCCATCTGAATATTTTAAAACATGTTTGTAATCATCCGCATTTTTTGGATGATGCAGTGGTTGATCTATACTAGATGTAGCGGGCGATAGATCTCAATAATTAAATCGAGCTTAGATCTAGGTGTGTAATGAAATTGATACACATGCGCGCGCACAAGGACTATTTACCTTAGGCCAGGTGTCACTTGACATTGCTTCGTCAGAAAATTTTACTAAATAGGCATATTCAATTAAAAGTCAAAAACACAAAAATGATATATTGAAGCAAGTGACACTACTTGACACAAAGAACTTCACGGCTCAGTTGGTTAGTCGCCTACTGCTGATCTCTTAGAAGCCAATTTATCCAAAGTCCCATTTGCTGATTATCACGATTTGTGACATTAAAGTATGTAAAGTTTAGGGTGTTGTGCTATTCGTTTTATTTTTTTCTCACTAATGAAATACATCAAGAACGATTTGTGAAAGAAAATGAATAATGAGTTATTTAGTGATTGTTTGGTGCCCTATATAAAAAGTGTTTAGTATTATTTCTATTAAAGTTATTTTGAATGCATTTAAAAAAAAAAAAAAACTCATCGAGAAGAGTTGTAATATAATACATGAATTGTTGTTATTTATATATATATTTAATATGAAGTTGAAGTGTTTTATTTGTTGTTGTGTAAGAAAATTATTCATTATAATTAAATTAAAATGTGACATCACTTACGAAAAATTCTACGTAGGCCACTGCGCGCTCACACACTCTAATCATGAATTCAACACTGAGAAGATGTGTAGGGAGATGAAGCTACACCTGTAGACAAGAACAACACAAAGCTCGAGTCTGTTTTGAGCTTTATGAAGCTTGCTTGTTTCGCGAACAATTGTGTGATAAGTGATAGTAGCAGCGAAAAAAAATTCGTTGTTGGTTCTTACCTAATTAGGAGGTGGGAAACTGAACATCAATCAACTAATATATATATATATATAGAGATATAGATAGATAGATAACAAGAATTTTGAAATTTATAATCTTGAACTTGTCATAATATTTATGTAATAAAAGCCATGCCATTAAGAGTAAAATTAAAAATTAAATTATTTTCAATTACAAAAAGATGTCATTCTTTTTCAATGAGTTAATAAATAAATAGTGTCACGTAAAATGGAATAAAAGGAGTGTTGAATTTATCTTTAAATTTGAAATAGAACAAATTGTTTGGCATTTTCAATCGTAAAAAAAATATTTTTATATGCTGACCACAAAAATGTATAAGTGGCCAACATGAATCCAGTAATGTCTTAATTGGAGAAATGAATAATAAGTTAAGGGTTTGAAAGTCCTCATGGCAAGTGCTAACACACTATCAATAAGCAAGAATAGTAACACATAATTATATGATGTGATTGACATCCAAACTGAACTAACCATCAAAGTGAATTCTATTCTACCTATTTTATGATTATCAATATATTTAGAAAAACATTAATATAGTCTGAAATAAAATTTCGAACACAACACACAATTATCTGAAATATAACAACAGACAATCATGAGCCTCAAAGAATTGAAATCTAATAGTACATAGTCAACATGCCATTTCTCGAAAATAATAATACTTTCTCTATTTCAATTTGTTTTTCTTACTTTTATTTTGACTCATGTCTTTTTCTTTTTAAGCACCTCCTTAATTCTAACTTTTCACATCACATATTTAAGACCATAAAATTAAAGGATAATTTGATACATTGTGCATATCTTTAATTTAATACCATAAAATTCAAAAAATTTCTTTATTTATTAAACTTCGTGTCAAGTCAAAATCAAACAAACAAATTGAGTTATGAATCAACCGAGCCTATCGAGCCTAAGAGTTCTTCTTCTAGCCACGGATTTCGCTACTTGCCACACAAAATGGCAGGGCCAAACATGCTAAGTATCTCCCAAGGGTACCCAGTAAGTCTTGTTTCCAACCTCCTATACAGAGGAGTAAGATTTTTCTGGACTAAGCTGTTATAAGAGTGTAATAATCGTAGATTAAGTTATTTAAGAAATCAACTAAAATATAAAAGTCGTACTGAAACGTGAAATCTGAGTTAAGTTCTACTTAAGCAATTGAATAAATTAAATCAACTAAAATTTGAAAGATGAACTGAAACATGAAACGTCAGTTAAGTTCTGACGTAAGCAATTTAATAAATCAACTGAAATATGAAAGCTTGACTGAAACATGAAATCTGAGTTAAGTTTCGACTTAAGCAATTTAATAAATCAACTGAAACATGAAATCTGAGTTAAGCTCTAACTTAAGCAATTTAATAAATCAACTGAAGTCTGAAAGCTGAGTTGAAACATAAATCTAAGTTCTGATGGTTGAATATAACTGAATTTCTTTGTTATGATAATTTTATCTATCAAACAATGACACCTGTGAGTGTGAGGATGACTAATCATTCCTTAACCCTAACAAATTTTACACTCGGGGAGGCTGACAACTACTCCCGAGCACATAAATCTGAACAAACAATGATAGTGTGAGGATGGTTGGTCCATTTCCCGGCCCTGGGGTTTTTACACTTTGGGAGGTTGGTCAACTTTCCCTGACACATAAATTTAAAGATGTAGAGAGCTTGCAAGTGTGGGTAGCTAACTCTGGCCATCTTGGCTCTCACACTCAGGGAGGTTGACTACTTCTATCCAAAAGTATGTGAGCACATATGTCTAATCTGAGCTGAATCTAAACAAATGCAAGAAAACCAAGAGCTTCAATTACTTCTGATATTCTGAGCTAGCTGAGTTATCAAGCAAGGAAACTTAATTTCTGTAGGATAATATATATCATGAACTAATGATAGATTCATAGAATTCAAACAATCAAGGGTTTCTTTGGCCTCTATGCAGCTATATACCTGCATTAAGATAGTATTTTGCAAGTTCGAGTCATTTAGCGTACTCCCGCCTAGTAGTATAGATGGTGTTGGAGTGACGGACAGAGATAAAGAGAAATGAAATGGGAAGAAGATGGGGTGGTAAAGGTAATAATGACAGTGGTGGCGGGGAGAGGCTAAAAGAAAGGAAGAAGAAAGGGTGATTGGTGGTAGAGGTAGTGTGTCACAACCCAATTCATGGTCATCATGGCACTTACACTTAACCCATCGGGAGGCAAATCATTCCCCAATTAGAAAAGCAAAATTTAGAAGAAAAGCGACAATAGTAATTAAACAATTTATCTTAAGTCTCAAATATCATAACTACCGATAAATAATCCAAACATGTCCCCAAAATCTTATATAAACGTACAAGAGCTCTAAAAGGGTAAATAAGTCTGGAATACATGCTCCGTATAGAGAAACAACAGTCTTGTTGGGTCTCGGGGGTATGCTATGGAACAATAAAAACAAACTGAAAGTAAAAACAAATAGAATGCCAATGCAGTTTGTAAATATCGGCGGCAATAATGTTGTCTGTCACAACTGACAACACTTCAATAAAATACAAAAACCTTTGAAGAGTAAATTGCAGCGGAAATAATAAAAACACAAAGTTTTAATATTTTATATAACCTATGATGGTCGGTGACCGAAAGTATTGTATAGATTTATATACAATTGAATAAATTTCTTCTTTTACAATTTTACAAAAGAATACAAAAGGAATTAAAATGTTGAAGTCGCAGATGACTTCTGCTTGAAAAAATCTATCTAAATAGACATAGACAACATATCATTATAATTGCTTCAATGAAGAACAAATCTAGAATCTAGGCAGCAATTATAATGTTGGACAGAATGTCGTCGACACGCTTAGGCAACACTTGCGATCCAGTTTTCTGAGATGAATTCTCGAGAGCTCTCTTGATATTTTTGCAATGTGATTCTGGATGTCGATTCACTCTTCTTCCCTCTCTATTTATAATAGAGAGTCTTCCTTGAAAAGCTCATCAACCTGCTGTAGAGGTTGAGGGAAAGGTGGGCAGCTGATAAGGTTTGTTGGAGAAGATCATGAAGCATAATCCTCTAACTTCTTGGACTTGTTCCCCAAGCATAGCAACGAATTTGACTTGTCCTTCCCACGTTTTTCATCATCTCCTAATCACCTTGCCAAGACACTTTTACATCGTGGTAAAAATCCTACGAGATTTGCTTCAGTCCGTGAAGTAAGGCAAAACTGTTTGACAAAATGTTGGTCCGAATGTCATGACATTTGTTATCACAGACAGATCATCACGATCGCGATGAGTCTTCCTCGACCAGTCCCAAATTCTCACCTCGCGATCATGAGGCCCTGCACGTGACCGCGAAGTACCATGACTCACCCCTCGACATGCGCACTATTGCACTATCGTGACGCACCATCGCGCGATCACGATAACCTGTCCCACCAATGCTCGCGACGTGATACCCCTTTTCGTGATCGCGAAAAAGGGTGTCTGGCACCAGAAAACCAACAAACAAGCCCAACTCTAAAACTTCCGATTCAACACACGAAACTCATTCGGGACCCATCAGATGCAAATTAAATATGCTACATGAGTATAATCGACGCTAAAAACTTGTTCATGAACTCAAAATACATCAGACATCATTAAGACACATTTTTAAATAAAAATACTCTAACTTTCTCAAAATCCAAAATTAAACAACCAAGTATCCAAAATACACTCAAATGCCTTGGGACCCAAACCAAAGACTCTACCAAGTCATAAATGACATTCCAGACCTAATGGAATCTACGAAATAAAAATACTGACATCTTTACCAAAAAGTCAACTTCTGGTCTTCTCCTTCCATTCCTAAACTCAAGAAACTTCTAACTTAGGATTTTCTTTCCGAAAATGATCTGATTTACCTCAGGAAGCGTGACACCCCTCCCCACAAGCTACAACTACCCAAAGATGACCACAGAAAGGATAATATGGAGATAATATGTCAATAAGGGTTGAACGACCAAACATGTCGTTACATGGTGACCGATAGAGAGAAACGAGGAATACAAAAGTTAAAAAAAATCAAAATTAGGGGGAATGATCAAATTTGCCTTTGAATTATGCGAAAGGGTCAAATTTGCCCCTGAAGTACGTGAAATATTCAAATTTACCCTTTGTTTAAAAAAACTTAATCCTTAATTGCATGACACGTGACATCACCGGGTGCTAAGCTTCCACCTTTTATAAACATAGACAAATTTATTCCATTTCGCATAGTTCATGAGCAAAATTTGACCCAACTTTTAACAGCAAAGACATATTTGACCTCAATTATTAACGGAGGGAAAATTTGTTTCATTTTGAATAGTTCAGGGATAAATTTACCCTTATATTAAATTAACACTATAAAATGTAATGATGAAGCATAATAAATTACATTAGGTAATCTTTACCATATGCTCGACCACCATTATAATTTAATTAAGATGATTTAGAAAATCATATCTCATGGTTACAGTCTTTATAAGGAACAAAATAACTGGAGAAAGTAAAGTATACTATTATATTTAATTGAAAAAAGTTCAAAGATTGTTCTTTTTCAATTTTTAAAATAAAAAGACATACGTAATATCTCAAACATAAAGAAAGTATTAAAGGTGCTCTAAAATTTTCTTAGTCCCTCTATTTCGAGTTTCGACAAGACAAGGTTGCTCAAGGGTAAACATCCTCAATTTTCAATTCTAAAGTTGTGGGTTCCATGGGGAGGCGTAAAAAAGAAAAAAGGTCCAGCTACTTAATTTATATGTGCAAAGGTCTTAGAAAAGAAAAAGAAATCTTTGGCACATATTAAAAGTATTCTTAAATATCATAATATTTTAATGAATATATTGACATTTATTAAAGATAAATATAAAATTTAATGTTCAAAAGTTTTTAGATATAAAAAAATATCATTTGTCGAAAAATTTGAAATAAAAATGTTACTCACTTTGTTTTAATTTATCTTTTTTAGTCTGTTTAAAAAAATGTCTTATTTCTTAATTTGATAACTGATTAATTTCAATATTCATATGAGATGTTTGGTACATTATATATATATATATATATATATATATATATATATATATATATATATATATATATATCACAAAATTAAAGAATCTTCTTTATTTTTTAAAATGTTGTACCAAATTAAACTAATACAAATTGCAACCAAGGATATAAAATGAAATTGGGAGAATAGTAAATCCAAAATCTGCAAATTTCACAACCCTACTTGCAAGGAATTGGTCATCATAGTTTGAGTAGATAATGATTGGTAATTGATATAGTATTGGCATTGTTTTGTCATATCTGAAATTCAGGAAAGAGGTTTGCTGAAAATAGCTTTGCCCCATATATATATATATATATAAATCTATAATTCTTATCCGCTTGGGCAGCTCAATTGGTTATCAAGGGGGATATTTGGAAAATGGCCAAGGATCGAATCCCGTCAGCGGCAGTGTGGGGGTTACTTCTTGAAATAAAGGAGGACCCCTTGTGCGCAACGTTGTACTGGTCTAACCTTTGAAATCAATTGAGTCACCATGATTTATCTCCTTCACAGACCTGTCGGATCGGGGTGTGGGGGCTTCTGAGGTGGGAGTTCCATCTTTTTTTGGAAAATAAATCTATAATTCTTTCATTAAAAAGATAAAGTGATTAATTTCTGAGTGGAATATCATAAAAGTGGTGATATCCACGTCAATATGTGGTTCATCTTTTCTTGGGCCAAGTCTTTTAAGAACCGCAGTAGCCACCACTAATCTTACCACTGAAAGGAGTCACATCTATTTAAATTCTCACTATGTGTGTTGCACTAATTAAACTCATTTCAATTTACTAAAGTATTAAGTTCTTTAACCTTCAATTGTTTATACTTTTCTTTGGGCTTTAAGTTCCTAGAAATATTTTACAACATCCTATTTAACGTTAGTTCTGAAGTAAGTGTAGCAACATAATTAAATTTTAATTCAAACTAGTTGGTATTACCTAGATCTTTTTCTTGATCTATGATCGTCGGTTTCCACAAAAAGAATTATATATTTTGTGAAACAACATTCTTGTAAAGAATGAATATTGGGCCTAACTCATCCCCAAAAGCTAACTTGTAGGGTGAAAATTGTTCAAGTCCATATAAAGAATCCATGTTCTCATTCTATATCCGATGTGGAACCCTTAACACTTCTCAACGTGATTTTAACAAAATGAATGAAATGATGTCATATTCCACTTTTAGATATCTTTAATCTTATCATTTTGTTTCTTAGTGGATTTTTAGTAAACGTCTGCCGTTGAGGTGGATAATCACTTCTTTAAAGTTTAGTTAAACAAAACCTGTTTTTAAAATTAAAGAAATTAGCTTAAGTAAGAAAATGGAAAGATCACATGATTGGAAAACTTTATAGAATTCACACAAAATCGCAAGTAAATTATTAGACAATGATGATTACTAGAAGAATAGTAAGAGCATTTACCTTGATACATTATAAGAATCGATTGAAGAAATACATGATCTTTTAAGTCTTGCTACTTTCTTTATGTTACTTCTCTTAATAGGATATAGATAAAAAAAATCGGTCACGGACTTAGAGACCACAACAATATACATAATAGTGAAGCAACTCTTCAAAGATAACCTTTTAGAAGAGGTGTAACTCTTCAGAGGTGATCTTTCAGAAAAGGCGTAACTGTTCAGTTATGAGCCCATAAATTTTATTTGAAAAGTTAAATAGGTTTCTACAAATATAAAATTTATACCTTATAAAATAAGATTTATATATATAGCTAGTCCGTACAAATAATACTTTATTAGATCAGAAAAATTAATTGATAGCAGATCTATGTACAATTATATTAAATATGTTAGTCCAGATTTCCAAAGCACATCTTATAGAAAATGACGCATGCAATGAAGTGTTTTGCCTAAATTTATGCTCTGAGCACAAACTAGAAAAGTAGAGGGAAAATAAAAACCAAAGCAAAGAGATTTTATTTCCGAATGCCAGCGAGATATGGCTGTACATATAATATTTAGAGGACATGCACATTTGTTAGCAAAATCGACGAGATGATTAACAACTGTTAAATTTGATGGTGTAACTCCCTTCATTGATTGATCTCGTTCCCACTTAAACCCTCTTTACTTACGTGAAGACTTCGAACATGTTTTAAGCAAGAATTTACTTACAATCTTGCCGGAGTGACCAAGCTTATGGGGAGTTAAAAGTATTTATTTTTCAAGAAAATACTTCTTTTAAAGAGTAAAAAGTAAAATAGAATAATCTCTTGATTATTTTCATTAATATAAATGGTTTATATACATGATATATAATAGTAAACCTAGTCTATAATTACGGAAATCAAATATACATTTTCCTAATACAAGACTACTACCATAATTACACATGTACAATATCTCTAACAATATCAAGGAATATACTACGTATATTCTATCACACCCTCGCAGTCATAACGGGCGGTTGTCGAATGCTGAGACTGTCCCTAAAATCTTCAAACAGAACTAAGGGAAGGCCCTTAGTAAAGATGTCAGCAATTTGGTACCGTGAAGGGACATGCAAGGCACGTACTTGTCCACGAGCTACCTTTTCGCGAACAAAGTGAATATCCATCTCGATATGTTTAGTGCGCTGATGTTGGACATAATTCCCAGAGAGATATATTGCACTAACATTGTAGCAGTAGACCAAGGTAGCTTTCTGAATAGGAAAGTGAAGTTCTAAGAGGAGGTTACGCAGCCAACAGGACTCAGACACCACATTGGATACCCCTCGATACTCGGCCTCCGCACTGGAATGCGATAAAGTAGCCTGACGTTTAGTCGACCAAGAGATCAAGTTATCACCAAGAAACATATAATAACCAGATGCCGAGCGTCTGGTATCTGGAAATCCACCCCAATCAACATCTGTATAAGACACGAGAGTAGATACAGATGATGGATATAGGTGTAAACCATAATCAAGAGTGCCCTGAATGTAACACACAATGTGTTTCAGAGCCCACAAGTGTTCTTACTTCGAATCATGCACAAATAAACACACATGCTACACTGCATAGGTAATATCGGGCCTCGTGAACGTAAGATACTGAAGAGACCCTACAAGACTGCGATAGTGTGAGGGATCCTCGTAGGGTGTGCTAGAAATAACACTCAACTTTAGTTTGGGTGTCAACCAGAGTAGGAGATGATTTACAGCATAACAAGCAAGCCCGTTCAATAATCTCAGTTGCATACTTCTTCTGGGATAGAAATAGACAACATACATGACGAGTTACAGCTATACCCAAAAAATAACTCCAAGACCCCAAGTCTTTCATAGCAAATTCATAGCTAAGAAGACATAAGATAGACTTGCGCAGTTTATCAGAGGAGGCAGTCAATATAATATCATCCACATATAATAGAATGTATGCCAGAGAAGTACCGCAATGGTAGATGAACAGACAATGATCAGATCTGCTGTGAGAAAACCCAATAGTAGACACATAATATGCAAACCTTTTGTACCAGGCCCGAGAGGCCTGTTTTAGGCCAAACAATGACTTTTTCAGGAAGCACATATGATTAGGATGATCGGGGTCCCTGAAAACCAAGGGCTGATGTATATATATAGTCTCTTTGATATCACAGTGTAAGAATGCATTTTTCACGTCCAACTGATGAATGGGCCATGCTTTTGAGAGAGCCAAACTGAGAACAGTGCGAAGAGTTGCCGGTTTGACCAACAGACTGAATGTCTCTCCACAATCCACGACAACCTATTTAGTTTTTCCATCACCTACAAAATGGACCTTATGTCTCTCAAAACAACAATCAGATTTTTCCTTATGAGTAAAAATCCACATAGAATGAATCACATTAACACCAGGAAGATGGGGCACCAACTCCCACATCCTATTTTCAATAAGAGCATTATATTCATCATCTATGGCCATTTTCCAATTTGGGTCACGAAGGGCAGACACCGGATCACGTGGTAGGGGTGATTTAGTGATATTAGAGTTGAGATTAAAACATCGTTAGATACCCCGTTAGCTATGCGTAATGGGCCCTTGACTCAGAATAAAAGTGGGCTGGACATGGGTTTATGTATGGATGTAGGAACTGACTGGACTGAGAGGCGGGTCATGGGTTGGGCTAGCAGGCAGTGGTCCTGCTGGCTGAAAATGCTAGGTGACGGAAACTGGGCCAGCATGCAGTGGGCATATTGGCTGGGATTCAACGGACGAGAAAAATGGGCCAGCAGACAGTGGGCTTGCTCGCTGAAATTGACCACGGAAAGGGTTTGGGCTAGTAGGCATTGGGCCTGCCAGTGTCTGTTAGTCCAAATCTCGAGATGTGGGCCGAACCAAATGGTGGACCACATACGGTGAGAGCCCATCATCTAGAAAATTATAAGAATTAGACAAGGAATCATGCAACTTAGCAAATGGAAATTGAGTTTCATAAAAAATGACATGACAACTAATGGTGATTTTATTAGAGGATAAATCATAACATTTGTAACCACAATGATTAGACGGATAACCCAAAAATACACAAGCGGTAGAGCGGGCTTGTAGCTTGTTTATTATAGTGGAGGGAAATATAGGATATCATAAACACCCAAACACACTAAGATGAGAATACGACGGATCTTTGTGATAAAGAATTTTGAGTGATGATTGGTATGCTAATCCTTTGCTAGGGAGTATGTTAAGAAGGTAAGTGGGCTTTTGTAATGCATGATGACAAAATGAAGGTGGTAATGAAGCATGGGCTAGTAATGTCCGAACAATATTATTAATGGTGCGTATTTTTTGCTCGGCTTTCCCATTTTGTGATGATGTATGTGGACAAGAAAATCAAAAAGATATACCATTAACCTTACAAAATTCTCTAAATGACCCATTATCAAATTCCCATCCATTATCACATTGAATGTTTTTAATTTCTAGTTCAAATTGGGTACGGATTAATGCTTCAAATAATAGGAATGTGGAATAAACTTGAGACATTTTAGATAAGGGAAAGGTCCACAAAAAATTAGAGTAATAATCCCAAAATAACACATAATAACGGTGGCCCAAAGAGATCAAAACGGGAGATGTCTACAAATCACTATGAATAATATCAAATGGCAACATAGTCACAGAATTGGAGGCAAAAAATGGTAATTTAACATGTTTCCCAAGCGGACAAGAAGGACAAACATTAGTAATACACATACTATTACACTCAATAAAATTATTATTTTCAAGAGAGGAAAGAATAGACTCCCCCGGATGACCCAAACGCGCATGCCATAAGAAAGGTGCTAAAGCGGCAAACATTGGCGATATGGCTTGTTTAGTCGTGGTGGTAGTGATGGGATAGAGCTCGCCCCGACTATCAAATCTTATTAGATGTATCCCCATCAAAAAATCATTCACAGAAAATCCAAAAGGATTAAAGTGAACAGAAACCCAATTATTAATAGTAAAATTCCGAACAGACGCCAAATTATTAATTAATCTAGGAGCATGAAGGATATTTTTAAGGCTAAAGATGGGTTCAGATGAGGTAAATATTGTGTGACCATAACCACGAATTAGAATTGAATCACCATTACCAATAATTATGCCATGATTTTTGCTCAAATTGAAATAAGATAATAGATTACCTGGTGCTGATGTTATGTGAGAAGTAGCACAGGTGTCCATGTACCAATTTGTATCCAAAGGATTTAATCCAAGTGTATGCATCGCTGCCTAGATGTCTATGTGGATTGGGGCTGCTGTTGGGCGCACAATAGCAAAAGACTACTGAGGCCGAGGCCCAAGTAGGTCAGGCTGCTGTGAGACTTGGTTTTGCCGAACCCGTTGTTGGTTGCTATTGGTCCTGGCCCAGTATTGAAGAGTCGAATAAGGTGTAGTGAGCCACTGCCCACTGGCCCAAGGTTGCGGCCAGTGGTGCTACGGCCCAGGCCTTTGCTGGCCACTGCCGACATCCTGTCCTCCGCCACTGCCACCACCGCCGCCATCATAGCTTCCACTATTGACCGCCATTGCCGCGGTTGTCGCCGCAGTTTTTTCCATCATTTTTTCAATTTTGACCCTTTTTGCCGCCACCATTGTTACGGTTTTGGCCAAAATTTTCTGAAAAAGAGTGAGGGTCATCGGTGTTGGCCACCATCATGGTGGAATTAGCTCTAATTATCGCCTTTTTAGCCAACCCTGCTTCTTCTAAGGTGAGCATGGTACGTGCTTGGTAGAAGGACGGGAGAGGATTGCTTTGACGAAGAAGAATTCCAACTCCATTATAACCTCAGAGAGGCCTGTAACCATCTGAAGAACAAGACGATCGTTTGTGACAGGTGCGCTGACGTTCTTGAGTTGATCTTATAACTTCTTGAGCCTTTGACAATAGGCTGAGGCATTCAGAAAATCCTTCATATTGATGTGAGATAATTCCTGCTCAAGGGTTACGACACAAGAATTTTTGTTAGCTTAGAATATATCACGCAACCTATTCCAAGATTTCATTGTCGTAGCATCGGGTTTGATAATTGTATGTAAGAGGTCCATAGAGATGGTGTAATAGATCCATTGGAGGACCGTAGCATCAAGAGTTGCCCACAACTCAATTTCATCATCTGTGGAAGACACCTTCTCCTTGCCTTTTTCCAGTTTGATGATGTGATAGAGGACTCTATTAGACCTTGCGTGAACTTTATATAGTTCTGCCCACATCGCATATTGGACGTTTTCCATCTCAAGAACGATAAGGATATTTTTTTTGAAATTGGAGACTGCAAGTGCAGGATGAAAAGTATTCTTTGTGGTAGACATGATGGAAGAACAAGAGGAGAATTAGGGATTCGGAAAAATTTGAAGGGATGGGGAGGGGGGGGGGGGATCGGCGTTGGCCAAGCATTAGGGTTCGAGTAGGGCGGCGGAAGGAGTATATTTTTGGAGAAGAAAAAGTTTGGCCTAGACTGCTAATAGTATAAAAGAGAATAATCCCTTGATTATTTTCATTAATGTAAAGAGTTTATATACATGATATACAATAGTAAACATAGCCTATAATTAGGGAAATCAAATATATATTTTCGTAATATAAGAATACTACCATAATTACACATGTACAAGATCTCTAATAATATCAGGGAATATACGTAGTATATTAGGTATATACAACGTATATTCTATCAAAAAGTGCTTGACCAAATTTTTGAAATTAAAAAATAATAATTCTAAGATGGTGTTTGAGTAAGTTTATAAATAGGTACCGGCTTATAGATGATTTTTGGCTAATATACATGTATGGTGAACACTTGTTTATGTAATAACCCAACCCTTTTTTTGGATATTTATGTATAATTGTGTGATTTGAAGCTTCACACAAGTGTATATTATGATTTTGGGCTTGTTGACATGCTAGGGCTGGCACTCGAGGGGCTTGGGAGGTGTTTTGACACCATTGAAATGAAGTTTGAAATTTCATATTTTTCTAGCACTAGTGCTTTGTCGCGATCTCAAGGGCATCGGTCGTGAATGCAAAGCACAGGATAGTGCATCACGAACGGGAGGGCGTGGGCACGAAAGTGAGGGCATGGGGGAGATCACAAAGAAGCTTTGTTAGTCAACCCATGTCAGCTCTACTTCAAGACCGCGAGGCTGGGTCTCACATTCACGTAAGGTTAGTAAGCAAAAAGCTTTGCGAATGCAGCGGATAGGGTCCGCGATTACGAAAGAGGAGTTTTGACCTGAAATTCAAGGTAATGATTTCTTGTACTAATTTAGAGATTATGTGTCATTTTCTTCCATCTTGACCCTTGTAATAATGTCAATCAAAGGTTTAAATTGGGGATATTTGCCCTAATTTTAGAAATAGAAAATCATCGATGTAACTTAGTAAATGATATCAAAACATAAATTCCTAATTAGCTTATGGATAATGAGCCCATGTGATTAATTTTGAATTTCGGACACTTGATCCGAGGAGTGAGTTTGAGTTGACCAAGAATTGACTTGACCCCGAAGTGTCCTAAAATTATCAGATTTGTTTTCCTAGACTAATTTGGACCCGTTATTGATGAATTCGAATAGATTGAGGCTGTGGAAGTTTGGTTGAGGTGATTTTGGAATTTTCAAGGAAGGTTTGACTATTAGATTCCAGGCAACTGAGACTTTGACTCTTAGTTTGTTTGCTTGTCCTTAAAAGCATTTTATGTGTATTAATTGCATGCATTTAACCAATCTACTTCACGGGAGAGGAAAAATGTGATTTAGGTTGGGTAGTTTTGAAGTATCTATGTAATTTTCATATGATTAAATACTTGTAGCAAATTCAGTTTTATGACCTGATACTGCTCAGGTGTTTAGCATGCTTTTCAGTTTTCATAAGCTTATGGAATCTTGATATGATCTTGTTAGTAGTTTAGCTTGCCATGTCTTTATTAAGTTCTTCGAAGCATATTGTGCCTTGTGTGATAATTGTTTAGCTGTCTAACTTCCTTTATCGTTATATCAGTAGCGCATATACTATCTAGGCAAGATGATGTTCTCACCATGTAGTAGTTGCCAAAATTACAAGCACTCGAAAAAAATGCGTAGTCCATGGATTGCGATAGGCAGATCACCATGAGACTAATGCTCCAGATGACGGGGTATGACATGAGTATAGATATTTCGTATTTCGTGAATACTTATCAGTTTCACTGCTATCATGCTATACTTGTTATCTGTATTCATGATCTTAGATTCAGTTGCTTTAATTGTATGATATTTTCGTGTAACTACCCGTTTGGTCGTTTTTAGCTAAAGACACTTATTCATTTATTTAATCCTTTATGTAGAGTCTATGTGGGGTTTGTGATGCACGGAGATGGTGGCACAGATCCCGAGGTCTATTTATATGAGTTTCGGACGAAAAATCCAAAATTAGAAACTTAGAGTTGGTTAGTTTGACTCAAAGTTGACTTTTTGCTAGATGGGTTCATTTCCGGGTTCTGTCGCTTCTGGTAATTTCGGAGGGTCATTTATGACATAGTCGAGTCATTGGTTTTCTTCCCGAGGTAATCAGATGTATTTTGTGGCCTTTTTTTTGTAAAGTTTGGATTTTGATTTCTCCCGAACGATTCTTTAGAAAAATATGCCTTAGATCAGTTAAATGGAAAATCCGATGATATGAGTAAGTCTGCAGCATTATTTGCCTTAGACGAGCATGTCTGGGGGGTCTCGGGAGTGTTTCAGGCGGTTGATGGGAGTTTGGACTGATTTCTAGGATCTACATTCTGGTGTCCGCCTCGGCGGCACTAGTTCTTACGCTGGCGTGTCCTCCTCGGCGGGAGGTTAGATCGTTGAAGCAGGTGGGTGGGAAAGTGTGGAGTTCGGCCTTGGTTGAGGGTATTCCGTAGGGGCGAGTTCGCCTTTGTGGAGTTCGGTTCACTGTGGCGCTGATGCAAGGTGTCAAGTGACATCGCCTCAGTGAGGGTTTTGTTCGCGGCAACAGATTCGCTCCATCAAGGTCGTTTCCACTAGGGAGGAAAAATTGTATCAGGTGTCCTATAAATTCCTTAGGTCAGATTGTATTTCCCAAATTAGTATACCTCAAAACCAGAGCCGCCATAGAGTATATTCAGAAGTCTAAGAGCAATTTCATCCTTGGGGTAAGAGATTCTTTCCTTTGTGATTTGAATTTATGTTTCTAAATTCTTTAATAGTGGTTTAGCTTGGGCATGCGTTGGGTAAAATGAAGTATGATTCAATTTGAGAATAAGGGGGTTAAAACAATGATTAGTGAGTGATTTATGGATTAGTTTACTTGTTTTAATATGAATTAGTGATGGATATTGTTAGATGATCATATTGTAAGGCTTAATTTGATTACAGAAACCTTTTCCAATTGGGGGAAATCTCCAGGGTTTCCAATTTGGGGCTTTTGTATATTGTTCCATTGAGAGTTCAAATGTGTATAGCTTTTCAATAAATTTAAGGATATGTCTACTTAGTATGTATTCATGGTTTTTGGGTATTAAAGTTCGAGTCTTGGTGACGTGGGTCCGGGTTAGTATTTTAAAGTCTTGTTTGTAAGATTTATATCCTTGTATGTTGCATAAGGTTTTATATATAACAAATAGTATATATATATATGTATACGTGAATAGTCTTCGACTATCACGAGGCGCAGAGAAAGGGCAAGGCTATCACCGATGTTTGATTGTGTAGCACTCCTGTTTGGCCCAGAGGTAGGCTACGATTTAGATTTTCGAGACTTCAATTGAAGTGCGTAATTATTTATAAATATTGAGGGGTATTGTGCGTGTTTGGGGGTCCTACTCAGACAGTCGTGATGAACGTCTGAGTGGGTATCAATGTTAAACTATGATGATGGTGTTTGGGGAATCAGCCTCGTGCTGATTATTTGGGCTTGTCGCCATATGTGGGTTTGTCGCCATAATTCCTTGATATGTTTAGTCATCACACATTCTTTTGATATGATATCTTGAATTGTACTTGAACATGAACATGAACATGAACATGATATGACATGAATAAAGAAACATGTATAAAATCTTGTAAAATTGTATATATGTATATCTGTGGGGAGAGCAGTAGTATAACCGACAACATGAAATTACCACGTGGGTACGTGGAGTCTGGTACCTAGCCCGACTAGCGGTGCGCTCACATACCTTGTTGGGGTATGAGACATGAACATGACATCAAAGGATCAAATCAATAATTTGAAGGTATCGTCCTCTGGGTGGAGAGACTCTTATCATACGATAGCATACATTGTTTCAGTCTATCTGAGCCTTCTCGGTAATCTATATAACTCCAAAAAATATGTACTTGAAAATAGTTGGCTTGTAAGCCCATGAATTTCATGAAAATAACATGAGTTGCAGTTATAGTTTAACATGTGAATACATATATCATATAAATTGCATAAATCATGAAAAACATTTATAATTTTATGGGAACTGAGTAATAATAATTATGACTTGTATTTAAGAACTCATGCAATTCAAAGCATGTGTTCATGAATTATAGACAGGTTCATGACAATCATGAGTACAATTGATTAATTGTAATATAGACATAGCGTATAGCGTATTATGTTACATGTATTAGGGTTATCACGATAATGGAAGAAAATCCTAAACTTATGAAAAATTCGTGTTTTATGGAAGAACGTGGCATTGGGAAGAACATGGATATATCCACACATGGATAGAAGCTCTACATACCTTAGTTTTTCCAAAACTTGAGGCAAAGATCTAAACTTTTGAAGAAGAAACCCAAAGCTTTGAACTTGAAACCTTGAGAAGAGTTTTCATCGATTTCCGTAGCTATTGTTCATAGCTCAAACCACACTGCTCATGACCTCCAAATCAAATATCCACCATTCATATTTAAGTCCTATATGTTGTGACCACTTAGTTAAAATTGGGCTCGAACCAACGGTTAAATTATCGGAAAACGCCAAAGGAAGCTGGATGGTCGGAGTGAAAATCTACAGTAAAATTACTAGGGTTTTGCGTTTGATGGAGTGCATCTAAATTAATCATATTTCATTATTATATCAAGCATTAAATATCTAAAACACAATAATAACTCCATGTAATCCATTAATGATTGAGGAGCTTGCCTTTTTGAAGAAATCTCAAAGCTTCATTCCAAATTCGACCTTGACTGGATTTTTCAAAATCTAGCAATTCCAAATAATGATTCGGTGTTAATCTAGTGTTAAATTAATATAATTCACATAGGGATTTGAATAAGAACTAACCTTAGGTGTTTGGTAGCAGCTCTGGTCGAAAATCATTACATAAACCATTTTTGGATTGTATTTATAGGTTATCATAAAGGTTTGGACTTTAAAACCTAATCCTACAAGAATCGAGATTTCCATTTTATATATCCTCACTAAATTGGTCATAACATTTTGTATAGAACTCCATTTGATATGGGCTATATATGTATGGAAATGTATGTCAATGGGCTACAACTTTCACGAAGGGAACTTTCCAAAATTCCTTATAGATTTATTCGTAAACGCGGTTTAAGTTAGGCCTACTGCAAACTCACTTTAAAACATGCTCCATGGAGTTGCTTCCGACTCTAATTTTTCCTAAGAATCTTCTTATGCCTTGACTAGTTTTCAAAACACTTCCTACACTCCTCATCTTGATTCAGTCATTTTCTCCTTATACGGTTCAAATCATATCCCGAAGTTATGAGGTGTTATAATATATCCCCCTTGGGATCATTCGTTGAGAATGATGGTTCATGGTTACAAGTATGACTAACTCTGAAATTTTATAAAAGTTTTGGTAGGATTTCCTCTGTTAATAGGATTATCCCAATATTTTCGAACACCTACCAGCTAACCAAAGCACAACACAAGTCTCACAGGGCATCTTGATACGCATGACAAGACATAACATGGTAACTGAAGCATGAACGTGACTAACATGAATATTGAACTCTCTTGAATACGTGAATACTAATTATCATGAATACCAGTATGGCATGAACTCATGGATATTGAACTGAATGAATACATGAATACTATATATGAGATTTTGACAAGAATTTGTAGGCACGAATAACATGAGTATTGGCACATAAGCATGAACATGACATGATTATATGGACGTGAGAAGCATGACATGGGACATGAATGCATGAAGGCTAGCTAACATGGATACATGAGTGCTAAACTGACATAAGATAAGAATACATGTACACATAGATATCATAAAATGATATTTGATTGCCGAAAAAGTGAATGTTACAACATGAGATATGAAATATGAGCGAAGATAGGACCTGAACATTGAACTGACATGAGGTCTGAATACTTGACATAGTTTCCCTAGATATTTTCTGCTTTTCCATCAATAAGTGTGGATATTTGGGCGTTGTGTCCTCTTCTCCATCCCATATAGCCTCTTTCATATTTTGGTTTCTTTCCATCACTTTCACTGGAGCGACTTCCTTAGTCCTCAACTTGTGAACTTGATGATCTTTCTTATGATCCTATATGGTCTAATATATTTTGGACTAGATTCTCATTCTTCTCAAATCACATGAGGTCTTTCATAGGCAAAACATTCTAGAAACACCTAATTGTTAACATGAAACTCTGAATCTCTGCGCCGCACATTCGCATAGGACTTGCGATTCTTAGCCATTTTTAAAAGCTCTTGAATTAATTTAACTTTTTCAATAGCCTAATGGACCAAGTTTGGTCGTAGCAATTTTGTTTTTCCAACTTCATACCAATCAATATGTGATCTACACCTTCGCTCATACAAGGTTTCCAATAATGCCATCTTGATACTAGCATGATATCTATATTTAGAAACAACTCAATGAGAGGCAAATGATCATCTCAATTACCTTTAAAGTATCGGACACATGCACTCAACATATCTTCAAGTGTCTGGATAGTGCGATCCGCCTAACATCTGTTTGAGGATGAAAAATGGTACTGCGATGGTATCCATTCCCTTTTGAAAATTCTTCAATTTTTTTTTGCTTTAAACTGAGAACCTCAATATGATATAATGGACATTGGAGCCTCATGGAATCTGGAACACTTCTGAATATATTACTTGGCATAATCTTCTGCTGAATCGGTTTTCACTTGCTACCGATTTGGAAACTTAGCCACAAAATTAGCTACATTGTTCTTTATGTCATTCCATCAATAAGCCTTCTCAAGGTTATGATACATTTTCATGGAGCTTGGATAGGTATAATATCTGAAATTATGTGTCTTTGCCATAATTCTCACTATGTCAATCTACATCCAGGATGCAAAAATTTCCTTCGTACTTTAGAGTGCCATCATCTCCTCCTTGTTTGGAAGCTATGGGTTTATGTCTACTAATCTCCTCCTTTAATTGCAATATATTGGGATCATGAAACTGTTCACCTCTATTACTCAACTACTAAGGAGGATTTGGCTCTGTTCCGTACAACAACTCTACCATTTTCTAGGTCCGAAGTTGAACTCCTAGGTTTGCGAAAAAATGAACTTCTCCCATCATGATTCTTTTGTTTGCCTCAACATGAGCTAAACTACATATACTTGATATCTTTCTGAGATACTTTCTTAAATACTCATAGTACCGTCGTGCGCTAAGTCTTTGACCAACACCCTAAATAATAGAGTCTCACATGATGACACTACCTTTGTGACACATAACTGGGCATGATCTTATAGCTTTTCTGTGATCGCTTAATTGATAATAATTGATCTTGACACAAGTAAATCGATGATCATTTTACTCACTTCATGTTTCTTGTGCATACGAGACATATTTATTATGGAGACTCTCATTATTCCCTTATTACTAAACTGAGATTCTTCATATCTCATTCTAACCCTTCGGGTTTTTAAATATTCTACTGCGCTCATTGATAATTTACACATTTCTCTCTTGGACCAAAGGTTAATATCTTAATTTGGGGATCCTTCTCGCTCGTTAGGATCCAACCAACTTTCCTTATCTTCTGCAATTCTTTATTCTTTTTGTCACTAACGGCTCATCTTTTGACTCACTGTTGAATGATTTTCCTCACTAGTGAAAATTGAATTACTTATATCAACGAAGAACTAAATTACTTACACGGACTGAATTTACTGGCATATTCTTTCTTAACGACTTAACTTCGCTCACACTGTTAGTCTTAGGGAAATCCCTTTTTGGATAACTCTTAAAGACTATTATTCTGTAATTTCCTCTCTTACTGCTTAACTGATTTTCTTCTCCCACTGTCATTATCCTTCATGTTTATCTTGAAATACCTAACCCCAAACTTTTTATGCACTTTAGAGTCATGTCAAACTATACACATATGGGACAAACACTTAATCACATAAAATTAGAGGGAAATGCCACATCTTATCATCTTATAGTAATATCAACTTCTTGTAGTAACTTACTAACGTCATATTCTCTGGTTCTGATCTGAATACACTTGCACTAAAAAAATTCTATTCCCTGAAACCCAATATCATCTACTCTTGGTTCTTATGTCGTGCATCATCTCTTCTTAGTCATATGCATAGGTCGTACATAAACACATTCTGTAATATCATATCTTTTTGCCTCCTAGGTAATTTGACCTTAGGCTCTTTTCTGCTCAAAACAATCGTGAGCCTTTTATGCTCATGCACCTAACTTTATAACATGTTACCCTTTAGGGTCTTAAAGCTGAGTTGTCATCCTGACACTTGTAGCTCCATGGTCCAAAAATCCAACTAAATTTATTCTGTAAGGTATAGAACATACATATACTATCATGCAGAAACTTGTCCTTAAAATGGTACTATCACCTAATAAATACATCATGCACCATTTGGCGAGTCTTGGGTGTTAACCCGGACGTGAAAAATGCAAAGATCTCGCTATAGTCATACTTACACTTTCCTTTAGCACCCATAGGCCTCGTTGTATCCTTACAAGTCAAGTCACAAGAATCTCGATACACTAAAAATTAGAAATGTGATAACTACATAACCGAACTCTGGTGTACTGAATAACCATATTCCATAATGTATAGCTTGTAACTGAGGTAAACTGATAACTATAAAACATGACAACTGCCTATGTACTTTCTGATAAGGGTTATGCTCTGGGCTAGAGTAACTATGAATTTCGTTCCACTTTCGATATTATCTCAAGTATTATCTATTACCAACTTGCACTTCCTGATTATACCCTCAATAGGTAGTCATCCTCACTTGGACCTTGAATTTCCTTCATTGCTTACGTATTAGATATGTTTGAAATTCAATGGATAGAGAATGTTACTTACTGCTCTAGGCTTCATGGCACAAGTTAGAAAAATTCCTGAAAGTACTACTTTAATTGCACAATCTTGAATATGAAAGAAGTGAGACAATTCTAAATGTCTTGGTGGTCAACCATTTATATGTGGTGGCACACACAAATATATAAAAGTGATCCCACTGGATACAGTTTCATAGACTCCCTAATACACTTGAACTTAGGCTCTGATACCAAGTTTTGTAACACCTGAACCATGGCCTGGGCGAAACACGACACTCAGAGCCTGATTACATGTGACCGAGCGAACCACATGGCTGCTATATCAATATGGGCATTGAAAGCATGAAATATTAATGGTTTAAAACATGCGAAATATAATACCAAAAATATAGTATGAAATGTAATAGTGGAAATATCTGAGTAAAACATAGTAAGTCTGAAATAATACTGGCGTGACTGACATGACATGCTAACTAGTGTAGTCTATGAAATCTCTAAAATATGAGTCTGCAAAACTATTTACCAGGACAAGTCCCTAGCATACCTCTACTATAATCCATAATCAGTAAAGTAAATAGACTGACACTCCGAATGAAATGAGGCTCATCAAATAGTTGATACCGAAGGAATCCTAATGAGCACATCCGTCATCCTGAAACTCAATACCTGCACCGTGAAATACAAGCCCTATGCAAAGGGATGTTAGTACATTTAAATTGTACCATATCTAAAACAATTGAAAGAATAAGTAGGCATATGAAATAATAGAAACATGAACATGATATGACACGAATAAGCCAACATGTATAAAATATTGTAAAATTGTATATATGTATATCTATGGAGAGAGAAGTAGTATAACTGACAACATAAAATCATCACGTGGGTACACGTAGTCTGGTACCTGGCCCGACTAGTAGAGCACTTTGTCGGGGTATGAGACATGAACATGACATGAAATGATCCAATCAATAATCTGAAGGTATCGTTCTCTGGGCATAGCGACCCTTATTCTACGCTGACATATGTAGTTTCAGGCTATTTGAGTCTTCTCGGTAATCTATGCAACTCTAAAAAACATGTACTTGAAAGTAGTTAGCTTGTAATCCCATGAATTTCATGAAAATAACTTGTAAAATATGGATTGCAATTATATTTTAACATGTGAATACATATATCATATAACTTGCATAAATCATGAAAAGCATGTATAATTTCATGGGAAATGAGTAATAATAAATATGACTTGTATTTAAAAACTCATAAAATTCAAAGCATGCGTTCATAGATTAGAGACAGGTTCATGACAATCATAATGGCCTATCATGAGTACAATTGATGAATTGTAATGTAGACATAGCGTATAGTGTTACATGTATTAGGTTTATCATGATAATGGAACACAATCCTAAGCTTATGAAGAATT
Source organism: Anisodus tanguticus (assembly GCA_034509755.1). Taxonomy (NCBI): domain Eukaryota; kingdom Viridiplantae; phylum Streptophyta; class Magnoliopsida; order Solanales; family Solanaceae; genus Anisodus; species Anisodus tanguticus. The sequence goes on from CM067545.1 coordinate 55,502,736, forward strand.
CGTGTTTCATAGAAGAACGTGGCATGGGAAAGAATATGGATATACCCACACATGGATAGAAGCTCTACATATCTTAGTCACTCCAAAACCTGAAGTAAAGGTCTGAATTTTTGAAGAAGAAACCCAAAGATTTGAACTTGAAACCTTGAGAAAAGTTTTCACCGATTTCCGTAGCCACTGTTCATAGCTCAAACCACACTGCTCCTGACCTCCAAATAAAATCTCTACCATTCACATTTAAGACCTATATGTTGTGATCACTTAGTTAAAATTTGGGCTTGAGCCAACGGTTAAATTATCGGAATACGAGAAAGGAAACTGGCTGGTCGGAGGGAAAATCTACATCAAAATTACTAGGGTTTTGCATTTGATGAAGTGCATCTAAATCAATCAGATTTCATGATTATATCAACTATTAAATATCTAAAACATAATAATAACTCCATGTAATCCATTAATGGTTGAGGGGCTTACCTTTTTGAAGAAATCTCAAAGCTTCATTCCAAATTTGACCTTGATTGGATTTTTCAAAATCTAGCAATTCCAAATAATGATTCAGTGTTAATCTAGCGTTAACTTAATATAATTGACATATGTATTTTAATAAGAACTCACCTTAGGTGTTTTGGTGCAACTATGGTCGAAAATACTTAAATTATTTTAGGATTGTATTTATAAGTTATCATAAAGGCTTGAGCTTTAAAATCTAATCCTACAAGAATTGAGATTTACATTTTATACATCCTCACTAAATCGGTCATAACATTTTGTATAGAACTCCATGTGGGATATATATGGACGGAAATGTATTTCAATGGGCTACAACTTTGATGAAGGAAACTTTTTCCAAATTCCTTATAGATTTATTCATAAACGCGGTTTAAGTGAGGCCTACTGCAAACTCACTTTAAAACATGCTCCATAGAGTTGCTTTCGACTCTAATTTTTCCTAACAATCTTCTTATGCCTTGACTAGTTTTCAAAACACTTCCTACACTCCTCATCTTGGTTCAGTCATTTTCCCCTTATACGGTTCAAATCATTGTCCTAAGTTACAAGGTGTTACAATATATTTGTATTGAACTATTGAAAGCATGTGATACTCATCTCTATACTTGGTTGCATCTCATAATATCATGACATCTTGACTTATACTGTCATTTGCATTCTTACATACATGATTCTGTGATATTCATATAAGAGTGGTATGGATATGTTGTGGGCCAAGAGTCCTGAAATGTAAGAACACTTATGAGATTATAGAAACATTGAGATGCTATTGATACATGGAGAACGGAGTTGCATGCCTACAACATAATATTATTCAACCAAGTGCTGGGCTTCGATGGGACATTCCACAGGGCTATATAGACTTTGCGGGTCCCCTATGGGTGTACGGATCATAATAAAACCTGGATGTACTATATACCGAATTGATATAGGTACCTGACATATGCATTACATTCATATCATACATATACATGGCATTTCATTGATTATTTGTGGATGGACTCATATTTGAAGTGATTTTTGATGACTTGACTAGATTCTGGACATGAAAGAATTATACTTGCTATTTAGTACTTGGATTACTATTTAAACTCTTTTGGCACTGGATGACGTAAGTGATTATGGACTCTTAATTGAATAAGTAAATATGTGAACTTTGTGAATCATTTTGTGGACTATGTGTTCTTACTTGGATTATTTGGCTAATTAGTATAGGATTACTTGGTGTCAACTAGGTATTTATCTCTTTTTGCGTATCTTCCGTCATTGTTAGCCTACGATGTCCACGGGGGTGTGCTGTGTACTCAAGCTACACTTGTTGTATCTTTTTTTGATGTAGATACAGACCCGACTACTAGCTTGAGACCACGTGGCTGAGTTGGAGCAGCGGATCTTCAGTTGGGTGATGATGTTATCTCTAGCATACCTTTGGATTCTCTATCTCTATCACAATCTTTTATTCGAATTTGAGAGACATGTTCAGACTATGTATTTAGTGTTTGTACTTTGTTGTATCGTATTTTATTACTCTTGTATTTACAGACCAGATCATTTGGGGGTTCGCTTGTTGTTCAGTCTATTTCCGCATTTATATTATCAGACATATGTTGTAATATCTTGTTATCTTCCATTTTTATTTATGTTATCATGTGAGTGATTCGAGAGTGGTTCACCAACCGGTGGGATATGTAAGTGCCACCACGATTCCTGAAAAAGGGTCGTGACATTTTGATACTTGTATTGCATATGTTGTACTTTTATGCATTATAAGTGATTTCTAAAGACTTTATGCTAGGGTAGGCTGGGGAGTGAGTCTGTGATCTTTATGGATATTTTAATGTGTCAAGTTTTATGTGTGCACAGTTGCAGTAGGTGGGTGTCCAACCATGACCAAGACTCGAGTGAGTAGCCAGTATTTCTGGTTTAAATGAGCCACCACTAGACCTTGCAGGAGGCTTCAACTTCTATAATAATTCCATATCAGTCTATTTATTTATTTCTTGAGTCGCGTCTCGATTCAATTATACTAAGATCTTAGTGCTTCATGACTTGATATACATTTGGGGCATATGATATGGCTTTATGTGATTTGTATTATGCATTTGCACCTCTTTATAACAAGCAAGTAGTTGCATTATCTTATATTCTTCTTTACTCATTATTATTCACATCATTTAGCTAGAGAGTTTGGCTAATAGGTAGCAGCTCATAAGGTATCTTGTCATGACCTGAGTGTCAAATTTGAATCCTGACAAAATTTTAGAGCTCTAGGTTTTCAATTTTCTTGGCGTCATGGAGCAGTGAGTAGTAGAACCTTTCGAATCAGTATAGAGATTTCTATGCTTATCTTCGAGGGGCTACATAGGCATTTTAGGAAAGTTTTTCTTTCTTTTTTATTCTTATCATGCTACAATATTGAGTAAGGAAATAATCCTTCTTTTATTTCTTGAACAGATGGTTAGGATATGTTCATCCGCATATGCAGGCGAGGGGTGCGCCGGTAGCACATAACAAAACAAGGGGTAGAGTCGGGTCACGAAGACGTGCTCCAGCACAACCAACCGCCAGGACTATAGATACTCGATGTTGTTAACTCACCCAGAGTGAACCATTCTCATATAGTTATCAAATGTTATCATGAGTGCATGTTTAAGAAATAGTATATCCAAGCAAAATATCTCAATGACCACATTGGGACAACTTTGAGTAGCTCTGATGACATGCATGATGATTTTGATTTTGGGGATTGAAACGACAGAGAGGTTTCACTTTTGTCTTTTGCAAAGCTTTCGATTTGGTGATAGCTAACTCGAATTTCCAGAAGGAGGAGCACTTGATCATAGTTTAGTGGCTAGGACTTAAATTAAATACATACTCCTTAGGAAGAGTGATCGAGGTTATGTTAGGACTGTAAGGTTATTCCGAGTGATCATCTTACAATCCATCATAAACACTTGGTAATAGATCTAGAGATTAAAAAGAAGAGGTGGACGAGGGCTTTATATGACCACTCAAGAATTAAGTTGGAGGAAGTGGAGGGAGAGGAACATGACTAATGATAATATTTAGAAGTTGGGGAAGAAGTTGATGGCTAGGGGAGATTGGGATATTAGTGGGGACGTAGTTAGTATGTTGACTAGGATAGCTAATTGTATTAGGGATGAGCTGGAGAGGTGTTAGGGGTCTCGAAGGGTAACTTTGGTAGACTGATGGTGGAATGGAGAAGTCCAAGGAAAAAGTGGAAGTCAAGAAGGTTGCTTACATGAAGTTAGTAGATAACAAAAATAAGGAGCAAACAATGATGAATAGGGAGAAGTATAAGACTACGAAGAAGGAAGCGAGGATAAAGGTTACAATGGCTAAAACAACAGCCTTTGAACATTTGTATAAATAACTAGAGGACAAAGGTAGGGAGAAAAAGTTGTAAAGCAGAGATTGTGATCTAAACCAAGTGAGGATCATTAATGACGAGGACAACAAAGTATTGGTAGAAGAAACATACATTAAGTGAAGATGAAAGCATACTTCATAAACTCTTAAATGTATAGGGGGAAATGATTATTGTGCTGGGTGATTTAGAACACTCCGAGATATGTCAAGATTTTGGGATTATATGTGTATAAAGTTTTAGGAGGTAAAGGGGGTAATTCATAATATGAGAGGGGAAAAAGCGTACGGCAAGACGAGATTCCTGTGAATTTTTGGAAGAGCACAAGCAAAGTAGGTATTAAGAGGTTGACTGAGGGGAAAAAGCGTACGGCCAGGCCAGTCTACGATTTGATTTTTCCTTGCTCTGAATCAATATGGGATCACGAACCCTTTTCAAGAATATGAAAATAAAGTTGGACTTGAGAAGAATTTTAATACCAAAGACAGTGGATAGGTTTAGAAAAACGAGCACGACTTAATGGACAAATGCAGCAAGATTCTACACGTCTTCTAAGGGTTCGTAACCATGAAGAACATTGATGAACGAGGGTCGAAGGCGGGATCAAAATTTTAATTTTATGATTGTATTTTTAAGATTTTAACATTGAAACCATTATGTTTTATAACGAAATCCATGATGTTTCCCAAGTTTCAGGTTCATGTTACTATTATTCGTCTTAATTTAAGTGAATTTTTATAATTTATGTTCCGAGTTGAAAGTACTGATTCAAATGAACACCGTACCATAATGTTGGATCCGTCCCTGTTGTTCTATTGGTAATGTCTTCCTACAATATTTACGCACCTTTATTAGTGGATTTGGATATTAAAAAAAGAATAGAGTTGGAGAAACTTGTGCATTCCACACGTCTATTTACTTGTTTAAATTTTCCTAGAGATGAAGACAAATTCCAATTAGGAGTGCCACAGTGAAATGGCGAGCAGGTTATGAAAGTTGCATCAACATATCAGCCTCTTATCGACATTTTTTGTCACTTACGCCCTTTCTGCTAATGGCTTACATCATATATGCAACAATATTGGTTTCTTCCACCACAATGGGGCAATGGGTCCCTGCATTACCACTTAGAAAGCAAACTGGTGAAGATAGACTGACATTTTTTAAATGGAAAAGGATCAAAATTACCCTTAAATGTAACGTGTGAGACATTTATGCGATAGGTTAATGAAGGGAAAATACGAGACAAATCACCAATGTTAAAGACATGTTTTTTACCATTTTCGTTTTTCTAATGCTATCAATTCTGTGAAAGATGTATGGTGGATGGTTGCACTCTCTCCAATTTTTAACCTCAAGTCTCGAACTCAAATTTCTAAGAATGAAAAACGTACTTTCGATTGGAAAGGGTTCATCCCTTTAATGAGCGTGCCTGCTACGAATTTAGAATAGTCTTGAATTTGATATCCAATGGTTAACAAAATAAATTCATAAAAAATAAACAAGCCAATAAGAGTTGTGGTGGGATGTAAGGATCCCTCAACCCTTAATCAGAGGTCTCAAGTTCAAACATTGTGTATGAATTTTTTTTTTTGTTAGGGAGTGCCTTCCCTTACTATGAGCCTTACCATTTAAATTACTGACACCGAATGGAAAATCAGAAAAAAAAAATAAAAAAAAGTAACATAAAACATTTACAATAAAGTATAGTCTAGTATTACCTGTGAAAGTCTTCTAAACATGTGTGAGTTCGATTCCCATTTCACCCTTCCCCTTCCTTGATTCTATGATAAATATAGTAATTACTAATTTGGAAAAATTCTCTATCAGAAATAACTTTTCTACCACATAAAGGTAGATATAAGATCTGCGTACATCCTACTCTTCTCAGACTACATTTCTAGGGTTACACTGGGTATGTTGTTTTATTAACTTGGAAAAGTAACTAACTTACTGTCACTTAAACTACACTAATAACTTAAAAATTCTAACACTATACTATCAGCTTATATAAAAGGGACCCCCACCCCAATGTAATATAATGGAGTATATAAATATTTTTTAAAAAAATCCTCTCCCTTTATGCCTTTCAAGGGAATATTTCCAAGTATAAATATCACCCGTGGACACAACACTATGCACCAAGCCACCAACTAATTAGGTGACAAGAAAAAGGGCAAGCTAGCTAGCAGACGGTTCAAAAGAGGAAAGAGCAAAAAGATGGCACAAGAAGAAATGAGAAAAGGACCATGGACAGAACAAGAAGATCTTCAACTGGCATTTTACGTGAACATGTTTGGAGATCGACGATGGGATTTCTTGGCCAAAGTTTCAGGTTTTTATAAGGTTGGCGGGAGACATATATAAAATCATGACTATGCTTAACAATAAAACACTCTGAAAAGCCCACATACGGCGAAAACTTTTTGTTGCCGTTGTAGATTAGGTAGGTTTGTCTTGGACATGAGATCCTATTTTCATGGAGCAACTTCTAACTCTTTTTGTTCTATACAATTTTGTTTTTGTTGTGTACGTTTTTAATAGGTTTGAGAAGAACAGGAAAGAGTTGCAGATTACGTTGGGTGAATTACTTGCATCCTGGTCTCAAACGAGGAAAGATGACTCCTCAAGAAGAACGCCTTATCCTTGAACTCCAATCCAAATGGGGAAATAGGTTTGACTAATTTTCTAACTTCTTTTCTAATCGAAGGCAAAGTCAAGATTTCAAATTTTTGTGGGTACCGAATTCTAATCTTATATTACGTATAGATATACAATGAATTTCTTGCAAAAAAAATAGAATTTAGCTTAAAGTTACTAAGTTCTACCAAATTCCTAATAGACACAGTAGCTCCACCCGTATTTCTATTATGATGAGTCTTAATACATAGGCAGACTGGAACTTGAATACTATGGTTGATTTAAGAAAGTGAATTCGGAAATGTATATTTAGCTCTATGTACACTTTTTTTTTACATATAAATACGATTCGACCGGAACCACCAACTTAATTTTGCCAAATCCAAAAATCCATGATTGGATCTGCCACTAGGGGCGGAGCTAGTATAATGAATCCTTTGTCGAAAGATAATACTTGAAAAAATAGGATAAAAGTTTTTTTTTTTTTTTGAATGTACATAAAATCATAAAGCTCTTTAACATAAGGAAAACATTTTTGTATTTTTTAATTCTCTTGTTAGAATTTCTATTCGCGCTATATATAATTTAAATTCCTTCCTATGTCCAGATGGTCAAGAATTGCAAGGGAAGTACCGGGGAGAACTGACAATGAAATCAAGAATTACTGGAGAACCCACATGAGGAAGAAGGCTCAAGATGAGAGAAAAAATAAGGATTATGTTATTTCTCCATCTTCATCCTTCTCCAATTCTTCATCTTTTTCTTCTAATAGTCCTGATGTGGACTTCATGCCCATTGCTGAAAACAACGAAATGAACTTCTACGATACAGGTGGACTACTAATTAAGAAAGTTGCTGACCACGAGAAAGGAAAAAACACGAAGGTGTACTCCATGGATGAAATATGGAAAGACATTGAGTTATCAGCGGAAAATGAAACAATGAGTAAACCAATTATGCCATCACCTATATGGGATTATAGCCCAAACACTCTATGGATGATTGATGAAGAAGACACTAAAACGTTTCCTAAGTTTTATTGATTGGACAACCAGGATAACACATTTTTGGCTACCAAAGGATTATTTGTTTGAAGGCTATTTGTTTTTATAGTTGGTGTAGGTATTGTGAGATGAGTTTGTAGCTCTAACTTTGGTAAATAGCAACAATAAAAATCACAAAAGTCGCTTTTAATCTCCTTTGATACTCTTAGAACATGCAATACACCTGTAGGGTCCCAACTGAAATTAATGAATAAGAGAAAAAATAAATGTGTAAATAAGTTGCAATGGCAACAAGTTATGCAAAGGGTGGTGACTATTTTATATTTGCAGAGTAAGTTATATGCAGAAAGAAGTAGAATCAACTTTGATTGGTTGAAGTTTATGGTTCTCTTCCTATAGATATAAGATTTTGCTTCTGAGTTCATGTACACCAGTTCAGAAAGAGAAATACGGAGAAAGTTGTGAGCACCTCACAGATAGTAATAGCAAATAGTCTGAAGAAAAATAGAGAGTTTGAGCAATGTTATAGTAAGGTGCATAAAATAAAGATGGTTGTTTATTTTGAGTATGTAGTAGTCTTTTGAGATTACCAAATATATTGAATTTCTCATTTTAGTGGTATTGTATGTTGCTATAAAATAAAGATGGTTGTTTCTTTTTGAGTATGTAGTAGTCTTTTGATATTACCAAATATATTGAATTTCTCATTTTAGTGGTATTGTATGTTGCTCCTATCGAGTATTATATATTCCACACTAAAGAACTTGGCGTCCTTGTTATTCACTTGTTCTTGTTATTTATCGTGGATAATTTTCTTTGTGGGATATTATTTCCTAACAACGTGGTATCAAATCCATGACAAACAATGATCTTTTATGTTTTTAGTACCCCGTCTCACAAGAAAAAATTATAAAAAATGGTGTTTATGAATGAAAGCCATTCTTGATTCTCAAGATGTGTGGAAAAATGTAGAGAGAGGGTATACAAAACCTAATAATGAAAAAACTCTGCCTCAAAGTAAAAAAGATGTCTTGGCAAAGACAAAAAAGAAGGATCAATAAACAAATCACTCTCATCCATCAATGCTTGAATGAAGCCATGTTTGAGAAGGTGACCAATGCAACCATCTCAAAGGAAATTTTAGAGATTTTACAAATTTTCTCCAAGGAGTTGATAAAGCCAAGAAGGTTAAACTTCAAATCTAAACATGTAAGACTCTATGACGATGGAGTAATTAGAGGATTCTTTACAGGCCCCGAAGAAAAGATCGTGAAAAGTCACTAGATAAATTTCATAAAACCTACGCATCCTTCAAAGATTATAGAGGTGTAAATATAGAGAGAATGTATGAGGAAGAGTTCGTGTCACACCTCAACCTGCGGGTGTGGCTAGCACCCGGTGCCTTACTATCCCGAGCGTACCACAATGAAACCCAACGCCTGAATATATGGAAATGGGGCCGACAAGGCCATAAAATTCATGATAGGTATGGAGGTAGAACCAACATACAAATAGGACCGACAAGGACTCAAGGGGAAAACATAGGACGTCATCTGGACATCTCAACAATAAGTGATAAACAACGCAAAACTGATATATACATACAGAAACAAGATCGGCAAGGACATTGTACAGATCAACTGACAAACATCCAGGACGATAACGCTATATAAGACACCTAGATATACATACCAAGTCTACAAACCTCTATGAACAATAGAATTGTCATATGATTGGGAAAGGGCCCCGACCTATCCATCAACTATATATATACCAAAACTCAACTCATGACCTCTTACTCGGTAGCTCTGAAAGAAGTGAAACTTATCAATCAACCGCTGAACACACAAGCTCCTACCGGGGAGGCCTATTTATTCCACTACCTGAACTTGCATCATGAAACACAGCGCCCCTTGTAAAAGGGATATCAGTACGAATGAAATATAATGGTATGTAAAGCATGAATAACAATATGAAAGTATAAGCTGTAAAACAGGGCATAAGAAGCAACCCGATAACCTGTATACCACTCAAGGCAAACTATGAAACTCTGAAACTGTTATGAGACTCTTATACATATGCTTTACTATATAATCTGCCCTCCGATTATAGTCCTGGGTGTTTATAGACATGTATAACTGTCCAACCTATATTTGTTCGGTGGTGTTCATATTGTACTGTAGTAGTAGCACTTTTGGTCCTCTATAACTCATGAGACTCCTTTCTTTGCTTTGGGACGACATTTGGTCGACTCGGTAACTAACTCTTTGAACATACTCCATTTGGTAGGATGAGAAAGTATGATAGCTCTGCATAATAGCAGGCAAACAAAGACAAACAAGATATGATCTCAAGACGGCAAAATACTCCTGATAAGGGACAAATAAACACGAATTTATGATACTCCTTTAAATATTTCATTTAGAAATCGATATACATTTTAGAATTCATGTTTTCGAAAGAAGTGTTAGTCTTACATTTATTTTGTCGGTAGCTCACGAGTCCCTGAATGCTCTACAAATAATAATCTACATTATATGAAAGATTTCGATTAAGATCGAATCAATGAACTATAAGTCATTTCACTTAGACATTTCATCGAGCACCTAATGTGAATAACATTCTCATGTTCTCCTACAATGGAAACTTATATGTATAACAACACAACTGTAACACCCCGTACCTTAGCGTTAGCATGCGTCATATGAGTGGGAAGGAATTAAGATCGTAAATGTGGTTATAGTTGTAAGACCGTGTAATTTTAAGGAATTTCAAAATCATTATATATATTACCTTGATATGGTATTTTCCTTAAAGTGACATTTTTTTTATTAAAGTGTGATAAGTATAATTTTATATAGTTATTTATATTACTAGTTTTTGGATACACTTTAAATTATATACATGATATGAGGAAGTTTATAAAGAGGATTTTCTTTAATATATAGATAGAAATTACCTTTCCATAAGAAAAGTTATCTTTTCCCGTTTTAAATTTATAGTACAAAAATTTATACTTTTTAGGTTCGAAAAATATGAATTTGATAAATTATGTTTTGTACAATATTTACGTGAATTGAGATCAATAATTAATGGATATTCTTGGATAATTAATAGGTGGATATGGTCCATGTGTTATGGACAAGTGGCAACAATTTAGTTAATTGCATGCCAAAGGGTGTTGTGGCTTTATTTGGCGATGAGCTAGTATGATTAGTCATAGGGAGTTAGTTACATATGTCAAGTGAGGAATATTTTTATAAAAGTTAGTATTTCATTTTCATTGTCATTTTTGCATAAAAATGAATGTTGCAACGTACTTCCTATTTGGAGACGTTGTCCTTTTAGGTTTTATCCAAAAAAAGGGAGAAACATATATCAACCTTGCATTTAGACAATCATTTGTAGCTAATAATTTTGTTCTTAAATGAGCATACCGAGGGTTACTTTTTTTGAAAATAATGTAATGGGAGGATCGAGAAAGAGAAACCAAGGCTTGATCCGTAGCTACGGCCTTCTACAAGTTCGTATAAGTATCTTAGGACAGATGTCTACCGGATGAATTGACTTGCTATAGTAATCCGAATATTTTTTTCAAGGTATGTTAAGGCAAATACTTCTTTCTTTTGGCATATTCTAAGTACGAAACGTAAACACAATATTGTTCCATAAATAATTATACTCTTAGTAGTTAAGGATGTTCATGTTATTCATTCCTATGTACAAAGCATGTATAAATATGTTCCTAACTCCTTATTGAGGTACATGGAAAATATATTAGTATTATTAATGTTAATCGGAGGTGAAGCAGCATTACGTCACTCCGATAAGCTCAGAATGTTATATTATCATTCATGCGTTATATTCATGTATTACCTTTGACCCACATGTGTTATATACACTACTATATGGTATGCATTATATATATGTAGGGGATGGGAAAAGGGATACAGCGTTATATACGCACACCACCTGATCTGCTGGTATATGATGATGATTATGCCCACAGAGGCCAAAATGATATGATGGGAGACAGCGTTATATACGCATATATATATGTATGACTGCATTGTGCATGACACTTAAGGTATATTATGGCCCTCATAGGCATTCTACACAGACATGATACTTATGCATATTATGGCCCTCGGAGGCATTCTCCACTGGTTGGTTGTTTTTTTTTTCTTATGTTATGTTCAGGTCTCTATTATGCTATTATTCATGCCTGACATACTCGGTACATCATTCGTACTGACGTCCCTTTTATTTGGGGACCCTTCGTTTCATACCCGTAGTCTTAGGTAGACAGGGTGACGGTCCGCACGAGTAGGTTGCCGGTTCAACTGATATTGGAGCACTCTATTTGTTCCAAAGTTGCAGTCTAGTCGTGGTATGATATTTTAGATATCCATAGGGGTATGGCGGGGCCCTATCCTGACCTTATGATGCCATGTACTCTTTAGAGGCTTGTAGACACATGTCCTGTGTATAGTTGTCATGTATGGCCTTGTCGTCCTTGGTATGCATGTATATATGCATAGGTTGGATTCTTCTGGCTATAGGATTTTACATGGCTCTTTTCCAGTTTACTATTTTCATATATCAGCAGGGTATCTCGTGGTGGCCCTCGGGGACCATGAGAAATTATGATTATATGCTAAATATATGATTATGTGGTACTCGGCTGGTAAGGTCCGGGTGCCCGTCATGACCCTCCGATTTGAGTAGTAACAAACTTGGTATCATAGTAGGTCTGTCCTAGAGAGTCTACAAGTCATGTCTAGTACAGTCTTGTTTAAAGGTGTGTTGTGAACCACACTTATAGACAGGAGGCTACATGGTATTTAGGATGATGGTTACCTTTCTTCATGATCTAGAATCGTGCTATAGAGCTGAGTTGTAAGAATTCTCTTTGTAAAACTTATCGTGTTTATGATTACAACAATGACTGGTTCAAATACGGCTATGATTAGTAGGGGGATTGAGTGTAAATATGAGTAGTATGCTCTCTATTATGACAGATCCGTCAGAGGATATGAGTAAGTTGCTTTCCCAGGTATCGATGAATCTAGTAGTGCTAGAGGATTTGAGGGAAGCTCATATATCATCAGTCCTACCACCGACTCGTCTGATAAGGATGTAAGGAGAGCGGTACATGTATTGAATCAATTAGTTGTCTCCCAGGCACGACTTTATCCTAGAACATCTGATAGAAATAGGCCTCTTGAAGGATCAGGGAGCTCATAACCCAGGGAGTTTATTAGTCAGGGATCACCAATATTTAAAGGGTTCAAAGAATAGTGACGGTTCATCTTGGGTATTTTGACGGTCCATCAAACATCCCGTCAAACAACCCAGAGTCCTATTTTCATCGAAACGTACTTTCTTCAATTCGTTTAAGTCCTAAACACTCTAGTACCTTCATAAACAAGTTGTAAACCTTTATTATCCTTCTGAATGGTTGTACCTCTTCCTAGGACTTAGGTATCTATTAACGACACGACGGAATGAAAAATTACGGGGTGTAACATCCTTCCCCCCTTAGGAACATTTGTCACCGAATGTTAGAAATATTCTAACTCTCAAGTTTTTCAAAATTTTCGGCAGAGTTTCCTTTGTAAATAGGACTATCCAAAACATGTCAAGCAGTCCAAACATGTATCCAATGCCACACAAGGAAACATAATACAAAACTATCATCAATCGGTCTCACAGGACCGCTTATACTTTCAGAAAGTAAAGAGGGTTCAACCATAACTTACCTTAACATCTTCTTGTTGACATCCAAGTTGTACTCGTTACATTTTCTTCAAAAACATTAGTTACAGAGAGCACATGGTCGAATTTGATAAATCAAATTGAATAGAGGTGATGTAAGTACAGATGGCTTTGAGTTGGTAAGTGGTTCGGGTCTTGGTGAGATTCAGGTTGATCTGAAATTAGACAAGGAATGTGGGGTTTCCTAGGTTCTCGGTAAGCCGAGATATGGGATGTTTGGCGACGGTGTCGGGTAAATGGAGAAGGAGTCAGGTCAAGGCTATTTGGGTTTGGTCACGAGTAGTATGAGGATTGGGATAGCGGTCGGGGTTCGGTAGTTTAGTTGTGGTAGGGTCGCGGTACAAAGCTGAAATAGTGAGGTTTTGATTTCTCGGGTGGGATGGACAATGGGATGGTTGAAGGCCGATTCGGGTGGAACGGCTTGAAGATGTGTTAAGGTGATTTGGGAATGTGTCTCTGGGGTCTTGCGGGACAGGATGTTGGTGGTGGTTTGGGTTTTTGGTGGTGTTAAGGTTGCGGAAATCGTTCACCCTTCGGCTTCATCAATCCCCGTCTTGATATTCTCAATTGATGAAATCCATACACGGTTTATCCACTTTGAAGTCCTCAACTTCTATATGGCACATTCACTCATTTGATTCCGTGTACACGCTTGGCCATGTCACTATGTAATGAGGCTTCTCTCGGCTTAGTCATATTCCCCTCATTAAATGTGTCCTAGTGAGTCGCTAAGGGTTATTACATCCCTTTAATATGTCCTAAGTAACTAATACTTAACCAAGAATTTAATGACAACATTTTAAAACAAGACCTCGGCCACGACCAACACATAAGGCCAAATAAAGTACCACTCTTTGAGAAAATCAAGTGTTGTCTCCTAACCATTGCATACCCCATACATTTTCAAGTTCTTAGTCGAGTGTCGATAGTTAATCTTGGACAATCTCGGAGCTCTACTTCTTGTCTTGAATTGAGGAGCCGAGTATGGGACTTGATTTACATCATTCTCCCATTCTTTGGAAGAATTTGCCCTCAAATTTTTGGGGAGCACATATGAGGACAACTCTTGTTCATACCACTTCGCATATATATATCACAACTATCCTTAGTGAAATTATCAACATACCTGATTAATTGCATAACTCTGAGTAGCATCGGGGTCTGCTATTCTCCCTGACTCAATCTCTAGCATCTATACACTATGTGGCTTCTGCTCCCACACCAATAACATTCCTCAACATCACCCGAGCATTGACTAGAATGCACCTGCCCATACTGATGGCACAACGAATGATATCTCTCGGGACATTCTCTATCCCTATGGCCCAAAGCTCTATATTTAGAACATAGATCGATATCGGATAACCGTACACTGTTATGCCTCTCTACACATTGTTGACAGCATGGTCTACTACTTCTAACATCTTCTAGCGCTTGCCTAATTATTACCCGGGAGCTTCAATCTGATGCCTCTCTCAATATTAATTCTTCAACACCTGGGTCCATCAGAAACATTCCGATTTATTTACTGGTTACTTCTTCCTCACTTCTACTTGTTAGGGGAAAACTTTGGTTAACTGACATCCATGATAATGGACTTCTCAGTCTCTATAAAGGTCTATCCGATGAGGGTATTTGAATATGATCCTGCTCTAGGAAGATAATTAGGGTGTTGTCGCATACACATGACCACTCACACCTAACCCAAATGGAAACGACCGTTGCACTGATGATCTCTGTATTGTGCATCTGGAACTACTACTGAAATCGATGGCACTCAAAAGGGTGATTCCTCTAGGGCCTCAGATAGGTCCTCTTTTATAGATGAATCCTCAGACGGATCTTCCTTCATAGACATATATTCATCCATAGACGAGTCTTCTTCTATTGAATAACTCATATTTCTTTCTAGTGGCCTTATATTTCTCGGATCCATGTCAATGGATAGCTATCGGCTAGTACCTTCTCCCGTATTTCTAATCCAATTCCTGCTATCAGTACTTCCCTTGGATCTCGACATTATTGAAAAGGAAGATGAAGATGAAAAGATGGGGATTTAGTGACTTACGAACTTGCTCCTAACGCACGATCTAGATTTTTCAAGAAAGGTAACATCCTAAATGCCTTGTAGCCTCCTGTTTATAAGTGTGGTACGAAACACACTCATAAGCAAGACTCTACTAGACACAACTTGTAGACACCCCTAGGACTTACCTTCTCTGGTACTACTTTGTCACACCCCAACCTTGGGGGGGTGGCCGGCACCCGATGCCATATGATACCTGAGAGATATACAACAACTTATGGGCTAACGAGGCCTCTAACACCTACACAACTGAATAAGGACATAGCCACATGCACTCAGAAAAATCCCAAACCATACATATATATAACAAAGCCGACATAAACCTAACAAATCTATTGGAGAGACCGACAAGGCCACACACGACCATCATACACAATATGACTGTCTATAAGCCTCTAAAGAGTATACTAACAACAACTGATCGGGACAGGGCTCCGCCATACCCAACTATATACATATGCATATCAATCATACCTATCAACTTACTATACAACTCCAGAAGAATGGAGCGTGATGACCTCCAGCTGAGTCAAGTCCTATTGTGTGAAAATCATCTGCTACTCTATCTGTACATGCGGGCATGGACGCAATGTCCCTGTAAAGGGATATCAGTATGAAAGATGTACTGAATATGTAAGGCTGAAGCTATAAGTAAGTACAATGTTGTAAATGAAGCACAAGATGAGACCATAACTGAATGTATAACTGTAAGGTGAGGTTGTGGAAATACAACTTGTGCTCCGAGTGCCTCTGTGGGCCAGAATATGTATAATGAAAGATAATCGTATATATAATGTCATAGGCCTCTGTGGGCAGTACTATTAATATCATATCTGTACAAACTGCGCAATAGTACCATAGGCCTCTAGGGGCAATATCATTAATCTCATATATGTATAATCTCATATATAACGCCATAGTCCTCTAAGGGCAATATAGATATATAATGCATGCATATGATGACTTCTTTAAAGATTCCAAATATTCTCAGAACTCTTCAGAGTGACATAAGGTCATTGCACCTTCGACTTCCTTATGTAGGTTAACACTTCATTTGTTATTCTTTCTCCGACTCTATAGGAATCATGAATCACATTGTAATCTTAACTTTTAGGAAACAATAAGGAGTTGACTTTTATTGATGTCAAAAGAATGCTTTGGGTACAAGAATGCAATCTTGACAAAGAATGATAACACGCAACAATACTCTGATAGGGAAATCACTAGTGCCTTCGAAGGGACCTTTAGAATCCAGTTCTTATTGAATTTCATATTCTAATAATCGTTTCAATATGATCATGCCAAAAAAAGAAGGAAGTGATCCTTACATACCTGGTTCTTTTTGCTACAATCGTTTACAAGTCCTCGCTCTTACGAATAATCATCTATATCATACAAGAAATTAATATCAATATCGAATCCACATTCCATAGAAAAATTCATGTAGGTATCTTATCGACAACTTCAAACACCTCGGATTCTTGAATTCTTTTACAAGGGATAGTCATGTAATTTTATCTCACAGTTCAATCAAAAATATAGTTTCCATAGAACTTATTTATGTGTCCTTTGACAACTTTAAGCATAAACGACCCTTTAAGCTTTTCTTATATAGAAAGTCTTATGTGATTCCATTTCAAAATCCTTCAAACCATGTTCTTCTTAATCCATAACATACATAATCAATCCAATTATCCAATTCAACTTATACATAGAGTAAAAACAGCCCAACAATTCTTACCACGAAGATTTTCATAGGTTGAGAAGTTTTGATTATTAAAACACTTTCATAACTTTATCCAAATCACCAATTAATCATAATCATAAATAGATATGGGTAAAACTTACCTTTATGTATCGAAATCTCCTCAAAACAGTAAGCAATCTGATTTGCAAGGGTTTTTCCAAAACAAACTTTGTACGGAGAAAGAGATTACTATGATAATCACGGGGTTTATCACGTTACCCTTGCGTAATTGGCTTCGATTTCGACTTGGGATGTTGGGGTTTGTTAAATAGGGTTTAGAGAGTGTATTAGGGCTTGGGTTTGGGGGGAAATGAACTGTAAATCAAAAATTCCCAATATTAACCTGTAACCACAAGTGCACCGACGCAAAATGATGGTCCATTTGACGGACTGTCAAGCTTCCCGTCAAACTGCCAGAAACATTGACAGTTCAACTTGGGAATTTTTCCCGGAGCTTTTTCTAGTTTGGCTTTCTTGCTTTCCCCAGGTCTAGCTAAAGTCTATTAGCCCGAGTTGTGTTAAGATATGTGGCACTTGAATTTGAACCCGAAGTAGGATTCGCACCTACTTGATCTGACATCTTTAGATGAATCCCAGCAGCGGGCACCAATCGGCCATTACGGTGGCATTCTTTCCCCTCACCTCATCAAAGCGGATGAATCGAGTCGACGGATGGATAAGCTTGTTTTTGCGAGCGGTCAATTTAGTTTAGGGTGCTACCTTCTCGTTCTAAGCACCTTTAGAGGCGAAGCAATTAGTGCTACTTCCCCATCAGGCTTAACGGTGAATGCTTAGGTCCGTCAAACTTTTGACGGTCCGTCAAACATCCCGTCAAACTATCCAGATTCCTGTTTTCGTCGAAACGTACTTTCTTCGATCCGTTTAACTCCTAAACACTCCGGTACCTTCATAAACAAGTTGTAAATCTTCATTATCCTTTCGAAAGGTCAGACCTCTTCCCGGAACATCGATATCTATTGACGACACGGCGGAACGCAAAATTACGGGAACGCAAAATTACGGGGTGTAACATATCGGTGGAATAGTGTAGGTGCCATGAAACTACAATTGATTCAATTTCATGCATTTTAAAATAAAATAAATGGCTCATAAGGAAAGTGACCTCGGTTGTATATCTGCTTATAGGTGCTAGCAGAAACTTCTGACAAAAATTCCTTAATACTTTGGCATATTTAAATATATAGTATTTGTTGCTGCTAAAAGTATCCAAGCAACCACTTCTTTAATATTTTAAAAGCTTAGTGAGCGTTAACACCCTCATGCATACATCCCTTTACTATATGCATGTACTTCACAAAATTAGAGCCTATAATAGAGGCAGACACTGTGAATAAAGTAGCAGGGCCGCTCGGTACACTAAGTTCCGCTATACGCTGGATTCGAAGAAAGGTTGGACCACAAAAACCACAAATTAGAGCCTATAATAGAGACAAACAAGAAAATGATCTCTGGACTCAAACTTGTAGACAGGATTTAGTGAGACTATGTTTAAGATTTCAAATGACTGAAATTTAGGAAAAAACTTTATACAAATTAAGGGATCAACCGGGCAATTTAGCCCTAATGCCAAAAAGAGAAGATCCTTAATTTGAGCTTGTAAATGATATCAAAATATTATTTTTATTATTGGGATGAGTTCCTTAGCCTGTGGGTAACACGTCCATGGATCCAATTCTGAAATTCATACCATTGACCTAAGGATCAAGTTTGAGTTGACAAGAGTAGACTTTGATCCCGAAGTGTTCTTATATTATGAGAATAGTTCCCCAAAACTAATTTGTCCATGTTATTGTGAATTTGAATAGATTGGAGCTTGTTTGGATGGACTTTGGCAATTCACGTAAGGTTTTGGCTAACAAAATTCAGACAGGCGATGCTTTAACTCTTCCCTTGATTGCTTTTAAAAAAAAACATATTATATGTGATGTTTTGGTGCATTTAAATTAACTACTTTGTGTGAGCGGGTAAGCATGAGCTAGTTTGTGTGAATTTAAAATATTTAGTTAGACTACGAGGATTACTTTATGTGTTTATAAATTGTTTGATACTGCTTATTGATATGAGCATGATGTGATACTTGTTTAGCTGAGTAGCATTAATTATCACTTAGTTGAGCACGCTGCGATGATGCCAGGTATGAGGCTAATTATGCAGTGTTAGTGAGACGGATAAGACGGGATGGTCACTGCACTACAGAGGCAGGTAAGTCAGTCACTTACGTGTCGATGACGGATAAGACATGAGTTGCGTCTGGGATGGATAAGTCATGTACATATGCTCTATAGTAGTTATCATGTTGCGTTTATACTTTGTTATGTGCACTAATGGTTTTCCTCACTTTGTAGGATTACATTGGGTATATTGTTGTATTTGCACTAATAATTTCATTTTTATATGTTCATTATACTTGTACTGCCTTATTTTTGTATTTATGCATTATCAGTAATTTCTATAGACTTGCCCCGGGATAAGCTGAGAGGGCGAGTCGATGATTTCGCTTGGGTCTTTAGACTCATTCTTCTTGTTGTTCGGGTGTGTTCAGGTGGAAACCATGTAGCCAACGCTTAGATTCCAGCTTCTATCAATAACTCCACTTGAGGTGAGCTCCATGACTTGTATACTTTGAGTTTGTATGTGAAAACTCATCTTTTTCACTTAGTTTCCGCACTTAAATATATGTATGACACCATTTGAGACTATTTATCCCTTTCTTTATGTAATTATTGCATATCTTAGCTTAGAGAGTTCGCCTTACGGGTAATAGCTTGTCAGATGCTACCGCCATGTAGCCTTCTAAGTGTCAAATTTGAATCATGACATGCGGGGACGGAATGGTCAAGGAGTGGGGGTTGGGGGTGTTGGTAGGTGGAGAGAAAGCAATGAACTTGGAATATCACTTATGGAACTTGTTTTTCCTACTTCAATTAGGGAAGTCATTTTCTTCAAATTAAATGATTTGTTTTCCAAAAGAAAATATTATCCAAAATATTTTGACCAATCAAATATAAAAAATTAAAAATATGTTTTGGAAATGTTTTCCTCCGTATCAAACACACACTTAACTATAAGCATATTTCATATAACTACTACCGATGGTTTTATTCTTAAAAATTAATTAAAAATGACTCAATTGTTAAATATACACAATATACATGTGTATATTGTGTATATATGGCTCTCGATTTTGGTGTACAAACCATGTACATGGTAGATAAATTAGGTAAGGTTTTAGTCTCCTAGTTTAGGTAATGTTGTAGTGTAAATAATATTGTATACCTACCATAATATTTGTATTACCATAATTGTATAATTAGTATCCAAGTAGAATAAGATTTTAGGAATAAAATAGGAATATGATTCATATATTATAGAAATATGTAACTTGTATAAATACTCTTTCAATTAATGAAAATAATAAAGGATTATTTCTTTCATGGTATCAGAGCATTTAATCACCCGTTGGGATTCAGGGATCCCAAACATCCTCATCATGTCTGTTTGTTGAAAAAGACCTTATATGGGCTTAAGCAGTCTCCATGGGCCTGGTATACGCGGTTTGCAGACTATGTTTCGACTATTGAGTTCACTCACAGTAGGTCGGATAATTCATTGTTCATCTACCGTCATGGTTCATCCATGGCCTATATTTTGTTATAGATGGATGATATTATCTTGACTGCCTCTTCCGATGCCTTACGCCAGTCTATCATGACCATGCTCATCTCTGAGTTTGCTATGAAAGACTTGGGGCCCTTGAGTTACTTTTTGGGGATTGCTGTCACTCGTCATTCCGATGGGTTGTTCTTATCTCAACGGAAGTAGCTGAGATCATCGAGAGGGCTGGGATGTCATCCTGTAAGTCCACTTCCACTCCAATTGATACTAAGCCCAAGCTTAGTGCCGCGGCCGGCGTACCCTACGAGGATCCGACCCGCTATCGCAGTCTTGCAGGGGGCCTTCGGTATCTTACCTTTACGAGATCGGATATTACATATGTTGTCCAGCAGGTGTGTTTGTTCATGCATGATCCCAGAATTGAGCATATGAATGCACTCAAACGTATCATTCGTTATATTCAGGGTGCACTTGACTATGGTTTGCATTTATATCCTTCCTCGACGTCCACACTTGTCTCATATACGGATGCTGATTGGGGTGACTGTCCCGACACCAGACGGTCGATGTTTGGCTATTGTATGTTTCTTGGCAACAACTTAGTCTCCTGGTCTGCGAAGCGTCAGTCGTCTCTATCCCGCTCAAGTGCAGAGGCTGAATATCGAGGGGTAGCTAATGTGGTCTCGGAATCATGTTGGTTACGTAATTTTCTTTTGGAGCTTTATTGTCCCATTCTTAAGGCAACCTTTGTTTATTGCGATAATATTAGTGCCATCTACCTTTATGGTAATCTGGTTCAGCACCAACACACTAAGCATATCGAGATGGACATTTACTTTATCCGCGAAAAGGTTGGTCGTGGTCAGGTACGTGGCTGTCATGTCCCGTCAAGATATCAAATTGCATACATCTTTACAAAGGGTCTTCCCTCGGTCATTTTTGAAGATTTTAGGGACAGTCTCAGCATTCGAAGACCGCCCGCTATGACTGCGGAGGTGTGTTAAATATACACAATATACATGTGTATATATGGCTCTCGGTTTTGATGTACAACCCGTGTACATGGTAGATAAATTAGGTAAGGTTTTAGTCTCCTAGTTTAGGTAATGTTGTAGTGTAAATAGTATTGTATACTTACCATAATATTTGTATTACCATAATTGTATAATTAGTATTCAAGTAGAATAAGGTTTTAGGAATAGAATAGGAATAGGATTATCCTATTATAAGAATATGTAATTTGTACAAATACTCTTTCAATTAATAAAAATAATCAAGGGATTATTTCTTTCATCAATAAATATATATATATATATATATATATATATATAAAAAAAATAGAAAAGGCGGCTATAGCTTTTACCTATTTCATCCAGCTGGTTCCAAAGAAAATATATCGAGGAGCTAAGTGGTGTTTACTCTTTGCACCATTAGCTAATACTCCCAAGTATCGTAATCTTATTGGTCTTTGCTTTCACATATGATGACCCATCACATCAGTGAGAATAAAACAAATTGAAATAAACCAAATTGTATGACATTTTCAATCGTGAAGATGTTATTAATATATGCCAACCACAAAATAAGTACAAGTGGCCAACATGATTTCAGCAATGTCTTAATTGGAGAAATTGAGACTAAGCTAACGGTTTGAAAGCCTTCATGCATCGTAAGTGCGCAACACACTATCTATTAGCAAGAATAGTCCTCGTCAATTTATAAAGAGTTTTTATCGTTCCAATTCTTCGATGAAAAAGAAGAAGAAGAAAAATTGTTATTTGGTTGAAACTCTATTCACTACTAAGTGTAAAAATTTAATGTAATCAAGTCAGGTATAAGATAAATATTTATAAATCTCTATGATAAATAATATTTTGTTCATCCCAATTTATGTGAAGGTGTTTGACTATGTATGAAGATTAATAATAAAAGGAAAAGTTTTGAAATTTATGATTTAAAACAAGTAATAGATATTTGCGTGGCTATAAAATATATTATAAGGATAAAATGAGAAGTCTAAAGTTAAATAGTTACTAAATATAAAAAAAATATCATTATTTATTATATTGAAGAAAATGAAAAGAGTATCACATAAATCAAGGGAATTGGTGGTGGAATGGAGCGGTTCAATGAAAGTGGAAGTCAAGAAGGTCGCTTAAATGGAGTTGGTGGAGAGCATAGATAAGGATGAAAATAGGCAAACAGGGAGAGGTATAAGACAACGATGAAGGTAGCGAAGTTAGCAATTACAACGGCTAAATGACAGTGTTTGAATGCTTGTATGAAAAACTACATGACAAATGTGGGGATAAAAAGATGTATAGGCTCGCCCAGACGAGAGAGAAGAGGGCCCGAACCTGGACCAAGTGAAGTACATCAAAGACAAGGAAGACAAGTAGTAGTGGAAGAGGCACACATTAGATGAAGCTGACTGACATACTTCCATAAACTCTTGAATAAAGAGGGGACATGAATATTGTGTTGGGTGACTCTGTGAGTCGGAGATATTTTGGGTATTGTAGGTTATAATGTTTGAGAAAGTTATTTGTAATATAAGAAGAGGGAGGGCGACCGATCCAAAAAAGATCTTGTTGGACTTTTGAAAAAATGCATGCAAAGTAGGTATGGAGTGACTAACTGGCCTATTTAACGTAACTTTAGGACATCAAAATTCTCGAATAATGGAGGTGGAGTACACTGATCCCGTTATACAAGAGCAAAGGTGACATTCAGAAGTTCAACAATTATATGAGTATCAAGTTGCTAATCCACACAACAAAAGTTTGGGAGAGGGTGGTGGAGATGAGGGTGAAGACATATATGTCTATTACCAAGAATAAATTTGGATTCATGTCGGGGCTTTAAACTACATAAGTCAGTCACCTCGTAAGAAGATCAGTGAAAAAGTATAGGTAGAGGGAGAGGGACTTACATATATTGTTCATTGACCTAGGAAAAACATACAACAAACTCCCTAGGAGGATTCAATGGAGATGTTTGGAGGCTAGATATGTACGTGTAGCTTACATTAGGATGATTAAGGAAATGTACCATGGATCCAAAACTCGGGTGAGGATAGTGGGAGAAGACTCGAAGCACTTTTCAGTCGTAATGGGGTTGCAATCGGAGATTAACTCTTAGTCTATTTTTATTTGCCTTGATGATGGATAAACCGAACGACGTATTCAAGGGGATGTGTCATATTGTATGTAATTTGCAGATAACACACCCGCAACTTACTGAGGACATAATCCTAAATAGGCGAATATGAAAGGCAAGGATTAGGGTAGAAGAATAGTAGGCATTCGAGCATTGTCTAGTTTCCTTTATCAGTATTATTACAATTACTCTCCTACTATCTTATTCGTTGATTCTCTTTTTACATGGTTTCTTCCTTGCTTCAGTTATAGTATTATTTGTTGTTGCTACTGTTCTTTTCTCCATTATTTTCAAGCTTGACTTTTCCACTACTGTATTTCCTTTTCATACCTGATTTAATATGTTTTACTTTAGCCGAGGGTATATCAGAAACAATCTATTTACCTTCTCAAGGTAGAGATAAGGTTGCGTACACACCACTCTCCTCTAAATCCATTTATGAGATTACGTTGAGTATGTTATTATTTTTGTTGTAGAGAGTAATTAATAACCTTAAAAAACAAAAAAGAAATCCCCTAAATTTTGCACAATTTGCAACTAATATACATTAAATTATTGGGAGTTTCCATTACGTACTCCACAAACTTCAAACATTTCCATATATTACCCCTTAATTATGAAACTGAGTTATGCGTGCATTTTTGGCGCCAAATACGGTTAACTTAATTAACATCCAAGTAATCTTGTAAGAATTTGGATTGTTTAAAAAGGGATTTTAGCTAAATTAGGGCTTGAAAAATTGCATTTTTTAAAAGATTAACGCTTTGTCAAATTATTGTTTGCTTCAACGTTTAATTTTCTTATTTTTGTTTCTTTTATGATAATGCATTTGATTTTACTATATTTATAAGGTTATGGATTTTAAATTGAATTTAGTGTAACTGATTAAGTTATGTAATGGTTACTGTGGGAATTATTCATTTCATTCCTTTTTTTAGTAAGTCTTGATTGGTAATGTAAAGTCAAAGTTTCCTTGTGGGTTCATTTTTTCTCTTACTTCTCTTTTGTCCTCTATGAAATGCAAATGTCCCTCATTGATGGCGGAAAAACTTTCATTCCTCTTTATATTGAGAAGTTCTTATTGGACTAGTAAATATGCTAGAATAAAAGAGTGGCCTTGCGCCCATGAGAATTAGGCTTCAAAGAAAAAACCGACCGATTTGCCCTCCTGCCCCCACCCCCACCCTCACTTGCATTGGAGGTATACGTGAGGCCTAGTAAAATACCAATTTTGCAAATATTATTTTTGGCATTTTAAGCTTACCCGAAATATGTCTAAATACATACCATATTAAGGGCTCATTGCTATCCAGATTTATTCCCTGAAATTAAGAGGCTCATCACTATGGATTAATTGGTAGCCATTATCTTCCTTAAAAGTTCATTTTCTACTTATGTTTCTCTGTGCAAAATCTGTTTGTGCAAACTTCAAATTTTCAGTCACTAGTAGAAGTGTTTGATAGTGAAGTTTAACTCACAATTTGAAAGCGATTTTATACAATAATTATCAGATGGCTATTTCATTAAATAAAACCCTTCTTGATTTATCAAAACTTGAACCTCTGAATGGAAACAATTTTAAACGTTGGTGTCAAAAGCTTTTGATTCTCTTTGAACAATTAGAACCTGATTATGTTTTTTTATGAAGCACATGTTTGTGTTCCTAACAACACTACTGATGTTTCAAACACTACTCATAGTTCTACTGCTATTGTCGTTGTTGATGATGATGTTAAAAAGAAATTTGAAAGAATAACAAAACTTTTAGAGGACATCTGTTGAACCATATGACTAACCCTCTATTTGATTTATTTGTTACTAATAAATTTGCTAAGGAAATATGGGACAGTTCGGAAAAACAATATGGTGTTAATGATACAGGGAAGAAGTAGAATGTTGTTGGCGAGTGTATTAAGTTCCAAATAGTTGACAATAAGATAATCATGGAACAGATTCATGAGTATGAGAACTTGACTGCTGATGTTCTTATCGAGGGCATGAAGATGTGTGAAATTTTTCAGCCCAATGTTCTGCTGGAAAAATTCCCACCGTCTTGGAGTGATTACAGAAACCAACTGAAGCATAAAAATAAGAACTTGACTCTTCAGGAACTGATCACTCACATGAGGACTGAGGAAGAAAATTGTCTCAAAGATAAGATGGAAGCTCTTTCTCTTAATTCTTCTAAAGCCAACCTTGTGGAAACTTTTGGTACTGTTGTGAAAGACATGTTCAAAGACAAACAAAAGAATGTCCTGGAAAAAGGAAACAGGAAGAAGAAGAATTATTTCAACAAGCCGGTGAGCCAATTTCAGAAGTCAAATGGACCTTGTTTAGTTTGTGGGAAACTTAGTCATAGGGCTGCCCAATGCTATCAAAGACAAGGGCAAAACTCAAAGCAGGAAGGACAATGTGCTACCCAAGCTAATCTTGCTTAGTGTACTGAAGTGATTGTTGTTGTGGTCGTTGAGGTGAATCTGGTGGCTAATAAGATTGATTGGGTGCTGGACATAGGCGCTTCAAGGCATCTATGTGCTAATAATGAGTTGTTCCATAACTTTGAGGAGTCTACTGATGGCGAGTGTGTCTACATGGGTAACTCCACTACTGCTAGAGTTAAGCGTAAAGGAAAAATCCTGCTTAAGTAAACTTTAGAAAAAACCTTAGCCTTGATTAATGTTTTGTATGTTCCCTCCCTTCATAGAAACTTAGTTTCTGGAGTTGCCACGATCCAAAATCCCATTGTGTTGTGAGGGAACCTACCCTAACCAATAGGCGAACTACAGTCATCCGAAACAGAATAATATAATATAAATGCGGAAAGGTAAAAAAATAATAGAAGTATTAACAAGTCTTAGAACATAATACATAGCTTGAAAGAAATCTCCCGAAATCTGGTAGTCATGAGTGCAGAATCTAAAGTCGAATACAAGTCTGAATAACAAAATACAACTACTATCTGAAAGTACAAATGACAGAATCATAAATATAAGAAGGAGTTCCAGTACCGGGATGAAATCTGCGGCCCACCCTGGACTCCACGAATAATCTATAACGGCTCTCTGTCAAGTTGCTCCGCTATGGTCTGGCTCAGTACATGCACATAAAGTGCAACAAGTGTAGAGTGAGTACGGGAAGCATATCTATCCAGCAACATCATCGACCTACCCTAACTATAATGGTGGCGAGGTTTGGTACTTTCTGATACTTCTGTACTAATTAGTTAGTTAAGTATAAAGACAACTCAATTATCCAAACCTGCCAGTGGTTTCTATATATCAACAAAGTACAAGTGTTATCAAGGTCCACAAGTCTTAACATAGTTTCCAACAGTATAGCCAAATCAGCCTAAACCCCATTTAGGGCGTCTAGTCCCATCAAGTCTCACAACTCGACCTCACAATCGTTATAAGTCTCAAGTATCTGCTTTTCCTCAATCAAAGCCATAACATCATATAATTTACCAGAAATCAACACTGAGTACACACAACATCAAGTACATATAAAGATATAAATGAATGCAATGCAGATGATATATATGTATGCAGTGGTCATATGTCCCCGATATACACACGCTCCTGCAGTAGGTGTCACGTGACCCATTGGGGACTCATGAGGTATGGTCCATATGCCCATCTGATCCCATCGGATACCAGTACTGTGGCTGTAGTTTCATCATCAGTCATCACTTTCGAACTATGTATCATATCCAATAACCGGCTTCCCAAACCCCTTTCATCAATATCTCGACGATTCAAATGTCAAATATAATATATATGAATGTCATGGATATTAGTACACCATGAAACAACATAATCAATACAATCAGTATTATCAATTACTTTTTAAGTATTTATATGAGATGTGGAGTGATAAATACATGACAAGTCAATCAATGATACGATATAAAAATGGCTCCGAGCCAAAATAATCAGTAATCATACCAAACCTAAGAGGATTTATG
Organism: Anisodus tanguticus; assembly: GCA_034509755.1. Taxonomy (NCBI): domain Eukaryota; kingdom Viridiplantae; phylum Streptophyta; class Magnoliopsida; order Solanales; family Solanaceae; genus Anisodus; species Anisodus tanguticus. The sequence continues at coordinate 55,530,648 of CM067545.1, forward strand.
CACCGCGCTAATGGACCGAAGGCTAAACACATAATCTTCGTCAAGTATATCATACTAGTTTGTTAATTTCCCAAGTTAAGTTCACCGGTACCCGTACAAGTGCTCATCATCTCACTAGTACGGGACCCCCAATTGCCCATTATGCCCATTAATTAACATATATCATACCAACACATAATGCTATATTAGAGGCTAGTAAGTCTCAACTTGCCTGTTTCGAAGCTGAAGAATCACATAACAACTTTTCTTTTTCTCTGAGCCTCCTCACGAGCCCACTCTGATCAATTATGTTAACTAGATGAGATCAAGGGTCTAACAATACACATGTTAATAAACAAGACTAGAATCCTCAAGTCGAACTACAAAGGAATACCGAGCCCACCATAGCAAAATCTGAACTTTATTACCCAATTAGTACAATAACATGCTAGATATTCATATCCTCAAGTTAATTTGATAACTAAGCTTGATTGAATCCTCAATTTCAAGAATTGGCAAAAAGCCCCAATTCCAAAACCGTAGAATTTCCCCCAATTCCAAAATGGGTTTCTAATATGAAATTAATCAATTAAACATCATCCTCTAACATGGATTAACACTAGTTCATATTATTAATATCAACAAATCAATTACCAAACCAAAATCTCAATTCTCATCCTCTTATCTTTAATATGAAAATAAGCCATCGCTTTCCCAAATTAGAAGAATACACTAAGATAAGAAACTTAAAGGATTAAACAATAGTCAAAAGGGTGGAAATATACCTCTAGTGATGATCCCTCTTGAAAACCTCAAGAAACCTCTACTGATCGAGCTCCAATCCCGAAGAGAGAATATTTGGGGAATGAGAATGATTTCTAGGTAATTAAACATATTTAGACTGAATAGCGATTTCGCACTAGCGGAATCGACTTTGCAGGTACGGACTCTCTTCGGGAAAAAACCCATCCAATGAGGCGAGGTAATTTACTATTCTATACATCCGCTGGGGCGAAAAGAATTTCGCAGATACATGAACGCCTCTGCTTGGAAGTCATCCACAAAAGCGGAAAGTACACTCGACGGCAAGTCTCCCATCTGCGAGCCAAACCTCCGTAGAGGCGAACATGAAGAAGCGGACAAGGGGTCGCTGATGCGAACACTAGAAACTAGCTACAATCCAATTTAATCAAACTCTCCATTCAATATCTGAAACACTCTCGGGAACTCCCGAATACAAACCAAACATGCATTTCTATCAGAAAACACATTCTAGACCTGCTCCCGCACTCGAAATTCTCAGAAAATGTCTCTAAGGCTCGGGTTTGACCAAAGTCAACCCTTAAGTTCTAGTTTTATAATTTCAGAGCCTATCACTCAAAACGCACCTGGTTTCCTCGGGAACCAAACCAAGGGCTCGACTAAGACATAAATGTTGTACCAAAGCTAATGGGACCGATGAAACCATAAAAAGAGCGTGTTTACCAAAAAGTCAACTATGAGTCAAACCACTTTCTTAACTTAGGAATTTCCAACCTTACCAAAAGGGATCTGAAACCTACCCGATCACCTCAGGAACCGAGCCACCCATACCGGCAAGTCACCAAAAAGCAAATAAAGACTCAAGAAGGGTAATTTAGGAATTTCTAAGCAAAACAATTAAAATGACTTTTCGAGTTGTTACATCAAATACCACTTAAATAAACGTTCTTCCTCGAACGGTAAAGAAAATGAAATATCTGGACTCTCAAATAGCTCGGGGTAGTTAGCTTGTATATTAGACTCAGACTCCCAAGTAGCTTCCTCCATCGGGCAATTTCTCCACTACACTTTTACAGAAGCTATCTCCTTAGACCTTAACTTTTGAATTTGCCTGTCTAAAATGGCTACAGGCCCATCTACATAAGCTAGGTTCTAATCAAGCATCACTGAATCCCATCTAATCACATGAGAACCATCAGGAACATACTTCTTTAGCATCGACACATGAAACACATGGTGCACACCAGATAACCCAGGAGGTATAGCCAACTCATAGGCTACCTCACCAACTCTGTCCACTATATCAAAAGAGATAATAAACCTCAAGCTAAGCTTGACATTCTTCCAAATCAAATCACACCTTCATGGGTGAAACCTTTAGCAAAACTTACTCCCCAACCATAAACTCCAAAGCACGAACCTTTCGATCTGCATAACTCTTTTATCTGCTCTAGGCTGTAAGAAGCTGATCCTGGATTAACTTAACCTTATCCAATGAATCCCTCAAAAGATCAGTACCCCAAGGTCGAACTTTAACAGCATCAAACTACCAGACTGGAAAACGACACCTCCTACCATACAATGCCTCAAATGGTGTTATCTCAATACTCGAATGGTAACTGTTGTTGTATACAAACACTGCCAAAGGTAGAAATAGGTCCCAATGACCATTCAATTACGCAAGCTTATAACATATCCATGAAAACCTAAATAGCCTACTTGGACTGGTCATCAGTCTAAGGGTGAAATGTTGTACTAAGCTCCAATCTAGTACCCAAATCCTTCTGCATAGACCACCAAAAGCGAGAGGTAAACTGCGTAACCCGATAAAAATAATAGAAATGGGCACCCCATGCAATTGAACTATCTCTCGAATGTAAATCCTTGCCAAATTCTATGAATTATAAGTAGTCTGGACTAGAATGAAATGAGCAGACTTGGTTAATCTGTCCACAATGACCCATATAGCATCAAACTTGCCCAAGGTACATGAAAATACTACCAAGAAGTCTATACAAATCCGCTCCCACTTCCAATCGGGAATGGGCATCCTATGAATCAAGCCACCAGGCCTGTGGTGCTCATACTTCACTTGCTGAAAATTCTAGCATCGAGAGACAAACTCCACTATGTCCATCTTCATCCGACACCACCAATAATATTATTTTAGGTCACGGTACATCTTCGTAGCCCTTGGGTGAATGGAATATCTCAAACTATGGGTCTCCTACAACACCTTGTCACAGATTTTACACAACTGAACATCATCAAACTGCTGAGATCTAATATGCTCCAATAAAGAAGACCACGCCTTCATACATGCTAACACTTTGAAATATCAAGCCGTACAAACTGATTTGTCAAAGACTGAACGTTCATAGCCATAGGACGCTCTCCCACACGCAACATAGCCAAATTACCCATGTTCACTACCTTGCAACTCAAGGCATCCGCTACCACATTCGGTTTACTCATGTGATATAAGATATTCATGTCATAATCCTTGAGTAGCTCCAACCACCTACGTTGTCTCAAATTAAGATCCTTCTAATTAAATAAGTATTGAAGACTATCGTAGTCATGTACACCTCACAATACACCCCATAGAGATAATGCCTCCAAATCTTCAAGGCAAACATGATCGTCGCCAACTCTAAGTCATGGGTGGAATAATTCTTTTCATGAACCTTTAATTTCCTCGAACCATAGGCTATCACTTTCCTTTTCTGCATCAATTCCCACTCTAGAAGTATCACAATACATGGTAATGCTCTCTCCCTCAACTAGCAAGGTCAAAATCAGAGCGGTAGTCAATAAGGCCTTGATCTCCGGAAAGCTCACCTAACAATCCTCAGACCACTAAAAAGCTACTTCTTCCTAAGTGAACATGGTAAACGGAGATGCAATGGATGAAAGTTCTTCCATAAAACGACGCATATACCCTGCGAGGCCAATAAAACTCCGAACCTCAGTAATCGAAGCAGGCCGAATCCAATCTCGAATTGCCCCAATCTTCTTAGGATCTACCATAATACCATCCTTGGTCACCACATGTCCCAAGAAAGCTACCAAGCTAAGCTAGAATTCACACTTTGAAAACTTTGCATAGAGTTGTTTTTCCTTCAGAATACCAAGAACGATCCTCAAATGCTGCCTATGCTCCTCCCCGCTTTGCAAGTATATCAAGATATCATCAATAAACACAATCACGAATGAATCCAAGTAGGGTATGAACACCTCATTCATGAACTCCATAAAGGTTGCAAATGCGTTCGTCAACCTAAATGACATTACCAAAAACTTATAATGCCTATATCGGGTTCGGAAGGCCTTCTTAAGAATATTATTAACCCTGATCTTCATCTAATGATAACCGGACCTCAAATCCATCTTAGAAAAGACTGAAGCACCTTGTAGCTGATAAAATAAGTCATCAATACGCAGTATTGAATACTTGTTCTTGATAGTCACCTTGTTTAGATGCTTGTAATCGATACACATACGCATAGACCCATCTTTCTTCTTCACGAACAACACTAGAGCACCCCAAGGAAAAACACTGGGCGGAATGGACCCCTTACTCAACATCTTGCAATTGCTCATTCAATTCCCTCAACTCAGCTGGTATCATCCGAGATAGTGCCATAGAAATGGGCTGAGTGCCCGGCTTAAATATACATCTATCATAATTACAAAATTTACTGTGAATATTCGAAGAATATTCGTTAATACGCCCCCTCAATCGGAGCGGGAGGAGGCCGAACGCTAAGGCTGGATCGGAAGTCGATGAAAAGTTGTCTTGGTAGTCCCTTTGTGAAAATATCTGCATACTAATAGAAGGAAGGCACGTGTAATATTTTGACCTGACCACGGGCAACCTTCTATCGCACAAAGTGAATATCCATCTTAATATGCTTGATCCGCTAATGTTGGACCAGATTATGAGACATATAGATGGCAGATATGTTATCACAATAGACTATAGACGCCTTTCGTAGTGGACACTGGAGCTCCAAAAGAAGATTTCGGAGCCAACAGAGCTCAGCAACGACATTAGGAACTCCGCGATATTCTGCTTCAGCACTCGAACGGGATAGCATAGCCTGCCACTTGGTGGACCATGAGATAAAATTATCCCCAAGAAATACACAGTATCCTGAGGTGGAGCGACGTGTGTCGGGGAATCCTGCCCAATCTGCATCCGTGTAGGATAGTAACTTAGTTGGGGCAGAGGGGTAGAGATGTAATCCAAAGTCCAGTGTGCCCTTAACGTATCTGATAATACGTTTGAGGGTGGTAAAATGAGACTCTCAGGGGTCGTGCATAAACAGACACACTTGCTGAATGACATATGCAATATCAGGCCTAGTAAATATAAGATATTGAAGGGCACCTGCAAGACTCCGATATAGAGTGGGATCAGAAACTGGCGCACCATCATTGGCACTAAGCTTGGATTTCGAGTCAACTAGAGTTGGCATAATTTTATAATTTGCCATCTTAGCCCTGTATACTATCTCTTCTGCATATTTATGCTGACACAAAAATATGTTGGTTGCAGATCTGGTCACTGATACCCAAAAAATAACTCAGCTTACCCAAGTCACTCATAGCAAATTCAGTTTTGAGTAGAGCAATGATTTCATTCTTCAAACCGTCAGATGAGGCAGGAAGAACAATATCATCCACATATAATAGCAAATAAGCAGTGCTGCTACCTCGATGAAAAGTGAATAGAGAGTTATCACACCTGCTACATATAAAACCAATCTGCATAAGATACCTGGCAAAGCAATCATACGAAGAGCGGGGTGCCTGTTTCATGCCATACAATAACTTCCTGAGACGACATACAAACTGCAGAACTGCTGGATGAACAAAGCTAGGGGCTGATGCATGTACACGGTTTCTTTTAAATCCCCATGAAGAAATATATTCTTGACATCAAAATGATGAATCGGCCAATGCATGCCCATAGAAATACTGAGAACAGTCCGAATAGTGGTCGGTTTAACAACCGGACTGAATGTCTCACCACAATCAATACCCTCCTGCTGATTAGTGCCATTGGCAACTAGTCTTGCCTTATACCGCTCCAAGTCACCATTATCTCTGAACTTATTACAAAATAGCCACATACACCGGATAACATTCACACTGTCTGGTCTAAGTACCAAATCTCAAGTGTTCTGCTTGGTTAAAGCATTAAACTCCTCGCACATGGCCGCATTCCAATTAGGGTCCAATTTTGCTAGTTTTGGATTTTTTGGAATGGGTGATAAGGTTTGTGTGGAGAGGTTGAAGTGAACCTTGAGTTTGAAGATCCCGTGTTTTGCACGAGTCTCCATGCAATTCGTAGGCAGCAGTGGGAGGTTTGGACTTGGAGTCTGGGGCTGCTGAGGTACTGGTTCTGTAGGTAGCAGTGGCTGCAGGTTGATATGGGGCTATGGAGTCGCTGTGTCTGGAGGGGTGTTGAGTGGTCTCAGGTCGATAGCTGGTCGAGCAGTGGAGGTATTGAGCAGTGAGGGGTTCGACCGAGAGAGAGGGGGTGTTTGGTTGGTGACGACACTGGACAGTGAGGGTGGCGTAGCTGCTGTAGCAGTCTACGTCGGAATTGGAAACTGTCAGAGACACATCGACTGGATTAGAGGAGACTCATCTAGAAATGTGTAATCCGTGGTTTGGAATTTTCGCAGGTTTGAAAATGGATAGTTCGCCTCGTCGAATGTGACGTGATGTGAGATGATGACCTTACAAGTGGTTATGTCATAGCACAAGTAACCCCGATGATTAGGTGAGAAACCGACGAATACACATGGCGTGGTGCGTAGGCCTAGTTTGTGAGATGCAATGGAGGCCATGTTGGGGTAGCATAGGCAACCGAAGATGCGTAGTTGGTCATAAGAAGGGAACATACAGTATAAGATTTCCATTGGGGTCTTGTTTTGGAGGGTGCTGGTTGGTAAAATGTTAAGGAGGTATTCTACCATTTTGACAGCGTAGACCCAGAATGACGGTGGAAGACTGGCATGAAAGAGAAGGGTACGTACCATGTTATTGATGGTACGGATGATTCTTTCAGCTTTGCCATTTTGGGATGAAATGTAGGACAGGAAAAATGGAAAACCATGCCTTGTTTAGAGAAGAAATTATGAAACGCCGAATTATTAAATTCACGTCCATTATCACATTGAAAAGATTTTATAAATTTCTCAAACTGTATTTTAATGAATTTTTGAAATTCAAGAAATTTGGCAAACACTTCAGATTTGAACTTTAGTGGGTAGATCCATACAAAGTGGGAAAATCATCTAATAATACTAGATAGAATTTGTGACCCAAGGAACTGACAATCGGAGATGTCCATAGATCAGCATGAACAGTATCAAATGGAGAAAAAGTAACAATGTTGGATGACATAAAAGGAATACGAGTATGTTTGCCAAGCGGGCAAGAAAAACAGTGTTGGGAAAGTTTTCCATTATTACATTGAATATGCTTATTAGTCCTAAGAATATTAAAAACAGGATCTCCTGGGTGTTCGAGTCTATTATGCCAAGTTGGCGGAGAGATAGCCACAAGGGAGACAGGTGACTGAGTTCTGACAGCGGAAGATTGAGTGAAGGGGTAGAGGTCTCCCACACTATTGCAGCGCGTAAGAATTTTCCCCGTATTGAGATCCTTCACAGAAAAACCAAAAGGGTCAAATTCGACAGATACAAAATTATTGCTAGTGAATTTTCTAACAGATATTAGGTTTTTAATGATGTTAAGGGTGTAAAGGACGTGATTTAAGGAGAATGGCGGGTGGGGATGTTTGGTATGTGTGTTACCGTAACCTTCAATTGGAATGCGATGACCATTGCCGACAGTAATGAATTGAGGACACTTTAACAGAAGTAGCTGAGATAAGTTACCTGACGACCGGGTGAGGTAGATGTGGCTCCAGTGTCCATGTACCAATTTTTGTCGGGCTGTTGAAGGTTTACGGTGCTGAAGGCCTGGCCCAAATCAGTGGGGGCCAGGCTGTTGCCTTGCGAGTGCTGCTGGACCGAGGCCATGTGGGCTGCGCTCGCTACTCGGGGTGGCTTGCTTAGGTTGGGCCGGGCGAGCCCAAGAAGCCACTAGACCAAGCAGGCTGCTGGAACTGGGTCGCTGCAGTTGGGTAAGGGCAGGCAGGTGAGGCCCACTTCTGCTGATTGGGCCATATTGGTTGCTGTCCAGGCCACGGGAAATAGGCATTATTTGGGCCTGGCTGCTGGTTGCGGTTGCGGTTGCCTTTGCCGCGGCCCTTCCCTTTGTTGTTGTTACCGCAGCCTCTGCCGCCACGCCCTCCGCCGCGGGACTGGTGGTCTTGTGGTGGTAGTTGGGTGGTGTTGGCCGCCGGTGGAGTCATGCCGTCAACGGCTAGTGCCTTGTGATTATGCTCGTCTTGTTTGGCACGGCGTGTTTCTTCTAACAAAAGTTGTGAACGTGCTTTGTTGAAACTTGGGAGAGGGTCGGCTTGTTGAATCATCGTTGCGAGAGTATCATATTCACCTTTCGGTAAATCAACAACTAGTTGAAACACCATCTTGGTTTCTGAAACAGAAGTCTCTACGTTGGATAGTTGGTCGGTTATAAGTTTCAGTTGCTTACAATATTCGGACATGTTGTTAAAATTCTCGAGACATGTATTGTTGAACTGCTCTTCCAAATACATGGCCCGAGTATTTTTATTGTCTTGAAAAAATTCTTCTAGCCGGACCCAAAGTTCATGTGCCGTAGCACCTGATTTCATATTAGTGCACAATGAACGTTGAGAGGGGTTGTCAAGTGTGCCAGTGGATGAACCGGAATTAGTTGGGGAAGACATGGTGGCAACCTTGTTGCCGCCGGCCGAGCGGAAGGGAAGAGGGAGTTTCAGCCGAAAAATTTAGAGGGGGTTTTAGGGTTTGGCTCTTGATACCATGTAAGATATAATAATTTTCTTTAGGGATTCCATTCATTATTCACAATATATATAGTTGTACAGAAGTTGATTCCTAATACAGTAAGAATCTTAACTTATCTTAAATGGTTGATTCCTAATACAATAAGAATCTTAAGTTACCTTAAATATATATCTATCATAATTACAGTATAATATATTGTGAATATTTGGAGAATATTCGCTAATAGATTTTTAATACATGTCTAATGTAAGCATGTTTGGTGTTTTGAAAGTATAATAATAAATACGTTGAGGCAGATAAATCACTTCTTCAAAGTTCTATTGAATAAAAAAAATTCAATTAAAGAAAAGGGTACTTTTTCTAAACCTTCATTTAATATAAATTATATTTCAAAATAATCGAATATTGAAAGTTTTGTACGTTGAGGTGTTTCAATGGTGGTGATAGGCTCGGCATAGAGATTGAGATTGGTGACCGAAACAGCTTGGGAAGAATCCAATGAATAATTGAAAAGATCGACTACAAGAGACACAATCGGTGAAGCCGCTAAAGGAGTAGAAGTAGTATCGAAAGGGTGTGTTTTATGGTAGAGTTGCGAGCAGATGAACGACATGAAGTGAATGGATGTGTGGCAGGAACTGAGACCTCAGCAGTAGGTGGACGACAAGGCGTCGAAGTAGTGACTGGGGAGGACAACCAGGGAGAAGGAGACGTTGATTATCGCAGTGGAGGGACTGTAACCGAGGAAAACACAGGGCAGACTTCGAAAATTCATCTTGTGTCAATTATAGGGCCAGAGATAGAAAAAGTAGAAGCAACAGAAGACCCGAAGGAAATGATAATCAGGGAAGGAGTTGAATATCAGTACAATAAAATAGCAAATTTGTTACGGACGATTCCGTCACAAACACGAATTTGTGACGGATTTTGTACCATCACATAGTCTCTCGTCGTAAATTTTTAGTGATGAAAAACAATTCCGTCACAAATTTTAGTGACGGATTCATTCCATCACAAAAATATCTGACATTAAATATATTAAAATCGTCACAAATTGTGATGGATTAAAGACAGAAAATTCCGTGACAAATTTGTGACCGACAAATTCAGTCAGAAAATTATATTTTTTAAATATATAATAATTAATTACTCCATCCGTTGCATTTTAAGTGTCTTAGTTTGACTAGACACAGAGTTTAAGAAACAAAGGGAGACTTCTTAATCTTGTAATCATTAATTAAAAATGTGTGTGTTCTTTAAATCTTGTGGTCTAAAACTTGTCAAAACATACTAAATATAGAAAGAGACACTCTTTTTGCGATAAATAAAAAAAGAAAAGTAAGACACTTAAATTGGACGATGAAATTAATAATAACTTAATTGAAAAATCATAGTTGTAAATGCTACACATCTTACTCCTTTATACACACCATATTGCCTTCATATGTGCTTGTCTTCTGATGTGGAAGATTTTTTTTGCCAAAATTTGTGACTGAATTAGTCCGTCACAAATCCGTCATTAATTTTGTGATGGACAGGATCGTCATAAATTTTATTTTTGAAATAAAGAAATTATCTTAATAGAATTTGTGACGGATTATTCTGTTCGTCACAAATTTGCGACGGATTTGTAAGAGATCTTCATTTCCGTTACAAATTTGTGACAGATTTGTGACAAAGCGTTATTTTAGTCAAAAAATTGTGATGGAATTGTGATAGATTATTTTATCATCTTAAATTTGTGACGATTTTAATATATTTAAAATTCGTCTAAAATAATTTAATTCTATCACAAATAAGTTAATTTTGTCACAAATCCGTCTCAAATCCATCACAAATTCATCACAAATAAGTTAATTCTGTCACAAATCCGTCTCAATTTTGTGACGGACTTGTCTGTCATGAATATTCTGTCACAATTATATATTTTCCTTCTATTGAATGCTACTTCAAAGGGAGATTTGTCTTAAATAGTGGGTGTGGGGAGCCGATCGATTAAGTATAGGACAGTTTCGAAAGCGAAGTGCCTTAACTTGGATGGGTGAAACTATGAGCCATTAAATTGACTCGATTTCTACTTTATGATACTCCCTCCCCCTCAATTTATGTGATATAATTTGAGTCGATACGGAGTTTTAAAAATAAATGAAGATTTTTGAACTTTATGATCTAAAACAAGTCAAAAATATTTGCGTGGTTATAGATCATTTCGTTATACGTAAAAGGTAAAGGTAAAGGTTAAAGTTAAATTATTGCAAAATAAGAAAATGTATCATTCTTTTTTGGACGGATTAAAACGGAAAGTGTATCACATAAATTGAGACAGAAGGAGTAATGTTTTCCCTCGACTTTTTCCCTGTTCATGATTATGAGGACAAGAAATTCGATGAATGATTCCCAATTATGTGCAAAACGATGATAATGGTCTAAATTCACTGCCCAGTCAGTTAGAATAGATTTAAGGTTAGTGTAAAACTGGTGTTCGAAGCGTGAAATTGAGAAAAAATTGTAAGAAGATCGAATTTGCAAACATAAAATACAACCGAGTGTAACCAGAAAAATCATCCACAAAAATAAGAAGGAATATCCTTGAGAAGATAAAAACAGAGAAGGGCCCGAAACATCAAGAAGAAGAATTTTTAATAAAGCTGTACTTTTATTGGTGCGAGGAGGAAGGTATAATCTATGCGACTTGGTTGACAAGCACTACATAAGCATTTTTATTAAGAACTAGAAGTAGAAAGCCTATGACTAGATAACACTTGACTCGAGTATGAAAGCCTATGACTAGATAACACTTGACTCGAGTATTAGTTTATGAGAATGTCCAAGCCGGAGGTAAGGGTGGCCAACGGGTCGTGTACGGGTGGGTCCCGGCGGGGCGGGACCCAACGGGACGGGGTAGGGCGGGATCGGTACCCGGCGGGACTGGCAGGTTCCGCCGATGTCCCGTCCCGGTCTCTGTCCCGTCGGAAAAGGGGACCGTTAAATATCGGGTCGGGCGGGATGGGGTCGTGGCGGGATCAAGGTTTTCGGTTTTTTTTTTTGCACTTAATTTTAAAAAATAACATATATATATAAACAATTCAATAATTGAATAAGATAGTGTAATAAAAACATCTCAAAGCTATTTTTATGCCTCTTATATTATTTAATAGAAATATAATTTTTTTTGTAATACAATTTCAAAATTGCAACTTTGTGGTGTTGAAAGTTGCAAATAACATAGTAAAATTACAATTAAAAAATTACATATGTAAAAACACCTTTTCTAGTTTCTTTATAATTTCTTGTGGTTCTTCGGTTGAAATTGGTATTTGTTGGTCAAATTGCTCCACGTCCCTTCCACCTCCGTCGGATAAGATTTCGTTGTGGTTTTCATCTTTTTCTTCGTTGATCTCCGGTTGACCGCACCTTCTCTGCGCCCCTCGTATCCAATCTCTGAATAATACAGCAATCTCCAAGATGTCTCCCTCTAATGAGTGTATGTGCTCTCCTATTTGAAATCTGCAGGCCAAAAAAGCGCTTTCAGACGCTGTTGATGACGCTTGAATGTTTAACACATCTCGGGCCATCTTTGACAGTATCGGAAATGTCTTCTCATTCTCCCTCCAATAATTCAGCAGGTCTTCACTTCCTTCTTCATTGAGAACTGCTTGGTACGATATAACACCCTGCAAAACAAAAACATCAAACTCGCTAACTTGATTAGTAGTATTACCACTATACATTCTACGTCTAAGACTTTCAATACTAGCCGCAGAAACGGCATGTCTTTTTTGAGGTTGTGTTGTTGAAGAAGAAGAAGAAGAAGAAGAAGATGGTATGGAAGTCGGTTGGTTGCAAGCACTTTCTTGTTGGTAATTCCTATATATATTTTTGCATTCATCTTGTATGCTAGACAACACTTCTTCTTTAGTTTGTTCAATAGGTGGTGGGTCATTTGGATTTTTTGGAGTTGGAGGTGGAAGTACTGCTATACAATCATAAATAGTTTCAATAAGTGATTTATAACCATCTATTTTAATAGTCGAATTTAATACAGCACCAATAATATAAATAGTGAAAATAGGAATAAAATATTTTTTTATTTTGATAAATATTTGTTTAATAGGTGCCTTATAAGTTGATTTTTCCATATATTCACTAAGTAATAAAAATATTAGAGCTTGAGCGGAATTGACTACGCTTGAGCGGACCCAATGTGGCGGACAAAACCCTCTCTGAGGCGGTGTCACTTGACACCTTGCCTCAGTGCCACGACTCTACAGGAGCGGACTTGCTCCTACGGACAGACCCTCCGCCATGGTGGGCATTTCCCACTTCCCAATACCTCTCTTCGGCGAGCCAACCTCCCTCCAAGGGGGACATGCCAGAGCAGAAATAGGTTCCGCTAGAACGAACACCAGACACAAAAAGGGAAAACAGTCCAAACTTTCATCAAACCTCCGAAACACTCCCGAGACCCCCCAAACACAAGCCAAACATGCTTGTCTATGGTAAATAGTGTCTCAAACTTGCTCGTACCCTTGGATTTCATATTTAATTAAGTTAAGGGATACTTTTCTGAAGAACTACCTTGGAAAACTAAATAACCTAACTTTACAAATAAAGCTATATAACACGTATGATTGCCTCGGAAAGAAAACCAATGACTTGACTAGGTCACAAATGACCCTTCGGAATTATCGAAAGTGACGGAACCCAAAAATGAACTCATCCGGCCAAAAGTGAACTTTGAGTCAACCTAACCAACTCCAAGTTTCTAGACTTTAGGTTTTTCATCTGAAACTCATATAAATGAAACTCGGGATCCATGCCACTCATTTACGCACATCAAAAACCTCACATAGGTTCTACGGGAATGGTCAATTAAGCAAATAAGAGTCTTTAGCTAAAAATAATCAAACAGGTCGTTACACCAGATTATCCCATGAAGGCTATACGCCTCGATAATGCTGCAGAATTTACATCTCAAGCTTTTGATGATTATTCTATAGAATTTACATTTCAACCTCGATGATGCTTGAGGTCTAGAAAATCATTCACTTGCAGAAAATAGCAAACCATACAACAGACTCATTTACTGATTTGAAAAGAATAACTAAGTCACATATCCCTGTAGAGAATGTGCCTATCTGAATTGATGTCCCAGCAAGACCATATACTAGTGTCATAGCTACTGAATCTCATACAGTCCTGTAGCGTGGTAGACCATTGGGTTCGAAGGATAGAAATCGAAGAAAAAGAAGAACAAGTAGTGGTCAAAATGGCACTATAAAAGAATCTCATGAAGAGAATCAAGATCTGATTACTCCTTATATTCCTGAAGATATCAGTGAACCCAATACTCAAGTGAGTAAAGAACTATCATTATGTTCTACTGGTGATGGGATAAATTTGAATTGATAAAAAAATGATAGTGGATAATGTTTTTGTATATAATGTTGCAATGAATATTATAAAATACAATGAGGATCAAGAACCTCTATTCGTCGAAGAATGTCAACGAATATGTGATTGGCCAAAATGGAAAGAGGTAGTTCAATCAGAATTGAATTCACTTGCTAAACGCGAGGTTTTTGGACCTGTAGTCCAAACGCCTGATGGTGCAAAATCAATTGGTCATAAATGGGTCTTTATGCGAAAAAGAAATGAGAGAAATGAAATTGTCAGATACGAGGCATGCCTTATTGCACAAGGATTCTCTCAAAGACCCGATGTCGACTATCATGAAATATATTCACATGTTATGAATGCAATAACATTTTGATATCTCATCAGTTTAGATGTACTTCAAAACCTTGAAATACATCTTATGGATGTAGTGACAGCTTACCTTTACGGATCACTTAATAATGAAATTTATATGTAAGTCCCAGAAGGATTAAAGATACCTGAAGCATATCTTTCAAAGTCTTAGGAAATGTACTCAATCATATTACAACGATCATTATATGGTCAAAAACAATCATGCCACATATGGTATAATTGTCTTAGTGAGTACTTGATAAATAAAGGTTATATAAATGATGCCATTTGTCCATGTGTTTTTACTAAGTAAACAGAATCAAAGTTTGTTATACTTGTTGTTTATGTTGATGACATAAATCTCACTAGGACTCCAGAAGAGCTCCAAAAGGCAATTGAATATCTAAAGAAAGAATTCGAAATGAAAAATCTTGGAAACACAAAACTTTATCTTGGCCTGCAAATTGAACATTTAGAAAATGAGATCTTTATCCATCAATCTGCCTATACTAAGAAAGTTTTAAAATTATTTTACATGAAAAGTGCACATCCTTTAAGTACTCCAATAATTGTTCACTCACTTGAAGTGAGTAAAGACCCGTTCCGACCTCAAGAAGAAAATGAAGAGCTTCTTGATCCTGAAGTACCACATCTTAGTGTCATTGGTGCACTTATGTATCTTATTAATGCTACAAGACCTAACATAACATTTTCCATTAATTTGCTAGCAAGATATACCTCTTCTCTTACACAGAGACACTGGAACAGAATTAAGCATATACTGCGATATCTAAAGAGAACTATTGATAAGGGTCTATTTTATGCTAACAAAGATAGTACAGTTCTTTTTGGTTATGCAGATGCAGATTATTTATTTGACCCACACAAAGCTCGGTCTCAAACGAACTATATGTTTACATGCGGAGGTGCTGCTATATCATGACGATCTACAAAGCAGTCTGTTGTTGCTACTTCTTCAAATCATGCTGAAATAATATCTATTCAATAAGCAAGTAGAGAATGTGTGTGGTTGAGATCAATGATACATCTCATCAGAGGAAGATGTGGCCTGAAGTGTGATACAAAAATACCCACAGTCTTATATGAGGACAATGGTGCATGCATAGCTCAATTAAAAGAAGGATTCGTAAAAGGAGATAAAATGAAACACATCTCACCAAAGTTATTCTTCACACACGATCTCCAGAAGAATGGTGATATTGATGTGCGACAAATTCGTTCAAGTGGCAATCCTGCAAATTTGTTCACTAAATCTTTGCCACCTTCAACTTTTGAGAAGATGGTAAATAAGATAGGAATATGAAACATATGAATTATGGTCTTCATCATGGGGAATAAATATGTGTTGCACTCTTTTCCTTAATCAAGGTTTTGTCCCATTGGGTTTTCCTAGTAAGGTTTTTTAACGAGGCAACTTGTAACTCGTATTACTAGATGTGTACTCTTTTTTCTTCACTTGATTTTTTTCCACTGGGTTTTTCCTAGTACGGATTTAACGAGGCACATTATCTAGTGATAAACATCCAAGGGGGAGTGTTATAAATACACTGTATTATAGATGTCCATTTAAATACTCTACAACTGGATAAGCTTGAAACTGGATAAGCTTGAAACTGAATAAGCTTGAACCTGGATAAGCTTAAAATTAGATAAGCTTGAAACTGAATAAACTTGAAATCAAGCAAGCAGCTGGTCAGCAACTTCTTTTCTTCTATAAATAGTAAGTTAATTCAATTTATTTGGACATTAGTTTAAAATTAAATAATATATTAGTCTCTCTATATATAGTTGTCTCTGATGTATTTACTTTATAATCTTTATTTTATAATAACATTCTATATGTAAAATAAATCTTTTTAGTTATAATTATACTTGAAGCCTGACTTTTGCATAGTTTCCTACTATTGATTTCCCACTTCTGAAACCCTCTTTCTTATTTGACATATTTTCTCTTATCATAATATTTTCATGTCCGATGCCTCACATCACCAGGTGATCAATGGCCTTTGCTAAAGTCAAGGGACAAAAACTTTCCAAGATCTCTCAAAGTCCGACTTTTCCCAAATAAACCAAGCATGACTCTCCCTTTCAAGTGTTTTTGTCTATCTTGAGTGATTAATTTGAGAAATCACACAATACAATGATTGATATATAAATCATCTCAATTATCAATTTATCATTAATTTAGTGATAAGTCGCTAAAATTTGATTTGACCCCCCCACCCCCCCCCACCACCCCACCCTCTCTTTTTCCACATAAATGAGTAGTTTATCATGAGCTCTTTTCAAGAAATTTAAAATAGAGTAGGAAGGAGAAAGAATTAGTATAGAATGGGCCTATCGACAAGGATTCTGATTAGTTGGACTTCAATGCAGGAATATCAAATGAAAAATTAAAAAAATAATATCTACCAAGTACGTACTTGTGAAGGTTAATTTAAACAAACAGAACAGTACTACTTGAGGAAAAAATAGAGCAAGAGATTTCTAGAAGCAATGACAATTTCTAATCTAGCACTTCATTTGCAGCACTAATTGAAGAGGTTTGTTACCAAGAAGAGCATTGATCCATTGGTCATGTCTCTTCCTTCATTTTTATAACTTACTGCTTCCTCCATCCCATATTAATTGTAACATTTTTTTTTCATGCCCCTTAAAAAATAATAAATAAAAAGTGTATTTTTATTATATTACCATTATCTCTCTCCAATAAATTGCACTCTAATAAATATTAATTATTTTCAAGAACACTTAATATTAAAGGTATCATCTTAATTTTATAAAATAATAAATATTTTGAAATTAATAGTTTTAGTCGGTCAAGAGCAAACAGAGTCTATTGAAGAATATGAGGGACAATTTTAAGAACGTTTTGCAAGGGCTGGTAGATATGTGGTAGTTGATCAACATGTCAACTTGTTACGAGGTTGAATGAATCAATTTAGGTGGATGTTGAAATGCATAAACCACCGGATTTGGTTCATGTCATGAGTCTCGCTAGAGCTTTTGAATAGAAGGTGCAAGTATCACGCACCATCGATTTTTACAGAGGGGTGTGGCAAGGCATTAAATTAAAACATGTTCAGTTTTGTTACCAATCAAGTGTTACCTAGTATCAAGGGGAACACACAATCTAAAGCATTTGGTAAAACAACAAACTTTGCGCCAAGTTCCTTCATCAGAAAATTAATCCGGGTAGAAATTGCAGAGCGTAGAGGTAAAGGGCTATGTTATAACTGTGATGAACCTTATACATAGCCCATCAATGCAAAAATATATTTAGGATAGACTTGGAAGATACTCCTGAGTGCCAAAATTAAAAGGGACACTAAAGCGGTAAAGAGATAGAATATTTTGGGAGAATTTTCTCAGCCTTTGTATTTACAATATGACATCCTTATATATAAGTAAGTTACTGCCTAAGCAAACCAAAATCTAAAAGGACTACAATTCCTATATTACCATAATTACAAGTAACCCTCTTCTAATAGAACTACAATTCCTATATTATCATATATATAGAGAGAGAGGGATAGATAGATACACACCTTCCTCCAGTCGTGAATGTGTCACACATCTTTTTGTTTGTTTCGGAGCCGTTTGTTTGGGCGGTGCGTACTAAACCCACTACGTACCACACCACCGGGTGCCTCGCCTGAATGCCGAGTCTTTCTCTGTCGTCAAGTCGACGTCGTCGTCACCTGCAAGATAAGGCCAAAAACTTGACTTTACTAAACAAGCGAGAAAGGCTCTTTCTAACATATTAGTCAAGCGCGCTAGCTGCAATCAATAAACAAAGCTAACTAGAAATAGAAAGTGCTTCAAAAGGCGTTAGCTACCTTCTTGCTGACAGCACAACTAGGTGCTGACACTCAATTAGTAGTGTTGGCACGTCACTCGGCTCACTTCGGTTGCAAAGACTTTCTTCTTAGGCATATATATATATATTATATTTCCACCACTATATATATATATTGTATTTCCACCGCCTAAATTATTTCCGGTGACAATAACCCCCCCCCCTCAAGTTGGAGCATGAGGGTTCCGAATGCTCAACTTGCCAAGTAAATGTTCATACTGAGATTTTTCAAACACCTTCGTAAAGATATCAGTTAACTGCTCACTGATTGGCACGTAGCTAGGGGATATATTATCGGATTGAAGCTCATCCCAGACATAATGACAATCAATTTCAATATGTTTGGTTCGTTTATGAAAAACTAAAATTCTGGTAATATACAATGCCGCTTGACTGTCACAATACACATTAACCGGATACACGTGCTTAACTCCCAAAATATGCAATATTTTTTTCAACCATTTCAATTGGTATACTGTCATCTCCATTGATCGGTACTCTGCCTCTGCGGAAGACTATGAGACACTATATTCTTTCTTTGTCTTCCAAGACATAGAAAAAATTCCAAGTGTGACAAACCACCTGGTAAGCGATCTATGGGTTAGTAGGCATCTTGACCACTCTGAATCACACCATCCATGCAAAGGGAGGTCATAATTGATCCTCATTACCCTTCCTTGTCTGGGGTTCTTCTTCAAGTAATGCACAACTCGAAGAGCAGCATCCCAGTACGCCTCTTTCGGTTGTTGCATGAACTGAGAGAGTACATGCACAAAATATGAGTCGACCGACTAGACGATGGTATAGTTTTGGATCTACTAGGTTGGATCCACTAGCTAGTGCCAAAGGTTGATTTTGTTCCATGGAAGAGCTGATGGGCTTAGCTCCCAATAACCTGGTCTCAGATATTTCAAGAAGCCCAAATCCTTCATGTGGAAGCACTTGTGAAGGTAGTCTTTGAATTGTTCAATGGCGCCATGCTAATTTCCTTAGATGAACAAGTTGTCCACATAAACTAGAATATTGAGTTGTACACCTTTTCGGTGTATAGTGAAAAGAGAGTAATCCAAGTACAACTATTTAAACTCATACTTTTTCATAGCACTAAAAAGCATTGAAAACCGACAGTGTGGAGCTTATTTTAGTCCGTACAAAGATTTTTTTGACATGACGCACCTTTCCCGTATTGGAAATTCAAAAACCTAATGGCAATTTCATGTATATTTCCTCCTTGAGATAACCATGCAAGAAGACATTATGAATGCCCATATGATGTAGCTCCCAGTTTAGAGCGGTCGCGACCACTGAAAATACTCGAACAGTCACCACCTTAGCAACCAGAGAAAATGTCTCATTGTAGTCGATGTCTTTTCCCTACTTGCTTTTTAAAATGACCAAGTGAGCCTTATATCGCTCGATGGTTCCATTGGAGTTGTACTGGATCTTGTACACCCATCTGCATCTGAGACTCTTCTTATTCGGTGGCAACGTCTCCAGTGTCCATGTTTCATTATCCTCCAATAATTGTATCTTTTGCTGCATTGCTTTCCAACGTTGTTCCATTTCATAGCTTCTGAGAAATTTCTCAATTCGTTTCGGGTAGTAACAATTGCAAGAAAATTTTATTGGCACAAAGGAAAAAATTTCACAAGTTATATAGTGAGCTAGATGATAAGGTGCACCTGAAGGTTGCTGAGAAACAAGTGAACAAACTGATCTATTTCTGATGTTTTCCCTGGCCCATATGTTCATCTAATCGGGTTTCTTCAGTGGACCTCTTCTATCCGAACTTCCTCCATATGTTCTCTATTCAGGCTGGTATTTATCTGATCTGAGTTATTATGGACTTCAAGTTCGGTATCTGATATCCTAGTTGTGTTTATTCTGGTGTCTTCCCCTGTGTCATCTATACTAATTGTATCCATCTGGTCTTTTTCTCCGAATTTTTCTATCCTCTCTTCTTGTATTTCTTCCCACTCGGTGTTCAAGCCCTCCCTTGCTACAAAACCGCCATTGTGTGGGATGAGTCTCTCAGACTCTAATTTTTATCGAGCCACTTGATCCTGAAGAAAATGGAACTTAGTTTCATAGAAGTCCACATCCCTTGAGACTAAATATTTTTTATTGTCTAAGTCAAACAACTTTCATTCCTTCTTTCCATAGAGGTATCCTACAAATACACACCTACAGCTCCGGCTTTCAAACTTATCTCATGTTCTTTCCATTTTGTGTGCATAGCATAGTGACCCCAACACTCTCAAATGTTAATATTGTGGTTCCTTCCCATGAAAAATCTCATAGGGAGTTTTCCATTCAGCACTGAAGAGGGTGTCCGATTTATCAGGTACCCAGCAGTCAATACACATTCTCCATAGAACTTTATTGGAAGATGACCCTAAAATCTTAATACTCGTGCCACATTAAGAATGTGATGGTGTTTTCTTTTGATCTTTCTATTTTATGGAGATGTTCATGTGCTAGATGTTTGGAAGAGAATTCCATGCTCGAAGAAATAATTCTTCATACATGTGAACTCAGTTTTGTTATCACTTCTAACTATCTTCACATGTTTACCAAAGTGTCGGTTCACCAAAGCGAAGAAATTTTTCAGGGTTTGGGATACTTCATTTTTATCAACCAAAAGAAAAATCCACACTACTCGAGAATGGTCATCCACAATAGTAAAACATCATGAGGCACCACAAGAAGAAGGAGTCCTATAAGGCCCCAATAGATCACAATTGTCACGCCCCAAATCTAGAGAGGCAAGACCGGTAGTCGGTCCCTTACTTGATCGATCATACCAACTTATAACACATATTGCTAAACATATATAGAGATAGTTGGGCCGACAAGGGCGAACTATATTACAATATGTAATGTCTTAGCCTGACAAGGCCGTATTTCATAATGATCTGAAGATAAACATATATATCAAACTGAATGAAAACAACCCAAATGATATATACATATATGGGTTGACAACATCTACCACCAGATGAGGTACATCCATAACTGCCTGCGCTGCGGGGCTTCTTGCTCGATCTGTCCCCAAACTCCTGACTCCTGATAGCCTCGACACTCCTAGTGGAATCCATCATTACCTGAAAAGTACCTCATGAAGCTACCACATGCGTCATTGCAACCTTAAGATGATAAGACAAACCTCTCACAAACTTGTGAATCCTCTCTATCTCATCTGGAAAGATAGACAAGGCATGGCGAGATAATGAGTGGAACCTCATCTCATACTCAGTCATACCATCTTGTTTCATCCTATCAAGTTGCTCCCGCCTATCATCCCTCAAGCTACGGGGAACCCACTTCTCCAAGAACACTCTAGAAAACTCGGCCCAAGTAAGTGAAGGCGACCCAACTGGCTTAGTCTCAACAAACATCCTCCACCACTGCTTGGCATGGGCCAATCATCAGTATATATATAAAGTCAACTCCCTTGGACTCAACCAACCCGAAGTTGTGCAACCTCTAATGGCAAGTCTATAAGAACTCATAAGCATCATCAGGATGCCCATCATACTGCGTTGGCTTTATCTTCTTAAGCTTATCGCACATCTTCTACTTATAAATTATCATAGTGGGCTGCATAACTGGACGAATAGCAACACCCTGAGCAGGATAACCCAAAAAATGAGGAGCCACAACATCAGTTGGTTGTGTCTCTGGGGTCCTATAACCTGCAGCCCCCTGATCGAGTGTTTGATCCTAACTCTAGTTTGTGAACCATCTGGAGTGAATGGTAGTGCTCCTGCCTAAGTCCAACCCACAAAGATGCTTAGAATATGCTCCATGGAGAACCGGAGTAGCAATGAATCCCTCAGGTGCCTAGGCGGATCCAATCTCCTATGCCTGCATTGACTCCTCCTCCGGAACCTCCTCTGGCTTTGGACTCAACTCTCTAGCACGGGCTTGAGAAGCATCTGGTGCTTAGCCTCTGGCTGGCGTAGCAATGTGGGCTCTTATCCTAACGCGACCTCTACCTCACCCGTTGCCTCTCCCTCGAGCAACAGTACCGTCAGTGGCCTTTAGAATCAAGTACGCATGGTAAAAAAATGAAAGATTAGAGTTTTCCTAGATGTCCTATAGCCTCTCAAAGATAAGTACAGACGTCTTCATATCAATCCTCAACACTCTACTAGACATTATTCTTTTACTTGTGAGACCTATGAACCTAATATTCTGATATCAATTTGTCATGACCCAAATTACCAATTCGTGATGCCACTAACCTCTAAGGGTCAGTAAGCCAACCAGACACGCATTAACCCAAATTGAAAGATAATTAAGTCATAAAAGAGTAGCTTAAGATAAATATTATGAAAATACAATCATTTTTCAAGTCTGGTGTCACGAGTATAAAGACTAACTAAAAATTATTACATAGTCTGGGTAAAACACCCGAATACAGTCTGAAATGAAAGGACTGAAAAGTAAAGTAAGAGGGAGAATCTTGTGTTACGGATTAGGTGGTAGATCATCCCATATCCTCCAAAGCAGCTCCTCAACGGGATGGATAGTCACGCGTCCCACTAGTGCTAGGAACCGAACATGCACACAAAAAGGTATAGCAAGTGTAGTGTGAGTACGGGAAACAACATGTACTCAACAGCATTGTCGACTGACCCTGCTTTAAACGGAGATAAGGGTTGGCCTTCCGATTCCTACTATCACACTAACCGACATCAGTTCATCATAATAACCACAATTACAAGCATACTTAAACTATGAGTCCAAGCCTAGGTTATAACATCTAGTTCCTCAAATCGGGTAACATATTCACATAACCAAGTCGAATGAGTTCAAGTGCAGTTTAGGCATCAATCAGACAAGAAGCGTATGATAGGAGATGCAAATGAAAATGCAATGCAAGATCTTTCTTTCTCATTACTGGTACACACACATTCGAACATTAACGAAACATGACCCATTGGAGACTCGAGAGAGCCATATACCACATAGGCTCACACAGTATATGTCTCTAACCACACAACCTCAATACTTGTCTCTAGCCACACGGTTTCACACAGTACCTGTCTCTAGCTAAACATGACCATATAATCATATCTAGCCACACAGTTTCACACAGTACATGTCTCTAGCTAGACATGACCATATAATCATATCTAGCCACACAGGCTCATATCGTATGAAGCATGAATATGATATGCACAACACAAGAAGCCATAATATGCAATAAAGGTTATATATTTAATTTATTTATGCTTTAAGATCTGATCTTTAACCATTTACACAATAAATACTCAATCCTTTACTTTTTTTCCACTTTTAAATGAGTATAAAAAGAATGATGGAGACACACAGTCACATATAACATAGGCATTTAATAAAGATGTGGAATATACGGGCTTCATACCCTAATCACAGATCCATGTGATCATACTATTTTATCAACTAGTGACCAAAACATGACATTCACTATATAATTTAAAGGAACAAGTATCCATACATGTCACCATTACCTGATACAAGTTCTCGTCACCTCACAAGTATCGAGACCACCTTTATCCCCATTACGCCCTCTTATTTAGTTAATTTGACCAACCATGACGCTTAAGTAAGGTACAAGATCTCAACTTACCTGGAATTAAGAGTTCGAGAATCACAACAATGCCTTGTCTTTTCGTAGAGTCTCCGAAAGGTGTCAATCTATTCCAATATGGATAATAAGTTAACACACATGATTCTATCGATACCCATTGTCGCGCCCGATTTTGACCTGCGGGCTTCGCGACGCGATGGCGTCGATTCCCTCCGGATGGATTAGAAATGCTTGCTTGAGGAGTCGCCACCTAATTATTCTAAGGTGAATTAGGACACCTAAATTCTAACTACAAAAAAAATACAAAATAACTCCAATTTTGTGGTCTGCGAAACTAATGAAATTCTAGGTAAGGGTTATTTATTATCCTAAAGGGAAGGGGTTAGGCATCCTTTAAGATCCGCTAACTTGCGGTTATCCGATCAAATTCAGGTTAATTATTGTACTAAGAAAATGCATGTTTTTACAAGTATAAAAATAATATTGCAAGGTGTTAGTAAAATGATACATTTTGTACAAGTATGCATTTGTATGGCATTAATATACATGTAAAGCTGGGGGAAAAAAGTATAAGTATGCATTTGTATGAAAATTGATAAAAATGTATGCAAGGTGATTATTGTGGGCGACGGGCCTAAAATTAGATAAACTAGCGATGGGTTTCCAGGTTTAGACTACCCTATTAATTAATTCTATGTCTACCTATTCTAAATATTTCAATAATTTCACGAGTACAATAATATTACAATGCGTAAATGAAAATAAAGCTGAATTAAAGAAAGTAAAAGACAACGACAAAAAATAAGAAATCTCCGAGGGGTATTTGCCTTCTTTGACTTATCTCTGCAAGCTGTCAAGAATAAACGGTTAGAAACAAAACTTCGGATTCGTATCCAAAACAATAAATGTTTTGATTACGGAGGGCTCAGACTTAAATTTTGAAAAGATCATTCCAATCACGTCGTGGTCGCTAACATATGACTCGTTGGTCATTTTAGTTGCCTTGCCTACCGAACATGTTGGTCTCTCGGGTGAAAAAGATTTAAGTTTCATCCTTGCCCAGAAGTTTTATTTTCCGTCTTTACAACTGTGGAGGCCTCAAAAATCGACGGATATTTTTTCATTGGCCAAAATGCGTATTTAATTCAAAACAAGAAAACAAAGAAGGCAATCCATGCACGGATGTTTAAAACAAGAAAACGAAAAGAAAGAAACGAAACGAAAGAAAAAAAAAGTGCGGCCTCGAATTTAATTTCATCGGCCTAAATGCAATATTTATATAAATCAAGAAATCGAAGACAATTCGTGCACGGATGTTTAAATGCCAAAACAGTAAAATGAAACAGAAACGAAAAAAGCGCGGCCTCGAATTCAATTTCATCGGCCTAAATGCAATATTTATATAAATCAGTAAATCAATAAGACAATCCGTGCATGGATGTTTAAATGCAAAAATAGTAAAATGAAACAGAAATGAAAAAAGCGCGGCCTCGAATTCAATTTCATCGGCCTAAATGCAGTATTTATTTAAATCAGTAAGACAATCCGTGTACGGATGTTAAAATGCAAAAATAAACAAACAGTTTGCAATTAAAACGTAAGACCCGAATTCTGAAAATTTTGGACTGAAGCAGGATTCGGAAAAATCGATCCGGTTCGAACAAGTGACCCGACCCTGATTTCGGGTCGACCCGACCCGGAATCAAACAATTTTTTTGGAATTTTCAAATAACCAACAACAAAATATTAAACACAAAATCTGGAAATTTAACCGAACCGGGTCGATCCGACACGGACACTGAACAGTGATCCGACCCGGATTTCGGGTTGACCCGACCCGGAATCAAACATTTTTTTTTTTGATTTTTCAGATAATAAACAACAAAATATAGAACATGAAATCTGGAAATTTATTCGAACCGGGTCGCCGACCCGAACAAAGGACCCCACCGAACGACTTTTTTTCCAAAATCTTCAGATAACCAACAAGAAGATATAAAAGCATTAAAAATATGGAAAACTTACCTAAATCGAGTTGACCCGACCCGACCCAACTCGACAGTGAGCAAAAAGCAAAATAATACCCGATTTCCGACATAAGCTCCGACCAAAACTCCCTATTTTCGTTCAAAAAAAATCCACAAAATCGACCCCAAAACATTGAACGAAAATGGGGTTTCTATAGATGGGTTTCGGATTTTGGGGGTGTAAAGTGGCGTTGATGTGGCGGCGGTGGTGAGTTGAGTTGGTGTTGGGCGAGGTGACCGCGACGTGGGGTCGCCGGTGTGGGGTGTGGGGGTCGCGTCGTGGGGTCAGGGGGTATGGGGTGTGCGGCGGCGAGGTGACCGGCGACGTGGGGTCGCCGGTATGGGGTGTGGGGTGCGGGTGATGGGTATGGGGGTTGGGGTGTGCGGCGGCGAGGTCACCGGCGACGTGGGGTCGCCGGTATGGGGTGTGGGGTGCGGGTGATGGGTATGGGGGTTGGGCGGCGATTTTTGGGAGAGAAAGAGAGTAAGGGTTTTCTTTTTTTTGAGTGTAGGGTTTTGTGTGTTTTATTAAAGGGAAGGGAATTGGGTATAAGAAAATGGGTGTTTGGTCAATGGGCCGATCCGATTGGGCCTCGGAGTGTGGGTTTGGAATTGTTTTGGGTTAGGGAAATAAAAAGTGGGTGGTGAGTTTAAAAATATAAAAGGGGTTTTATTATATAAAAAGAAAGCTTTGCAAAATTTATAAATTGTAAAGATGACAATATGATATTATATAATATTTGTGAAATGCTTGATGCTTAAATTAAAAAATCAAAATGCAATGCCGTTTTGCGAAAATAAAAATAACATATAATATTAGAGTAAAAGTATGATTGTGATATTAAAATGCAAATGACAAATAAAAAATGCAAATAATACTAATAATAATGATATATATACATATATATGCCTATATTTTAAAATTATTTTAAAGTGTCAAAAATATTAAAAATTGCTAATAAAATCCAAAAAGATGGGACAAAATTGGGTGTCAACAGATGCCCCTCTTTGGCCGGAGACGATGAAAGAGTTTTCGGCCAAAGAAGTTGACTGAGTAGCCAATTTTGTCCTGATCATCGGGACTCGAGGGAAGGTTAGAGATGCGTGGGATGAAATAGAATCCCGACGGGGAGAGAAGTTGCAAAAGATTATGCACATTCAAGAAACAATGCCCCAGTGTCGACTTATGATGACACTGGTTGCATATGTGGCGAAATACTGGGAGAAGGGTTGAACGATGTTCGAAGTATTTCCCAATGTAGATGATTATGTAGCATATGCGTAATGAGGTGACGTCGTTGCTTAGACGTAATGCAGATGGCGCCGTTGCATATGCTCGATTGAAATTAAAATACCCGTATTAGAAGGTGGGCGCCTGACAGAAATTGAAATACCCGCATTAGGAGGTGGGCGCCTGACTGAAATTGAAATACCCGCATTAGAAGGTGGGTGCCTGACTGGAATTAAAATACCCGCATTAGGAGGTGGGCGCCTGACTGAAAATGAAATACCCGCATTAGGAGGTGGGTACCTGACTGAAATTGAAATACCCCCATTAGAAGGTGGGTGCCTGACTGAAATTAAATACCCGCATTAGGAGGTGGGCGCCTGACTGAAAATAAAATACCCGCATTAGGAGGTGGGTGCCTGACTGAAATTGAAATACCCGCATTAGGAGGTGGGCGCCTGACTGAAATTTAAATACCCGCATTAGGAGGTGGGCGCCTGACAGAAATTAAAATACCCGCATTATGAGGTGGGCGCCTGACTGGAATTAAAATACCCGCATTAGGAGGTGGGCGCCTGACAGAAATTGAAATACCCGCATTAGAAGGTGGGCGCCTGACAGAAATATAAATACCCGCATTAGGAGGTGGGCGCCTGACAGAAATTAAAATACCCGCATTAGGAGGTGGGCGCCCGACGTAAATTAAAATACCCGCATTAGGAGGTGGGCGCCCGACGTAAATTAAAATACCCGCATTAGGAGGTGGGCGCCTGACAGAAATATAAATACCCGCATTAGGAGGTGGGCGCCTGACTGAAATTAAAATACCCGCATTATGAGGTGGGCGACTGACTGAAATTAAAATACCCGCATTAGGAGGTGGGTGCCTGACTGAAATTGAAATACCCGCATTAGGAGGTGGGCGCCTGACTGAAATTTAAATACCCGCATTAGGAGGTGGGCGCCTGACAGAAATTAAAATACCCGCATTAGGAGGTGGGCGCCTGACAGAAATTAAAATACCCGCATTAGGAGGTGGGCGCCTGACAGAAATTGAAATACCCACATTAGAAGGTGGGCGCCTGACAGAAATATAAAAACCCGCATTAGGAGGTGGGCGCCTGACAGAAATTAAAATACCCGCATTAGGAGGTGGGCGCCTGACAGAAATTAAAATACCCGCATTAGGAGGTGGGCGCCTGACAGAAATTAAAATACCCGCATTAGGAGGTGGGCGCCTGACAGAAATATAAATACCCGCATTAGGAGGTGGGCGCCTGACTGAAATTAAAATACCCGCATTATGAGGTGGGCGCCTGACTGAAATTAAAATACCCGCATTAGGAGGTGGGCGCCTGACTGAAAATAAAATACCCGCATTAGGAGGTGGGTGCCCGACTGAAATTGAAATACCCGCATTAGGAGGTGGGCGCCTGACTGAAATTTAAATACCTGCATTAGGAGGTGGGCGCCTGACAGAAATTAAAATACCCGCATTAGGAGGTGGGCGCCTGACAGAAATTGAAATACCCCCATTAGAAGGTGGGCGCCTGACAGAAATATAAAAACCCGCATTAGGAGGTGGGCGCCTGACAGAAATTAAAATACCCGCATTAGGAGGTGGGCGCCTGACAGAAATTAAAATACCCGCATTAGGAGGTGGGCGCCTGACAGAAATTAAAATACCCGCATTATGAGGTGGGCGCCTGACTGGAATTAAAATACCCGCATTAGGAGGTGGGCGCCTGACTGGAATTAAAATACCCGCATTAGGAGGTGGGTGCCTGACTGAAATTGAAATACCCGCATTAGGAGGTGGGCGCCTGACTGAAATTTAAATACCCGCATTATGAGGTGGGCGCCTGACAGAAATTAAAATACCCGCATTAGGAGGTGGGCGCCTGACTGAAATAAAATACCCGCATTAGGAGGTGGGCGCCTGACAGAAATTGAAATACCCGCATTAGAAGGTGGGCGCCCTACAGAAATATAAAAACCCATATTAGGAGGTGGGCGCCTGACAGAAATTAAAATACCCGCATTAGGAGGTGGGCGCCTGACAGAAATTAAAATACCCGCATTAGAAGGTGGGCGCCTGACAAAAATTAAAATACCCGCATTAGGAGGTGGGCGCCTGACAGAAATATAAATACCCGCATTAGGAGGTGGGCGCCTGACAGAAATTAAAATACCCGCATTAGGAGGTGGGCGCCTGACAGAAATTGCAATACCCGTATTAGGAGGTGGGCGCCTGACTGAAATTGAAATATCCGCATTAGGAGGTGGGCGCCTGACTGAAATTGAAATACCTGCATTAGGAGGTGGGCACCTGACTGAAATTGAAATACCCGCATTAGGAGGTGGGCGCCTGACTGGAAAAATGAAATACCCGCATTAGGAGGTGGGCGCCTGACTGAAAATGAAATACCCGCATTAGGAGGTGGGCGCCTGACTGAAAATAAAATACCCGCATTAGGAGGTGGGTGCCTGACTGAAAATGAAATACCCGCATTAGGAGGTGGGTGCCTGACTGAAATTGAAATACCCGCATTAGCAGGTGGGCGCCTGACAGAAATTAAAATACCCGCATTAGGAGGTGGGCGCCTGACTAAAATTAAAATACCCGCATTAGGAGGTGGGCGCCTGACTGAAATAAAAATACCCGCATTAGGAGGTGGGCGCCTGAAATGACGTCGTTGCTTAGACGTGATGCAGATGTCGTCGTTGCATAGACGAAATGAAATGACGTCATTGTTTAGACGTGATGCAGATGTCGTCGTTGCATAGACGAAATGAAATGACGTCGTTGCTTAGACGTGATGCAGATGTCGTCGTTGCATAGACGATATGAAAAATGACGTCATTGCTTAGACGTGATGCAAAGTGTGACCCTAAGGTCGAATTGCTATGTCATCAATCTAGATTAAAAGTTAATGCTCAGACATAAGCGATGTAAAAGGAATGGATAAGGATGAGAAATATGACCCTGTGAGTCGAAATATCGTCCTTGTACGGGCATAGCAGCTGGGACCCTGTAGGTCAAGATGATGTTTTTTTTTTTTGTACGTACGCCCAATAGGAACGTGATCCTTGTGGTGAGCGGCGATGCGGGAATTCTTTGCGAAATTAAGCCTCATGTCGCGGCTTCCCGCCTTTGTCAACCTGAAGACCTGCACTCAAAGAAATTTGTGAGTTTGGGGGGCAGGGGCGGTTGATTCGCATTGACTTTGTAGTTTTTGCCCTTGACGCTTGCAAGCTTAGACTCGGTTTAGATTGAAGACTTAGTTGTCCGGCATTTTCCGTGTCTATTGGCATATGCTTGCAAAGTGAACCCTTTAAAAATGCCCCGCTTTACGGAATATATGAAGATGCTGAACTTTCAACTGGACAAAACCGAGTTTGTACGGGCAACTTGCTTGTCCTATCAAGGCGATCATGTGGGCCTATTGCATTGTGTGCAAGATAATGGAAGAAAATTTTCAATGGTGTGACCGAAGCCGATATAGGCCGCCTACGTATTCCGACAAAGGAAATCAGGTCATAACGTAGTTCGCTGCCAGTAAAAAGGAATTATGAAGTTTTCCAAAATGGGACCGAAGCCGATGTGGCTGCCTACGTATCCCGCCGAGGGAATCGAGTCATAACGTAGTTCATGTAAGTAAAAAGAATTTTGTAAGGGTTTTCTAAAAATGAGACCGAAGCGATATGGCCGCCTACGTATCCCGCCGAGGGAATCGTGTCATAACGTAGTTCATGCGGCAAAAGAGATTTGTATTTGTAGAATGTTTTTTTTTTTTTTTTTGTAAAAGAGTGACTAGAGTTTGAAAAATGATGCAATATATTTTGCAAGTTTTTTTTTTTTTGAAAATATGAAAAAGACAGAATCATATTTTGACTTCAGTTGGTACCAACAATTAGTAATGTGCTTAGGGTTCCCGTTCGCTTCTCGTATAACCGAGGCCGACTTCGTGGTAATTCCTACAAATTTCGGATGCTACCTCAGACATACCTGAGGATCGACACTTACTTCAAGCCAAGGTTTTGACATATATGCATCCTCATGTTTCAAATGC
Organism: Anisodus tanguticus; assembly: GCA_034509755.1. Taxonomy (NCBI): domain Eukaryota; kingdom Viridiplantae; phylum Streptophyta; class Magnoliopsida; order Solanales; family Solanaceae; genus Anisodus; species Anisodus tanguticus. Next base: position 55,561,860 of record CM067545.1, read on the forward strand.
CCTCACTGAAAGAAAGTCCCTTTCTCAAATGTATTTCAGTATTTTGAACTTTGGGACGTCTAGAGAAGTACACTCACCCTCAGAAAGATGTTCAATGGATTCAATTGTGATACCATAGGCTTGGCCGTCATGTGAGTATCCACTAATGTGAGAACCCTCTGTATAGGATCATGTAGGGCTTGTTATGGGTTTGTAATGTAGGCTTGGGGAAAGGAAAGGATATCATTTGGGTAAGGAGTGACTAATCCTTCCTTGAGCGTTGGAATATGTCCGCGCTTTGTATTTGTGTGCCTTGATGCCGATTTGCTTCTTTTTGCCCGCTTTATTTTGTACCGACTTCTTTTGAATATTTCGTTTGGAGTTTTTTCCCCTTTTTCGGAGTTTTTTTTTTTTTTGATTTTGATATTGTCAGGGCTTTTTACTTCATTTTTTGTGAAGTCGTCCCTTTGTTTTGTTTCATTTCCTCTTTTGGGAACATTGCAACTTCAACTCGGATCATTTTCAGCAATTTGCACATTTCTGATGCGCTCAAGGAAGTCGGGCCAAGAGAGGGATAGTACGTGTACGCACTCAGAAAAGGTATAGGCATAATATGTGGTTGTTAAAAAAAAATATGCTTCATGCTCAAAGGGGAGTACTATGGATAATGTTATTTGGTAAGCTGGAAAGGCTCAAACGGATCAAAGAAAGCCTACGATCGTTTCCTATACCAAGTGTTACTCAGGATTTCGCCTCAACAAGCATTCGAGCCAAGTTCTAGATCACAATGCAATGCAATTGAACTTATTCTAAAACTCACCACACAATGCATATAAAACGATGAGGTTGGCTTTGTAAATATCTTGGAAGCATGCAAAGCAAAAAAATTTAAGTGTCAACACAGGCGTGAATAAGAGGTACCAGAAGAATCTATGGTTTACCACGAAGTCAGTCTTCTCCGCTTGTTCTTTCCTATGCACACTCTTAACTGTGTTGGTATCAACCAAGTCCATCAATGATTCTTAGAAAATATATATATATTTTGTATTTTTTTTTGTTTTGTTTTGTTTTTTTTTTGTTTTTGAATAAAGGGTACCGAACCCCAAATAGGGCTGCCTACGTATCTCATCTTTGACGAGAATCAGGTGTGCGTAGTTCGTGCAGATAGGTTATAAAAAATGTATGATTGAAAAATGATTTATCCACGATAGGATAGTAAGTAAAAACTGCATAAAACAAATGATTGTCCATTATGGGACGAATGCAATGGAAAAATAATTATCACAATAGGATGTAATGAAAAAAGATTATCCATCAGGATATAATGAGAAAAAAAAAAGATTGATAAACCATAATCATTTTTTTTCATTTTTTTTTAGGGTTTTTTTTTTTTAGGGTTTTTTTTTTAGGGGTGTCGCACCCGAGAAGGGTTACCTACGTATCACACCGTATGGTGAGAATCAGACATTCGTAGTTCGTAAGGATATGTTAAAAAATGCATGATATAAAAAAAATTATGTAACGAAAATTAAGCATCTCAACTGAATTTGCAAAATATATATAAAAAACAAGTATAGACAACTAAAGTGACGCCTCGTTGACTCTGGTGTTGGCTGACTTTTTCCAGTCAAAACATCTTCCGGCCATCTTTGTGAAAGCCTTTGGCTTTGTTCTTTCCTGGAGTATATCCAGGAATAATGTTTTAGAACGACCGCCCCCAACTGTTCGCGAGGACGATCTTCCTGCAAAAATAAGAGCACCGGGTGAAAGGAGGAAAGTCACTAAAAGAATAATAAAATGTAGGAAAGTGACAGTATAGTCAAAAACTCCCCTGATTGCTGCACGAGATCCGAGTCTTGGATGTTCAAGAACGCTTTATCCTAGGGAAGTGACTCAATTTCTGTCTCTTTGTTGCAAGCGACATGGTATGATATGTAAAGAATTGAAGCATGTATTTATTGCATTAAATAATATGTACAAAGTTAAGAGAAGAAAAATAGCAAACAAATTGTGCGGGAATTAAATGTGCATCCTAACATGCATGGAGCCTCTCTTATGCCAGAGGTGAGCCTAAACGCCAAATATGAGAGATTATGACAAAATAATCCAAGCTGTCACTGCAATTCTTTTGTTGGAAATGAAGACAAAACGTATGTACATTTTCCAATATCGGCATGTCATGATTAGGCTTGGATTAGTCTATCATTATCAGGCTACAAATAATATGCTGATGGTCGTTGGGGGAGCGAAACCCGTCGACAATTTTGGTGAATTTCTTAATTGTGGAGTCGATGCCAAGGATCGACCCACCTATGGTGTATGCATGCATGATTTAAAATAAAGGTGGTATAGCTCTATCCTAAATTTTCTAAGATTTGGCTTACTAGACTCTAGGTTCCCGAGCGGACTACTCGAGTGAGAAGGCTACGCGGCCACCGGATGGTCCGGTCACTCCGCGCATACGCCAACTCTCCTAAAATTTGGTAATTTGAAAGAATTTGCGGGTGCGCAAAACACACCTCGCGTGTAATGTGTGATAGTGTCAACTTTCCATAATGGAAGAAATATGAGCGGAATGCCAATTTAGGGAAAGCAGTAAAAGAATATAGCAATTAAAGCATTTAAACATACAAAATTTCAAAAAGGAAACAATTAAAAACAATAAATCAAATAAGGAGCAATATAAAGCATAATAATAATTAACCTGAATTTGCTATGGTTAAGAACCTGAAAGTATCCCCAGCGGAGTCGCCATGCTTTGTCGCGCCGATTTTGACCTGCGGGCTTCGCGACGCGATGGCGTCGATTCCCTCCGGATGGATTAGAAATGCTTGCTTGAGGAGTCGCCACCTAATTATTCTAAGGTGAATTAGGACACCTAAATTCTAACTACAAAAAAAATACAAAATAACTCCAATTTTGTGGTCTGCGAAACTAATGAAATTCTAGGTAAGGGTTCTTTATTATCCTAAAGGGAAGGGGTTAGGCATCCTTTAAGATCCGCTAACTTGCGGTTATCCGATCAAATTCAAAGTTAATTATTGTACTAAGAAAATGCATGTTTTTACAAGTATAAAAATAATATTGCAAGGTGTTAATAAAATGATACATTTTGTACAAGTATGCATTTGTATGGCATTAATATACATGTAAAGCTGGGGAAAAAAGTATAAGTATGCATTTGTATGAAAATTGATAAAAATGTATGCAAGGTGATTATTGTGGGCGACGGGCCTAAAATTAGATAAACTAGCGATGGGTTTCCAGGTTTAGACTACCCTATTAATTAATTCTATGTCTACCTATTCTAAATATTTCAATAATTTCACGAGTACAATAATATTACAATGCAGAATGAAAATAAAGCCGAATTAAAGAAAGTAAAAGACAACGACAAAAAATAAGAAATCTCCGAGGGGTATTTGCCTTCTTTGACTTATCTCTGCAAGCTGTCAAGAATAAACGGTTAGAAACAATTGAATATACATAACTTCGGATTCGTATCCAAAACAATAAATGTTTTGATTACGGAGGGCTCGACTTAAATTTTGAAAAGATCATTCCAATCACGTCGTGGTCGCTAACATATGACTCGTTGGTCATTTTAGTTGCCTTGCCTACCGAACATGTTGGTCTCTCGGGTGAAAAAGATTTAAGTTTCATCCTTGCCCGAAATTTTATTTTCCGTCTTTACAATCGTGGAGGCCTCAAAAATCGACGGATATTTTTTCATTGGCCAAAATGCGGTATTTAATTCAAAACAAGAAAAAACAAAAGGCAATCCATGCACGGATGTTTAAAACAAGAAAAAACGAAAAGAAAGAAACGAAACGAAAGAAAAAAAAGTGCGGCCTCGAATTTAATTTCATCGGCCTAAATGCAATATTTATATAAATCGAAATCGGTAAGACAATTCGTGCACGGATGTTTAAATGCCAAAACAAGAAAATGAAACAGAAACGAAAAAAGCGCGGCCTCGAATTCAATTTCATCGGCCTAAATGCAATATTTATATAAATCAAGAAATCAATAAGACAATCCGTGCACGGATGTTTAAATGCAAAAACAGTAAAATGAAACAGAAACGAAAAAAGCGCGGCCTCGAATTCAATTTCATCGGCCTAAATGCAGTATTTATTTAAATCAGTAAGACAATCCGTGTACGGATGTTAAAATGCAAAAATAAACAAACAAGTTTGCAATTAAAACGTAAGACCCGAATTCGAAAATTTTGGATCGAAGCAGATTCGGAAAAATCGGACCGGTTCGAATGTGACCCGACTCGATTTCGGGTCGACCCGACCCGGAATCAAACAATTTTTTTGGAATTTTCAGATAACCAACAACAAAATATTAAACACAAAATCTGGAAATTTAACCGAACCGGGTCGACCCGACACGGACACTGAACAGTGATCCGACCCGGATTTCGGGTTGACCCGACCCGGAATCAAACATTTTTTTTTTTGATTTTTCAGATAATAAACAACAAAATATAGAACATGAAATCTGGAAATTTATTCGAACCGGGTCGCCGACCCGGAACAGCTTTTTTTCCAAAATCTTCAGGTAACCAACAAGAAGATATAAAAGCATTAAAAATATGGAAAACTTACCTAAATCGAGTTGACCCGACCCGACCCGACCCGACTCGACAGTGAGCAAAAAGCAAAATAATACCCGATTTCCGACATAAGCTCCGACCAAAACTCCCTATTTTCGTTCAAAAAAAATCCACAAAATCGACCCCCAAAACATTGAACGAAAATGGGGTTTCTATAGATGGGTTTCGGATTTTGGGGGTGTAAAGTGGCGTTGATGTGGCGGCAGTGGTGAGTTGAGTTGGTGTTGGGCGAGGTGACCGGCGACGTGGGGTCGCCGGTGTGGGGTGTGGGGGTCGCGTCGGGGTCGGGGGTATGGGGTGTGCGGCGGCGAGGTGACCGGCGACGTGGGGTCGCCGGTATGGGGTGTGGGGTGCGGGTGATGGGTATGGGGGTTGGGGTGTGCGGCGGCGAGGTCACCGGCGACGTGGGGTCGCCGGTATGGGGTGTGGGGTGCGGGTGATGGGTATGGGGGTTGGGCGGCGATTTTTGGGAGAGAAAGAGAGTAAGGGTTTTCTTTTTTTTTTGAGTGTAGGGTTTTGTGTGTTTTATTAAAGGGAAGGGAATTGGGTATAAGAAAATGGGTGTTTGGTCAATGGGCCGATCCGATTGGGCCTCGGAGTGTGGGTTTGGAATTGTTTTGGGTTAGGGAAATAAAAAGTGGGTGGTGAGTTTAAAAATATAAAAGGGGTTTTATTATATAAAAAGAAAGCTTTGCAAAATTTATAAATTGTAAAGATGACAATATGATATTATATAATATTTGTGAAATGCTTGATGCTTAAATTAAAAAATCAAAATGCAATGCCGTTTTGCGAAAATAAAAATAACATATAATATTAGAGTAAAAGTATGATTGTGATATTAAAATGCAAATGACAAATAAAAAATGCAAATAATACTAATAATAATGATATATATACATATATATGCCTATATTTTAAAATTGTTTTAAAGTGTCAAAAATATTAAAAATTGCTAATAAAATCCAAAAAGATGGGACAAAATTGGGTGTCAACACCCATGTTGCCATATAAAACTTACGGACCCAAATGTAGGATTCTGAGCCATAAATGGCAAAATGGGAAATACATTCTAAAATTAGATTACCCAAGGTTTATGGAGTCTAAATATCAAATATTAACTCAATCCAACAACAATTTCATGATTAATTAGAGAAAACCTCTATTTTCAACTTAGGATTCATAAAACCACCATCCTAAATCATGATCTCTAGCATGAAATCTCACAATAATAAAAAAATATAATCATAATAGGATGATAAGAAGCTTACCCAAATGAAGATCCTTGCAAAATCCTCACAAATCGCCTTAAAATGATCTCTCAAGTCCCACAAATGAGTTATGAAATGTCTAGGTCGAAATAGGGCCATTTTAATATCTTCCCAGCGATCTTCGAACCTGCAGTTATTTTCTCGCATATGCGAGCCCGCTTCTGCAATCCAAATCCTCGCAGATGCAAGGCCCCAGACATGCCCTAACTCCGCAGGCGCCACCCTTTTCTCGCCGAAGCGGCTTCGCACTTGTGAGCTTTTCCATCACCGATGTGACCTAGCACATAGCCACTCCTCCTGTCACCTGCGACCCATTTCTCGCAGGTGCGACCCCAAACTCGCAGAAGCGAGACACCAAAACCAGAAACTCCCAAATCAAGCTCAATTTTCAAATCAATACCTGAAACTAATCTTAGACCTCACTGACACACCAAATATGCAAACCACTCCTAAAATATGCAATGGACTTGCTCACGCACTCAAAATACTTATATGAGATCGTCTTGACCCGCTATTGACTATGGTCAACTCCAAGTTCATTAAGTTACTAAAATCTAAACCAAGAGTCAAAAATACTTCTGAGTTCTTCGGGAACCGAACCAACGACTCGATTATGTAGTAAATGACATTTTAGACCTAATGGTATAGACAAAAATTTGAAAAACACTCAAATGCCCTTGATGTTGACTTTTGTCAACTAAAACTCTTCCTTATAACTTAAGACTTTTCCAAACTCCACAAACTCACTCGAGTCTCACCTGAATCACTCGGGACTCATTACAACCATTAGCCTAAGTCAAAAATCGCGTTCCGGAGCTAACAGAATCTTCAGAATTTGAATTCGAGCACGTCTTCTGAAAAGTCAACTCCTAGTCAAACTTCTCAAACTTAAAATTTCCAAAACTCAAAACTTAGATTTTCTTCTGTAATTTCCATTCGATTGCCTCAAAAATTGTGCCACTCGTCCATACATATCAAAACATCAAAACCAAGCTAGGAAAAAGGCATTTACTAGAAAATATGAAAAATAGCCAAAACAACCTAACAGGTCGTTACAAAGCCGAGGGAGAAAAGAGAGGGAACAGAGAGAGAGAGGGGGGTGAGCAAGAGAGGAAGAAGAGAGAGGGGGGTGAGGGAGAAGATAGAGAGAGACGAGTTATGGAGAAATACAAGTCATTAACCGTATGTGTTTGGTATATCTATGATATGTAAATAGGAAAAGGGTCAAATTATCCCTCCAACTATGTTTTATAGTTTAACATTGCCCTCCGTCAAACTTTGGGATCAAAAATGCCCCTCCCGTTAGCGAACTTGTTAAACTTTCCCTCAACTGGATGGATTTATGAGTTGGACTCCATGTTGGATAAAACATTTCCACGTCAGATCCACATAGATGCCATATATAGACTCACCCAATTGTTTAACCCGTAACTCGTACCCATAACCCCACCATATATATTCTTTCAACTCGTTACCCTCACTGTTGCTTCTTATCCAACGGACCTCGTTACCCTCCACTTCATTTTCCTCTCATCCCTCTCCGTTTTCTGCCAAATATGCACCGAACAAGAAATATATTAGATATAATCAAACAAATCCAGTGACTGGTCAGAGACCTAAGGCTATTAAGAAAAAACAATTCTCTCTACAAAATCTCAGGTATATACATAACTGAAATTAAACTCTATGTAAGTTTATGTGATTTTAATGGAACTATTTTTGTTGTAGAGAAAAATGCAAGCCATGAATTCACTACTAAGTCAACAACAACAACAACAACAACAATCACAAATGTCACTTCAAGACCTTCAACAAAATTATGGAAATGGCGGTTCGGGTGAACAACACATGGGTCACTCCCACTTCGATCCGACTTCATCTCATGACGAATTTCTTGAACGGATTCACTCATATGTTCCTTCATCTTCTCCTTGGTCATAGGACCCACACCACCAAAACCTCTCTTCACCACCACTACCGCCGCATAACCCTAGCTCCTATGATGATCAATCATCGCCTTCTAATCCACTTCAATCGTTTCATTATGACGACCAGGCTTCTTCTCTCCTCGCTTCAAAGCTCCGCCACCACCAGATCACTGGTGGCGGCGACAGCGCAGCTGCTAAGGCACTTATGCTACAGTAACAACTTTTTCTTAATAGCCTTAAGTCTCCGATCGGATGTTTCGGTACGAGATCTGGTCATCTGCATTTTTCGGTGACTATACTTTGTCTTCTCAGTCATTGCTTTGGTTGTTTCTGTGTTTTAGGTGACTATTCTTGTCTTTTCCAGTTCTTTAGGAACAAACAAAACTCGTGAGACTGAGGAGGATGGGGAGCTACTGGTCGGTGTTGTTCGCCGGATTCTGACGTCTGCTCGTCGGGTTTTCTTTTGCCAGTAACCTGGAGAAAAAAGGGATGTGTGAGCGGGGGAAGGGAGAAGGGTCGTTGTCCAGTGGTTTTGGTCGGAGATGGAGAAAAAAGGGGTCTTCAGCTGTAACAGTGAGACGCCTACATGGCATCCATGTGGATCTAACGTGGAAAGGTTTTATCCGACGTGGAGTCCAACTCATAAATCCATCGAGCCGAGAGCAAATTTAACAAGTTTGCTAATGGGAAGGGCATTTTTTATCCCAAAGTTTGACGGAGGGCAATGTTAAACTATAAAACATAGTTGAGGGACAAATTTGACCCCTTTCCCTATGTAAATTGAAAATCCATTGTAGCTACTAAACCCATAAATACTTCTTAGAATTAGCTATGACATGTAAATATTCTTATTATTAAACTCATCTTAACCCAATTTATTTTGGCAGATTAATTAATGATGACAAGTTTATTTAGTTGATCCATTTATACGTCCAAGTTTAATGTAATCCGCTCAGTACCTTTATTAGTGGATTCGGAAATTTTTTTAAAAAATATTAAAATAGCTCTAACTTGTGCACTCCACACGTCTATTTAATTTTTTAAGTTTTCCAAGAGATGTATTATGTATAAAGACAAACTCCACAAGGCATGCAACAGTGAAATGGCTAGCAAGTTATGAAAGTTGCGTCAACATATCAACCTCTTATCTACATATATCATCACTTACGCCCTTCTTTTTAGTGGCTTACATCATATATGCAACATTGGTTTCTTCCACCACAATGAGCATGCGCATACCACTTATAAAGTAAAGATATACCATAACTTTCTTTAATAGTAATTCTTAAAAAAAAAGGGTTATGCTGACAGTATATGTATTTTGGAAGAGCGCTTGACCCCTTAACAAAATAATATTTTTCGATATGAATCTAGATTAGTCAAATCATCAGGATCCAAATAGAAAAAGAAACATAAAGGGCTAGCCTGGGCACAAAACATCTCGCGCGCGTTAGCAAGGTTAGGGAAGGATCGCACCTTAAGAGATGTCATGTAGACAACCTATCCTAATGCAATGGTTGCTTCTACAACTCGAACTGTGACCTATAGGTCACACGGAGACATTAAGACAAAAATAATAGAAAATTCCATACGTCCTCGCATCTCTTTCTTTCAAGCCTATCAAGCCAATTATTCCAAGTATAAATATCACCCGTGGACACAATACTATGCACCAACAAATTAGGTAACTCAAGAAAAAGGCAAGTTAGAGACAACTCAAAAGAGGAAAGAGCCAAAAAAAGAAGAAGAAGAAAATGGGGCAAGAAGAAATGAGAAAAGGACCATGGACAGAACAAGAAGATCTTCAGCTGGCATTTTATGTGAACTTATTTGGAGATCGACGATGGGATTTCTTGGCCAAAGTTTCAGGTTTTTATAAGGTTGGCGGGAGACATATAGATTAGGTAGGCTTGTCTTGACATGAAATCCTATTTTCATTGAGCATGTTCTAACTTGTTTCTTCTATATACAATTTTGTTTTTGTTGTATATTGTTTATTAGGTTTGAGAAGAACAGGAAAGAGTTGCAGGTTACGTTGGGTAAATTACTTGCATCCTGGTCTCAAACGAGGAAAGATGACTCCTCAAGAAGAACGTCTTATTCTTGAACTCCACTCCAAATGGGGAAATAGGTTTGACTCCTTTCCAACTTCCCTTTAAATACCATAGGTTCTGAATTAAGAAAGCCAGTCTTGAAATATATATTTTTGTTGAAAATTTATTGGACGCGAAATCAAGGGAAGATGTGTAGATATCATAACTTATGGGTTCATTCAAATTTGATATATTTAACTCGAACTCTATATACATGTTAAAATCCAGTTAATAAGAATCCGTAACTTGAACTCGTGACATTCAAATCCTATATTATATTCACCTCTGCTCGAAGCACTAGGTTCTACTGAACCTGCAAACTCATGGTTGGATCTGTCCAAAGGGTAGTGTTATGTATAATTAAGGGGATTTAATTGATTCCCCTTCGTCGAAACATAATACTTATTTAACAAATAAGGTAAAAGTTATTTCTTTTCTTTTAAACCTTGTTAACCTAAGGGAAGTTTCTAATCTAGTAGCTAAGGTGATTCAGAATTTATTTATATAATAATAGCCAAATCCAATTCTTGATTTTTGTTGTTTGAATTTCTCGCTCTGTCACTATTCGCCACTAAATCTTAGTATTACTATATATTATTATTTGAATTAACATATGATTTGAATTTCTTCCTATTTAGATGGTCAAGAATTGCAATGAAATTACCGGGAAGAACTGACAATGAAATCAAGAATTATTGGAGAACTCACATGAGGAAGAAGGATCAAGATGAGAGGAAAAATAAGGCATCTATTTCTCCATCTTCATCCTTCTCCAATTCTTCATCTTTCTCTTCTAACAGTCCTGATGTGGACTTCATGCCCATTACTGAAAACAACGAAAGGAACTTCTACGATACAGGTGGACTTGAGAAAAAGAATGATGGTGACAACAACGAGAAAGGCAAAACTACAATGAAGGTGTACTCTATGGATGAAATCTGGAAAGATATTGAATTATCAGAAGAAAATAAACCAATTATGACATCACCTATATGGAATTATTGCCCAAACACACTATGGATGGCTGATGAAGAAGAAACAAAGATGTTTCCTCAATTTTATTGCTTGGACAATCAGGATAATACATTTTTTGCCGGCTAACAAAAGGTTATTATTTTTTGAAGGGTTTAAGTTATATACACCGATAGTATAAAAAAAATTTATGTTATCAGTTTGATTTAAACAAGTATAACAGGTAATTACTTTATATTTGATGCTATCATATCATACTTGATAGTTGATATGAAGTGTTACCTTTTGTAGGTTAAACTAATCTGATAATATAAAAAATATTATATACTATCGGCGGTGAATATAATTTAAATCCTTATATGTGAAGGTAATTTGTTTTAGAGTTGGTGTAGGATTTATGAGTAAAGCTTTAGATCTGATTTTGTGGATAGCAGTGGTAAAAATCCCTAAATAAGAAGGCAGTCTATGTTAAGACATGCTAGTTGATTATAGTCTATATATAAGTCTATGTCTGTTTGACTATTCTTCACCATGTAAGATACTAATACTACATCAAGGTTTAATTTGTAGCTTTCTATTATGGAAGTAGCAATTTTTGTTGAAGTTGCATTTCGTGTATTTTCGAGAGCATAATTTGGCAAATCATTCTCGTCTCATGGCTTATATTCAGCAGTTACGAATTTCTTCCCATAAAAACAAAAGATTTAAATTATATGTAACTGACAGTAAAAAAAAAATTGTTTTTGACATTACCCATGTTAGATTAATATTTGTTAACAAATTAGTAGTAATAATTTTTATTATGTTACCGACAAATATTAATCATGGAGAATCACGCCTAAATAGCTTTTACCTTAAGGGTGTGTTTTCTTTTTAATTTTTTTGTATTTAGTTGGTTAAAATTTAAAAAAAAAATTAAACAAATATAAATTTCTTTAAAATGAAGAAAATGACTTTCCTATTGAAATTACTAAAAATAATTCAACTCCTCCTCATCCTTCAGCATATCCCACCCTGACCCTAGCTCCCATCTCCACCCCCACACCCCTAGCTCCCACCCCCATGCCCTCAATGTTCACCTAGATTATATGTAACTGCTTTTGGGATAATATTTTACTTATTTATTACCAAGCACAAAAAAGTAAATAAAAAACCACTTATTTTCTTCGAAAAAGATTTCCTTCATACCAAACATACCCCAAGTTCTGAACTTTAACTCGAAAAAGAAAACATCTAAATAACTTCAACAATGCGGTCCAGCTTAGGCGTTGGTAAAAAGTTTCCACGATGAGGGAATTTTCATTTCTGAAGTGAGTATATCCAATTTAATAGGCTGCAAGAGCTTAACATTGTTATTCGTAATTTAACATAAGATATTAACGTGTACCACTTGTGATAGAATCCCAATCCAATCCATCACCATAATTAGAATATATCTCATATATTGTGTTTATATTTAGTGATATAGAATTATGGTAAGTAGATAATTTCTTATTGTACTAGGGTTCTACACATTGTACACTATATATATTTGTATTACTAAGAAAGCCTCCCCAATGGAGATTAATACAGTTTTTCATGATATCAGGAGCCAAAACCCTAACCTAGAAAAATACTCCTTCTTGACGCCCCCCCCCCCCTCTCTCGGCCGACGGCACTTATAATTTTTCTTCCCAATCCCCACAACTCTAATGGAGAATTTGGCTACTCCCACCTCTTCTGATGCTTCCGCTTCTACCCCAGTCGTCATCCAACCACCCACACCCCTCTCCTCACCGTCTTTCCATTCGGCACTCGTCGTTACTAACATCAAGAATTGTATACCTATAATTCTTGATCAGGAAGATGGTCAATATTGGTCATGGGTGGAATTGTTTCGAATCCATGCATGTGTATATCATGTGCTTGACCATATAGACGACTCTTTCCCTCGTCCTCCTGATATGAATGACATCACATGGCGTCGCCTCGATGTCGTGGTCAAACAGTGGATATATGGCAGAACCGCGGCGACATGGGCGACAGAAGTCGCGGCGGTGGACGTAACGGGAAGGGCCGCGGCAAAGGCGGCAGGGGACAGCAGACCAGCCAGCAGCAATAACATCCCAGTCATTCAGCGTCGTGAGTTGGCCCAGCATGTGCTTACCATCCGGGAACCCAGTTCCAGTTTCAGAACCCAGGGATTTTGGGCCGAAGTCCAGGTTATCGGCCTGCCCAGTTCCAGCAGCCTCATGCCCATCTCACCCAGGCCCACATCTCACGCAGTCCAGTAATATGGCTCCCTCTGAATTGGGTCAGGCTTTTAGCAGTTTGAACATGCAGCAGCCCGACGAAAATTGATACATAGACTCGGGCGCCACATCTCACCTCACCCGCTCTGAAGGTAAAATTCCCAAACTGTTTCATTTAAAGCATCCTCAATATATTACTGTTGGAAATAGTCATCGCATTCCAATTCAGGGCTATGGTACCGCCTACACACCACCACCTCACCCACTCTTTTCCCTTAACAATGCCATGTATGCCCCCGAACATCATTAAGAACTTAATTATGTCCGCAAATTTACTCGTAATAATTCCGTCTCTGTTGACTTTGACCCTTTTGGTTTTACTGTGAAGGATCTTCGTACATGGACACCTCTTACGAGATGCAATAGCACAGGGGATCTCTATCCATTCTCATCCACCTCCGCTGCCAGCTCTTGCTCTCCCGTATCTTTAGTCGTTATCTCTCCGTCAACTTGACATAATAGGCTTGGTCACCCAGGCGCCCGAGTTTTTAATTTTATTAGAGGCAATAATTTTATTACATGTAATAATGGGAAACTTATCCAGCACTGTATTTCTTGTTCTTTAGGCAAACATGTTCGTTTTCCTTTTAAATCATCTACTAGTGTTACGTTTTCTCCATTTTATATTATTAATGCTGATTTGTGGACATCTCCTATCTCTAGTTCACTGGGTCATAAATATTATCTTGTCTTGTTAGGTGATTTTTCTCATTATATTTGGATTTACCGGCTCAAATTTAAATCTGAAGTGTTTGCCAAATTTCTTGAGTTTCGTACCTTCATCAAAACACAGTTTGAAAAATGCATTAAATCTTTTCAGTGTAATAATGGTCATGAATTTAATAATTCCATGTTTCACTGATTCTGTCGTAACAATGGCATGGTTTTTCGTTTCTCATGTCCCCACACATCACCTCAAAATGGTAAAGCGGAACGAATCATCCGCACCATAAATAACATGGTTCGTACTTTACTGTTTCATGCCTCCCTTCCTCCATCCTTCTGGGTCTATGCCATCAAAATGGTAGAATACTTCCTAAATATTTTACCTACCAGCACCCTTCATAATATGACCCCAACCGAAATTATGTACCGTCGGATCCCTTCATACGACCATCTTCGTATATTCAGTTGCCTGTGTTTTCCCAATCTTGCCTCCACCGCCCCTCACAAATTAGCACCTCGAACCACACCATATGTCTTCGTAGTCTTTCTATCCAATCATAGGGGCTATCTCTGCTATGACATGTCTACTCATCAAATCCACGTCTCTCATCACGTCACATTTAACGAGGCCACTTTCCCTTTTTTGGATATTCATAAGTTTCGAAAAATAGACTACACATTTCTTGACGAGTCCAACATCTCCCCATCATTCTCAGCGAACTATGTCAGTCGACCGCCCAAACACCACCTCTGCCACCTACTGCTGACACCGTTGACAGGCTGTCTGCGATTATATCACCTCCAGCCACCACCACCGACAGTCTCTATGTGTCTCCATCACCTCCATATTTTCTGACACCACTCGTGCCGATTGCCACTACCAAAAATCTGCCCACTATCTCGGTTTCACCACCAGTCACGGTGTCACCGACACAATCCCAATGCATTCCTGCAACCCCTCAAACCACCGGAAATAAACCCCGTACCACAATTGAAACACCGGTCATACCCTACAGTCATAACCCTCCACCGACTCCTTACTCTACATCCTCTATCTCACCCCATCTCGATCTACCCAGATCGGTGCCATCCCACATACCTTTGTCAAACCCGTCAACTGCACCACCATTAACCATACCCAATCACCAACCCGAGACATAAAACCCCAACCCAGACCCACTACCATACCGACAACCAGACCCGATACCCAACATAAATACCGAAAATGGCCCACATCACTGTATGGAAACCCATGCCCAACACGGGATTTTTAAACCTAAAGCCCAATTTAACCTTTCCGCACAAACCATATCCCCAATTCCCAAAAACCCAAAACTAACCAAACTAGCCAAACTAGACCCAAATTGGAATGCGGCCATGTGTGAGGAGTTTAATGCTTTAACGAATGTGATCCGGTGCATGTGGCTTTTTCGTCACAAATACAGAGACATTAGTGACTTAGAAAGGTATAAGGCTAGACTTGTGGCTAATGGCACTAATCAGCAGGAGGGTATTGATTGTGGTGAGACGTTCTGAACGATTGTGAAACCAGCCACTATTCACATAGTTCTGAGTATTGCTATGGGTAAGCATTGGTCTATTCATCAGCTCGATGTAAAAAATGCATTTCTATATGGTGATCTGAAATAAATTATTTATATGCACCAACCGCTTGGTTTTATCCATCCAACAGCCCCTCGGTATGTATGTCATCTTCGTAAGTCACTTTATGGTTTGAAACAGGCCCCTCGAGCATGGTATGATCGCTTTACACAGTACATTATGCGGATTAGGTTCGTCTGCAGCAAGTGCGATAATTCTCTTTTTATTTTTCATAGAGGTAGTAGCATTGCTTATTTGTTGTTATATGTGGATGATATTGTGCATACTGCCTCCTCTGATGTGTTAAAGAATGAGATTATTGTACTACTTAAGACCGAATTTGCTATGACTGACTTGGGAAAGTTGAGCTATTTTTTGGGAATATCAGTGACTCGTTCTGTAGATTCTATGTCAGCGCAAGTATGCAGAGGAGATAGTGTACAGGGCTAAAATGGCAAACTGCAAGATCATATCCATTTCGGTTGACTAAATCAAAGCTTAGTGTTGTTGATGGTAACCCAGTGTCTGATCCCACTCTTTACATGAGTCTTGCAGGTGCACTCCGGTATCTTACTTTAACCAGGCCTGACATTGTTTATACTGTTCAGCAGTTATGCTTATTTATGCATGCCCCCAGGCAGCCTCATTTTACTGCTCTTAAACGCATCATTCGATATGTTAAGGGCACTATTGATTATGGATTACATATATACCCCCCTCAGCACCGATCAGGTTGTTAGCATATACGGATGTTGATTGGGCAGGATGTCCGGACACGCGACACTCCACCTCAGGCTACTATGTGTTTTTAGGGGATAATCTCATTTCTTGGTCTGCCAAGAGGCAAGCCACATTATCGCGTTCGAGTGCAGAAGCAGAGTATAGAGGAGTTGCAAATGTTATTGCTGAGATCTGTTGGCTCCGAAACCTTTTTTGAAGCTTCACTGTCCCTTGCGTAAGGTGTATGTGGTTTACTGTGATAACATATCCGCTATATATTTATCTCATAATTCGGTTCAGCATCAGCGGACCAAGCATATTGAGATGGATATACACTTTATTTGTGAGAAGGTTGCTCTAGGTCATGTTAAGGTGTTGTATGTTCCTTCCTCATACCAATATGCGGATATCTTCACGAAAGGTCTTTCTCGACAACTATTCCTCGACTTCAGATCCAATCTCACCGTCCGGCCTCCTTCCGCTCAGACTGAGGGGGTGTATTAACGTGTACCACTTGTCATAGAATCTCAATTCAATCTCACCACTAGAATTAGAATATATCTCATATATTGTGTATATATTTAGTGATATAGAATTATGGTAAGACGATGATTTCTTATTGTACTAGAATTCTATATATTGTACACTATATATATTTGTATTAATGAGAAAGCCTCCTCAAATGAGATTAATACAGTATTTCATAAGAAGTGCAACTTTGGAAAAGGACCCAGAAAGAAAGCTTCCAAATTTCCACTAATGAAATTATTATACTAGTCCTACTAATCTTTCATAGATAACTACAAAATCATGACCATCAACGTCCTAATCGTTATTTCTCTATAGTTTATCGACTCCAAAAAGTGAATAGTTCAGTACAAAACACGTAGCTACCCTTAGCGCACAATTATTATACGTAAAAAAATCTAAAGTACGGTCTTGTTTTAATATAATTTTGTGGATGGGAAACTTTGTAGTACTCGTCAACCTTTTATGAAATGATGATAAGTATGAAGGGGTAGTCATTAGTGACACATTATCAGTGGCGGACCCGACATTTCGAGCATTCGGTAATTATACTAATTTATTATAATTAATTAAAGTGAAAATATGTATTAATTACATTATTAATAGAGTTGGGCCAACTCAAGGTTTACAAACCACCTTAGTCTTCTTTTATTTTTGGGCTTTGTATACCCGTCCCAATTCTTATTTGATGTGTATATAAATAGGACCAATGTGTAACAAAAGATACTTCGGTATTTCTTGGTGATAACTTGGTGTCTTGGTCGGATAAACGCCAAGCTACACTGTCGCGCTTTAGCGCGGAAGCCAAATATCGAGGGGTCGCCAATGTGGTGTCTCAGTCCTGTTGGTTGCATAACCTCCTCTTAAAGCTTCATTTTCCTATTCGGAAAGCTGCATTGGTATACTGCGATAACGTTAGTGCGATATATCTCTCGGGAAATCCTGTACAGCATCAACGCACTAAATATATCGAGATGGATATTCACTCTGTTCGCGAAAAGGTAGCTCGTGGACAAGTTAGTGTGTTTCATGTCACTTCACGTTATCAAATTGCTGGCATCTTTACTAAGTGTCTTTCCTTAGTTTTGTTTGAAGATTTTAGGGGCAGTCTTAGCGTACGACAACCGCACGCTATGACTGCGGGGTGTGATAGAATATACATCGTATATTCTTGTGATATCATTAGTGATCTTGTACATATGTAATTATGATAGTAATATTTTGTATTAGGTAAGTGTATATTTGATTTCTGTAATTGTAGTCTAGGATGACTATTGTATATCATGTATATAAACTATTTACATTAATGAATCAGCAAGGGATTATTCTCTTTCAAAATGCAAAAACTATATAGAGTTAAGAAAGTTGGGAAAATGGAAGGACTAAAAGTTTCACATCCAAATAAAATTAACCTCAAAATATAGCTCAACGGGGCTAGAAAAGTTTCCACTAAAACCATCCTTCAGCATAGACCAACATTCAGATGTTGCAATAGTCCAACCTAGAGGAGGCAAACAGATAAGTTGGGTCAAATTTGAACTGGTTAAATTAATGAACGGGTCATAACTCAATTCGTTCAAATTTCGCTGCGGCCAATAAAGATTGGGTCAATATATGCAAAATAACGGGTCATTAACTCAAACCTGTGGGAAAATCACCAGCTTGTGTTCTTATCTTTGCAACTACATCAACACTTCCTTGGCTCACTTGTACCCATGCTACAAGTGAGCCAAGGAAGTCTTGATCTAGTTGCAAAGAACAAGCTGTAGTGATTTTCACCTGAAACTTGCAACTGTAGATTATATATGTAGTGATTGTTCTTCTTAACATCAAATCTTTGAGAAAAACGGTCAGATGGTTGTGTTCTATGAGAAGCAACAATGAAGACATTGCCATATTTTGATGTTCTCGTCTCAATGTTTGCACCTCCAAATGGTTTCCATCCATTTAATCCATCATTGAATTCTGGATTTGTAGCAATTCCTCCACTATATTGTGGATTTAGAGGGCTTTCCAAACACTATATAGAAGATGAATATTAAGGAATTAAAACAATCGATCAATCCGACTAGTTCTTTTTTCAAAAAAGAAAAATATTGATATTTCTTATACAATTTGCCTTTGAAGTTTAATAGTAGTCATAGTCTATTGCATACACTTAGAAATCCTGCAAAGAGATTTAACAAAAATTAAAGGGAAAAAATAAGGTCAGGTAATTTACATATCTAATACTATAATGAGAAATAAGGAGTGGGGAGGGGGAGAATTGAAGATTAGATAAATTAACCCCACTATCTTTCTCATAATTATATTAGATATGTAAATTACCCGGACCTTATCTTTTTCCCTTCAATTTTTTTATCTTTGCGGGATTTCAAGTGTATGCAAAAGACTATGACTACTATTTCCCTTCAAGTTAAGAATACAACGTAATATAAAACATTATTATCTCTATTGAAAGTCTTTATAGTTGTAATTTTTAATGATTTGAAATCGTAAAATGAGACACAAATTTATATGTAGAAAATTTTCCACAATAAGTATTGTTTCATGAAAATTACAGATTACACTTGAATTATTAAGCATAATTGAGCAAGTTCTCTTATCATTCATGTGGTGACGCTGTAGCTACGACATAAATCATCATCTTTTTTTTTGTGAATTTAACGTATGGATTGATAATATAAAGATTTTTTATACTGATTGTGAATTTTAACTATATATTGTACTGCATGGTTCAATTTTATGTTGCACATTTCCTTTTAATTTTCCCTAAAGGTCATTTAAAAACATCACATACTCAATTTTGTGGGATTACATTGGGTATGTTATTGTTGTTGTCATTTAAAAATAATTTGACTTTAAACTTCTCATTTTATCTTTAATGAGATGATTTATACTTATAGCCACACAGATATTTATATTTTAATATATACCAGGTTGCAAAAGTTTTTTTTCTTAGATTATGTGCCTGGTCAAACGACACATAAATTGGGACGGAGAAAATAACAAATTATCTATCTTATTTTTAAGATTAGTAATACACTTATTATAAAACAATTACATGTACATCCTTTAGCAAATTTTATAAATAATCCTTGTGTATTATAAATATATAAAAGTAAAACTCTTTACTTTAACAAGTTATATCGTTTAATTCGAGCCACGTCCATCTGTCTACACTACGCAATTTTTTGTCATAAAATATCGAATAATTCTCATTGCCAAAAACCTGATTACATATCTGTTTTCGCCCCGAATTTTGTTCTATGCCGTTTTATCGGCTGATGAAATTGGGAGACAAATTGATTCCTTAACTTAAGCAATTTGGGCTGGAAACGGAACTCTCATTTCCAGCAATGGGTTCCCTAACTACTCCAGAAAGCGTTAGAACGGTGGTATGAGTAAACTAAGAGGTAAGAAACATGAATGCAGCTGAGTACAGTAAAGTAAAGGATAAAATGAAGTAAAAGAGATAAAGATAGATAAAAATTGAGTTGTTTGATTGATTGGTTGTGTTTGTATATACAAAGAATGATGTTATTTATAGTACAAAAAAGGAAAAAAAATATACAACGTGGTCCCCCCCCCCTTGTCAGCCATCAAGTAACCCACTAAGTTCAATGGCCGACTACGGGGGAGGTGGTGCCGATTTTCTCACTCTCTACTCCTCTTACTCGGATAATGGCCATTTCTTTTAGTTGTTGTTGACTGTTACCGCTTCTAGGGGTCCGAAAACCCTTTTGACTTGGTCGTTGAGGCATCTGCATCTGAGTGGATCCCAGCCGTACCTCTAACTAACAACTAAGCAAAGATGCTTTAGTAGCCGATGAAGTTCTTGTAGTCGAGGGCTAGGAGTAAATTTAGCTCTGGAACAGTTCGGCTATCACTGAATTCGGCAAAACAATTAAATTACTTTTGAGTGTTAACAATTGCCCCCTTCATTAACTCGAGTGTGACTGTTGAGTTGATGTATCCGAAAGTAGCTGTCGTTTCAGTCTGACAACCGTGCATGTCACTTCAATCATCTCGTCTCCAGTGCAGGCAATGATGGTCTTTAAAAAGCTCTTTTTTTCCTTCCACAGAAACGTCTTGGCTTCCAAAAACACTTTCTGACGGATTCTTAGCCGCATATTTTTTGGCGAAAAGACCCCAACAGAGTGTCAATCATATCCCCAAGAAAAAGGAAGTACTTTAGGAGAGACATTCCACACAAGGTTTCTCATTCAGTCTTCTCGGCCATTCCCAAATTCCTCGCCTTTTTCCTGAAAAATCCTGTTTCTTCATCAGAAAAAACCATGTCTTCATCTTCTTCTCTATCTCTGGGGTCGGATAGCACCGGTTTGGCTGCTGATGACCTAATCTCCACTTTTTCCTTCATAGATGAGCAATTGGTTCTCGCCCCTTTTGGTACATCTGAACAAGGTGACCTCCTTCTTTCTCAGCATCTTAGCCCGGCGAACTAGGACCTTTCGATTACCTGTGACTAGTTCACCGGCAACCGTTGTCCGACTAGTCTGCGCACCTAGCCGACCAAGATTGCCAACTATTATGTTTGGTTGGACCGAGTGAAGTCGGCCAATAAAGTCGAATGGAGGCGTACGGGTCTCTTCGACGCCATTGCGCTTTTGGAATTTGACTCCTCCTACAACATAGGTCTTATATATGCCTTTCTTGGTTACTTGTCGACCGCTTCCAATGCCTTTGTTTTCCCTTGGGGAATGATAACCCCCATACTGCTTGATGTGATGTCGATAGTTGGCCTTCCGATTTTGGGAGCCGAGGCGCCTATCCTAAGCGATATAGATATTGCTGATTTAGGCATCAAAGTCTCAAATACTTCTTCAGGCTACATCCAGTTTATAACCAATAACCGCCGGATATCGCCTCTTCCAGTCGATGATGCCGAGCATCATACTTTTCTGCTTTTTTAGTTTAACCGATACTTTGTCTGTACGGGCTTTTGTGCAGTTGTGAAAGAGCTGGAAATTTATGCGGTGTTAGCCATTTCGGGAAGGGATGTCAGCTGGGCATCTCTCTTATTGACCTATCTTTACATGGCTTTGGGTGATGCCCATGCGAGGTTAAGGGATTCCAGAAACCTGGATACCTTAGCCGGTCCCCTGTGGTTTCTTCGGTTGTGGATCACCCTCTATTTTCCTGTGTTTATCCCCGATAAATTTGATGACCACTGCTTTCCGTTAAACCCGCCAGTATTAGTCGATACTAAGGGTGGCCAGTGGGCCGGGATAGCCCGACCCCGACCCAACCCTATCCCGAGCCCGCCCCGGCCCCGAGTAAAAAAAAAATGGTAGCGGGACTCGAACTCGGGACTGGACAATGTCTCATCCCGCCAGACCCGAGCCCGCCCCAGGCCCGCCCGCCCCGAGCCCGCCCCGAGCCCGCCCGAGAGCCCCCGATGCATATATAGTCGTTTCACCAACGACCATTTTAGATTTTGGTCGTTGGGCAACGGCCATTTTTGGCCTCCCCCCTCCCCCAACCCCCCTACCCCTTAATATTTATTTTTAACCCATAAGTTATTATATTTACACTTTAACCCAATTTTCCAACTATAAATAACTCATTTTCTCTTCATCTTTCTCACAAATCTTCCTATAATCTCTCAATATATCTCTCTACAAGTCTACATTGTTTACTAAATATTCAATTTTATTTATTCATTTGGGAATTGGGAGTGAAGTTGGCAACTAGCTTGAGGATCTTCCATCGAGCAAAGTTTCAATTTTCAACCTCTCGATTACACGTCGACGTTACGTCGGCGTTTGGTACATTCGTTCATTCATTAAATTATTATTGTCTGTTTATTTTATTTAGTGCACTTAATTTTTATTGTCTTTAATTATTTATTATCATAATTAAAATGAAAGGATTAAGAGGTATGTTTAAGGGTAAGGGTGCTTCTTCTAGTAGGGACGGCAACTAGGGCAAGGGTACTTCTTCTAGTCATCTTATTCCTACACAGGATGATTTTGTTGATACTCAACATTTTCCTACAATACCATTAGCTTTAGACGAGGAGCTATTTTCTGGAACTCAAGAAGACTTTAATTTAGATGATGATCTAGATGATACACCCACTAATGTTGATGACAACACACCCACTAGTGCACCTTCAACTGAAATGCTTCATATTCCCCCTAGTATGAGACGAGGTCCAGCAAAACGACCATTAAAATCAGATGTATGGACATTTTTTGATAGGGACGTAGAGAATCAAGTAGCTATATGTAAAATTTGTAAAAATGTTTTAAAATTTAAAACTGGAAAAGGTCACGGTTGGACGGGGGGTTTAATTAGACACGTAGTAAGTGCTCATCCAGCTAGGTATGCCCAATACCAGACTTCAAAACCGGGTGCGCAAACGCCCGCTGCATCGGGACAAGGTTCACATACTGATATTGTCCCGGACCAAGTACAGGGTCAAATTAACCCTATGACGGGGGGAATTGTAGGCCCTAAATATAATAAATACAGAGATAGGGAGGCAATATCAAAATTAGTTGTTGTGGAGGGTTTGCCTTTTTCATTTCCTTCACCTCCCGGTTTTATTCATTACATTAGAGATAGATATAATCCTGCTTTTAACGGTTTTCCTAGATCAACTGTTAAGAGAGATGTATTTAAATTCGCGCATGAATATCAACAATATTTACGTTATTCATTATATCATTTTAATGGCAAAGTATCTATCACGTCTGATAAAGGTCGTAGTACTAACGGCCATGATTATTTAACTGTAACTTGTCATTGGATAGATTATAAATGGTCTATGCAAAAACGTATCTTAGAGTATAGATATATAGATGATAGGCACACTGGTACTTTTATTGCAGATAATATTTATCAAGTGTGTCATTATTACGGAATAACCGATAAAATTATGACTATTACATTAGATAACGCTTCTTCTAACAATTACGCAATTACAATTTTAAAAAATAGTTTAACTCCATCTTTTCCAGATCATTTTCATATAAAATGCGCGTGCCATATATATAACTTAATTGTAAAGGATGATCTATCACTTTTTGAAGACATTCTTAGTAAAATACAATTTGCTATAAACTTTATTTTTAAAAGTAATAGAGTACAACGAAGAAAAGAATATAAAAAAACTTGTCACGATTGTGGACTATCTTATAGAAAAACTCCACAAGAAGTATCCACTAGGTGGAATTCTTTATACGAGCAACTACTTGTTGCTTATGACTATAGAAAACCTATAAATTTATTTTTTAACTCTCATAATCAAAATCCAGCTGATATGATTGTAGATAGTGATTGGGTAAAAATTTCCGAACTTATTGTATTTTTAGAGAAATTTTTTCAAGCAACAAAAGAATTTTCCGGTATATATTATCCTACTATTTCAACTATGTTGTTTTATATAACTCTAATATTTTTATTACTGAGTGAATATATGGAAAAACTAGCTTATATGACAGCTATTAAAAAAATGTTTATCAAAATAAAAAAATATTTTATTCCTATTCCCACTATTTATATTACTGGTTCAGTATTAAATCCGACTATTAAAATAGACGGTACTAAATCACTAATTGAAACTATTTACGATTGTATAGAAGTACTACCACCTCCAAGTCCCAAAAATCTAAATCACCCACCACCTATTGAACAAACTAAAGAAGAAGTGTTGTCTAGCGTAGAAGACCAATGCAAAAAAGTATATAGGTTTTATCAACAAGAAAATGCTAGTAACTTACCGGCTTCCATACCATCTTCTTCATCTTCAACACAACCTGACAAAAGACATGTTGTTTCTGCGGCTAGTATTGAAAGCCTCAGAAATAGAATGTGTGGTCGTACCTCTACTACTAACCAAATTAGCGAGTTGAATATTTTTGTTTTGCAGGGTTCTGTACCGTACCAAGAAGTTATCAATGAAGATGGACATAAAGACTTTGAAATACTAGAGGGGGAATGAGAAGACCTTTCCGACACTTTCATTGATGGCCCGAGATGTTTTGAACATTCAAGCGTCATCAACTGCGTCTGAAAGCGCTTTTTCTGCCGGCAGATATCAAATAGGAGACCACGGACACTCATTAGCCGAAGACGACTTGGAAATTGCAGTATTATTCAGAGATTGGATACGAGCGGAGCGGAGAAGGTGCGGTCAACCGGAGATCAACGAAGAAGAAGACGAAAACTACAACGAAATCTTATCTGAAGGTGGTGGAAGAAACGTGGATCAATTTGACCAACAAATACCAATTCCAACCGAAGAACCACAGGAAATTATCAAGCAATTAGAACAGGTTTTTTTGAGAATGTAATTTTTTTAATTGCAATTTTATTATGTAATTTGCAACTTTTGGAAAATACCACAAAGTTGCAATTTAGATTTTAGACAATTGTATTTGTATTACAAAAAAATCATATATCTATTAAATAATATAAGAGGCACAAAAACAGCATTGGGGTGTTTTTATTACACTATCTTGTCTTGTTTATTGAGTTTTTTTTATACATATGTTATTAAAAAAAAAAAAAACCGTCGGAACCCGCCCCGATCCCAACCCCGACCCGACCCCGCCCTGCCTCGATTCCGATGGGATCGGGATGGGATTGGAGCAAGTCCCGCCAGACCCGACCCCGACCCCTTCGCCCATCCCACCCCGACCCCGCCAGGCCCGGCCCGCAAGACCCGAGCCCGGCCTACTGGCCACCTCTAGTCGATTCTCTTCGGAGAACACCCCATGTGCCCCAGGATGTTTTGCCACAGTCTCCACCTTGCA
This sequence comes from Anisodus tanguticus, assembly GCA_034509755.1. Classification (NCBI taxonomy): domain Eukaryota; kingdom Viridiplantae; phylum Streptophyta; class Magnoliopsida; order Solanales; family Solanaceae; genus Anisodus; species Anisodus tanguticus. The sequence goes on from CM067545.1 coordinate 55,587,317, forward strand.
TGGTCTGTCCAAAGACCATTAAATAGATTGGCAACTGGTCTTAGAAAATGGGCCACCCCTGATTGGGTCCGTCAAGTAGCAGTTGCGGACCTTACTTTCTCTCAACGGAGGACTATGGTTCTCATATGGGGGAGGATTCTCATAGCCAGGGGCTTTTTGAGTGGTTTGAAGCCCACTTCTAGGAATAATAAATTGACCGCGGAGCCATATTGGCCAAACTTTATGGAAAGGATATTCGGCCTTACTCAGCACGTGTCGTGGCCCCACCGTAGTATTATCAATTCAACTTAACGATGCATTCTGGATGCAGAACAAGCCAAGAAGTTAGCCGATCCTAATCTTGACAGGCTCGCCTTGTTTGACTGGCAGTCGTTTCCCCTAAGAGCGAATACTACTGTCGCTTTTGATGATTGGTGAGATACGGCTAAGGAGAAGTTTTTTCAATCTCTTTTAGATGTTTATTGTGATCGGCTGATTCTATCGAGAAAAAATAAGAACCCGGAAACCTCTTAATTATGGCCAAGAGAAGCGACTCTGAAAGCTGCTTCCTCTAAATCGGTTAGGCATGTTGGCTCAAAGTCTTCCATCAGGTTGCGGTAGACGATGAGAAAAGGTAAATTGTATGCTATATATGTGTCGGCTAGATTGTTCCTGTGAATTTTCGGCTAACATCCCTTATGTATCTTTCAGCAACTCCAACTCCTCTAATGTTTGTTGATCTGGAGACTACTTTTGACACCGAGTCCCCATCACCCAGGAAACCAGTGTCCAAGCAACCTCGACAAAGAGGAGGGATTATCATTCAAGATTATAGTGAGGAAGGACCCCATAGACACGGAGTTCCTGTTTCTGCCGAGGAGGAGGAAGAAATAGAGGTATATTACTCGGCAGGCTAAAACACCTTCACATCAGCAATTAAGTTTTATGTTTTCTCTCCAAGGACAACAATTGATAAGGCGTAGATAGCTGCATAAAGCGTCTGATGTTCCCCTTCATATTGGCGGATCGTCTTCCTGGCTCATGCTCCTATACATTCGCTGGACCCATCATCGGCTGTCCTCAAAGCCACAGTTTCTCCTGCCGAGGCTTCAGATGCTGGGGTAGCCGTAAAGGTATACTCTTTCCCATATGCTTGGCCTTTTACTGCCTCTGGGCACTTGTCTCTATACTGAATCTATCCTTTCTGTACAGGAGACCGCTGGAGATAGTCCTTCGGTTGAAGCTCACCTAACTGACGACTTAGAGGTAGCAGCCGAAATCATCCCGGAAGATGTGCTTTTGTGTTACTTTGGCTCAGGCGATACTGCATCTCCACCAGTTTCGCCTATTGGCATCCATCGAGACCGAGTCGAGAAGTTTCTCGCCAGGGGAATTCCAACCAACAAAGAGGAGTTCCATGCTCTGAGGGCCTCTTTACTCCGATTGTCAAAAGAAACGATGGATTCCCCAGTTCTAGCCACCACTTATAATGACATGGGCTTTGGCTTTGAATGATTTATTTGCTTTACATAGAACGTACAAAGATATCCATGATGAGGTTGTCGCAGCTCTGTAACACTTGGGGTCTCTTCGGAAATAGAAGAACCGCATTCAAACTTCTTTCAACGAGGTGAATGTAGAAAGGCAACAAAATATCAGTCGAATGAATGACTTGCAGGAATAGCTGCCAAACTGCGAGTTGGGTTAGAGCGGATCCAGGTGGAGATTTGGGATATTATTCCGGCTATAGGTGCCTTAGATTCGGCTATTGGTGCCCACGACTCCTCCCATTTTTCTTTGTTTCGGCAGAGCCTTTAATTGGATAACAAAATTGGGGGACTCGGTAACTAGCAAGCGGTTGGGGAACTGGATCAGAGAGCTGGTAGCGAAATACTGGCCAAATTGTATAATGAATGGACTGAGTGGAAAAGTTGTTTAGTTTAAGCAATGCCAAAAATCACTACTCCTTTGCCACCTGATCTTGTTGTTGAGTTGTCAGCTGATAACCTTATGGCTTGCAATCCGAATCCATCGTTGCTTCTGTTATTCAAGAGGTATCGGCTGATACTCAGGCTTTTACCGGGGCCCCATCGACTGTAGTGGCTGAGCCTTTGCTGGGTACTGAAAGGGAGGTCCAAGCAGGAGCGGGAGCGGCTGAGGTAGTAGTCGTTGTTGCAGCTGAGAGAGAAAGAGAGATTGCAGGTACCCAAGATGCCCAAGCAGCCGCGGACTCGACTAATCCTGAGACTTCTATTACTACTGATTTATTGCAACCTCTAGCTGGTGGAATGCCGACCAACTCATCTCCCTAGCTTTATCGACCCCAAATCAAAGGGTTTGTTTCTGTGATTAAGCAGTCGGTCTATGGCTGTTGTTTACTTTGTCTTCCCCAAATCGAAGGGAAGTACTTTTTCATGTGACTGTGACCAAGCCATTTCTCTAGTGAAATGCCAGCCAATCTTGGCTTCCTAGTTTTATTGACCCCAAATCGAATGGTCTATTTTTTGTGATCAGGCAGCCGGTCTATGGCTGTTGATTACTTATACATGCCCCAAAATCGATGGGTAAGAAGTCCGTCATTTACATTTCTTTTTCATGCATGTTTATCGCTTGATCCGTATTACCGGCAACCCGTGGGTTCACTACGAAGGGTCATTTCCTAGTTTGACGATCATTTGTCGATTTTACAATCTTTCATTTCAATCGGTGGGATGATTTTCCAAACTAAGTCTCATTCGGCAAGCCTCTTTAGGCTCTATATGTTTGTCGTATGCGTTGGTCATTTTACGTTCACCAGCTTTGACTCTTTCTATGATTGTCAGTCGATTCTGACCGAACTCCATTAGCATGGCCTGCAGATATTCTTCCAAACTTAGAAAATTTGGTTTGTCCATCCGTAATGATATTAACTTATGAGGACAACACTGCTTCTTGGCCATAGATTTAGCCGATAGGATGTCGTCCCCGTAGCTGTTGATTTGGAGTTTATGATTTCCCATTGCATTTAGGACCTGTCTTTGTAAAACGAGTTTATTCAAACTTCTCACACAACATGCACAACACGGGGTATAAAATAACACTCGAGTTTTGTACAAACGTATAACAAAGACAAACAAAGCTAGGCGTAAAATTCCTATCGGCAACTCAAATGTTGTTGGCCGCCAGATATGGTTTTCTGTCGTGGTTCCCCATCTGCGATGCCTCGGCTATCCTTGCCTCAGAACTTAGGGTGGTCAATCGATGCCACAGGTCACGTATGAGTTGGGTTTCCTCAACCATTATTTTAAAAATTTATGGATTTCGAATTGGATATCAGATTTAGTACTGCGGATTTTCAGATATTCAAAAATCCGAAATTCTTATGCTTTATACTCAGCCCCACTCATATCATAACTGTCCAATACTAATAACTCTAATTTTCAAAGGTCCAATAGCTTAGTACTAGACCTGTTCAAAGCTCGGGTAGGGCCGGATCACGGCCGGGTCAATTGGCTTTTTTTCTGCTTCCCGACCCTGGCCCGACCTTGACCCTATTTTTTAAAAATTTTTTTGACTCTAGTCATGACTCTTCGGGGACCCTACGGGTCACGGGTTAGCCCTGAGCCGCTCTACAAAACAAAATAATTTATTTTTTATTAAAATAACATTCGTCTAACTTTAATGTTTATCACACAAAATCAATTTTTTATATCTTTTATCACATAAAGGCATTCAACTTTAAAATTTATTACTTATTTTTTAAGGTGTTAATGAAATTTACTATACAAATGAACATATCGGTAACGAAAAAATAGTCAAATCATATTAGTAACGAAAATATTCTTCTTTGTTTGTCCATTCACCTATATTAGTTATCAAAATTATTAATTAAAATATTTTAAATGCACAAACTGAGAGTAAAATGTATAAACAGTTCATAGAATTTCGTAATAAAGTATCTGTTAAACTCATATTTGTATTTCATTGTCACTTTGCAAAGGAAAATAATAATATATTGGGATTAAACCAAAGAGAATTTAGATACATTTCAGTTTATTACATAGTTATAGTATGATCAACATTAATAAATAAAAAGTAATATGAATGGGTCGGGGTCGGGTCGGGCCGGGTCAGAAGGGTAAAAAATTCTGACCCCCGGCCGACCCCGACCCCCGATCGGTCCTTGCTTTTTCGGGTCAGATGGCTCGCAGGTCACATATAAACTGACATTAGCCCTGATTTTTTCGGGTCGGGCCGGACCGGGTGGTCCCTGACCCGATGGACAGGTCTAGTTAGTACCGTAAGACCCTACTTATTATAGTATTAAATTTAATATGGACATACACGAAATGGGCGTCAGAATGGTCTCAATCCTTGTTAAATGTAGAAAATTATATATTCTAATGAACAAATTATTAAGTGAATTGAGGTTGTTAATTGTTATGATATGTCTCTAAAGCTCAAAAATCAGAAATATTCAAACCCATTAATTCAAAACTGAACCTAAAATATCCAATTCAATCCAAATGTATTTAAATTGGATTTAGATTATAATTTTTTCAATCCAAAAATCAAATATCCAAACCCAAATTTTCATATCCCAATCCGATGGGCCGAACGCCCACCCCTATACGAAAGTGGTATCACCAAAATTAGGGCACACCGAAATTGTAGGAATTTCACTGTCAGTGATTTCATAGCCATCGAAGATGAAGAGAATTTCTCGCAATGGTATTTGCTTTATCTCTTCCTTTGATATTTCCCATTCTTGCTCGGCTATTACAACAAGAGCTTATTCTTCATGTCATACTAATAAATCAGTTTCAACAAATGGGTTAAAAATCAATTTTGATAACGTTAGGTGTTTATATGATGCTGTTACTCTCTTCCATCAAATGATTGGAACGCAGCCTCTTCCTTCTGTTTTATGCTTCTGTCAATTGTTTAAGACTCTGCTAACTATGAAGCATTATTCTGCTGTCGTTTCTCTTTTTCGAGAAATGCAGAAATTGGGTATCCCAATTAATTATTTCATCTTGAGTATCTTGATTAACAGTTATTGCCTCATGCATCGTGCTGATTTTGGGTTTTCCGTGTTACCCATTTACTTGAAGAATGGTATTCCGTTTAATGTTGTCACATTTAACACCCTAATAAGGGGATTCTTTGCTGAAAATAAGGTCAAAGATGCAGTTGACTTATTCAAGAAGTTGGTCAGAGAGAATATTTGTGAGCCTAATGAAGTCATGTATGCAATCGTCATGAATGGGCTCAGCAAAAGGGGCCATACTCAAAAATCTTTTAGTTTGCTTAGGTTAATGGAACAGGGGAACACTAAGCCCGACATAAAAAACTATAGCATTGTTATAGATGCCCTCTGCAAAGATGGAAACTTACATGCGGCTATCAATCTTTTGAACGAAATGAAGCAGAAAAGCATTCATCCAGACATAGTCACTTATAGTTCATTGATTGATGGTATGTGTAGGCTTGGTCAGTGGGAAAAAGTTACGAGTTTGTTCGCTGAGATGGTAAATCATAATATTTATCCAAATGTGCGCACCTTCAACATAATGATAGATGGACTATGCAAAGAAGGGAAAGTTGAAGATGCCGAGGAAGTAATGAAACACATGGTCGGAAAAAGTGTAGAGCCTGATAGAGTCACCTACAATGCGATAATGGATGGATACTGTCTGCGTGGTCAACTGGATAGAGCTAGGAGAATTTTTGATATGATGATAGATAAGTGCATTGAGCCTAACATTATTTGCTATAACATACTAATAAATGGACACTGTAAGAAGAAGAAATTGACCGAGGCCATGCAATTCTTTCGTGAAATTTCTCAAAAGGGATTAAACCCTAATATTGTTACATACAATACTATTTTGCAAGGTATGTTTGAAGTTGGAAGAATTGGCGGTGCAAAAAAGATTTATGTCGAGATGCTATCTGCGGGGCCCATACCTGATTTATACACTTATCGCACTTTGCTCAATGGTTATTTTAAGTATGGACTTGTTGAAGAAGCTATGTCACTCTTTCATAAGTTGGAAAGAACGAGAGAAGACATTGATATTGCATTTTACAATGTTGTCATTAATGGATTGTGCAAAAATGGTAAACTCGACGAAGCTCATGCTATATTCGAGAAGCTTTCTTCAATTGGATTGCTTCCGGATTTGAGAGCATACACTGTAATGATAAATGGATTTTGCCTTGAAGGGTTGTTAGATGAAGCTAAAGATATGCTAAGAAAAATGGAAGACAACAATTGTTTTCCAAACAATGTCACTTACAACGTTATTGTGCAAGGATTTCTCAGGTGCAACAAAATTAATGAAATGATAAATTTTATGAAGGAAATGGCTGGAAGGGGCTTCTCATTTGATGCAACTACAGCTGGATTTTTGGTAAACGTTATAAGGGAGAATCCTTCCGTCCTTGACATGATACCAGAGCTTCACTTGAAAAATAAGAAGTGAATATTTTTCTCGCTTGGTTTATTCGGCTACTCTACGGCTGTGATACAATTTCCTATCCCTACAAAAGAAATGACACCCAATGCAATTTCAGAAGCTGATAGCAATTAGAACATTGCTTGAGCTTTCTAGGCAGCTTATTGAGGAGGTACATCAACTTTGATATTTGAGTTTTTTTGCCGGTCTTCTTTTTCTTAGAAATGATGGGGAGCCTTGGAGTAAATGGTAAAGTTGATGTCATGTGACCAGGAGGTCATGGGTTCAAGCTGTGGAAACAACCTCTTGCAGAAATGCAAGGTAAGGCTGCGTACAATTGACCCTTGTGGTCCGGCCCTTCCTGGACCCCGCGCATAGCGGGAGCTTAGTGCACCGGGCTGCCCTTTTTCTTTTTCTTAGAAATCAAATGTTATTGCACTCTTAATATGAGAAAAAATGGAGACCATAGATAATTGGGCGTCTTTTGTAGAGAATCCTATCCTGCGTAGATTTTCTACCTTTTTTTGGATACCACCTATGTACAGGGTTATAGACTGACTACCACCTCTTCCCTTTTTCAAAACATTATTCTAATTAATTTTGTGCCCCGTGCCAGAAAGTCTATCTAAAAAGTGCAATACCAGCACCACCAAAAGAGCCTACATTCAGCTGTCGAGTGTGCATGGGTCCATTAGTTGAGGAGATGTCGACTAAATGTGGTCACATTTTCTGCAAGGCGTGCATAAAAGCATCCATTTCTGCTCAGGGTAAATGTCGCATGTGTAGGAGGAAAATCGCTATGAAAGACACCATAAGAGTATATCGTCCTGCCACGAGTTAATTCAAAGGTTCGTCTAGAGCTCCCTCATGAACTATCGTCTTTCTTTTTCTTTCGTGAATAAATGAACTAGGATTTGTTCTTTTGTCTTGTGTTGTAATCTTCTCCTTACACATATACAGTGCTAAGGGTCGTTTGGTTCACGTTCTAGTTATGTGAGAATTATAACATGAGGATGAGTTATGCCTCAACTAATAATGAAGGAATTGTTATACGGCGAACAATAATGGAGGATTTGTTATGCAATGAATGATATAATAGAATTTACCTTTTTTAAGGACACATTTGTATTTAAATACTTCAATCTCTGAATTGCTAATATACATGTATAAAATACTATGTAGAGACCTGCATAAATAGGTGCATGTATTATTTAATATCACTAATGCATTAGTTATGCGAGAATCATCTTTCTTATACAATCAGCCAAAACATTGCATTAGTTATGCGACCTTTGCAAATAAGAGCATCTCATGGCTATTATAACACGGTTAACTGCCTTTGACAGGATTTGGCTATCATTTACATGACCTGTGGAGGATGTGTATCACTGTGAGAGTGGAAGGGAAGTATTGACTGGAGATACTTTTATTCAGTTAAGTTTAGGTCACAATCAATGATGAGTCTGTGCCTTTTAAAGATTATTTAATTAGTAAATGGATTTAAGTTATATGCAATGACACTATTTTTTTCCCATCAGTAGTGTAATATACCTCGAAGAAAGTCCATGAACTTTTGTTTGTGGCATATTGGGTTTTCTCAATACGACCATTCATCAACCTCCTGCCTGGGGCTCTCCTTCCCTTTTGATAACTGAGAGATCCTCGAGCGTCAGTGATAAGGGCTCCTTTTCTTTTTTGATAATCAGGAAATCCTCGGGCCTCGGTAAGACGTGGTTCAAAGTTCAGCTGATAATGGGCTCGCTCCTCAACCTTTCTCCACTTAATTACCATGCTTTGTTTGCGGCAGGGTTTGAACTAGTGACAGTAGGTTGATTGACACTAAAAGAAAGAGATAGCACCTTGTGATAGATTAAACTTTGAGAAACTTTAAGAACATGTGTTACTGCCAAATTCTGTTTCGTTGAGATGATGGAATAAGCAAAACAATTACCAGAACCAATGAAAGACAAACAAGTTTGAACCATTGACCAACTCTTCATGAAACTCTAGTTTGGCCTTCATGAAACTCAGAGTCAGATCTAGGATGAGTTCAACTAAATGCATTGCTTTTGACTCGGAACTATGTATACAGATGGAAAAAGGCAACTTAAAATGTATACATAGGATGAGATCGCACTCATACTGCGCCTCTGGACATGCTAAGGCATCAGGCAGAAGACTGAGAAATCATTGCCTTGAGTTAAGACTCTTTGCAACCAAAATTCATTATGGCCACAAAAGGTTGGATGCTAACAAATGAGGCATTAGCTGATTGTTTTTTTTTTTAGAAACATAGTCAATTGTTGTTTTTGTGATACATTTTTCTTTATCCTTCTCTATGACTTCAAACTTAACCTTATAAAGCATAAATCCAAGTTCAAGAAGTCCACCTTCCACCACTTGAGCTATTTTCACCCTCTTCTCATCATCAACAACAACAATTTTTCTATGTGAAATGTCAAAAGTGGAGTGCCTGGTGGAAATGTTACTTTGAGGACTGATCCAACACCACCATCACCTTTGAGTATATCGACCTTGTGAACTATATTTTGGAAGCTCTTTGACTAGCTATAGATCTTCCAAGCTTCATTTGCTGGAACAGGAACTTCAATTTCTTCAGAAATTGTTCCAAACATATTGTAGTATGTATTAGCTCAAATCTGTGGACTGAGAAGTCTGAATTCACAATGTTGTGCCTCTTTGTTTGGAGTTAAAATGATAAAAATTTATAAGTGATGAAGAATGATTTCACAGTAGATGATGGAGAAGGTCAGAGAGAGATGAGTTTTTACTTTTTGAGCAAAAATACTAAAAGCTACTCCCACCATTTTTCTTTAATGTGTTATTAAGGGTATTTTGTGAACTAAAAAAAATAGTACATTGCTATCCTACAACCTTCATGTTGTAGGTTAGTATATATATATATACACTAACCTATTCCTGTGTTGTTTCATCTTCTTATTAACTTCCTCAAATCTTTCCTAATATAACGATATTTTTATGGACTATTTAGTTACCTTCATAGATAAGACGAAAAACCTCCACACATAATAAGGTAACAGTTGGTCTTTTAAGACTCTTAATGACGTATAGGAATAGACACGTAACATTTACCTTTGGAACTTTAATGCAATTAGACAGTTATTTTCCAATAACCAAAAGCATTAGTCATTTAATAATTGAATAATTGCATAAAAAATTAGGAGAAATCCAAGGAATGCCAAAAATGAGAAAAAAGATAAATGCAAATTCTGATCATAGAGATGTGTCACATCATCTTTTATTATATTAATAGATTGATAAGGTGTTTTAACAAACATACACAAATTTGACTTTTTGTAATAAAATATCTTGCAGTCTTTAAAGTTCACCACATATGCAGTCTTATAAAGAGAAAATAATGAGACTCAAGGAATCATCTTATTCTGCTCAATATGTTGCTTCAATTCACTTTTGGCCTTTCCCAACATGAATTGCTGTCAGACGCTTGTACTGAGGTTCTCCTTGCTGGGATGATTGGTAGTCGGAGGTATCACCATCTTCATCAGTATCACTCTGAAAATATACCAGTAAAGAAAAGGAGACTGAATCCTTCTCAAAAAAGAAGACTGAAAGACATTTTTTTTTGTTCTGAAAGAGAGACAGTTTTAACATTGTTTTGCCCTATAATCAGCTTCGTGTCTTTCTGTTGTAACTTCTGAAGTCCCCTTGACCAAAATGTCACCTTCAATTGAATCCCTCTTCGCAGGAGATGCATGTTCTACGTCTCCGTGATGGGGTGGTTTGGTAGAAAGAGTAATCTGATGCTTATGTTCTTCAGGTGAAGAACATTCCTCTAATCAATCTGACCGAGGATAATACAGCATCTCCCCGAAGACTTGGATAACCATCTAGACGAAGAAAATGTTATCGATGATCCATCCATTAAGTCATCTCCCAAATATACTCAGGTTCACAGCAATTCAACTCAAACTCCTGCTCCAGAAATTCCTAGATCTGAAGTGAGACACATTCCATCATCTTCCCAATCTAAATCACCCACAGCAGCAACAAAAACAAGCTCCTGCTGTTCCGCGCACCAAGGAACAAGATACACGAGTGAAGAGATGAAGGTTCCAGAACCACAACCTCCACCACAGCTCGTCCGGATGCATTCCGTGACAATGGCGCAACTAGTTGCCTATCACCAACTCTGAAAGCCAGTCTAAAAGAAGGTGATATCTTTTAGAAGTGGTTGATCTCTCTATCTCTAATAATTCCAGCTATTGATTTACTTTCCCAAGGTTTCACAACCACCAAGGCTCCAACATTTTGCTGTGTCAGCTGCAACCAATCATCAGTTATCCAAAATCTCCCTAGAGAAGCAATACTACATAAGCTTGCATATAAATACAACAACAACAACATACCTAGTAAATCCCACAACGTGGTGTCTGGAGAGGGTAGAGTGTACGCAGACCTTACCTCTACCTTGGTAGGTAGAGCGACTGTTTCGGGAGACACTCGGCTCAAGACAGAGCATAAGCAAGAGCATAGCAACAACAAAAGCAGTCAGATCCGGTAAAAATAAGATAAACAAAGTACACTAAAGGATACATAACAACATAAATCAAATTACGAGGAACTATAAAGCAATACTGCACCTATTAGTAAGATAGGCTAAGCGGGCCTACAACAATAACACTACCACTACTAATTTGCAAGAGTAAGTAAGATTGCATATAAATACATAAATGTAAATTTACTAAAGGTGTCAATGGTGAGATGAGAAGTCAATCAAGTCCATCAATAACCACAACATTTTACAATTTACTGCAACATCCAAAATAAAAACTAAAAATATTTTTGTTAATTTATTAAAACTCTATATCGCTAATTTTAACAGATATTGACGTAATAATAAAGATCGAATTTTACCAAGGAAACAAAAGAGCACTGATGAAAAAAACAAAGTTGATAACTGACCAGCCCTTAGGCACGTAGCAGTAGAGTGCTTGTTCCATTTTTAATCTAATAACAGGCAGAGTTTACACTTAAAAGTTAAATCCCATAGTCTAAAATAAAAAAAAAAGGCATTCCGGTGTACTATCTCTCGCTATGTATGGGGTCGGGAAAGGGCCGGACAACAAGAGTCTATTATACGCAGCCTTACCTCGAATTTCTGCAAGAGACTGTTTACACGGCTTGAACCCATGACCTCCTGGTGTAGTCTAAAATAAAGAAACAAGAAAATACAGTCGCAAACATATTTCTACGTTTTAACTAAAAAATTTGAAAATTTGTGAGTGCAAAAAAAAATCCTTGAAAACTAGTCAAAACCTCTTTTTCAAACTTAAATTCATATTAATTTTTTTATAGAAAATATCAGCCCAGTATATAATGAAATAGTATTTTGAAACTCTTTTTTGGAAAGTGAGGGGCTTAAATCCTAAAGAGCCATGACTCAATTTCCTTGATGCTCAAAGCACAGACAGATTTCAGGTGGCAACTAAGCAGCGTGTTATAGCAGCAGTATGGGGTGTTTGAATGGCCCATGGGTGCTGTGCGCGGACTTCAATGTAACTAGATACACTCATAACAGAAACAATAACCAAGATTGACCAAAGGAATGATTGATTTTTGAGATTTTATTGAAGACAGAGAGCTGGACAAGAGGAGATTCAAGGGGTGGCCTCAAGAATGATAGATTTCTGTTCTAAACAGAGTGGGATGGACATTTCAGGTATATAAAACAAATGCAACTTGCCAAAGTAATTGAAAGAGAATAATCCATCGATTCTTTTCATTATTGTAATTGGTTTATATACGTGATATACAATAGTAAACCTAGCTTATAATTACAGAAATTAAATATACATTTTCCTAATACAGAAGATTACTACCATAACTATAGATGTACAAGATCACTAATAATATCACAGAAATATACGGTGTATATTCTATCACACTCCCGCAGTCTTAGCGGGCGGTTGTCGTACGCTGAGACGGTCCCTAAAATCTTCAAACAAAACTAAGAGAAGACCCTTAGTAAATATGTCAGCAATTTAATTCCGTGAGGGGACATGCAAGACACGTACTTGTCCACAAGCTACCTTTTCGCGAACAAAGTGAATATCCATCTCGATGTGTTTAGTGCGCTGATGTTGGATATGATTCCCCAAGAGATATATTACACTAACATTATCGCAGTAGACCAAGGTAGCTGTCCGAATAGGAAAATGAAACTCTAAGAGGAGGTTACGCAACCAACATAACTCAGACACCACATTGGCTACCCCTCAATATTCGGCCTCCGCGCTGGATCGCGACAAATTAGCCTGGCGTTTAGCCGACCAAGAGACCAAGTTATCACCAACAAACATACAATAACCAGACGTTGAACGTCTGGTATCTGGACATCCCCCAATAAGTATCTGTATAAGACATGAGAGTAGTTACTAATGATGGATATAAGTGCAAACTATAATCAATAGTGCCCTGAAGGTAACACACAATGCGTTTGAAAGCGTGCATGTGTTCTTCCTTCAAATCATGCATGAATAGAGACATATGCTACACTGCATAAGTAATATCGGGCCTCGTAAACGTAATATATTGAAGAGCCCTCGCAAGACTACGATAGTGGGAGGGATCCTCGTAGGGTGTGCTAGATGTATCACTCAGCTTCGGTTTAGTGTCAACTGGAGTAGGAGATGACTTACAAGATGACATGCCAACCCGTTCAATAATATTTGCTGCATATTTCCTCTGAGAGAAATAGACCACCTGCATGACGAGTGACAACAATGCCCAAAAAATAACTCAACGGCCCTAAGTCATTCATAGCAAATTTGGAGCTGAGAAGAGATATGATAGACTTACGCAGTTTGTCAGATGAAGCAGTCAATATAATATCATCCACATATAACAGAATGTATGTCATAGAAGTACTGTGATGGTAGATGAACAGAGAATGATCAGACATGCTGTGAGAGAAACCAAGAGTAGACACATAATCTGCAAACCTTTTGTACCAGGCCCGAAGGGCCTGTTTTACCCCATACAAGGACTTCTTCAGCAAGCACACGTGGTTAGGATGATCGGGGTAAACCCAAGGGATGATGCATGTATACAATTTCATTGAGTTCACCGTGTAAGAACGTATTTTTCACGTCCAGCTGATTAATGGGCCATGCTTTTAAAAGAGTTAGACTGGGAACAGTGCGAATAGTTGTCGATTTGACCACCGGACTAAATGTCTCTCCACAATCCATGCCAACCTGTTGAATTTTGCTATCACCCACAAGACGAGCCTTATGCCTCTCAAAACAACTATTCATTTTTTCCTTATGAGTAAAAATCCACATAGAACGAATCATATTGACATCAGGCGAACGGGGCACCAACTCCCACATCTTATTTTCAATAAGAGCATTATATTCATCATCCATGGTCATTTTTCAATTTGGGTCACGGAGGGTAGACAAGGGGTTACGTGGTAGGGGTAATTTAGTGACATTAGAGTTGAGATTAAATTATTGTTTTGGCCTAAAAAATACCCCGTTGGCTACGTGTAACGGACCCTTGACTCAGAATAGAAGTGGACCGGACTTGGGTCGGTGTAGTGATGTCGGGACTGGTTTGGGTTGGGAGGAACTAGGCCGACTGGTTGCTGGAATTTTTTGGGCCAACAGGCAGTGGGCCAGGCAAACTGGCTGGACCGAGAGGGAAGTCACGGGTTGGGCCAGCAGGCAGTAGGCCTGCTGGCCGAGAGACTGGACAACAAATAGGTCAATTAGTTTTCCGGAGATTACAAGGGCGGAGGCAGAGTATTATGTACGGGTTCGGACAAGCCCGATAGCTTTTGCTTAGACCCTGCACTTGTGTCAGGAATTTCATTAAATATGTATACATATTTAAGTGCGAACATAGAAACTAAGACGAGCTATTGGGTTCGGTGACAAATTCAAAACCTATACACTTCAAATCCTGGCTCTGCCTCTTCCATAGGACATGTTCAAATACAACCAACTAAACATTGGCGCATGAAATTCAAACTTGGAGAAGCAGCAGAGCACAAAATAGGAGACATCCCTCATCCAAACAATAAAAGGAAGAGTAATATGTCACTCTTTAATCTTTATAAATCATGTCATCAAGTTCTGAGAATTCAAACCGACTAAAAAACTAAAGACATTATGAATAAAAGGCGTTAGTCTCTTTTTACAATATAACATGGCACAAACAAACAGATGAAGACCGTATATAATTCGTCAAGAACTTACGGGACAAATTATTAAGAGCACATTTACATTAAACTGGGAGATGGTAGAAAAATCCTATTCGGCCAAGACGGATGGATATGGAATAGACCACTCAAGGAGCAATGTCCCAGGATTTTCAGCTTTGCAACTAATCAATGTGCTACAGCAGAAGTGTATTAGTCTCCACACATATGGAACATACCTTTAAAAGGTGTAATGACTGTGAAATGAGCCAATTTTTTCAAGTGATTGAAGAATGTCAAGGGCTGAATGGCACATGTCGGAAACTAGGAAACAACTGCTGCTAAGTTGGAAAAAGGTAGGACTTCAAATATCTACAGGACACTTTGGAGCATAGTAACAGCAATTGTTTGTGGATGGTCTGGAAGGAAAGGAAACAAAGATACTTTGAAGGCGAAAAAGAGAATATTTGTAAAATATAGATGTAAGAACGACAATGTACAAGAAGCTGAGAGGATGATAAGTTTCCTCAGTTCATTTCAACAAACTGAATTTTAAATTTTTGTATTTGCACATCCTAAGAACCCCTTAGGTGCTAGAAATGATGAAATTCTTTATATGTAAATTACTCATTTAAGTAAACTTGGTGGACTTCCACATTTAAATTACTCTTAATATGTCGCAATATTTTTAAGCTTATCTTCTTGTGTTTGAAGAAATACACTAAAAGGGCACTAAAAAATAAACGAAGCAGAAAGAAGTAGTTGTTATCAATTGCATTGCTTTCAGAACTTTAGTTTCTGGTGTGACCGTGATACGCTTATTCTGCAAACCCGCACACTATGTTGCTCGGACTCTCCAAAAATGTTGTTGCACCCGTGTCGAATTCTTCAAAAATGAACTACTTTTGGAGAATCCACACGCACCCGTTAACATTTCTGAAGAGTCCAAGCAACATAGCCCGCACATAAACAAATCTTACATCATGTAATAAAATGTCTCGCTATCTAACTACAGATCTAGCTTTTGACAGGAAGCACATTTTAATGTTGCACATTTCTTTTATGAATTATGAATGACATTTGGCAGTAAATGTTGAAAATTTGCCTTTGATGGGGAGGTGCGTCCACCCATATTTAATTAATTAAACACTAGGCTTCCGCATGTTGGAGGCTTTGTCTCTTCACACGTGCATAATCTACTAAGTGAGTAGATGACCGTAGGGCCAAGAATCGTCAAATTTCGTTGAGAAATGAATGAGATATTGGTCCACAAAGTAAGGTGTTTGAGGCATGGAAATATGGTGTGAGACAAATCTACCACATCGGTGGAAAAAATGAAGAATTGCTCTCTTTATAAGTCTCTAAATTGGCTAAGGGTTTGGAAAAAGGAAGAATTGCTCTCACGGGTCGTGGGACTTTCTGATATTATCTATTTGGACCCCCAAATTGCTTAATATTTACAGTTTGGTCCCTAGAGTTTTTGAAAAGTTGAATTTGGGGACGACGGAAGGCAGATAATTTCTGCCTACCATTGGAGTTGATTTTTGGGACGTTAGTGTGCATAACCAGCCATTACTTGGCTGATTAACTAATCCATAATCAGCCCTCCTTCAATGACCATAAACAGCCTCACTAATGGCCATAAAACTGCCATTAACAACCCTCCATAATGGCCATTAACAACCATGTTTTGGCAGTTGAGGAGTCCCTCCCTCATGCTATATATTGATGACTTTTGGCTCAATTGTGTAACACGAAAATACAGAAGATGACACAGTAAAGAGAGACATAAATATATACACAGAGACAAACAGAAGAGTAAAACACAGTCCAAAACGTGAGCAGTAACGTTGGGACGAAAACAGAAAACTCTTCCTTCCTTTTCCATTTCTTCAGCAAGTCGATTCGTATTTATTTTCTTCGTCAGGGTCAACCTATTTGCTTTGTAGTGTTGATTAAAGTGTTGTTTTATCTTGGGAGACTATTGCCCGTTAATGTAAAAGCATATATACGAGGCAATCTTATCTTAAGGACAGAGTGTCATCACTCGACTCAGCACACAGTTGTAACAATCCAGATTTAGTGTTTCTTGATTTCAGGTTATCAAGATTCAAGACTCAACAAGCTTGCGGCAGTTCTAAATATTGGCCTACTTGTTTATCATTTCGAACACTTGTAATATTTATTTACTTCCCGTACTGCTTTGCAATTATTCCGTCAGTAAATTACATGCGTCTAACTATGACCAGCTATTAGTGCTGACATCTAGTAAATATTGCAAATACTAGACAGTTGAAAATTGATATTCAAAACTTTTAAGCGTGGCAATCGTCTGTATTATCACCTCAAAATTCATAAACTTCAAACACACTTTATTTTGTTAAGGAGAATTGAAAACAAAGATACATCTATAATAGAAATCCCTTCCCTCCATGTTCTAAGTTAGTTGACAATGAATATATGGAGTACGATTAGTTGACAACGAATATACGAAGTACTACCCTTTTCGAATAGCGATGACAATTTGTATACCCTATCCGTTTTGAACAAGTTTTATTTCAACAAATCATTCGGTACTCTTGGATCATATAAAAACCTCAAAAAAATTATTCTTAAATATTCTAAATATGGTGTTGACCATTCATCTGCAATATACCTTATCAACGTTGAACAAGTTCTATTTCACTTCAGGACATAATGAACTGGTTGAACATACAGACCAGTAGAACTGATATTCAAGGTATATGGAGAAGCATTGCAAGAAGGGCTAGAGGGAAGATCAACAGAGATTTCCTATGGGCAATTGTCACTGCAGTAGTATAGCATGTCTGGAAGGCTAGAAACAGAGCTGTCCCTGGGGCGATCGAGGCGGCGCCGCCGCACAGGCCCCCCGGCCGGCGGGGCCTCCGCCCCAGAATTTCATTTTTCTTTTATTGGTTTCAAATATTAAGATATGTATTAAGAATGCCGCTAATCTTATCAGTGAGAGTTGTAGCCTAGCGGTTGAAGGCTCTCTTCAAAAGTCTTTCCCTTGTAATAGGTCACGTGTTCGAATCCAATGAGCAGTGAAAGGTTTTTTTTAAACACAAAATCAGATTTGGCCCAAGTCCCAACCAGTCGGTCCAAGTCCCAAACAGTCGCCCTCTCCCTTCTTTAAACAAAAAACAAACCCTTTTTTTCTTTTTTTAATTTAAACACAAAAAACAAATTTGAAATCTTGTTTGAGATCAACCATGACGCAAACAAGATTGAATGCATTATCTTTGATTTCAATTGAATTTGAATTTCTAGACATTCATTGTAATCTATTCCTTCTTTTTTAGCATAGCCTTTTGCTACCAGTCTGGCTTTGTATCGGATGTTGTCTTTACCAGGTACACCTTCTTTCTTGGCATAGACACATTTGCAGCCAATAGCTTTCTTTCCTTTAGGAATTTAAACCAAATCCCAAGTCTGATTCTGGTGTAGAGACTTCATCTCTTCGTCCATCGCCATCTTCCGCTTCACCTTGTAAACACTCTACACGACTTCTCTATAAGTGCATGGGACATCATCATCATCAATTACGGGAAGTGCGAATGCTACCATGTCTGTGTATCTGGTAGGATTTCTAATCTCCCTTCTCGGTCGAGTAGTGACAATAGATTCTGATTGCTGATTGATCGGTGGTGATGTTGAGGGAACCTCCACCTCAATTGAGATCTTTTCTTGATCTTCACTTTCACCATGATCTGTCATCGGAATAGGTTTTTCTAGTTTTTCTGATGTCTCAAGCTCCACCTTAGCAAGAGCATTCAAATTCTCATTCTCTTTCTCTGAAGTTGTTTGTCTCAGCATAATAGACTCGTCAAATGTGACGTCTCGGCTCAAGACAATCTTCTTGGATTCACCACACCAAAGTCTGAATCCTTTAACTCCTTCACTAAAGCCTAAGAAGGCAACTTTCTTTGCTCTAGGATCTAGTTTGGATTCTCTGACATGAAAATATGCAGGACATCCAAATATTCGTAAGGAATCATAATTAGAAACAGGTTGTCCAGACCATACCTCTTTAGGAATCTTCCCATCTAGTGCAGTCGCAAGAAGTCTGTTGACTATATGGGTTGTATATGACAAGGCCTTAGCCCAAAATGCCTTGCTCAGTTTGGATTGAGATAACATACATCGAACTTTCTCAACTAAAGTACGATTTATTCATTCGACCACTCCATTTTGCTGCGGCGTACGGGGAACTGAAAAATGCCTGATTATCCCTTCATCTTGGCAAACTTGTATGAAAGGATCTGATTTGTATTCACCACCATTGTCAGATCTGAGTCTCCTGATTTTCTTGTCTGTCTGAGTCTCGATCATTTTCTTCCAAGACTTCATCTTTGTGACGCATGGTGTATACCCAAACATATCTAGAGAAATCATCAATGAGTATTACAAACCACCGTTTACCTCCTAGTGAAGCATTCTGGGAAGGTCCCCAGACATCTGTGTGGATGTAATCCAAAGTTCTCATAGTTCGATCAATAGCAGTATCGAACTTGACCCTTGTTTGCTTTCCCAGTACATTGTGTTCACAGAAATCAAACTTTCCAGTCTTGGCACCTTTCAATAGACCTTGCTTCACTAAGCCTTACAAAGCCTTCTCTCCAGTATGCCCTAAGCGCATGTGCTAAAGGCGTGAAAAATCAGTTGTCTTCTCTTCAGAACTGCTAGAGATAGTTGCTCTTCCTGTAACGGTACTCCCATATAGGAAGTATAGATTCACATTTCTGGTACCTTTCATCGCTACAAATGAACCTCGTACAACTTTCAAGTCTCCATTTTCCAATGTTACCTTGTAACCATCAGAATCTAGAACACCTAAAGAAATAAGGTTTTTCTTTAGATCAGGAATGTACCTCACATTCGTAAGTCATCTGATTGTACCATTGTGCATCTTCAGTCGTACTATTCGAATCCCTTTTGTCTGACAGACATTGTCGTTGCCCGTAAGCACAACTCCACCGTCGAGTTCTTCAAAACTCGAGAACCAACGTCTGTTTGGACACATATGATAGGAACATCTCGAATCAAGGATTCATCTGTCTGAATACGTGTCTGATGATGAAACTGTGAAGGCTAATTCTTCTTCATCAACCTTCTGTGCAACATTTGCAGTTGACTTGTCCTTGTTGGGACAATCTTTCTTCCAGCGCCTTTTCTGGTGACAATAGGCACACTCGTCCTTCGTAAGATGTCTTCTTGATGACTTTCCTCTGGACTTGGATCTGGATCAACCCCTATTATTCGATCCACCGAATTTGTTGTTCCACCTGCCTCTGGCTGTAGTCAGTGCTTCTGGTGTTGAGTCTCTGTGATCATGTTGATTCTTCTTCCAGTACTCATTATTCACCAAAGCATTAGAAACATCTATAAACTTAACCTCATCTTTACCATATAACAGTGTGGTTAAATGTTCATAGCTTTTAGGTAAAGAATTCAACAACAATAACGCTTTATCTTCATCAATAATTTCGACATCTAAATTTTGGAGATCAGCCAAAAATTTATTGAAATTATCTAAATGCTCAATCATAGGGGTACATTTCTTGAACTGGAAGCGAAAAAGTTTCTTCTTCAGGTAAAGTCGATTGTCTACACTTTTTGTCATGTACTTGTCCTCTAGCTTCTTCCAGAGGACTGCGGCCACCTTTTCTTTCATGACAAAATACTTCTGGTCTTTTCCCAAACATAATCGGATGGTGCTACAAGTTTGACGGTTGATATAATTCCAATCTTCATTGGAATGATGAAAAAATGTATTAAATAAAATATTACTAATACACAAAGCTAATGGATGCATTATTTTAATTAATATCTCCCATGCCAAACGACCCCTTAAAGTATTACTCTTAATCGATATTGCAAAGATTAATGGCCATACTAATATTTGCAAACTTAAAGAGGCTGTAAAAAAAAACTTTAGGAAATTAGTAGAATTGATAGATTCTCTGACCAAGCCAACAATGTACTACTACCTCGTTTCTCTCACCACAAAAGCACAATCCGCACACTATCACAAAACAATCACTCCCCAGCGTAGATCTCCATCTAATCAACGACTCACACACACTCTCCACCTCTCACACAGATCGACTCTCACATCCGTCCGATACATCACCTTAAGTTCCAACACACCAACGGCCACAATTTAAACCCCCAAACAAACCATCAGCTATATATACCCACCAGACCAAACTCTCAGACCCCAAACATCACAAGATGTCTGGAAGAGGCAAGGGAGGCAAAGGATTGGGCAAAGGAGGAGCAAAGAGGCATAGAAAAGTGTTGAGGGATAATATTCAAGGAATTACGAAGCCAGCTATTCGTAGACTTGCTCGTAGGGGTGGTGTGAAGCGTATTTCAGGATTGATTTATGAAGAAACTCGTGGAGTTCTTAAGATTTTCTTGGAAAATGTGATTCGTGATGCTGTGACTTACACTGAGCATGCTAGGAGAAAGACTGTTACTGCTATGGATGTTGTCTATGCATTGAAGAGGCAAGGAAGGACTCTTTATGGATTTGGGGGTTAGTTTTTTGTTTGTAGATTTTATAAATCTTTTCTTGTTGTTGGGTAATGTTAGTTTTTCAGTTTTTTTTAGATTGATGGTGTAATTCTAATCTCCCTTACATATTCAAGGAATAGAAATTTGCTCTCTGTTTAAATTTCGCTATTCAATTTTCTATTTCTTAAAAACTTTAGTTAATTATCACAAGGGTATGTTGTGAAAGCTTAATATTAACTGGCAATTTAAGTTTTCCAGTTAGAAAGTATAGCTAATTACAAGTTGGGGTTAAATTTTGTGAAATTAGGGCTTTTGTGGGTAATGATTGTAGATTTGTTATTTCGTTGCTGTTGTGTAATTCTTAGTCCTTATTTCTGATTCTCTCCATCATTTACTCTCTTTGCTTTAATCTTGCGTTTTCAATTTTTATTATAGATAGTATAGCTCATTATCTGTTTGTTGTATATTATTAAAGTTATATTAACTGGCAATTCACATTTATCTTATTAACTTCTTGCTATTAAGTAAGATTTGCGTATATTTTATCCTCTTCACATGGATAGAATTAGTGCCAAGATCACCCCCCTAAAAAATCACGTACTTTGAAGGCATTAAAAGTTCTTCAGGAGAGAAACCCAAATTCAGACAAAACAGGCCAAATGGACTTGTGGGACCGAACAGAAGATTTCTCAAGTTCAATGGAGGTGTTGGGAAAGAACAATTGGAATGGCTGGATCATGTTGTTCAGGAAGCTCTACCAAGTTCAATAAAAATTAGTTGCAACTTCAATTTGCATCACTTAAATGGGAGGTTCCAAAGCCATGCAATTGTTTCATGAAATTTCTCAAAAGGGATTAAAACCTGATATTTTTATCTACACTATCTTGCGAGGTCTTTTTGATGTTGGAAAAATAGGCTCTGCAAAAAAAGTTTTTTTTTTGATGAGATGCTATCTACGGGGGCGTACTTGACTCGTACACTTATGGCACTTTGCTCAATGATTATTTAAGTATGGACTTGTTGAAGAAGTTATGTCACTAGAAAGAAAATATTGATATTATATCTTACAATATTATTATTAATGGATTTTGCACAATAAGGGATTGTGCAAAATTGCTCAACGATTACTGTTTTTGCACAGTAAGCTTCTCAACACCTAAAAATAAGAGATTTTTGTTGCTAAGGAAAAAGTTTGCCACGTATATAAATATTCCTCTCATTTGTTATTATTTTATCATTTACGATTTTCTCATAAAAAAAAGAAGGGAAAATTACATCGGGTATACATCTACCTACCCAATGAAATCACCAAACCAAACTCCAATCTCTATCAGAAATCCTAACTTCTCAAAATTCTCTCCCAATTTTTCACCAATGGAAACATCACCAATGTCAGAACAAATGTCATCTAACATTCACTCCAATACTCCAATGAGCACAAGTCCTTCAATGAATATGGAGGCCTTTGAACACAATGATACCCAGCAAACAGAACAACCATCCTCTTGCTCCAATCTCCCAGAAAACCCATGTACAACAATAGTGTTTAAAGGTTTTGATGAACCTTTAGATATTAGCTATCCTGTAGATGATAATAACCCTATAAATGTTGATGAAATTGTTGATTTTTCATCTTTGGGTAAAAGGCCAAGGTCCTCTACCTTCCTTACTCATCGATCGAGTAGAGTTTTTGAGAAATCAATCCAAGAAGGACTGAGTAACAAAAGGTCTAGATATGAAACATCTATACCCTCTTACTCGAGTAGTGCAAGTGAAGATACAGACTATGTGCTTTCAACAGAGGAGAGTGAAGAAGAACCATCTGCTTCAGAGCAGCCAAATGTGTCTCAAGAAAGGGAAATCCCAGACGACACTCCTTTAAAACAATTCTTTCCAAAGGGAGTTCCCAGACCTGCAAAGTCGAGTGTTGCTCCAAATGTTTCCACAACATCTCAGGATATATTTCAGCCAATATCTACAGAGACACATACAACAACATCCTTCAGCAGTTGCGAATCCACCAATTTCGACTTTGAGGTATCTGCTTACCCAGATAAATTCTATTATAAAGCTAACCATGATATGTAAGACTGTTACAAGAATAGAGTAATCAGGCCTGAGAAAGTAATTGATATTTTGCCTCTTGTACTGAATATGGACTGGTAGAATTCTTAAAGGACATATAACTCCTAGGATCAGTCACTGAAAAAGGACCATATGTTGATAATGTAGTAAGGTTGTTTTACGTTAATCTGAGCCCTGTTATAGAGAAGACCTCCTCGAAGAAATTTGGGAAGGTATATCTCTACAACAAGGTCTATCTGTTTACGCCTTCTATTATAAATCAATGTATGAGACTAGATGCTGGAGATAATGTTAGAGAAGCAGAACTCGACTTTGGAAATCATCGTGCCACAATCTTTCATAATCATCTTACGCTTTGTAAAAGAGAAGTAGGATATAGCCCAGATATCAGAATATAACGGTTCAAATAAGGTACAGTCATCAGGCAATGGTGTAAAAGAAAGGTACAACTATGTCAAAGTTAAGGATATACCAACAATGTATGTCAGTTAATCTGATCGAACGATAAGATGGGATAGTTCTTAATCCGCAAGAACTTTGTCAGAAAAGTCACGGAGCCTAAGAATCACTATACTAGAACAATTCAAATCGTAGCTTCTTGTTAGTATTCGTGCGGTATAATTCCTCTATTCGATTTATCAAGTTGAGCCTTGTGCCCTATGTAATAAATATTTCAGAAGGAAATGTAGCAAGTGCCTCTTGGATGTCAGCAAGAAGATATTAAGGTAAGTTATGACTGAACTTTCTCTAATTTTTAAAAGTATAAGTGGTCGTGTGAGGCCGATTGATGTTATCTTGATACTGCGTTTCCCTGTGTGGCATTGGATATATGTTTGGGATGCTTAGCATATTTTGTATAGTCCTTTTTACAAAGAAAATTCTGCCCAAATTTCTAGAAAACTTGAGAGTTAGAATATTTCCAATATTCGCACACGAATATTTCTAAGGGGGGAAAGATATTACACTCCGTAGTTTTGCATTCTGCCATGTTGTCAATGGACACCGAAGTCTCGAGAAGAAGTACAACCTTACAGAAGGGTAATGAAGGTTTACAATTTGTTTATGGAAGTACCAGAGTGTTTGGAAGTTAAACGGATTGAAGAAAGTATATTTCGACGAAATTGGAAAATTGTGTATTATGATGGAGAGTTTGATAGACCGTCAAATTACTTGACGGACCACCAAAATACAGGATGGAAGCGTCAAAATGTCTGAGATTTTGAGATCTCAGGAGGTAGATCGATAGTCCAGATTGATAGACCGCCAACATGTTTGATGGATCATCAATCCAACCATCAAGTTGTGGCGGTAGAAATTTTCTGTTGGGTTTATAATTGGGTACACGAATTGGGGCTCATTTTTCGTCAAGAACATATCCTAATATTTTCTCCAAACCCTCTCTAAGATACTATATTGTCTCAAGATCAAATCCGAGCCATAACCCGCAAGAAGTATGTGATAAACTTTATGATTATCGTACGAATTGCCGTCTTCTTGAGGAACTGATTTCGAAAACCCTTTAGAATGAAATAATCTACTATTTTGAGGGGATTTTAATACATAAAGGTAAGTCTTTTCCTCCTTTACTTATGTTTGTGGTTAATTGATGATTTGGAGAAAGTTATGAAAGGTTTTTCATAATCAAAATTTTGTAAACTAATGAAATCTTCATAGTAGGAGTTGTTGGGCTGTTACACTCTAAGTATGAATGAAATTGGATAATTAGATCGATTGGGTACATTATGGATTAAGAAGAATATGGTTTGAAGGATTGTGAAATTGAATCACATAAGACTTTTCATATAAGAAAAGCTTAAAGAATCATTTATACTTAAAATTGTCGAAGAACACCTACATGAGCTTTCAATGGAAATTGTATTTGGAGAATCACGAGATAGAATTACATAAGTATCCACTGTAAAAGAATCAAAGGACTCGAGATATTGAAGTTGTTGATAAGATACCTACATGAATGTTTCTATGGAATTTGGATTCAATAATGATATCAACTTTTATATGATATAGATAATCAACCGTAAGAGGAGCGAGGACTTGTAGAACGATGGTAGCGACGAGGACCAGGTATGTTAAGACATATTCTTTCATTTTTTTTGGCATGATCGATGAGTCACCATAACGACGTCACTTCAAAAGGAACTCTACTCTTAAAGTTTAAGCTTGCAATTGCTTTCATATCATATTGTTATGATCTATAACTCCTGTTGTTCTACTTTTGAAGTATTTTCCCGACTTGATAGTCGTGTGAATCTTATGCCTTATTATGACATTTGTTGACTCTTAGTTTAATCCATCGATACAGATACAATTACATAACAATAACAAGAGGATAACGACCTTGAGTCACTCCGATTGGATTCATAAGGCCCTTCAGAGTTAGTCATTACATTACACTTATATATATGTAGTTAATTTCTTACTGAGCCGCGCTATAGTTGGTAGGATATGACACTATTTGTGCACACCACTGTAGTTGATTTTGATATTACCGAGTCCTACATTTGGTCGGGTACGACCGAGTCCTCATCGATGCATGGTATGATATATATGTATTATGATATAATTTTTCCTACAGATAGGATGGATATTACACTATATGGCCCCGCTAAGCGGCTTGATTTTACAAACATGCATATCTCTTCATGATTGTGACAGGTAGGCCCTCAGAGGCTATTTATGAGTTTTAGATTGACTTATGTATATGTTATATCTTCTGTCCACATTTATTATCTGTCTTACATATTCAGTATATTTTTCGTACTGATGTCCCATTTCGGAGACACTGAGTTCATGCCCACAGGTACAGATAGAGCTGCACATGATTTTCTCATAGTAGGTGATTCAACTCAACTAAAGATTGTTACACTCCTTTCTTCCGGAGCTGTATAGTGAGCTGATGAGTATGATAGATATGCATATGTATATAGTTGGGTATGGTGGGGCCCTGTCCTAACTAGTTGTTATCGTTATGCTTTTTAGAGGCTTGTAGACAATCGTGTTGTGTAATATGGTTATGTGTGGCCTTGTCGGCCTCTCCAGTAGACTTATTATAGCCATATCAGCCTTGTCGGTCTTGTTATGTATATATGTACAATTTGGGCCTTTTCTGAGTGCAGGTGGTTATGTCCTTGTTCAGTTAAGTGATTATCGGAAGCCTCATCGGCCTACAAATGGTTGAGTATGTCACAAATATTAGGATTGGTACACTCGAGCCTTAAGACACCGGGTGCCTATCATATCCCCTAAGGTTGGGGGTGTGACAGAGAAGGATCATATTGATCAATCCATGACTTTTCAAGCCTCAAAACACAAAGTTCGTTATATGGACTTTGAACCAAGTTTAGATTTGTATCATTGCTAGCGTCCAACTTAAGGGGGGGGGGGGGGGGATGGACAGAACGTATAATAGAGCTTAATTAGTTTAGAGTTAGTATTTAAATATTGACATAGCTTAGGATTAGTTATATTACTTAAATTGGGATTGTAGAGTCCAATCCCCATGTAATAGAGAAAGAATGAATATATAATAAAGTAGTTGACTCACATAGAAAGGTAAGAAGAAAAACATAAGGAGTTGTATTTTTACACCCAATATTGTTCTATAATTTTCTTCACCACAATCATACCTCGTTTCTATTCATTTTTCAAATTTTCATTCTCACATCTCTCTTAGGCTATTTTCACAACTGACTACCTCGGATCTAATACGAAAATAAATTCAGAGTTTAATTTAACACTAAAAGTTAGCTCATGAATTGAGGATTGACCAAAAGTATATAAGGAGACCAAGTCATCTCACCACCAATGTGAGACTCAACCCGCACGTCTAGGCCTGCCAACTGAAGCGTAAACAATATATTATTGGGGCGCACTATCAGGTAAACAAAGAATTGGAAGAGTTTGCTCTGATACCATAATAAATAAATGAATCTTCGGTCTTACTCAACACCAAAAATTAGTTCATTAGATGAGAATTATCCAAGACCATATATGAAGACCAAATCCCCATTCCAGCTCGGATTTAAGACTTAATAATATCTCTGTCATCTCTCAGTTAACCCTCTACCTTCTTCCCTACCCCTTCATATTTTCTATTCCCTTGAATCTCATAGCTTTATCATTTAGAATTCTCATAAGTTTTTTTTTATTATTATTATAAATATATATATATATATATATATATATATATAGAGAGAGAGAGAGAGAGAGAGGGGGGACTCTAGCTCATAAGTTTTCAACCTCATTACTATCTAGGTATGTCAAGTTTTACTCTCCAACTTAACACATATGTAGAGCAGAGCTAGAAATCTGGATACAGACTCATCATAATTCAATAGTTTTACTTAAATAATATATTTATGTTAAAAAATTATTAAATGTACAAATATTATATTTAAAATTCAGTTATTATCATTTAAAGTCATCATTCTAAAATTCATAACTTATAAAGTAGAAAGCTTGGCTCCACCTCAGACCCGTATCAAATGTTTGTTATCGTGATTATGAGTATTTTATATGTGTAATCTTTTCGTATTTGATTAATTAGTTAGGGTTTCCAAATAGCATAGTTGAATTTGATTAACATATTATTGATTTCATGATGTGATAATGAATTCTGTTATCTTAGAAAGGACTAATTAACTAGGTGATCCCTTAGTCTTTACCTGGGAACGATATGGCTATTAAGATATATAAGCACATGCTTAGTTGGATTAGTTGTAAAATATCTCGTTGTCTTTGTCCGGTTGTTTATTCAAGACTTTCAAGTCATCATATTCATGATTGGGGCCATACATTATCACCATGTTTTCTTGATAATGCAGATAGAGAACGGATAAGTTTACATGTTTTTGTCACGACCCAAAGGGCATCTTCCTTCCCATAACATACATACATATATATTGGCCCTTCATCAGACATCTTCCTTTTCATAGCAGCCTCTGTGGACATCATATCATTTCGGCCTCTGTGCGTATCATTTCATTTCCATATCCCTGCTGATCAGGTGGTCTGCGTATCCCGTTTCCCCATCCCCAATATATGGTTCAGGGTAATACATGAATAAAATGCATGAATGACAATAAAACATTCTGAACTTATCTGATGACATATTATCCTTGTACATTCGGCTAACATTGGGAATATTAACATCTTTCCCATATACCTCAATAGGAATTTATGAACATATTTAGATATGCTTTTAATATAGGAATCAGTAACATGACCATTCTTAACTACTAAGAGTAGACTAATTTATGGAATAATATTACGGTTACGTTTCGTTACATGGAACATGCCAAAAGAAAGAAAAATTTGCCTTAACATACCTTTTAGTGTCAATTCTATCGACGACGACGAACTGGATATTCTCTACTTGTTAATCTCAATAAGTGGATGAAAAAAACACCTTACTTGCACATTTGAGCTCTTAAAATTCTTGTTGAAGAATCATAAATACTCTACAAAAAGGAGTTTAGCCTAGAGTTCCCAAAAGGAACTACAAACCGTGAGCAATTTCCCTTAATTGGTTGATCCAAAGCTTAACAAGAATTTGCTGGAAACATTTTCTACTAATTCTCCAAGGATACGTTTCTCACTCAAGGTGAAAATCAAAGTTGCTTCCAAACTTGTTTCTTTCAATTAAATTCTCCCAAACAAAAATTGTTGGTGTATGCAGTGGTTAATTTAAAAATGAAATTGTCAAATTGCATTGTTTGTTGTACGTATTGTTGCTGCTCGTATATAATGTTGCTGCCCTCCTTTACTTTAGCCAAGCATTCATCACTTTATGATGTGTGTAATTTTTCTTATCATCAGTGGAAAGTAAGTGTCACACTTTAAAGATTACTTTGCAAATTACTTCTCCTAAGGATGCCACTTATTTACCAAGATTACCTAGTCATTGTTGACATTATTCATTTATCCCAATTGATGTCACGTGGGGGTGATTGTCCCCCTTACTTGTCTATCCACAATTACCCAATTAGTATATTAATCTCCCACTAACATTTGATATTTAACAAATTACCCACATAATTAATTCTTGATCTCAATTAACTTAAATGATGAATTATTTTTCACACTTCATATACTCATTATCATAATCATGTGATGTAGCACTAGTCCATAACCTCTTTTGGGACATACAAACTATTATTATTAATCCATGTCGTCACACTTGTTAAATCCTAAATTATTTCGGGACCGCATCCTTGTATATACTAAGCTCCTTTATTCGCATATATGAACATGACAAAAAAAAAATCCTCCAACGCTCGGGTCTATTTACATACGCCTAGCGATTCAAATCATAGCCCGAAAGAACGAGATGTTACAGTTTTCAACTATATGGCATGCAGTAAACGTGTGAGATTACTTGTAATAAAATGTATTATTGTATGTAACAAGTTGATAGCTCCCGGTTACTAGTGTCTTTGTCAAATAAAAGAGAGTACTAATGAAGATAGTTGTTTTTTTATTTTCCATTCGGTGTTCGATATCCACATTGGAATCCGACTATATTCGAATTCGTGCCGCGTAGAGAACCGCTCCCTATCAATTTTTTTTTGATACCTAAAACTATTCTAAGCAGTTTGGGAATAACTTGAAGATATTGGACGTGACATTTAGTGGAATAGTATTTGAAATAATAAAATTTCGCGCCTGAGAAAATCAAAGAAAAGAAAATGTATAGTAACAAATTGTAACATTTGATAAATGATATAATTTGTAGTACAATCTCTAAAATCTCTAAATCCGGAGAAAATATCTTCTGAATCTTCTCTTCAACGATTGATTCAATGGCTTGATAGCGTGTTCTTCAGTTGATGAATTGCTATTTTAGTTTCAAAGCTTGTAGCTAGATCTTAAACTTGATAAATTTGAATTCAAGGTTTTGGAACTTGATTTTTGGGGTAAAAACCAAAAACATGAAAATGAATAAGAAAATGATTATCCTAGGCAGGGCATAATTTTCTACTATACCAATACTCATGATCTGTTACATCCAGATACAAAATAACACTTTAGAACTAGTAAATATGGCTGCTCAAAATAATACAAAATAACACTTTAGAACTAGTAAATATGGCTGCTTACAATTTGAGCCCAAACCATTACATACCACTCCTTAGACCACAATTTTTTTATCAGTTGTCATTTTTTGAGATTGTTGTTTGTAAATGATTATTTTTATGAATTTTCTTGAATTTTATGAATTCTTTTTTAGACCACGCTATAAAAATTCCTTTGAGCAAGTTGAAAACTCTTATAAGAAAAATATTAGATCACGGTCTAAAATTTTGTAAGTTATTCCAATATTAGACGATAATCCAATATTTTATCCAGTAGATTGAGAAATATAAGAGCAAAAATTAAATTCGAGTCTAGCATTGTTTGAAAGAGTAACTTTTTAAGGACTACATTTACACAACTTTTAAAAATTAGGGACGAAATTTAAATGGTGACCTAAAAAAGATACTCTACATTTGCCTAAATCAACCATTAGACCAAGTTGCCGAAAACTAAGGAAGTTTGGTCCAGACCAAAAAGAACAATCTAGATCCACTAAACTCGGCTATTTTATCATCGGCCCAACCCATTATATGTTCAGCCCAATTGTGTGTATCAGTTTTCACATAAGATTATTTCATATAGAGATTAGTTTTGTGTAATTTTGAATGTGTAATTTCTAATTTTACCAAAATGAATAATCTAGTTAAATTTAGCTTTGGAAAATATGAGCAACTTCCGACAACATACATGATGGAAGCGTTAAAATGTCTGAGATTTTGAGATCTCAGGAGGCAGATTGACAGTCCAGATTGATAGACCGCCAACATGTTTGATGGATCGTCAATCCAACCATCAAGTTGTGGTGGTAGAATTTTTCTGTTGGGTTTATAATTGGGGCTCATTTTTCATCAAGAACATATCCTAATATTTTCTCCAAACCCTCTCTAAGATACTATATTGTCTCAAGATCAAATCCGAGCCATAACCCGCAAGAATTATGTGATAAACTTTATAATTATCGTAGGAATTGCCGTCTTCTTGAGGAACTGATTTCGAAAACCATTGGAATGAAATAATCTACTATTTTGAGGGGATTCTGATACATAAAGGTAAGTCTTTTTCTCCTTTACTTATGTTTGTGGTTAATTGATGATTTGGAGAAAGTTATGAAAGGTTTTTCATAATCAAAATTTTGTAAACTAGTGAAATCTTCATAGTAGGAGTTGTTGGGCTGTTACACTCTAAGTATGAATGAAATTGGATAATTAGATTGATTGGGTACATTATGGATTAAGAAGAATATGGTTTGAAGGATTGTGAAATTGAATCACATAAGACTTTTCATATAAGAAAAGCTTAAAGAATCATTTATACTTAAAATTGTTGAAGAACACCTACATGAGCTTTCAATGAGTATTGTAGGCATCATTTGTCTCATATTTTGACGCTTAATCTGTATTTGAGCAGATTGGCACCGTGAGGAGTCTATTCGAAAAGGCAAAGCTACTTCGTGACTTCGGTCTCCTACTTCTAGGCATATTGAGACTATGAACCTTATCTTAGACGTCTTAGTTGATTAACTGAATTAATTAACTAAAGAGGGGAGTAATGAGAAAACTAAGGGGGTCCCGATACTTGTGAGGTGACGAGTACTTGTATCATGTACCGGTGTTATGTATGGAAATTTGTGCTTTTAAATTACGTAGGAGAATGTCATGCATTGGGCACTGGCTGATAGTATAGTACGATCCCTTTGGATCCGTGATTGGGGTATGAAGCCCATACATTACACATGATATGATATTTGTCTGTGTGTTATATGACTGTTTGTCCCCATCACCCCCTTTCATACTCATCTAGTTGAAAAAGAAGCTAAAGATTGAGTCTTTTACGAAAATGACTAAGTTATGACTTATTTGTTATACTTGCTTCTTATTCCTATGCATAGCCTTTTAGTGTCTGAGCCTGTGTGAGGATAGACGAGTATAGACGTTGTGTGAGTAGAACATGTGATGTGTGAGCCTGCAGTATGAACTGAACTTAGGTACTATGTGTAAGCCTGAGTGGTATATGGACTTGCGAGTCCCCCATGGGTCACGCTTCGTTGACATTCGAATGTGTGTGTACCGATAGAAGAGAGTACTATATTTGCATATCAGTCATTATATTTACTTCATTGTATCTCGCCCTTATTGATGATGAGCTGTTGATTCTGTGCCTATATGGAGTAGTGTATGTACTTGACTTGATTGAGGGGATAAATTCTACAACCTAGGTTTAAATCCATTAATGAACTAATGTGTTATGTGATTATACTATTGAACTGTTATGGCAGTTGGTGTAGTAGTAGCATTATTTAGACCAGCCCTTATCTCTATTTAGGATCGGGTCAGTCGACAATGCTGTTGAGTACCCTTGTATTTTGTACTCACGCTACACTTGCTGCACTCTTTTTGTGTGCAAGTTCAGTTTCCATCTCTAGTGGGACCAGTGACTATCCAGCCCGTTGAGGAGCTACATTCAAGGATTGACCGGGTGAGCTACCAGACGACCTTTAGCCCCATATTCTCTTCCTTTATCTTTACATTATGTCCTTCTATTCAGACAACTTCATGTATTTCGGGGCATGTTTAGTCTCAAGACTTGTAACACTCTTAGTAGTTCTTGTAGTGTGACATCCGATTTTCGGTGGAGTTTCTCATGTTGCTATCTTATTTTAATTATGGTTTTGGTTTAAAGACTTTAAGCTACTTCTTAATTATTTTTCGCACTATTTCATCATTTCTATTTGGGTTGTTGGGTAGTGATCGGCTTACTGACTCGTAAGAGTTGGTGCCATAACGACCCTCGATTTTGGGTCGTGACACAAGTTTTTCCCTTTTAGCATGACCCCAAATTTTCTCATGAAAGAAAACCATAACCCAAGTTTACTAGTCAAATTAGATTTTATTATTGCCAACGGAGAACATCATCTGCTTTATTTTTGATTATTTGGTAAAATTGAAATAACCGCAAATATCGAATCAAACCAACCAAATTGATAAAATCGAAATCGGCAAAACTTATACTATATTGGTTTTGATGCTAATATTAAAAATTTGACTTTTTGGTTTGATTTTTTAAAGTCAAAACCGAGTCAACCGCACCATGGACATCTCTACCAAAGACAATGAGAACTCAGATTTTTTTTATAGTGTCGTTGTGGCTGCTACAAATATTCTTTCTGATTCGACATTGGTAAAAAGTAGTACTAGAAGAAAATGTGATATGGCAAGAATTTCAGTAATGGGCAAACGATTTGCGAATTTGATGGAGAACATTATTTTTGTTCTTTCAGTTTTCATATTTTTTCGTGGAACTCAATTGTTGATAAATTAAGATTTTGGTTCATGTTATATTTAGCATAATTCATCTTTAATTAACTAAAATATGTATTTTGATCAACAACGAAATTAAATTATAAGGGAAGGAGCCACTTTTTATGTGACACTACTATGGCTATCTTCCCCGGGTTATGCTTCATTCAAGTCTTAACTCAAGTAAGGATAAGTCATTATCATCCCGATCGGGATAGACGGGCCTGCCTCGCTGCAGGTCATCACCTCGGGCTCTCTTTCTACTTTATTTCTGTCTACAAGCAGAAGGTGTTAATAAAAATTCAAGTAAAATAGCCATCAAATATGAATTTATGTTGAGACGGAGTCCTTACGAATGTATTTTTATTATCAGATGAGGCAGAATCAGAACCTGGATATCAACTCCAAAGACTGACTGCGGAGCAAAGATTGAATTGGAGACTGCATGACTTGATTCCTCTTCTTCCACTGAGTGTTCGGGGGGATAGAAAGCGGGTTCACTACCAGAAAAACTTGAATTACATGGGAAATTTATTGGAGATTTCGAAGAAAAATCCGCAGGTAAATAACTTTTCTGCGGATTTTTCTGCCAAAAAGAATCTATTGGAAAAAAGCTCGTAGGTAATTATTACCTGCATTTTTTCAAAATCCTACGAATTCACAATTTTTTTGGTTACTTGCGGAACTACCTAGGAAAGTGATACCTGGGGATTAGTTTCCTCAAGTAAATACCCATGTAAATTTCTGGCGCTAAATGGCGCCAAAATTACATGCAGATTTACCTGGGAAAATCATATCCGCATGTAAAATTTTTACATTTCAGAAATTTTTAGATTTTTGCAGGAATTATTTGCGGAAAAAAATTCCTAGATAAAATCCCTATGTAATTCGAGCTTTTCTAGATGTGGTTGTCGGCAAGCGTGACGAGAAGGCGAGGTTCATAGGAGGAAAGGCTTAGGGTGGATAGCTAGGCACCGAGGGGAGGAAGGGCATAGAAATCGACGAAATGCTTTGGGAGGTTGAAAATCGGCATAGATTCGGTGATTTCCGAATAGGGCAACCTTTTCAACTGCTGCTGAATTCATGGGCAGGCAAGAGAGAACCAAGCGAACTGAAAGATCTTAGTAGCCAGAGGAAAAGAAAGCAAAATAAATCCCGTAGTAGCGGCGTGCGAAATGGGAGCTGCCTAAACCGTAAATACGGGGTTGTGGGAGAGCAATACAAGCGCCGTGCAGCTAGACGAAGCAACCCGAATGCTGCACTCCAGATGGCGAAAGCATCACTGTAGTTTAGGCTCTGACCCGAGTAGGATGGGCCACGTGGAATCCCGTGTGAATCAGCAAGGACTACCTTGCAAGATTAAATACTCTTGAGTGCAACCGATAGCGAAATAGTACCGTGAGGGTAAAGAACCCGGAATGAAATAGAACATGAAAGTGTAAGCTCCCAAGCAATGGGAGGAGCCAAGGCTCTGACCGTGTGCCTGTTGAAGAATGAGTCGGCGACTCATGGATAGTTCCTTGGTTAAGGAAACCCATCGGAGATGTAGCGAAGGCGTGTCTTCATAAGGAAATTGTCACTACTTATGGACCCGAACTTGAGGAATCTATCTTTGACTGGTGAAACTAAGTGGAGGTTCCACCGACTGATGTTGAAGAATTAGCGAGTGAGGTGTGGTTAGGGGTGAAATGTTACTCGCACCTAGAGCTAGCTGGTTCTTCCCGAAATGCGTTGAGACGCAACAGTTGACTGGACATCTAGGGGTAAAGCACGATTTTGGTGCGGACCGCGAGAGCGGTAGCATATCGAGACAAACTCTAAATAAAAAATTTAAATAAATAAAACACAAGTTGCAAATATTAAATAAGTAAGATCACTTTCGATAAATCTCCCAAAGTCATGCCACCAATTAATTAAACTTGTGACATTAATATAATGAAGATTGATAGCCAACCCAAATGGGGATTAATGTGTCATCATAGAATATTTCAACAGATAACAATCTTGCAGCATACGGAAAGTAATTGTTCAAATTTAATATTTCTTCATTTTACTTTTTCTTTATTTGACTTTTAAAGAACTCCTATATTAATTCACTTAGAAATACAGATAAATTATAAAGGAAATAATTTGGATCATTAGTCAAAACTGGTTATCGGTCATTCTACAGGATATAGTTATCCCCAACTTCAATGAAATTAAAAAGTAGTTGGTTGATAATATTGATTAAATTGATTTTGGCTTCATTGTGAACGTCACATTACTTTTTCCTAATAGATAAGCGTCACATTTTTAAATTTATATGACGTTTTTTTTAACTTTGAGACGTCTCAAAATGTTTTTAATTTTATTCTCCCTCTATAAGACTTTTAAATTTCAAGATTTTATATTCGCTAAGCTATTTATTTTTTAGTTTTAATGTGATGTTTTTCTTTTCTCTCTTTAACTACTAGTATTTTAAAATTTTAAACTTCGTATTCAGTTGTATACCGTCACATAATTATATTAAATGAACGAAATACAATATATTCCCTCCGTTTTAATTTATGTGAATCTTTTTGGAGTATGAGGATCAAACTTTATAATTTTGATCTTAAATTTTGACATAGATTTTTCAAGCTTGTAAAAATAAAATTTATATATTTAGAAACTATATTAAAAGTACTATAAGTCATGATAATTTATAATTCAAATGATTAAAAAAAATGTAAGAAAAACGTGATCAAAGAACCATCTCGTAGACTCTCCAAATAGTAAAGGATTTACATAAATTGAAAAGAGGGAATATGTTTTTCTCTCTAGGACCTACATTTCGATTGTAAAATTACAATATGCTTAGTCATTCTTTATAGAAGCAAGTTTAGTGCCTTCTTATCTCAAAGAAAAACATTATACATTTCACTTTTATTCACTAGACCATACAAATACCACATTATTAGTCCACGTGTCAACCATAAACTGGCCCATCAATACGAATTGTGGTGGGACGGTTACGATTCTTCCATCCTTATTCAGTTGTCTCGGTTTTGAATTTTTGGAAATGAAAAAAATTATGTTGACAGCGCCCCACAAAAAATGAGCCATGTAATGCACGATTTCAATTTAGTCGGTTTCAATACTACTGAATATCAGGTGGGAAAAAAATATATATAAAAATGACCGATTCTCTCTTCCTTCTCCTATAAAGAGCCCATCCTTTCTTCTTTCACCAAAACAACAATTACTTGCTTTAATTTAGTGATTACTCAATTTCTCTTATTACTACTAAGTCTTCCAAATTCAAATAAGAATGTCTTGCAACGGAGGAAACTGCGGTTGTGGTTCTGGCTGCAGTTGCGGCAATGGTGGAGGGTAAGCCATAAAAAAAATATTTTTATGTTAGGATTTAGAGATAACCCGAGTTTTACACTTTAACTATCAATTGTTTTTTTTTCCTAGTTGAACTATCACCATCTACTTTTCTTTTCCTATCTGAACTATCATGATCTATGTATTAAAACACATCTAGTTAAGTAGATGGTAATAGTTTAGGTAGAAAAAGTGAACAACTGATAGTTGACTTAATCAGCTTCAAAGAAATACATAGATAGTTATAGTTCAAATAGAAGGGGAACAACTGATCGTTGAGGTATGAAACTCACAAAAAAGTTTCATGTCTGTTTTTTTACCATTAACTCTTGTATTTATAAATACTAAGTCGTTCTGTATTTGCAAACATTAGTTTGGCTACCAATATTAGTTGTAAAAATACCAAAGTTCAATATCTTAAATACATGTGAAATATTGGAAAACTTGTTTAAAGTCTATTTCAAATGAAATAATAATTTTTGGTCACGAATATTTACCTCATTTTCTTAAAATAAAATTCATCTCTAAACACAACCTTAAACTTTCAAATTTTTTGGTTAACTTCCATTGTCAAACATATCTTCTTCTTCTTCTTTCAATTTCAACCAATTTAATTACTGGATGCGCATATTACCACTACATCCAATAGTTATTTGAAAATACATATAAAAATTTAGGGAATATCAAATATATCTTCTATATTTACTCTGGTATTTGATACTTTCTTCATTCCAATTTATGTGAAGGTGCGGCATGTACCCTGATTTGGAGAAGTCCACTACCCTTATCATCATTGAGGGAGTTGCGCCTATGAAGAAGTAAGTGAAATTGTACCTTCCCTCCGCCATCCCTTTACCTTGGAGTATGAGTTAGCATTTTATGTATCGATGATGTAAAAAATGTTTATAGAATTAAGTCATTATAAAATTAAGAATTCAACTTATATGAGTTGATAGTGTGAAAAATCTACATTAGCTGCGTATATTAACTTATTGTAGTTTGTAATTAGTGTTACTTTCTAGGTACTAGTTTCACTTTTTATTAACGATTGATTATCTATAGATATCTTTCAACTGATTGGATAGAGTAATTTTTTTGTTACAATCTCGGTCCTATACATAGGTTAAACTACACTAATAATATAAAAGATCTTTACGTTGTCAGTGTATGAACTTAAATCCTTCTATATGGCTAAATTTGCAGCAAAGCAATGGCTGAGGGATCATCTGAGAAAGCAACAGAAGGAGGACATGGGTGTAAGTGTGGATCAAGCTGCAGCTGTGACCCTTGCAACTGTTGAAGTTTTATTAGGGCTTCCACTATGAACATGAAAAAAATACACTGTGTTTCTGTTTTTTAAATGTGTTATGTAATATTGTGTAATAAAAACTTTGTATAATAATTTGAATAAGACTAAAGCCATGTGACTAATAGTGTGGGATGTTACTTTACTCTCATGGCTTTTCTGTTTGGTTGTAAAATTTGATATTTGTCTGAAGGAGCTGCTTATCTGAGCTGTAACACAAACCTTAATAATGTGCAATATATAAGTTGTCTCCTTCATTCATGGTATCTTAAATCCCTCTGTTATTTCTTTCATGATATAATTTGTCATTTGTTCCTTTTTAGAAGTACTCTATTTTGATGTTGGCTAATCTAAAATTTAGATTCAGTGGCTTCATAATGAGCGATTGAGCATGGTTTATTGTCTATTATACGCTTCACTTAGCAATTTCGAAAATGAAAGAAATAATACCCTTGATTATTTTCATTAATGAATGAGTATATATACAATTTACAATTTACAATTTACAATTTACAATTTCCATAATATGGAAAATCCTATTCCTATTCTACTTCCAAAACCCTATTCTATTTATACAAGAATTCTACAATTATGATAAGTGTACAATGTGAAGTAACTACAAAAATATACCGTCCATATTCCCGTGATATACACGGTCTCAGTTTCCTTATATACCGTGTATATCGGTTCTATTTATCACAACCCCACAGTCATAGCGGGCGGTCTTCGTACGCTGAGAATGTCCATATAATCTTCAAACAGAACCGAGGGAAGACCCTTAGTAAATATGTCTACAATTTGATATCTGGAAGGGACATGGCAGACGCGTACTTGTCCACGAGATATCTTTCGCGAACAAAGTGGATATCCATCTCGATGTGTTAAGTGCGCTGATGTTGAACCGGATTACCAGAAAGATAGACTGCACTAATATTATCATAATAAACCAAGGTAGCTTTTTGAATGGGAAGTTCTAAGAGAATATTACGTAACCAACAGGATTCAGAGACCACATTGGCTACCCCTCGATACTCGGCCTCAACACTAGAGCGTGATAATGTAGATTGTCGCTTCGCAGACCATGAGACCAAGTTATTACCAAGAAACATACAATAGCCAGACGTGGAGCATCTGGTATCTGGACAGCCACCCCAATAAGCATTTGTATACGAGACAAGTGTAGACGTAGAGGATAGATATAAATGTAAGCCATAGTCAAGTGTGCCCTGGATGTATCGGATAATGCGTTTAAGCGCATTCATGTGCTCAACGCTGGGAAATAATATATAAACAAACACACATGTTGTACGACATACGTAATATCCGATCGTATGAACGTAAGTTACTGAAGAGCCCTTGCAAGACTGCGATAGTGGGTCGGATCCTCGTAATATGACCCAGCCGCAACACCCAACTTGGGTTTAGTATCAACTGGAGTGGAAGTAGACTTGCACGAGGACATACCCGTTCGCTCAATGATCTCAGCGGCATACTTTCGATGTGATAAGAATAACCCACCTGCATGACGAGTGACAACAATCCCCAAAAAGTAACTCAAGAGCCCCAAGTCTTTCATAGCAAACTCATAACTGAGCATTGTCATGATAGACTTGCGTAACGCATCAGAAGAGGCAATCAAGATAATATCATCCACATATAATAGAATATAAGCCAGGGAAGTACCACTACGATATATGAACAATGAATTATCAGACCTGCTATGAGAAAACCCAATAGAAGAAACATAGTCTGCAAGCCTCTTATACCAAGCCCGTGGGGCCTGCTTAAGCCCATATAAGGACTTCTTCAATAAACAGACATGATGAGGATATTTGGGGTATCAAAAACCCAAGGGCTGATGCATGTAAACGGTCTCCTTAAGATCACCATGTAAGAAAGCATTATTCACATCTAACTAATGAATGGGCCATGCCTTTGAAAGGGACAGACTGAGAACACTGCGAATGGTAGCCTGTTTGACCATCGGACTAAACGTCTCACTACAATCCACGCCAACCTACTGAGTCTTACCATCACCTACAAGACGAGCCTTATGCCTCGCAAAAGAACCATCAAAATTATCTTTATGAGTAAAAATCCACATAGACAGAATAATATTAACACCAGAAGGACGGGGCGCCAACTCCCACGTCTTATTTTCAATAAGAGCATCATATTCGTCGTTCATGTTCAATTTCCAATTCAAGTCATTTAACACAGACACTGGGTTACATGGTAGGGGGGATTTAAGAACATTAGAATGTAGATTAAAATATCTTTTTGGTTTAAAAATACCCTGTTGACTACGAGTAATCGGTCTGTGACTCGGGAGAGAATTGGGTGGATTTTGGGAAACATTCGGATGGGTGACGGACGAGCCAACAGGCAGTGGGCCTGCTGGCCCAATACTGGAATCGGGACTGACGTCGGAAACGCTGGGGCAGAACTGGGCTAGATAGGCGGCCCAGTTGCTTTGGACCCGTGATGGGAGAATGCGACGGGACTGGAGGTCCAGCGGGCAGTGGGTCCGTTGGCGAATTTTGGGTGCGGGACATGTCCAATAAATGGTGGATAATATACGGGAAGATCTCATCATCTAAACAATTATACGAACGAGGCCCGGGACTACTTACCTTAGCAAATCGAAATTAGGTTTCATAAAAAATAACATGGCGACTAATTATGATTTTATTAAATGATAAATCAAAACATTTATAACCACGATGATTAGATGGATAACCCAAAAATTCACAAGGGGTAGAACGGGCTTGAAGTTTGTTAATTGTAGTTGACGGAAAGAGGGGATAACATAAGCATCCAAAGACTCTAAGATGTGAATATGAAGGATTCTTATTATAGAGGACTTTAAGAGGTGAGGAATATGTCAATCCTTTGGTAGGAAGTATGTTAAGAAGATAAGTAGCCATTTGTAGAGCATGATGCCAAAAGGAAGGGGGTAAGGAAGCATGGACCAATAAAGTTCGGATTATATTATTAATGGTACGAATCTTTCGTTCGTCTTTTCCATTTTGTGAGAACGTATGAGGACAAGAGAAACGAAAAACTATGCCATTAGCATTACAAAAATCCCGAAACAACCAAT
Organism: Anisodus tanguticus; assembly: GCA_034509755.1. Lineage (NCBI taxonomy): Eukaryota > Viridiplantae > Streptophyta > Magnoliopsida > Solanales > Solanaceae > Anisodus > Anisodus tanguticus. The sequence goes on from CM067545.1 coordinate 55,628,712, forward strand.
TATCATATTCTTTGCCATTATCACACTGAGTATTTTTTATTTTCTGTTCGAATTAGGTACGAATGAATGCTCTAGATTTTAAGAAGGTGGAAAAAACTTGAGATTTTTTCGCTAACGGAAAGGTCCACAAAAAATTAGAATAATCATCCAAAAATAGAACATAATAGCGATGGCCCACAGAACTCAGAAAGGGAGAAGTCCATAAATCGCTATGAATAATATCAAAAGGCATCAATGTGCGAGAAGTAGAGGCTACAAATGGTAATCTAACATATTTTCCTAAAGGACATGAATGATAAATTGGAGTACTACGCGTACCCTTACAAGAAATAAAATTGTTTTATGTAAAGAAGAAACAATGGACAACCCAGGGTGACCCAAACGTGCATGCCACAAGGAAGGAGCTATAGAAACAAAAGTAGATGGAAAAGCTTGACTCGAGAGACTGGCTGCAGGCGTGATAGGATAAAGATCTCCCCTACTATTAGGTGGAAGTGAATTACTTTGACGGAGGAGAGTCCCCACACCATTATAGGCCTTAGATAGGTCTGCAACAATTTAAAGAACAAGATGATTATTGGTAACGGGCGCTCCAACGTTACGGAGTTGGTCTGCCAATTCCTTTAGCCGTTTACAATAAGCTGAAACATTCGGAAAATCATTCATGCGTACTTGGGAAAATTCTTGCTCAAGGGTGACAACGTGGGAATGTTGGTTATCTTGGAATATATCACGCAATCTATTCCATGTAGCCATAGCCGTAGTGTCCGACTCAATAATCTTTTGTAAAAGGTCGGTAGAAATAGTGGAATAAATCCACTGAAGGACAGTAGCATCAAGAGTAATCCATAACTGAGGATCCTCCGTGGGAGTAGGTGTAGCAGGATGGAGAACTTGATGGGAGATGGCGTGAATTTTGAACAACTCCGCCCACGTCGCGTATTGGACGTTTTCCATCTCAAGAACAATAGGGATGTGGTTCTTGATGTTGGAAACAGTAAGGGAAGGATGATACATGTTCTTAGACATGACGAAAGAACAATATATGAGGAAGGGATTTGGAAAATATTTGGAAGAGAAGAGAAAAGAAAATCACGGAATCCGAGATGGTGGCTCAGACGTCACGTTGGCCGAGATGAGCGAAAGCTGTGGGAGAAGGTGGTATGAAAAACCTAGACTTCTGATACCATGAAAGAAATAATCCCCTTGATTATTTTCATTAATGAACGAGTATATATACAATTTACAATTTTCACAATATGAAAAATCATATTCCTATTCTACTCCCAAAACCCTATTCTATTTGTACAAAAATTCTACAATTACGGTAAGTATACAATGTGAAGTAACTACAACAATATACTGTCTATATTCCCGTGATATACACGGTCTCAGTTTCCTTATATACCGTGTATATCGGTTCTATTTATCAGAAAAAAATAGTTTTATAATCTATTACAAATGTTATTTTAGCTAGAAAATCTTTTCCACATGAGATCAATAAAAGAAGCACGGGAGATTTGTAAAAATGATACGAGATCTATGTAGAACTATTTTTTCTATTCAAATTGAATGTGGGCAAAAAATATCATTTCCTTTATGCAGGTGATGTGGCAGCACTGAAGCAAATAAAACAAGAAAGTTAGCTGAATTTCTTCTCTTCTTACAAGAATGCTACTTAGAGAAAAGAATCTCTGGACTCTAGAGGCGGAAGATGTTAAAATAATATTTCTTCCTGTATGTCTATGGTCCTAATTTTCCTAAATCTTTGAATTATTGAGCTTTATTTATAAAATATGGTAGCATCTATAATCTACCACAGTACAAATACAATTCACAAGTTAGTCAAGATATTCATTTCTTTAGCTTTAATTATTTTTGAGGTTTCAAGTTGTGAAGCCTAGACAGTCATTTCTGTTGCATACTGCGAACGAGGTTAATTAATATACACGATAGTGTAAAGAAATTTTATTCGAGTTGCTTAAAGTCAACTATAGGTACCTTATTATAGCAAACATGGATCAATCCGCAAAACATGATAATTGACTCATTACAAGTAAAACTACACAAATATTGTAATAAAACTACACTAAATATTGTAAAATATTTTTACGATGGCAGGCAATGTAAGCTAAACTCATTGCAAACACTTACTATAATTCTGAAAATCCATGTGTGGTTCATCGCCGTTTTATATACTTTTAAGTTACTTGTTAATGCTTCATTTTTTCGCTGGCCTAATTACTTTGAATTTGTATCACTTAGAACCCATTAAAAGAATAAGCGCTTTAGGAGATTTCACTCTCAGAATTAAAATGCGAAACCACTCTAACGGTTAATTATCATAGAAGATCCACAAAGTGCAATGACACAGGAAATAACTATCAATCAAAGAGGAGGAGACGGATTAAACTAACCTATAAGTCTTTTTCATTACCGCGGTTGATGTTGGGTTTGGTGTGGTAACATTTGACCCAACATATCTTCTAAAGTACTAATTTGAATGTGTTTAGTGTTGTGACATTTGACCCAACATATCTTCTGAAGTACTGATTTGAATGCATAAAAATGTTGGGACAAATGTCACAACATTTGGACCAACATTTTTTAGAACAGTTTTGCCTTACTTCACGCTAAGCAATAATATTTTACTGTGAGGTAAAAAATGACTTAGGCGTGGCAAATTGGAGCTGTGTAAAATGTGGGAGAAAGAGTCAAAGCTTGGGGAAGAAGTTGAGTAAGGAACAAGTCAAAGTTGTTAGAGGATTTTGCTCCTTGATCGTCTCCAACAAACCATATCAGCTGCCCACCTTTCTCTCAACCTCCACAACCAATCGATGAGCTTTTCAAGAAAGACTCTCTACTATAAATAGAGAGGCTACTGCAGTGAATCGATATCCAGAATCAAAATGTAAAAATACCAAGAGAGCTCTCGGAATTTCATCTTAGAAATCTGGATCACAAATGTTGCATGAGTGTGTCGATAACATTCTGTCAAACATTACAATTGTTGTTTAGATTCTAGATTAGTTTTGTATGGAACGATTGTAATGAGAGGTTATCTATGTCTACGTAGTTAGATTTTTTATGCAGAAGTCATCTGCGACTTCAACTTTTAATTCCTTTCCATTTTATACTGTATATCTATAAAGAAAGGAATTTGTAATTTTATATATAATATATATATACATCTGGTCATCATAAGTTATATAATATATATACCTTTGTATTCTTTAAATTTCGCTGCATTTACTCTTTAAAGTTTCTGTTTTACTAAAGTGTTATCACTGGTGTCGGACGACATTATCGCCGACATTCGGAAAATGAATTGGCAATCGAGTTAGTTTATTTCCAGTGTGTTTTTATTGTTCCATAGCATACCCGGATCTAACAAGTGGTATCAGAGCCGACACTTAACACAATAAGTGCTTGGTCCTGTCATTTAAAGCTATGGATCCGGCAAATCCGACTATTAGTAGACTTCCCATTTTAGATGGTTCAAACTATGCCTATTGGAAGATACACCTATGTTCTCATATCAAATCAATTGATGTTAGGGTATGGAGATCTATAACTAATTGGTATGTTGTTCCAATGTTGCCGCCGGATGAGGAAGGTGACATTCTTGTTAAACATGAATCCGAATGGACGGCGGAAGAAACCAATAATGCTAGCTTTAACAAAAAGGCCTTAAATGCAATTTTTGGATGAGTTGATATATACATGTTCAAGCTCATTCAAAACTGCCCCACGGCTAAGGACACATGGGATACTTTACAAATTCATTGTGAAGGTAGCTCAAGCATTCGTCGAACAAAGCTACGCATGCTTATGAGTAAATATGAACGTTTAAGAATGGAAGAAGCGGATGATATTAAATCTTATGTTGAAAAGTTGATTGACATCTCAAATGAATGTCAAGTACTTGGTGAACCATTAATCAACACTCAACTTGTTGAAAAGGCTCTCTGTTCTCTTCCTGAAAAGTTCAATTTAAAGATTTGTGCCATTGAAGAAACTCACAATCTTTCCACAATGGACCTTCATACCTTAATGAGCATTCTCAAAACCTATGTGATGAACATTGAGAATCAAAGGGAACTATATAAAAGAAAGAACGTGGCACTTCAAGTTCAATCCTCGGAGAATAAAATCGAAGAAGAGGATGAAAATCATGAAGAAATTGGTGAAGGTGCTAATGTTGTCTTACTCACTCGAAAATACAATTCGATGGTGAGGAAGTTCAACAATGAAAGAAATCAATCTAAATCTAAACAACATTAAAACTAAGGCTTCAATTAAAAACCCACCAAGTTCCTTCCAAGTACTCAAAAAGGAAGCCCACTGAGAAGAATCAATTCAGATCGTACCAAATTTGATCCCAAACAACTCGAGTCTGTGCAATGTCATGCATGCTCAGGTTGGGGTCATTATGCTAACGAATGTGCAAACCCTCTTAGAAAATTTGGTAAGAATCTATGGGTCTCGCTTAGTGACGACGAAGGAGAAGAGGAAGGAGATCAAGAAGTCGAATCACAAGCAATGCTGGCCACTGTTCACGAGCAGTCTCTGTCTGATAATGAAGATGTCGTCTGTAATGTTTCCTCAGATGTCATGACATTTTCTCCAACTTCATCAAAAACATCTGCATCCCCAGCAACATCCGAGAGGTACATATTCTTTAACTATCCTGATGTTAATTGCTTTAGTGGTTTTATTTCTAGTAGTGAGGCTGAGTGTATGGATCAAGTTGAATACAAAGATGACATGATTAATGAATTATAAAGTATTTGTAAAGCCTTAATCATAGAGTACAAACAACTTGACAAAAAGGTAAAATCTTTAACTCATGAGAATCTGGAATTAACTGGTACGGTAACCTGACTTGAGGTTGCTCTTACCAAAAAGGATACCGAATTAGGTAAGATTCGTGCAAAACTAGATTTGGCCAAAGGAACATTCCTCAAGCTCAACACAGGGACTTCGAAGTTGAATGAGATACTTAGCTTTAGTAAACCTTCATATGCAGGTATTGGGTACGAAAACTCTCTTAAAACCATATGCTCTAGTTTGGTTGACAAAAAAGAGAAAATATGCTTTATAAAATAAAAAGGAATGAATAATAGGTTCTCATAAATGTCAAAGAATATGAAGTTTGTATGTCATCACTGTAACTCCCCTAGACACTTAAAACCATACTGTTTCAAACTTCAAGATTCTGTGAGCAAAATGTTGCCTAAAAGGTTGTCTAACATTTCGGATAACATTCGAAGCAACATTTCTGAGCTGAAAGGTAAAAAAATATTTTAAGAAAGTTTGGGTTCCTAAAAAGGATGTAACTTGTAATGTTGCGATAACTACATTAAGAACTAACATTTCAGGTTCTTGATACTTTGATAGTGGATGTTCTCGTCACATGATAGGTACAAAAGGTTTTCCAAAGAACTATGAATCATTCAACGGAGGAAACGTGACTTATGGAGGAGGTAGCAAAAACAAGATAATTGGAAAAGGGATCTTGGATGTTCCTGGATTTCTAGCTTTAAGAAATGTCTTACATGTTGAGGATTTAATGGCTAACTTGATTAGTATTAGTCAACTACGTGATGACAATCTTGAGGTAAAATTTAATAAGAATGCCTATAAAGTTACGAATGAAACTAATGAATGTGTCATGACAGGTACTAGAACAGGTGATAATTGCTAACTTGTTGCAACACTATGACATCAAAAGTTGGGGCATGTCAACTACCGCAATTTAGAAAAATTGGTCTCATATAAAGAAGTTAGAGGCTTACCCAATCTTAGCCATAAAGGTAAAACTATCTGTGAAGATTGTCTGAAAGGTAAGCAAACCCGTGTTTCCTATAATGTTGTTCATTTTGACGGACAACATTCAGGTACGTCTCACTGTTTTCAATTATTGCACATGGATCTTATGGGTCCAATTGAGGTAGATAGTTTAGGAGGTATGAGGTATTCCTATGTGATAGTAGATGATTTTTCTAGATATTCATGGATATACTTTTTGAAAGAAAAATCACCAACTTTTGACATGTTTAAAAAATTTCAATCTAGAATTAGGAACTTGTTCTATTCTCCTATTTTTCGGATTAGATCCGACCATGGAAAAGAATTTGAAAATATCCCATTCACAAAATTTTGTGAGAAAAAAAGAATTTCCATGAGTTTTCTGCTCCCAAAACTCCTCAACAGAATGGGGTAGCAGAAAGGAAGAATAGAACATTGCAAGAAATGGCTAGAGTGATGATTAGTTCTAAACATTTGTCAAAACATTTATGGGTAGAAGCCTTGAATACTGCTAATCATATCGCTAATAGAGTCTATTTAAGGTCAGGAACAAAGATGACACCCTATGAGATTATAAATGGAAAGAAACCTAACTTGCGTTACTTTCATATTTTTGGGTGTATTTGTTACATTTTAAATGATAGAGATCATTTGACTCTAAGAGTGACAAAGGAATTTTTGTTGGCTATTCACAAAATAGTCATGTTTATCGAGTATACAATCTAAGGACAAGAACTGTACAAGAGTCTGTAAATGTTATTTTTGATGATTTTTCTGCTCCTACAAGAAATACAATTAAAAATAACACTATAGTTTTAGTGAAAAATGTGCAGATTGCTGAAGAATCAGATGTTGCCCCAAATGTTGCCACACCTGATGCAACATCTGAACCTGAACCAGAGACCACAGAGGGTGTGGATGAGGAGTCAAATGCTGAATTGCTAGATCAAGTACGAAGGGACCCCTCATCAAGGATTAGGAAGAATCATCCAACAGGCCAGGTGATAGGGGGAGTTTTTGAAGGAATTAAAACAAGAGGGAAAGAACCACTCAACTACAGAGATATGGTAAGGTATGTGTGTATGTCTACCTTATACCATGAGGTTAGCATTTCTTGTTTTATATCTACTTTAGAACCAAAAAATGTTTTAGAAGAACTCAAAGATAAATTTTGGATTCAAGCAATGCAAGAAAAGCTTGAACAATTCTCTCAAAATGAAGTCTAGGACTTAGTTCCTCGTCAAAATAATACAAACGTAATTGGAACTAAGTGGACTTTTAAAAATAAATCAGACGAATCGGGAAAAGTTGTGAGAAACAAAGCTCATCTAGTTACACAAGGCTATACTCAGGTTGAAGGAATCGATTATGACGAGACCTTCACACTTGTGGCTAGAATTGAGTCAATTAGATTGTTACTTGCTATTGTTTGCTGCCTGAAAATTACTTTACATCAAATGGATATAAAAGGTGCATTTTAAATGGTTATCTAGATAAGAAAGTCTATGTTGAACAACCAAAATGATTTGAAGAACCTCACCATCCACACTATATGTGCAAGCTCAAAAAGGCTTTGTATGGATTGAAACAAGCCCCTCGTGCATGGTATGGTCGTCCAACTAACTTCCTTCTTGAATTTAGTTATAACTGTGGTGAAGATGATCATACTTTATTCATTAAACGTCACGGTGTAGAAATTATTATTGCTCAAATCTACGTAGATGATATAGTCTTTGGTTCGACCTCACAGTCTTATCTAAAGTCATTTGTTGAATCTATGTCATCAATATTTGAAATGAGCATGATTGGGGAACTGACTTTTTTCTTAGACTTGTAGATTAAGCAAAGTGAAGATGGAATTTTCATCTCATAAAATAAATGTGCTAAGAATCTAGTTAAGAGGTTTGGTTTGGAGAACGCTAAACAAATGAAGACGCCAATGGGTTCGTTGCAGAAGGTATGTAAGGATAATATTGGTGATAATGTCGACCCAACATTATATCGATCTATGATAGGTAGCCTTCTTTATCCTACTGCTAGTCGCCCAGATATTATGTTTAGTATTTGTGTTTGTGCCCGTTTTCAAGCCTGTCTCAAAATATCCCACTTAAATACCGTGAAACGTATTATCCGATATGTTGCTGACACATGTGAGTTGAGAATTTGGTATTTCAAAGACACTAATTCTAACTTAATAGGATTCAGTGACTCGGATTGGACTGGAGATGTGGATGATAGAAAAAGTACAAGTGGAAGATGTTTTTATCTTGACAATAATCTTGCTTCATGGTATAGTCGTAAATAAAACTGTGTCTCACTTTCAACTGCTGAATCTGAATATGTAGCAGCTGGAAGTTGTTTCTCTCAATTAATATGGTTAGGACACATGTTAGACGACTATGGATTTTTGAGCAACATTTTGATTTTGTACTGTGATAATTTGAGTGCTATAAATATTTCCAAAAATCCAGTTCAGCACTCACGTACAAAACATATTGATATTAGACATCATTTTTAAGAGATTTAGTCGAAAAACAGCTAGTTCAAATTGAACATGTTGACACTCTTCATCAACTAGCTGATATTTTTACAAAAGCTTTGGACCATGAGAGATTTTCTAGTTTGAAGAAATCTCTTGGTCTTTGTAATCTCTAAAAGGCATTTTTGGGGAATGTCAGCTGAAACATTGTCTAACATTTCAGGTGACATTTACCTATGTAATATCATAAACTGATTATTGTTGCTGCATAGTGCAATAATTTTGGTCATACAAGCATGATCCTCCAATAAGAATGTGATTCCAACATGATACCGTTCTCTGCAATGATATATAAAATCATAGATATCATATAAAGGAGTATCAAAATAAGACAAAGCCTTAACAAATGATTGTCAACTGTGCAAAATGGGCAAATCCCTTTGAAAAGATACCGTTCCTATTCTATAGGAGTATCGAGTGCTTCAAAAGAAATTTTAAAATACTAAATTAAGTATTCTCACTTTTGACTCGAGAAACCTTTTGTGTGTGTTTTATGATTAGACCAAGGACACGATGGAAAAATGTTACATTGGTCCAGTGATCAAACTCATAAAATACGTATAAAATGTGTCTTGATTTGTTGCCAATACGAAAAATTCTTGAGGGATCAAAATATATTTTCAGATTATGATATTTGTTGGGATGTTGTTCTTAACGGATTCCAGAAAAATTAGATTTTCTCCCTATTTTTATGCCTTGTTTTAATAAAAATTTCAAACTTTAAAATGATAAGATTAAATTAAATTCCTATGGTGATGTTCATCTTTTTATCTCAAAATTTTAGGTGTAAGTTATTAGATAAATCTAAAACTCCTAAAACTAAGGAATTTTTTGTTGCTTAGAAAGATTTGCCATGTATATAAATATTCCTATCATTTGCTATTTTTTTTATCATATCCGATTTTCCCTAAATAAATATAAATAAATAATTAAAAAGGAAGAAATTACATCCTCTTACCCGATGGAATCATCACCATTCCAAACTCCATTCTCGATATCAAACCCTAAATTCTCAAAACTTTCTCCACAATTTTCACCAATGGAAACCTCTCCAATGTCAACACCAATTGTCAGCCAACACACTCCCAATGAGTACATATGAACAATGAAACGTCTGAGCAGAATGAACCGCAACAACATTGCCGGTTATCTTCTTCACCATCCACAGAGGACTTGTCCAAAGCTATAGTATTTAAAGTTTTAGATGAACCTTTAGATATTAGCTATCCTGGAGATGATAATAACCCTATAGATGTTGATGAAACTATTGATTTTTCATCTTTGGGTAAAAGGCCAAGGTCCTCTACCTTCCCTACTCATCGATCAAGTAGAGTTTCTTGCCCTGGAAGAAGGAAGCTGAATGTAAAAATGTTGCCAGAAATGTCACCAACATTCTGCGCAACACTGGTCCAAGACAGTCTACACTGTATACAGAATGGCTTGTGGATCAAATTGAAAAAATCAACCAACAGATTTCTGAGGTTGATGCTGCAAGGAATGTCCTGGTACAAACTAGAGACCATTTCATAGTGCTACTTTCTTCACAAAAAGGGGGAGATGATGATGCTGATGTGGGGGGAGGAAGCTAAAGCTGCAGAGGAAGCTGAAGCTGTTATGCAGGGGTAGAAAGCTGCTGGAAGCTGTTGCTGCTGTATGATGAGTTAGGAGGAGTTGTTGCTACTGGTGGATACTGTATGAGGGTCGTGAATGTTGCTCATTCTGAGTAGTTCACTGTTCGACATGATGAATATTGATTTATGTGGACAGTGGAGTATTTCTTTTTATGGTCTATATATAAATCCATCTAACTGGATGATATGTATATATGCGCTAACATCTTTCTTCTTTTTCTAATCCTATGAATCGGTACACGCATGATTACTTGAAAGCCATTACAGGTTAAGGGGGAGCATAGCATTGATATTATTGATCACAAATGTTCGGACAACATTTGTCTCAATATCCTAAGGCAGTTTAGGTTTGTAATGAGTTTTGTGAAGAAACAAAAAAAGGGGAGATTGTTGATGTTGGGTTTGGTGTTGTGACATTTGACCCAACATATATTCTAAAGTACTGATTTGAATGGGTTTGGTGTTGTGACATTTGACCCAACATATCTTCTGAAGTACTGATTTGAATGCATAAAAATGTTGGGACAAATGTCACAACATTCGAACCAACATTTTTTAGAACAATTTTTTCTTACTTCACGCTAAGTAGTAATATTCTACTGTGAGGTAAAAATGACTTAGGCGTGGCAAGTTGGAGCTGTGTAAAACGTGGGAGAAAGAGTCAAAGCTTGGGGAAGAAGTTGAGTAAGTAACAAGTCAAAGTTGTTAGAGGATTTTACTCCTTGATCGTCTCCAACAAACCATATCAGCTGCCCACCTTTCGTTCAACCTCCACAACCAATCGATGAGCTTTTCAAAGAAGACTCTCTACTATAAATAGAGAGGCTACTTCTGTGAATCGATATCCAGAATCAAAATGTAAAAATACCAAGAGAGCTCTCGGGATTTCATCTCAGAAATCTGGATCACAAATGTTGCCTGAGTGTGTCGACAACATTCTGTCCAACATTACAATTGCTGTTTAGATTCTAGATTAGTTTTGTATGGAGTGATTGTAATGAGAGGTTGTCTATATCTACGTAGTTAGATTTTTCAGGCAGAAGTCATCTGCGACTTCAACTTTTAATTCTTTTCCATTTTATATTGTATATCTGTAAAGAAAGAAATTTGTAATTTTGTATATAATATATATACACATCTGATCATTGACCAACATAAGTTATATAATATATATAACTTATGAAAATTTTAAATCTTTGTGTTCTTTAAATTTCGCTGCATTTACTCTTTAAAGTTTCTGTTTTACTAAAGTGTTATCACTGGTGCCGGACGACATTATAGCCGACATTCGGAAACTTAATTGACATTCGAGTTAGTTTATTTACAGTGTGTTTTTATTGTTCCATAGCATACCCGGACCTAACAACAGCATAAAAAATTAAAGAATAATCAAATAAGACAAATATGAGTTTGAATTTCGTAACATAAACTTAGATTTTTTAAAGCAACTCGCAAATCTAATTCCTAAAGTCGTTGTTCGTTTTTTTTCCCTAAGCAGTGACGGACAAGGCAAACATCGTCATCGTAATTGTCAACACCCACCTCTGATAGGCTGATAGCAACTTCTTCGGCTTGAAGGAAAATATTTTCAAGTATATCATTTTTCAATATATGACTAGGAATAAAGTGACATCTTGTAATTGTACGAGCGAGGTGTAAATATTATATTAGAATAATGTTTTGATGATATCTTTTTTGTATATTTTATAATTAAAACAATATCTAAGCGCTGATTTTCAGTTTTCTTGTGATAATTGATCATTATTTTTATTATTCCCAAGCCTGTATCCTGAAATTTAAAATCTCTGATAAACTTTCATATAAAAGTCTGAATACGACAGCCAGATTCGATAACCATAAGATATATTCTAAACTAATGTTGATAGTCATATTGGGCTCTTGAACAATCATATTTTAGGTTAGCTTTCATGAAACTAAATCAAGGTATCAAATGAGGCTGTGAGATAAATAAAATTCCTCAATTCTTAAATAAAAATTTTGTGTTCGAGCCTTAGAAATGGTAAAGTTCATAATAGAAGTATGGCCCTAAGCTACATAAATTTGAATTAGTCAAGTCAGTAAATACGGAATATAATTAAATCCTTAAGAAAAACACCTGCGGTTCTCAACCTGACTAATTTCTTGAAATTGGAGAACTCTTTACATGCCTGCTATTTGGCCACCACAACTAGGACATAAGTAAAGGTCAAAAGATAACAGGAGAAATCTAAATCTTCAGATGAGCTTTCAGTTTTAACAACCATATTTGATCTGATAATGCTACTGTAAGAATAATTATGGGTCAATTCCATAATTATCTCCACAATCACTCAAGAATATTCTAGAATCAATCACATGTAAATTCGTATCAATTAGATCAATGACATTAATTAGTATAGATAGCAAGAATTGATTATTATAATTGTATATATTGTAATCTTGAATATGAAGAAAGGAAAGGAATCAATTCCTACATGGTATCAAGAGTCAAAGATCCTTTGCCCTAAAAAATTTTCTTTGTTTCCCTTACACGAATTCCTTTCTCTTCTTCTACTTAATTTTCGGCCAACTTATAGGTTTAAGTTCCTAATACCTAAACCTAAACAAACTCCTAAAACCTACAACTAAAATACTAATAATCAAATATTAGGGTTCTTCCATCCACTACCATAAAAAACACCACCTACTTCCTTTATTCTTTTGATTCTAGTGGAACTTATGGCCGAAAAACAAAGCTTTCATCCCGCTCTTGCCGTTAATAACGTCAAGAACTTTATATCCATAAATCTTGAAATGGAAAAAGGGAAATATACCTTTTGGGAGGAGTTGTTCAAAATTCATTATTGCGCTTACGAGGTAATCGACCATATCATCCCTTCCGAGTCATCGTCGGATACCACTATGGTGGACAAAAAACTATGGTCCCGGTTAGATGCTATAGTCCTTCAATGAATTTATGGCACAATATCTAATGATCTTCTCCATACCATATTAGAGCCAAATTATACGACTCAACAGGCGTGGAAATGTCTACAAAACATATTTCAAGATAACAAACTTTCTAGGGCTATATATCTTGAACACCAATTTACTAATGTTAAATTGGATGATTTTTCCAACATCTCCACTTATTTTCAGGAATTGAAGATGCTTGCGGACCAACTATCTAATGTTGGTTCGCCCGTAACAAACCAAATGTTGGTCTTTCAATTGATTGTAGGATTGAATGAACAATATGATGGAGTGACTACGTTCATTCAGTAAAATAATACATCGACTCCTTTCTGTTAGGCCCGTTCAAGGTTGATTCTCGAGGAAATACGGAAAGCAAAACAAGCATCTTCTGGAGCAGCCACCGCCGAAACTGTTGTCGTCTCCACCAACTCATTTTCCACGGATTTGGAGCCCCAAAATTCTGGTTTAGAGAGCAATAGTAATCGTCAAAATAATGGCAAAAAAACGGGATTTAAACCATAACAATAAAGGAAAAAATAATGGTGGCAAGGGACGAGGCCGGGGCGGTAGCCAAACTGCCGGCGACAGTCGGCAGTCTGGACAGTGGCGGTAATCAGTGGGGGAAGTACCCACCGTGGGCCTGGGCCCCACAGTGGGCTATCCCGCCATGCCCATATCCAACTTCATCGTGGGCCAGGCCTCCTCCTCCTTCAAATCGCCAACCCGGTATTCTATGGTCTCATCCACAACATGCGTTTGCGGCCCAGGCACCGTCTTCGGTTGGCTATGCACCCACAGACATTGAACAAGCCATCAACAACATGAATATAAGTATTCTAGATGAATCATGGTACATGGACACAGGGGCTACGTCACACATGACAACATCTCAAGGTAATCTCTCGTCTTATTTTAATATGAGCAATAATAAAAAAATATTATTGTCGGCGGTAGGCAGGAAATTTCAATTCGTGGTATTGGTCAGGTAACACTACCCTCTCCATACCCACAATTATACTTGAAAAACGTATTACATGCACAAAAACTAATTAAAAACTTGATCTATATTAGACGTTTTACAATTGACAATAATGTTTCTGTGAATTTTGATCCGTTTGGTTTTCTGTGAAGGATTTTCAGACGGGGATTCCACTTATGAGATGCAATAGCACGGGAGATTTATATTATGTCACCTCTATTTCCCAAAATATCATGACCAAACCATCAACCTTTGCTGCCATTTCTCCTACTCTCTGGCACAATCGGTTAGGACACCAAGGAGCACAAATTTTTAATAATCTTAGGAAGAATAATTCGTATTATTGTAACAAACTTTTGGACTCTTCTGTTTGCCAATCTTGTGTGTTTGGTAAACATGTTAAGCTTCCTTTTGCATCATCTACCTCTCATACTGTTATGCTATTTGATCTTGTGCATTGTGATTTGTGGACATCACCAGTTTTGAGTTCTGCAGGTCATAAATATTATATGCTCATTCTAGATGATTATTCGAATTTTTTGTGGACGATTCCCGTAGGACATAAATCACAAACCTACACCATTTTAAAACAATTTTGTGTTTTTATCAAAACTCAATTTGGCAAAAGCATTAAATGTTTTCAATGTGACAATGAGGGGAATTCATCAATGCCCAATTTAATGATTTTTGTCACCAAAATGGAATGTTGTTGCGTCTTTCGTGTCCACATACATCACCACAAAATTGGAAAGCCGAAAGAAAAATTTGAACTATTAACAATATGATTCGCTCTATACTTGTGCATTCTTCCACACCACAAAAGTTTTGGCACCATGCACTTCAAATGGCCACTTACCTTTTAAATATTCTTCCAAGTAAATTGCTCTCCAATGTGTCTCCTACATAAATGTTGTATCATCGTCTCTCGTCTTTTACATATTTAAGGGTGTTTGGGTGTTTGCGTTATCCTTTGTTTCCATCAACTACCATTAACAAGTTGCAAGCTCGTTCAACTCCTTGTGTGTTTTTGAGATACCCACGAAATCATAGGGGATATAAATATTATGATTTGACGAATGGGAAAATAATTATCTCTCATCATGTAGTTTTTGATGAGTCTACATTCCCGTTTGCTAAGTCTCATGTGGCATCCTCACATTCATATGATTTTTTGGACAACGGAATACATCTTATTTTACACCACCACCTTACTAACCTAACACAAGTGGAACTAACCCAACAAACTACCCAACATTTTCTAGCCCAACCACAAAATGGGACTGGATCGGCGACCACAACCTTGTTACCGCTGGTCTCGGCCCAGTCCTGTTTCCGTGGCAGGCAGTCCCAAGTGAGGGAGCCCACTGCTCCCTCAAATAAACCCATCTCACAGCCCAATACCGGATCCCAGCCCAACTCTGGATCGGCTACCCACTTTCCCTTGGGCCACAATACTCCTCCTCGGCCCAATACTATACCCGAGACCTCTACTACCCAACCAACGACGGAACAACCTCAGACCATTGAAACCCGCGCCATGCACGGGATTTTTCGGCTCAAACGTCAGTTTAACCTACTATCCAGCGTTCAACCCTCACCTCTACCAAAAAATCCCAAAGTCGCCTTGTCCGACCCGAATTGAATAACTGCCATGTTAGACGAATTTAATGCTCTTATTAAAAATAAGACGTGAGAATTAGTGCCACGTCCGTCTAATGTGAACGTCATTCAGTCTATGTGGATTTTTGTCATAAAAAAAATTCTGACGGTTCTTTTGCGAGATACAAAGCTCGTCTTGTTGGTGATGTCAGGTCTCAGCAGGTTGGAGTTGATTGTGGTGAAACATTCAGTCCGGTAGTTAAGCCAGCAACTATCAGGACTGTTCTCAGCCTGACTCTTTCTAAATATTGGTACATTCATCAGTTGGATGTTAAAAATGTATTCTTACATGGCCACTTACAGAAAATAGTGTACATGCATCAGCCGTTGGGTTTCAGAGATTATACCCGTCCAGATCATGTTTGCCTGTTGAAGAAATCCTTATATGGTTTGAAACAAGCTCCTAAGGCATGGTATAATCGGTTTGCAGGATTTGTATCCAAGTTGAGGTTCTCTCACAGCAAGTCTGATCAGTCGTTGTTCATTTATCGAAAGGGCGCTGACATGACATATATACTTCTGTATGTCGATGATATTATTCTCACAACATCATCCGCTTCACTTCGCCAATCTATTATGTCCCTTCTTGCGGCAGAATTTTCAATGAAAGACTTGGGCCCGTTGAATTATTTTTTTGGCATTGCTGTCACCCAATATGCAGGTGGTATGTTTCTTAGTCAAAAGAAATATGCCGAAGAAATAATTGACAAAGTAAGGATATCTTCATGCAAACCATCACATACTCCAGTTGACACAAAGACAAAATTAAGTAATGATGCCGGAACTCCATACAACGATCTTACACATTATCGCAGCCTCGCAGGAGCCTTGCAATATCTGACTTTTACAAGACCGGATATTTCCTATGCGGTTCAGCAAGGTTTTACATATGCATAATCCGAAAGAAGAATAAATGGGGGCTATCAAAAGGATTATGCGGCATGTTAAGGGTACTCTCCGTTTCGGCCTACATCTGTATAAGTCATCCATTTCGAGTCTTTCATCCTACACAAATGTAAATTGGGGTGGCTGCCCGGACACACGTCGTTCCACTTCCGGTTATTGTGTGTTCTTGGGGACAATCTCATTTCATGGTCGTCCAAACGACAATCCACATTGTCTAGGTCAAGTGCTGAGGCAGAATACCGAGGGGTAGCCAATGTGGTTGCTGAATCATGTTGGCTCCGTAATCTACTGTTGGAGCTACATTATTCGATTGTAAAGACAACAGTGGTCTATTGTGACAATGTGAGTGCGATATACTTATCCGGCAATCATGTTCAACATCAGAACACAAAACACATTGAAATGGATATCTTATTTGTCCGCGAAAAGGTTGCCCATGGACAAGTCCGTGTTCTCCATCTCCGTGCGTACTTTTTGATGATTTCAGGGACAGTCTCGGCATACGAGAACCTCCCGCTAAAACTGTTGGGGGCTATAAGAATAATTATGGGTCAATCCCATAATTATCTCCACAATCACTCAAGAATAATCTAGAATCAATCACATGCAAATTAGTATCAATTACATTAATTAGTATAGATAGCAAGAATTGATTATTGTAATTGTATATATTGTAATCTTGAGTATGAAGAAAGGCAAGGAATCAATTCCTACATCTACATCAAATCTCGCAATTAATATTGTTCAGCATCAAGAATGGAATAAAAGAAGAAAGAAGGTAATTAACAAAATTCTACTTCCTCCGATTCAAAAAGAGTGTTTACTTAGTCATTTACACATTCTTTAAAAAATATTAATTTCTAGGCAAAAATAGATAATTTGACTAAAATACCTCTAATTAAATAGGTATTGAGATTTGATCACCTAACATTTAATAAGGACAAATTTGGACTAAGATTAATTCTTTTTTGATTTGGTAAGTGGACACTCTTTTTAAATCAAAAAATAAAAGATAAGTGTACACTCTTTTTGACTGGGAGTAGTGTCTATCGACTTCTACGAGCTAATATGGAGTGCTGATTAAATGAAAACCCAACATAATGATGTCATTAGGCCAAATACACTAATAGCCCTTAAACATGTCAGTAAATTTTATTTAAACACTTAAATTATGACTTGATTCAATTGAACACATGATAAAGTATTCCTATTAGACAATTCCGACTAAAATGTTTTGCTTGTCTTCAAGCGCCCATTACTCCAGCCATATTTTAATGAGAAAAGCAATATCTATTGCCACAAGGTAATACTTCCGGCCAGAAGGTCGCTGCATGGAAACAATGGAGCATAATGAAATATTGGATTATGAAACAAAAAAAGGTAGTCAGGTGCACTAAGCTTCCGCTATGCGCGAGGTCCGAAAAAGGGCCGGATCACAAGGGTCTGTTGTATGCAGTCTTACCTTGCATTTCTGCCAGAGGCTGTTTCCACGGCTTGAACCCATGACCTCCTGATCACATGACATCAACTTTACCAGTTACTCTAAGGCTTCCAAGAAAGTTATAAATTAAGTAAAATCAGGACCTCGAGTACTTGTCTTATTCTATACTCTCTAAGCACGGAGCCCCTGTTAAGATTAACCATATGGCGTGATCCATCCATCTGGCTTGTTATTGTTGAGCGGACGAAACCAAGAAATAACCCCTCACATTAAGCAAAAGAATCAACCTAAACTAAAGGAGGGAGCACCGCTAAAGATTCACCTTGTCCATCCTAGATATCTTGAAATCTAATAATGGAGAACAACTACTACTCAATGCCAAGCAAGTGGAAGTCTGGCTATTTATGAATGAATCCTCACTGTCCACGTCACTCCATTTAAACCCGTCTCAAAATCCAATACTAAACCAAATGATTCAGAAAATAGCTAAATTGTAGATCGACTCACAATAAGATTCACTTGTCACAAGTGTGTACTTTTGAACGGATACAATTAGAGAGAAATACAGCAAATACTATTTTAGCAGCAGGTAAGTAACTTCTTAGTTCTCAGTGTTTAAACTCATGTCAGATAGTTAAGGAACTCTGCAGCAGTAGCAACAGCACCTCCTGTAATAGCATCCATCACAATCTTGTCTCTGTTGTTGTTGCTTGCAGCAGATACAACAGCCCCAGTCAATGCTCCCCCAATCATCGCATTCTTCTGCAAACGGAGTGAAGGAAATGAATCAAAAAAGATATTGACTTGTCTTCAAGAGAAGACATTCAAAATTTCAATCCACTTTCAGTAGGACCGTTGAATGGAACACTCCAAGAAATTCAGAATTTCAATCCACTTTCAGTAGGACCGTTGAATGGAACACTCCAAGAAATTCAGAATTTTAATCCACTTTCAGTAGGACCGTTGAATGGAACACTCAAACAACAACTAATAACTATGCCTCAATCCCAAACGACTGTATGAACTTGCTTACATTACAATAACGTAAGCAATCTAAAGGCTGGCAACTAGCGTAAAACTTGTCAATTCATATTGAATGGAACACTTGTCAAAATTAAATTGCATAACATGTGCCAAAACCCATCATTTTGAATAAAAGAAAAGAGCAAATTAATCAGTCAGATAATCAGATTAATGGATTCCATCCTATAAATACTTCGAATCATATGATGGTCAGACCTCGTGAGAAATTAAGGCTTAAGACATATGTGGCAGTTTAATATATATAACTAACGCCAGAGGCAGATATAGGATTTAAGCTCTATGGTTTCAACCTTTAAGATTCTTAGCCTTGAACCCATTATATTTTTAAAGTTATGGTTCATATCTACTATTTATGACAATTTGAATGGATTTTCACATATATTTATGCTCCGCATGCAAGGTGACCCTTGTGGTCCGGTCCTTCCCCGGACCCCGCGCATAGCGGGAGCTTAGTGCACCAGGCTGCTCTTTTTATCGAAAGTACTGGGTTCAAATGAACCTGATACCTCAAAGCTCCATCCACCCTGACTAATGCCCCTCTCTGTGCCAGGTATCTTGCTGTTACGAAACAGCAGAGAGGACTTTGATGATAAGAACAAAAAAGATACAAAGAGAAGATGAACAAGTTTTATCTGCCAACACTATGGCAAACAATTTGTTACCAGCGTCACCATTATAACCATCCTTACTTTGAGAACAACAAGTTCTGAGAACAATTTCCAACATTATCCCCTAATACTACAGTCAGTCGCTAGTATCATCCTTTAAACATCATTACAAGTTCAATCTTCCCTCCATCCCATTTTATGTAAGGTGTTAGTATTTGGAGAGACAAACAATGTTTTGTTTGACTACGATTTTCTCCAACTCTTTTTAAATATTTTGAATTATTAACTATGTCGACTTATAGTACTTTTCATATAATTTCCAAATATGTAAATTTTATTTCAAAAAAAACCTGAAGAATCTATGCTCGAACTCACACAAAAATTAGGTGCTTTGACCCTTATACTCGGAAACCATTAATATAAATTGGGACAGACGGATTACTATCTTCATCAACATTGCTGCAACATTGAGGGATGCGCAATCACATTGTATTGGGAGGTTGAATAGGTCGCATACCACAAAGAAGCTTATCTTTTTCCTTCATATTCTCCCATGTATATCTTATCAGTTTAACGGCAAAGTCTTACTATTATGACAAATAGGACACGAAGCTGGATAACCTAAATTTACATTTAGGCCTTTAAATTGGTTACCAGTTACCACCACCATCATTCTACTCAATCTCTTTATCTTTGTTTAATTAGTTACTGAATCATGATTATCATATCAAAGATCTTGCTGCTGTATTTATCAGTCATAATTAGAGTAGTGGCCACCACGAGGAATTTTGATAGAACAGAATCTGAACGCAAGCACGGTTAAAAGTAGGGGTGGCAAAATTAGCCCATGAAAACATGACCCGCTCAAGTTTGGGTTGGTCATTGACCCGCCCATTTATTAGCTCCGCCTATTTTAACCCAACTGATTTCAGCCCATCTAAAAATTGGCCTGATATGTAGCCCAAATTGATCCATAGAAACCTTGTCAAAATATTTTCAAAAAATATATTTTTATTTAATATGTTATATATATATCCATAATAAAAAATAGAAATAGTTTTGTTAGGTGCTTAAAAAATTATAAAAGAACATATAAAGAAATTAAAACTTAGGACGAATTGGGCGGGTTGGGTTATGACCCTCTTTTTAACCCATTTCAGCACGTAATGACTCGCCCATTTATTAACTTAGCCCATTTTGACACGTCCAAATCCATCCCAACCCGCCCATTTGACGCCCTAGTTAAAAGCAAAGACAATGTAGAGAGGATCCAATAGTTGGGGTTGAGCAATTAGGAAACAGGACGAATGATGGAAATAATAGGTTGTAACACGGTATAGGCAACCAACTTCAAGTGGTTGAGCAAATTCATATAAAAGTACAGTACAAATTACCCAATCTCTGGTTCCACGAATTCTCTCCGCTCCATACTCTATTCCAGCATATACCCCAGCAGCAGTCCCTGAATAAAGAGACAAGATTTGTTAGATAATCCACTCGAAGATTCAAGCAATTGGGAAACTAAGAAATTATTTTCTAACAGTCCAATTTGAAATTTATAGACGGGTGGAACTCGTGCAGATTACTCACCCCAATAAGCACCTTCTTTACACATTTTCTTCAACTGCAATCAAAGGTAATTTCAGTTAACGCAACAAGCATGTTGGTCAATCCGTTTTTTTAAGTCAACATAATTAAGTCCTCCAGAATAGCCACTTACGTTCTGTGGTGAATTATTAAAACATTTATTTGAGCAGAGCATAAGAGAAATGCTGCTCTTAACATCGAAATTTTACTAAAGCACATTTTCAGGCTTGCTAAGCTGTCTTTGAGATAAACAGGACAATTTGGTTTTACCAGGCTAGCCTATAGTTTGCTACATTCTAGTTGGTAAAAATATTTGGCTACAACATTTGCTTACTCTGCAACAACACAACACATCAGCATACCTATTGTGATCCCACAGTGGGGTCTAGGGAGGGTGGAGTGTACACAGACCTTAACCCTACCTTTCGTGAGGTAGAAAGGTTGTTTCCGATAGACCCTCGGCTCAAGAAAAGCGTTTTCAAAACAGGTTCATAATACAAGAGTAAAAGCTATGGTGAATATACTATAGAAAGGAAAGTACCGACAACAAAAATAGTAAAGATAACTCAAGTAAAAGAAACGACAGTAGTAATACAATTGAAGCGTAAGATAATAATACAATAATAAATAATGATACTTATAAGTAGAAGAGGGAGCAGACAAGGTGCTCTAAGCTAGAATCATGCTCTCCCTCAAGGAAGAGAGAAATCACTCGATTACCTACTAACCCTCCACCCTAATCCTCGATAAAGCAGCATTTCATGGGCATCACATACAATGGGTTAAATTCTTTAGTCTCAGGTAGAGGAAAACTAGCCGAGATGCGGTTGGATATGGAGGATGTACGTAGGAGCCAGTAATGGGTAAAATAATCAACAGGAGTAAGGGTATGATTTGCGTAGCTAAAATATCTTTTTTACCTCCCTCACCAGTCATGTACTTATCAGCAGACATATTGACACGTTAAGAAGCCTACACTAGTCAACGGAGATGCATATGATAAACACATTAGAAAAAGGGATAATTACATTTTTGGACCGCTCAAGAAAATAATAGCCAGCAAATTTATAGGTTTTGTTTATTAAGCATAAATGTACATATATACATAATCAGTGTATATGTTCGGTATATTTTGGCTAGTGCACATAATTAATTTCGGCCGACGGGCCAAAAATGAAAAAAACCCTTAGAAAAATGTTCTCCCTATTTGCAGGAGCAGTCAAGACACAATAAAGAACAGAAAATAATGGTTCTTTGTGTCTGTTTATAAGTAGGATGAAAAGAATGATAGATGTTTGGGACATCAATTTCCAAAGGCAAATTCATGATAAAGAATACACAATGCAAAGAGGACTTAGAGCAATATTTGTTCCAACTGAGCTTTTTCAACTTCAATAAATGCCAGGAAAACCTTCTTCACAAATCACACCTTGTAGGTGTCAGACAAATCTATAAGAGGATCACATCATTAAGCCAAATTTTATTAGAGGATAATCTCCCTTATATAAAACTAAATAAACACCTCTAAAAGAATCAACTAGAAAAAAAGGGCAGCCCGGTGCACTAAGCTCCCGCTATGCGCGGGGTCCGGGGAAGGGCTGGACCACAAATTCGCACAAATTTACAAAATGATGTCCATGTTTAAGGTGTGCTCACCGATTTCTCAAAGTTGTGACTCGAAACACTGCCTGCAAAAAAACCATGTTGGTTGCGAAATAGTGAGCTGATGAATAGTCTGGATACTTTTATATATAAAAGCTTGTAACGTAAAAACTAAGGAATTTACACTTTACCATAACACAAGAAAGAAGAAAAATTGGAAATCCTCACATTACATATCACATTGAAAGGAATCAAGGAAGAAAAAGAACAAAAATAGTATATTGAATTTCTACCTCAACTATTAATAGTGATGATGCTTACTGTGGTCATTGGACCGAAACAGTACAAGAACTCAGGGTTACCAACAGAATCAGCCACTATTACTTTTCGAGAAATGACATCAAGCATCAGCTATGTCATGGGTTAACCCGGTTTTTACCCACCCATTTTTTACCAGTATGACATGCTGGCAGGTTGGGTTGTGTCACCCATATTTGCTTGGTCCAATTTCAACCCACACAAATCTTATCCAAACCACCCATTCGCCACCACTAGTCTTGACGTACCGTTGTCACTAGGGGTGTCATATGGGTAGGTTGGGCTGGATTTGGACCGGTCAAAATGGGTTGAGTTAATAAATGGGTGGCTCATTACTTGGGCTAAAATGGGCTAAAACACGGGTCATTCCTTGTCACTAGTATGATATGGGTGTGAGAACTTCATCTACGTTAGTCGAAATACACTAAATGTACCCAAAATAACTAGGGAAAACAGTATGGAATGATGATAGTATATGCACCCGTAACAAGTCCATGCAAATAGGTCATCACTAGGTAATTGAGAAGTCTAGTCACTCCAATCACATAATAGTGATTACATACAAATGCATTAATATCCTTGCTATTCCCTCCATCTCAAATTATTTGTAGTGTTTCTCTTTTACACGCCCTTATGAAAACATTAATTAGGAGAAGTTTTTTACTATTTTACCCTTATTTATGTCTTAAGATATAATCCGTCTTTCATTGAGTATTTACTCTATTTATGTTTATGTGTCATCTTGAGGTGTTCGGTCTTCAAGAACAATTACTATTAAAAGGTAAAATAGGAAAAAATAATAAATATTTTCTTGAACTTCTAAATGACAAATAAATTGAGACAATAATTTTTAGAAATCACGACAAATAATTTGAGATGGCGTGAGTAATTTGCTATTGGAATTAACTCTGCACATGATACGCCAACAATTTGCAATTGGGTATTCAAGAAATGGAAACAGAAAACTAAAAATCCAACGAAAAACCAAAACCTCTTTTGACGATTTCATAACTTTCTTCTGCAACAACTTTGGTGGCAGCAACCTAAAACAAGTAAAATATGGTAAAAAAAAATTAAAACCCATGTTCACAAAACATCCAAGAAATCCAGCAAAAAATATAATTTTGAGGTAATTAACAACACATATACTCCCTCCGTCTCAAATTATCTGTCATTGTTCTCTTTTACACTTTCCTTGAGAAACATAATTAGGAGAGATTTTTAGCTATTTTACTCTTCATTGCTCCATAATTGAGGAGTTTGTAGTCTTCAAAAACAATAACAATTAAGGGTAAAATGGGAATAAATATAATTAATTGTCTTGAACTTCTAAAAGAATAAATAATCTGAGACATAGTACTCCCTCCGTCCAATAATAAGTGGTGTTTTTAGCTTATGCACACCCCTTAAAAATTGTTCACTCCTAGAAAATTATGAGTATTTTTACTAACTTACCCCTAATTAATGCCTGAAAAGAAAAGCTACTTAGTGATTCTTAATGATGTAAATAAGGATAATTTTGGAAGAATAACGTCAATTTCTTCTTGAAATCCTAAAGCACCACTTATTTTGAAACAAAATGAAAAGTGTAAAAAATGGATCTTGGGCGTAACTCAACCCAAACATTCCAATTTTTTGTTCATCTATATTGGGCCCCCAATTATATTATCCACGCTCCAGTTAACAAGGTCTGGGCGTGCTGGGAGTGTTAAGAGCCTCACATTGAATATTGAATTGAAACATGAACTCCTTATATAGACTTGGACAATCCTCACCCTACAAGCTAGCTTTTGGGGTTGAGTTACGCACAAGATCCATATTTTACATGGTATCAGAGTCAGGCTCATTCCAATTCTTTGTTCACCGATGTGGGCCCCCAAATTATATTATCCATGCTCGGATACCATGTAAAGAATGGAGCTTTTGGGGTTGAGTTAAGCCCAATATCTATTCTTTACAAAAAAACATAAAACACCACTTATTATGAAACGGATAAGTAACCTTAATAAAATGGGAATAAATATAATTAATTGTCTTTAACTTCTAAAATGATAAATAATCTGAGACATAGTAAAAATTAAGCGACCCGTGTCCTCAGACATCCAAGAAATCCATCAAAAATAATGATTTTAAGGTAATTAATAACACATATACAAAAAGTATTGAAGAGAGGGAGGAGATAATTACAGTGCCGATCTTCAAGAAAGCATCAAGAGTGTAATTGAGTAAAGGGTTTCCCATATCAATCACGAAATCAACCTTTGGAGTAGCCAATGATCCTGAAAATCTGCTACGAGCCATCTCTTCTTCTTGTTTTACTCGCAGATAGTCCACTCACTCTTTGGGGGAAAGGTAAGGCGTAAGGTGTAACAATTTTGTTCTTTTTATTTGTTTGGCCTTTTCCGATGCATGCAAATTCCAATGATGCCAGCAACCACCTGTTTTTTTCTCCTTCCTTCTTTTTACTTTTCTCTTTTATTTGATTTTAAAATGGGGATATTAAATCAAACGTAAGGCATAATTTTTATAACATTTTTATTTTTAAAAGCTGAAATTTTACTTCGCTTGACAAAATTATGTAGAAATTAAATTATGCGACATAATTTTGTAGTATTTTTTCATATTATGATGAGTGATGAAAATTATGTCGGATGATATGATACATATGTCGAACGCTAATTATGTCCGTCGAAATATGAAATTCTGTATTTTTAAAATTATGTTGAGTGTTGAAAATTGTGTTTTGTCTGGCATAATTTATGGGTTGTTATGTACATATGTCGAAATTAAACACTAACTATGTTGAAATCCTAATTCTAATGATTTTTACTAATACATTAGAATTTTATCCGTAAATTTATTCAGATACTTTGAAGTTTGAATAGTGTGGGCGGAAGATGTAGAAATGGGAGGATATTTGAAGCCACATGCATGTAGGGGTGGGCAAAAAACTCGGAGAACATCGGGGGTTTTTTTTTAAAAAAAAACAATTTTTTGAAAAACCGAACCGAATCAGGATTTAGTGATTCGGTTCGGTTTTAAAATTTTGGATACGAACCAAATCGAAAAAACCGAATTAAATATATAATTTTTTTTATATTTTATGCTACTAGAATCTCTTGAATCATAGCTATTGAAGTCAATCTATGAAGTTTTTATGGAAGTCGAATGCGACATGAACTTGATTAACATATCACGGAAGCATTGACATAAAATGTAGGGAGAGAAAGTAGTTGTAAATTGGTGAAACTTTAAATGGTCATAACTCTGCGCTCGGATGTCCGTTTTACCCGATTTGTTTTTTGATTTTGGGCATTTTTTCGAGATGGGGCCGGCCCAACTGCCGCAAGGCGGTTTGGCACAACCAATTTTTACAAAAACGTCTGTTTTCTCAATCAATTTGTGTTTTCCCCCAAATCGGTTTCTAATTTTCCTTTTTCTTTAGTAAACATCTCACGATACACAATAGATTTCAACGTCAAAATTTCATGGTAGTGTAGGTGTGAATGTCAATTTCAGTTTTGGAAATTCAATTTTTTAAAAAATAAAAAATTTCTCGACCCGACCCACTAGAAAAAACCGATATAATCCCATACATTTGACGATATAAACAGAACATATTGGTTTTTTTAAAAAAAAAAGTTGAATTCATTTTTTTTTTAAAAGTTGAATTCGTTTTTTTTTAAAAAAAAACAATTTTTATTCGGTTCATATTTTTCGGATACAAAACCGAACCGAACCGATATACGCCCACCCCTAACCGCATGGTATAAAAAAAAATTGCTGAATTTTATCCGAGTAACCTAATTGTAATGATTTTCTCATTTTATTAATTTCTATATTACACTCTTGAGTAGGAGTATCATAAATGTGTACTGTATACGGCGAAAATCAACACGACACGTGGTATGATTTGGGTATGGAAATCGAAGGAAGTAAAAATGTTTTGCTCCGGATGCGGGTTATACTGGTGGTGAGTTTGGGTATCATAACAAAACCGATTGACGGCTGAATCAGGTGACACCGAATAGCGACCGGACCTGGTAACATCGAGTGGAAAATTGAAGGAGCTCACCGCCTACCCGCTCCGGATATCGCGCCAGCCGTTACTATTTGCTCATTAAATGACCGTTATTATCATTTAATTGCATTTAATGATGGAATAATTTTTGGACATAAATGCCTTTTTACTGTTAGCTATAAAAGGGTCTCAACCTTCATGTTGGAAGGGCATCTCATTCTCATTACTGATATCTGCACTACTTCATTGTAATCACAATTGTAAAAGCTCTCACAGTTGGCTCAGACCTGAAGCAAATCAGTTTAGGATCGGAACAAACTGGTCAAGTCATTTCAATCAAGTTCATCACATTTCAGGCTAATTTAGTTGCTTGATATTTTCATTTGCTCATTTACTATTAATTGTTTATTACTCTTTATTGCAAATCCATCCATGTATCCTTAAAATCACTTACAAATTCAACTGTACTTTTTTTGGGGTAACCAGTTTGGTGTCCCCCATGCGGCTAAGGAGAATAATGGTGATTTATTCAAACTCAAATTTTACTTGTTTCTTTCTAGATTTTGTGATTTCAGGTCAATACTAAGTACTTACATTATGGCTAGTGATATCCAAGTTGAGGTTAGCAACCACGTGGACAACAACAATAGTGACAATGTTGCTAACAACAACGTCGTTTCACCCATTGACCCAATAAATAGACCTTTGCCCGTTGAACCACTGAATGGTGTTCCGCCCATTGATCCTATGAATAACAACCCCGTGATTTCACCACGATCGTCTAGAAGATCACGTTAGAAGACACCGGACGATGATAAGGATGATGAAATAAATTTGGCTCGAGTATTTTATATGCTGAAGGAGCAACAACATGTTATAACTTAGTTGCAAAATAAGAGTAGCGGAGCAAGTGCGGCGGATAAAGCTCATCCCGTCCACAATGATGAACCATGCCGAGGAGAGGATCGAGTCGACGAGAATACCAATGGCTCGGGGACTAATGAGTCCTTGGAGGTCTTGAAAATGCTTGAAGCCTTAACTAAATGAATTGACACCAATGAAAAGAAGGTTGAAACCTACAATTCACGGGTAGATCATATTCCAGGGGCGCCGCCGATCTTGAAGGGCCCGGACTTGAAGAGATACATCCAGTTGTCGCTCCCACTAAGTGCAACACCGAAGTTGATACCGAAGAGGTTTAAAATGCCCGAACTTTCAAAGTACGATGGGACAACGGATCCACAGGAGAACGTGACATCATATACTTATATAGTAAAGGGCAATGGCATGTATCCGGATGAGATTGAATTGGTGTTACTGAAGAAATTATGCGAAACACTGTCCAAAGGGGAAATGACATGTTATTCTATGTTGCTTGAAAATTTTATTAATTCATTTCAAATTCTTGCAGATGCTTTTATAAAGGCGCATGCCGTAGTACAGAAGGTCTAAGCAAGGAAAGCAAAAATATTCAAAATTGCTCAAAAGGACACAGAGTTGCTGCGGGAGTTCATGACAATGTTCCAAAAAGAACTGATGTTTCTTCCCTGGGTACCGGATGAATGGGCAGCTGAAACTTTCACAAAATAATTAAATCCTTGAAGATCCAGTGATTCGTTCAAGTTGAAAGAGAACATGTTGGAGTTCCCAGCGGTGATATGGACAGACGTGCACAACAGATATGAATCTAAGATTCGGGTGGAGGATGATCAGCTAGAACTTCCTCCGGGGTCAGCAGGACGGAACAAGAACTTTGATAAATCAAATAGAGTAGCTGAATCGGAGTTAAAACCTTCAAAAGATAGGTATCAACCCTACGGGAAACCCAAAAGGTCGAACTTCAGGTCGGATAAGGTTGAAATAATCGCAACTTCTCATCGGATAGAGGAGAGATGTGTAATGATCGAGGGTCTATCAGCAGAGGTTTGCACTTTAAGAATGATACCGGTGGATCTTCTTCTAATATTGTTAAAAATCCAAGACTGTCCAAATATAACTTCAACATCGATGCGACCATACTTGTTTTGGCTATTAGTCATATTAAGGAGACAAGATGGCCAAGATCACTCCATACTGACCCGACTCAGAGAGATCCAAATCTGATTTGTGATTACCATGGAACACATGGTCATCGAACGGAGGATTGTCGCCAATCAAGAGATGAAGTGGCCTGGTTATTAAAAAATGGTCATCTATGCAAGTTTTTATGTGATCGAGCAAATGAAAACTACATAAATAGAGAAGCAAACAAGTAGATGGAACCGGTCGAACCCCAGCATGTCATAAATATAATTATCAGGGGGGTGGATGTTTCGATGGGAGTTGTCATGACTACAAAGAAGATAAAAGTCTAGATAACTCGGGAGACAAGATCCAGGGATTGTATGCCAGATAAGACAATTTCTTTCAATAATGAAAACGTGGAGGGCATCATTCAACCTCATAATGATGCGTTGGTAATTTCTATCTTTATCGATAAATTTCAGATTAAGCGGATTTTGATTAATTCAGGTAGTCAGCCAACATCATCCGATGGAAGGTGGTGGAGCAATTGGGATTATTGGACCAAATTGTACCGGCAACCCGGGTTCTAAATAGTTTCAACATGGCAAGTGAGACCACAAAAGGGGAGATCATTCTTCCAGTCAATGCAGCCGGGAAAATTCAACAAACAAAGTTTTATGTCACAGAAGGCGAAATGAGGTACAACACACTATTTGGCAGGCCTTGGATACATGACATGATAGTTGTACCTTCGTCGTTACACTTGATACTGAAATTCCTAACACCGGAGGGAATCTAGATGTTTGAGAAGAGCAACCAACAACAAATGAGATATTCGCAATAGAAAAATTGGTACAAACACCGAAAATAATGAAGAACGTGGTTAAAGTCAAGGAAGTTAAATAGCAAATACATAGTTCGGGTTTGCTGAGTCTGAAAAACGAAGAGGAAGAAAAGACAAATTACGAGGAAGAAGAAGATTACTTTTGTGTGCCGGTGTCATTTGTGTTATCAGATGATTTAGATGCCACGAAGTCAACTATAGATGAACTAAAGCAAGTCATCTTACTCGTGCATCTACCGTATAGAAAAATATATTTTGGCACCAGGTTATCCCCGGAGCTCAGGCTTAAATTAATTGAATTTCTTAAAGCTAACACTGATTGCTTTGCTTGATCCCACTTAGACATGCCATGTATTTCACCAGAGATCACGACTTACAAGTTGAGCTTAGACTCGAGCTTTCCCCCGATGAAGCAAAAGAGGAGGCCTATGGCCGATTTCAAATATAAGTTCGTCAAAGAGGAGGTAACAAGGCTTTTAAATATAGGTTATATCCGGGAAGTAGAGTACCCAGATTGGCTAGCAAATGTAGTGGTCGTGCCTAAAAAAGGAAATAAATTGAGAATGTGCATAGATATTAAAGATTTAAATAAAGCATGCCCAAAAGACTATTTTCGTTTGCCGCACATCGATCGAATGATTGATGCTACGGCGGGGCATGATATGTTAAGTTTTCTCAACGCTTACTCCCGGTACAACCAAATTAGGATGAATCCGGACGATCAAGAGAAAACCTCTTTTATAACTAGATACGAAACCTATTATTTTAATGTAATGTCATTTGGTTTAAAAAATGCAGGAGCAATATACCAACATCTAGTTAATCACATTTCGAGGACCAAATATGTAACATAATAGAGGTTTATATTGAGGATATGTTAGTTAAGTCCCTGGAAGCAGATGACCATTTAAATTATTTACAGGAAACATTTACATACTCTGAAAGTACAACATGAAGATGAATCTAGAAAAGTGTGCTTTTGGAGTTGGCTCGGGAAAGTTCTTGAGTTTCTTGGTTTCAAATTGAGGAATAGAGATCAATACGAATAAGATCAAATATATAGAGGAGATTTCGGAGGTACTTAAAGATGTGAAGGCGATGCAAAAACTCACAGGGAGGATAGCCGCTCTGGGTAGGTTTATCTCTCGGTCCTCGGAGAAAAGTCATCGATTCTTCTCGTTGTTAAAAAAAGAAGAACGACTTCGAGTGGACACCAGAGTGTCAGCATGCTTTGAGGGATTTGAGGAAGTACTTGTCTCGTCCGCTGTTGTTGCATAAACCGAGGGCAGGCGAGCAGGTGTTCCTATATTTAGCGGTATCTGAGGTAGCTGTAAGTGCATTTTTTGTTCGAGAAGAGAAAGGTACGTAATTTCCCATTTACTATGTAAGTAGAACACTAGCTAGTACGGAAACTAGATATCCTCATTTAGAAAAATTGGTATTGGCATTAATAACTGCTGCTAGAAAACTGAGACCATATTTTCAATGTCACCCCATATGTGTAGTAATAATTTACCCATTAAAGAATGTAATGCATAAACCAGAATTGTCCAACAGGTTAGCCAAATGGGCAGTAAAACTTAGTGTGTATGACATATAATATAAACTAAGAACCGCTATAAAGTCTGAGGTTTTAGCAGACTTCGTAGCAGACTTTACACTCGGAATGATTCCAGAAGTAGAAAGAGAGCTTCTATTAGCCTCAGGAATAACTTTAGGGGTCTGGACCTTATATACAGACGGAAGCTTTGAACGTGAAAGGGTCTGGACTCGGGATAATGCTTAAGGCACCTGCAGGAGATGTTATTAGGTAGTCAATAAGAGCTGTAAAACTAACTAATAATGAAGTTGAGTATGAGGTTATGATTGCAGGTCTAGAATTGACACGGGAGCCTGAGAGCTGAGGTCATTGAAGCAAAATGTGATTCGCTTCTGGTTGTTAATCAAGTGAACGGTGTGTTCGAAGTGAAGAAAGAAAGAATGCAAAAATACTTAGAAAAAATTCAAGTAATATTGCATCGGTTAAAAAAAATGGACCATATGAACTAAAACAAGCATCCAAACAATGACATGCAAAATTTGACCATACAATGTTGTCAAATGATTTTCAGATTAATGAATGTGAAAAATGTGTGTACATTAAAAATACACCAAATCGCATAGTCATTGTTTGCTTATATGGGGATAATATGCTAATAATAAATAATGACATTGCCAACATAAATTATACTAAGAGTATGCTAACTAGAAAGTTGATATGAAAGATTTAGGAGTTGCCTATTTAATCTTGGGCATTAAAATCCTTAAGACTCCTTAAGGTTTGGCATTGTCACACTCTCACTACATCAAAACAGTACTTGACAAGTTTAAGTACTTGGATTTCAAAGTTGCAAAGACTCCAATTGATATAAATATTACACTTGCAAATAATAAAAATCAAAGAATATCTCAATTGGAATATGCTCGTGTGTTGGGATGTTTAATGTATATCGTGAATTGCACACGACCCGACATAGTTTGTGCTATGTGCAAATTGAGTCGGTACACAAGAAATCTAGGCCAATCACATTGAATGGAAATGAAATGAGTTTTGAGATATTTAAAACATATCCAGGATACTTTTCACTACACTAAGTATCCCCCAGTTATTGAGGGATATTTTGATGCAAACTGGATCACCGGTCAATTGATTCTAAATCCACGAGTGGATATGTATTCACAATTGGTGGAGGAGCGGTGTCTTGGAAATCGTCCAAACAAACTTGCATTGCTCGCTCTACAATGGAGGTTGAATTCACAGCCTTAGATAAAGCCGGTGAAGAAGCTGAATGACTCTAAAATTTCATAAAAGATATTCCATTTTGTCCCAAACTGATAGAACCTATATGCATACATTGCGATAGTCAAGTGGCAATTGGAAGGGCTGGGAGCGTTATGTATAATGGTAAATATCGTCATATACGACGGAGACATAAAACCATTAGATAACTACTCTCTAGAGAAATTTTCACAATTGACTATGTGAAGTCAAGCGATAATGTATCAGATCCACTTACAAAAGGCCTAACTAGAGAGATAGTTGAGAAATCATCGAGGGGAATGTGACTATGACAGAGGACAAGTCATTATGACGGTAACTCTACCTAGAAGACTAGAGATCCCAAGATCTAGATTTCAAGGAGATCAAACATAGTTATGAATGACGGTTCAACATTGTCAAAATAATATTTTGGTCCATTCTCATGATGAGATAATGTTCAGTACCAAAGATAAGACATTGAAGTCTTTTAATAGTTTCTAAGTTTGATACGGGGTATATCAAATAGTGTATCTATGGGATAACATGTTTAGGAATCACCTATGTAAATGTGAAGTGTTAGCCGCTTCAAGGAGAATTCTGTAAGGCCAATTCTCTATGCACTTATGAAACCAGGCGGTGTTCATGGATGAAACGAACACAACAATAAGAACCAAAGAGGGTTAATGTTAATTATGTGATGTATGTTGTCTAGATGTACACTAAAGCTCGACGATTTCAAGGATATCAAATCTACCGATTGACCGAGTATATCCGACATGCGTTCACTACGGAAAGTTTCAAAGGAAAACCTACTTATCCAGGTGCAATTAATCCTTACTTGCTAATCACACTATTTTTCATGCATAGTCATTTTCCATTCATGTGGGAATTATTGGGTTTTTATGAATTGATGTGCATGGGAAATGAACCATTGCACATTTTCATGAAAAATATTTCACACATTTTCACTCTACTTTGTAGGCTATAAATAGGCCATTTTTCAATTTTTTTCCTAACAAAATTTTCTGCAATCTCTCATCTTTCTGCATTCATATTTTCTGCACAAAACAAAAAACTTCTAAGTGTGATTTGACTGTTTCTTTGAGTTCGCAGCATACCGTCGTTTGAGGTACCACTACACCGATGACGATAATCCGTTCTACCATGGGAGGAAATAATTCATAACTCAGGTACTTGGGGGGGATTAAGTTCCTTATGAAAGCACTGTGAATTCAGTGGGTTCAGATTTATTCATCGTTTTCTTGCATCTTCTTCATTTCCGTTTTACTTTGGTTGATAACTTTTCTGAAATATAATTTCGAATACGGACTAATAACACATTTTCAGTAATGTGCATAATTATATGTCGTGTTTTTATTGATTATTTTAATCATGCAACGACAATGAGCATATGTTGCTATCATAAATAGTTGACAATTGACACCAACGGTGTATAAGAATTAAATTTGGAACTATAGTTACATTATTAGACATCCCTTTCATTGAACTTTCTCCCTTTCTCTAAAACCCCACAACTGCATATGCTTTCAACTTAACCAATGATGATGTCCTCAAGCACAATCTGAGACTATTTTAACAATTTTCTTATATTTGTGTGAAATAGATTTTCAAAACATAATATGTGGAAGAAAACACTAGTGGTATTTAGAAATATTACATGCAAAATAAATATCAATTTAGAACAAAACCAAATGCTTTAAACCACTAGCTAGCTATATTACTATTTGGTTTAGTGACATCTCACTATTTTCTTATATTGATGTCTGATGTTTCACTAACAAAAAGTTTCAATTAACGATGTATAACAACGATATAAGCTAACCATTATAGGAGTTTCATGATTTATCTAAAATTAAACAACTTCATTCGTTCCTTTATTATACAGTTGCCACTTGCCATTAGTAATGCAAATTTTACCAACTTCTAGGATTTCTTAAGTATTCAAATTCAAGTGTTTTGAATATGAAAATTTTCTAGGAAATTGTTGGTTTGGCTGTATTGTGTGTGGTCTAGTTGAAGAACTACCTTCACCTCCCTGAGGTTGCTTTAAGTTAATTTATAATTGCATTTCATGTGAGTAAAAGATAGAAAGATACATATAATCAACTGATATACATGTTTTCCTTGAAGTTGATATTGGTCTTGCATGAACTTCTAAATTCATAGAGATGCCAAATTGTTAACCACCGACAGATGACAGAGCAAGCAATGACTTTTTCTTTTCTTCTTTTGCTTTAATTAAGTTGAAGATTTATTCACAGATATTTCCATCAAAGAAATAGATGTATGTCATGTTTATATATATATATATTTCTATTACTTAATCATAATTATTTAATACATATTTTTACTATATTAAAGTCATTTAAGTATAATAAATTTAGTTTGGTATAAACCCCAAACTACTATTCCTTTATTTATGCCATTCACGGAGGAAAACAATCATGAGTCGCCCGTGTGAGTGTGACAATAGGTACAAATTTAATATACGCTCTACTTTAATTTGTATGGTGCTCTTTATATTTTGAAAAACGTGATATATACCATCTTATTTTTACAGAGCTTTCAAGCATTTAAATTTATTAAATTAATCAAATTTTGAATTTGATCTATATAATGTTCTAACTTAATATGTTCTATTAAGATCTAATATGTTCCCAATACATCTTAAAATCAAGTGCCAAATAAAATAATGTAACATAAAATAAAACGTAAGAGTACAAATAATTTTTGAATGATATTATTAGCTTATAGCGATGTGTAGAAGATGAGCTACAGTCAGGGGGAGCTAGGTAGTCTTGAGGGGTTCATCTAACTCTCCTGGATGGAAAATTACACTGTATATATAAGATTAAAATTATTATTTTTGTATATATAGTAGATGTTGAACCCCTTGACTTCTTCGTATATTTAGTCCTTCATATTTTTACCCCCCTTAATAAAAAATTTAGCTCCGCAACTAGCTACAGTCACTACCACTTACTTGCATCAACCTCCTTTTTAGCAAACAATTCTCGTAAATAACACAACTTATTCTATACGTATTTATTTTACAAAAATAATAATTAATAGAAATATATTTTATTACATGCGATAAGAAAGTCAAATATTGATTAAAATGAGTAAAGTAAAAGAAGAAAAAGAAATAGAGTTATAACTTCATTCCACATCATTTAGGTACATGTTTACCACAAAAAAATACAGTTAAATTTGTAGGTGGTTTTAAGGATACGTGAATCGATTTGCAATAAAGAGTAATAAACAATTAATAGTAAATGAGCAAATGAAAATATCAAGCAAGTAAATTAGACTGGAATGTGATGAACTTGATTGAAATGACTTGACCAGTTTGTTTCGATCCTAAGTTGATTTGCTTCGAGTCCGAGCCAACTGTGAGAGCTTTTACAATTATGATTACAATGAAGTAGTGCAGATATTAGTAATGAGAATGAGATGCCCTTCAAACATGAAGGTTGGGCTCCTTTTATACCTAACAATATAAGGTATTTATGTCCGAAAATCATTCACTCATTAAATGCAATTAAATGATAATAACGATCACTTAATGAACAAATAGTAACGGTTGGCGACATATCCGAAACGGGTAGGCGCTGAGCTCCATCGGTGTTCCACCCGATGTTACCAAGTCCGGTCGCTATTCAGTTTCACTTGGTTCAGCCGTCAATCGGTCTTGTTATGATACCCGAACTCACCGCCCGTACAACCCGGTCGGGAGCAAAATATTGTTACTTCCTTCGATTTCCATAACCAAACCATGCCACATGTCATGCCGATTTTTACCATATACAGATAGTCCCCACACTTCTCGGATCTAAGTTTACCGAAGTGATGGAAAGTGGAAATAATTTCTTCGATGTCTTCTCTTGCAAGATTCCTTTAAATTACTCCGAAACAGACGGAAAAATGAAACACTTCCAATTCCCAAAATCTGACTCATATCTCATCACCCTGTGACTTCGGACACGTGTCATCCTCTGATTGAACCGTCACTTCAATTCATGAACCGAAGTATTTCGTACTAATGATCACGTCCCTATAAAACCCTTACTTTCTCATTTTCTTAAATTTTACCTTCTAGTAATTCTCCCTTAATCCTTCGAACATTCAGCTTTCTTTAAATCTTCGTACCTACTTCAAATCTTCAAAACTTCAAATCTTCAAACCTACGTACCTTCAAACCTTCACATCTTCAAACCTTCATGACAAAGTCTACCCGATCTTCTTCCAAATAATATTCTCCGGCCACTTCTCTACCGCTGGCTTCCGATGATGTCACTGACACCGATGAATCTTCTAAGGCTCAGGATGTCACTGATCCCCGAGCTTTCGACATGCTCCCATCCTCTTTTCACTTCGAGAGTCAATTCGTCGTTCAAATGGCCTCTAAAGAATCCGACCAAAGATAGAAAACTAAAAACTGGTAGTCTTCTATCAGTGCCTCTAACCTCGAGATAGTCTGAAATGACTACGGTTGGACAGAACTCTCTGGGATTATTGTACTCGGCCCGGACGAAGATATTACCACCTTCAGGTTCGGGTTTTCCAACGTGTACACTTATCCATTCACTTTCAAGATTGTTACTCCGATTGACAATGTGATCGTCGAGATGTGCCAGACATACAATTTATGTCTTGCACAAATTGGTCCGTTTTTCTGGAGGATCGTAATCTGCCTCCGATTCTTGGCCAACTTGGTCGATGAATGTTTCACTTTGGATCACCTCATCTGTTTATATGTGCCTCATTTCTTTCGTGGCGATATCGTCCAACTCTTCAAACGAGGCAAATTCCCCATCCTCTATAGTGTCGATGAAAACCGAGATCGAAGTTAGATGGAATGCTTTGTTATAGGTCTCCACCGCTAATATTATCTCGGCTAGGTACATGCCATCCCGAAGGAATAGAACATGCACCGTAAGTACTAAAACTTTTTCCTTTTCTTTCAATTTAGATAACTTGCCGTTAAATCTCATAATATTTTATCTTTTCATCTGTCTAATGGATTCCGGCTCACTTGGAAAATCTCCATACATGGGTCGAGAAAATAATCAGCACTTACCCGCATAAGAAACGGACATGGAAAGAACTTTCTAGCAAACGATGGGTAGCTCGAAACCACAGTTAGTATACACCTAACTTCCCTTTTTATCTTTAATAACAGCCTTGTGCATTTTTTCATTTCTTATATTTTTTGAACTCCCATGTTTACCGAAGGGCACCTCAACCCCAAGGTCCACCCCTTCAGCTGCTCCAGCTATCCCTAATCAAGTACTTGATATCACCGAGGTACCGAAGATAAAGAAACCCTTCAAATCCAAATCCTCGAAGCCTCCGAAATCACCTTCGTCTAGCTCAAAGAGGAAAAGAGCTCTGTAAGTGGATAGACCTTCCGGTATCTCCCCAGATGATGTTTGGGGTGAGAAAAAACTCCCACCGCTCCGGTAGAGGGTATTCCTACCAGAGACAAAGAAAATATTGCTACTGAAACAACTGTGTCATCAACTGGTGCTACATTAACTACTGCCACCACGCCACCGACCACTAAACTAGTTCCCGTCATCATCGAGGATGATGATGAAGCCACGGATGAGGAGTCGTTGGCTAAAGAACAAAAAACATCAACTCCTCCACTACCAACACAACATGCCCAAACTTTTGGCAAGAATATTTTAATTGCTTCTTTGATGAAGCTGGTACCTCTGAAACTTGAACACCTTCGGGTTTGCACATTTAATTATGACCTAGAAACTTACCAAATTCACTCAAACTCCAAAGAATCACTCTAGCTCCCGATCCAAGCTCGTGAATGTCTTTCCAGCCCCGAGTGTGGATTCACAAAGGGTGAGAACTGCTACTCTCTCCTTCCCTAAAGATACTAATTTCGTGTATCAATCAGTTGGGGTTGCCAGTTATTTGAGGCCTCTAATATTGGAGTCCAAAACAGAAAAGATGAAGAATGTCTTATGATAATCCTTTTTAACGAGGGCATGCGTGCATCGAATCGAGAACATATCACCCTTTCTTACTTCAAGTTATGCACTTGACTTAATTCTTTTATATTCGAACCTTGGTCTGGCTCACATCCTTATAGGCATCCATTCTGGTTAGTGAGGGCTTCATCCGTTGTATGGATGAAAATGAGCACCTCAAAGGGCAGTTGGACACCCAAGAGAAAGAGATTCAGCACCTTAAAAGGCTTCTTTAACAGATAGAGGCTAAGCTGCAGCAGACTGATGACTTTCCCACCATCAAGGTAGAACTTGTCTAAGTCAAAGGCGACTACCTTCAGCCTGTGAATGATCTCGAGCTCGCCAATGAATAGAAAAAAGTCTTGGACGAGAAAAATAAAGAACTTTACAACAACGTCCAGGCCTTAACCTTAGAAATCGAGGATCAGAAAGATTTCCTTAATGCCGAAATCGATCATCTTAACGCCGAACTTGCCGAGATCAACGTGAAATGAGTTGCTGAACAAGATGATTCGAAGGTGGTTCATGATGAGGCCAACCATCGAGCCCAAACTATCAAAGGGATGAGAACCGAACTTGAAGCCTCTAACCAAATAAATGCTGAGGTCTCAGCTCAACTTCACTAGGCCCTAGCCAAAATAGACCAAGCTCTAGCTGATGTAGAGGTTGAGGCATCTCGGACAGTGCTGAGATCCGAGTACATAACTTGGAATGTTCGAATGTATACTTTGGAATAGACTCGAGAGGAAATCTTGGACATTGATGCCAAGATTGCTGAGGTCGAAGAGGTCGATCTCAGAGCCTACCGCAAGTTGAACAACGACAGTTCCGATGATGACCTAGAGGACTCTGGATCCGAGTTCGATTAAGATATAGGCCTTTATGCCTTTGTATTTATTTCTTTTTTTTCCTCAGAACATGTTTTGCTCTGACCATTTATCAGCCTTGTTTATAAAATGAATATCCCTTTTAGTCATGATTTTTCTATCTTTCAGCATCTATTATTGCTTTCTTGTTTTCAATAACTTAGATAAATAAATACTTAACCCAATCCGGGCTAATTACCTCCGATTTCAGAGTTTCACTTAAACAAACCATCACTTAGTTTGTGTTGAGCCGAATGAAAATTCTTTCAGATCTTAAAATAACTTAGATAATTTTCTGGGGTACAAACTTTTACTTTTAGTTTGATTTTTACCGGGCAATTTCTTCCGGTTATGGGTCATTTAATGACAAAATATAAGGACCTTATTTTTATGCTTATGAATAAGCCGTCTCTTATTCACTTCGGGCATGAATATTGGAACTTCATTTATTTCCAATTTTTTAGACAAGTTCATGCGTCTTTAAGAATAGGCTAGACTCATTTGATCTGGTGACTTAGAAGTATGCTTTAGGAACATTACTTAGTTTTTCTCCGGATGCTTTTATGACGACATTCCCCAGTTAAGGGCATTACTAAATTTGTGGGTTCGTAAGCTTAATGATTTTATCATTTGTCTCTTAAATAAA
Organism: Anisodus tanguticus; assembly: GCA_034509755.1. Lineage (NCBI taxonomy): Eukaryota > Viridiplantae > Streptophyta > Magnoliopsida > Solanales > Solanaceae > Anisodus > Anisodus tanguticus. The sequence continues at coordinate 55,668,984 of CM067545.1, forward strand.
CTTTCGAGACAAATTTTGGGATAAACTGTAATTTCATTCAAATTTTACTTCGGTCAATCAATTGGCAATATTCATTCGATCTTTTTGCCTTTACATGATTTGTCGTAACATTAACACTACTCGGGTAAGATTTATTCAAACTTTTAACTCTTACAAAAGTTCATAATCCTAAAATTTTAAGAAAACCTCAAAATTTCTTCACATCTTCGAATTTCTCTGAACTCTGAACTTCTTTACTAAGGGTATATCAGTCCTCTAGTGTTTATATTTGAAGCATGAGGATTCAAATACTATTTTCTTCACATTACCGGGAAGTCCCCAATGTCTTTATCTGAACTTCAACTATTTAGTAACACGCTTTATATTGTTGCCTCATTAAAAATCTTACCGGAAAAACACTTTTCGGGACAAAAATTGTGCTAAGGGAAAAATAGTGCAACACATGCTTTCAGGCTTGATTATAATTCTCCAGACCTTGCATGATGCCTCTGACTCTTTTCCTGCAAAGGTTAGTAATAATGAAACAAATAAAGTTTAAATAATTAAACGAAGACATACCCTAGCAATAATATCGCTTCAAGTGTGCAATGTTCCAGTTGTTTGACAACTTCTGACCATCTTTGGCTTCCAACTATTACAAACCTTTACCGGTTATTTCTGCCACTTTGTAGGGACCTTCCCACTTCGGGTCCAATTTCCCTTCACTGGGTTTTTCTGTGTTGAGGGTTGTTTTTTGTAGAACCAAGTCCCATACTTAAAAGTGCCTAAGATTAGTCCTCCGATTGTAATATCACTCCATTCTTTGCTTTTGAGCTACTAACCGTAGCAATGCTAACTCACAGTGTTCATTAGTTAAGTCGAGATTGACAACCATAACTTCTATGTTGGACTCTTCGGTTGCACAGCTAAACCTTAAGCTCGGTTCACCTACTTCTACCGGGATTAATGCTTCTGCATCATAAACCAAATAAAACAACATTTCGCCAGTGCTGGACTTCAGCGTTGTTTTGTACGCCCACAATACCTCTGGTAAAATCTCTTTCCACTTGCCTTTTGACTCCTTTAACATTTTTTTCAGGTTCTGAATGATTGTTTTATTTGTTGACTCCGCTGGCCCATTTGCACTCGGATGATACGAAGTCGACACTATCTTCTTAATTTATAATGCTTCAAGAAATCGTTTACCTTCTTCCCAATGAACTAACAATCATTATCGCAAGTGATCTCTGTTGGTATGATGAACAGAAAAATGATGTGGTCCCAAATGAAATCAATGACTTACTTTTCTTTAATCTTCTTGAAGGCCTTTGATTCAACCCACTTAGAAAAATAGTCAGTTATAGACAAAATGAAATGTACCTTTCCTGGTGCCTATGAGAGTGGCCCCACAATGTCTATTCCACATTTCATGAATGGCCATGGCGACAGAACTGGATGCATTAATTCTGTCAGTTGGTGAATCATTGGTCTATGCCTTTGGCATTCATCACACTTTCAGACAAAGTTTTTTATGTCTTCCTACATGTTAGGCCAATAGTACTCGACCCTAATCAATTTCCGAACTAATAATTCTGCTCCCAAATGATTGCCATAAATCCTCTCATAAACGTCGCTCATCACATAATCAGTTTCTCTGAGTCCTAAGCACCTCGCTAAAGGATGATAAAAGGATCTTTGGTACAACTGACCATCAATCAAACAAAATCTAGCTGCTTTAGTAAGAAGCGCCCTTGACTCTTTCGGATCCGTAGGGAACTTTTCATCCCGAAGGTAATTGATGTATTTATTGCACCAATCCCAAGTCAAGCTTGTTGTATTTACTTCGGCATGTCCACTATAAATCATGGAGTTTAGCAACTGTACAATTGTTCCCGAATTAAACTCCTTCGCTTATACGAATGATTCTAAGTTAGCCATGGCATCTGCCTCATTGTTTGTTCCCAACGTTCGTGTAGACATAATTTTTGTAACCGGTGAGTATGTGTCAAAATAGTCAAGGCTTTCTCACTGTCTATAACTTTTGACAACAAGTCTTGCCTTATATTTGTCAATAGTGTCATCATCTTTTATTTTCTATTTAAAAATTCATTTGGAGCCTAACGGTTTATTTCCGGGAGGAAGATCAACCAATTCTCATGTATGGTTATTCAATATGGATTATATTTGACTATTGTCCGCCTCTTTCCATAATAGTGATTCTGAAGAAACCACATCTTCTTTGAATGTTCGAGGCTCATTTTCCAACAAGAAAGTCACAAAATTTGATCCAAATGAAGTCAACGTCCTTTGACGTTTACTACGTCTTGGATCTTCTTCACTATTTGTGCTTTCTTCCGTTCTATTGATCATTTTGCACAATATATTTTACAGATTGGTTTTGTATGCAGCAAGTGTGATAATTCTCTATTCATTTTTCATCGGGGCAGTAGCATTTTTATTTATTACTGTATGTGGATGATATTGTGCTCACTGCCTCATATGAGTTGTTGAAAAATGAGATTATTGCACGGCTTCAGTGTCCATTACGTAAGGCTTCTTTGGTTTATTGTGATAATATATCCGTTGTATACCTGTCTCATAATCCGGTTCAGCATCAGCGAACCAAGCATATTGAGATGGACATCCACTTTATTTGCTGGAAGGTTGCTCTTGGTCATATCAGGGTATTGCATGTGCCTTCTTCCTATGAGTATGCGAACTTATTCACGAAAGGCCTCCCTAGACAACTATTTCTTTACTTCAGATCTAGTCTTAGTGTCCGGCACCCTAACACTCCAACTGTCGGGGTGTATTAGCACACGTGTATATTATTAATTAGGGTACATAATTACCATATTTTGTATTGTATAATTATGGTAGGATTGAGATCCTTGTTATAGAAGGATTTAATATTGTACACCTATATATATTTGTATTAATGAGAAAAGCTCCCCAAGGGAGATTAATACAATCTTGCAGCAACCCAAGTGAAACAAGCCACCTTCGTTGGAACTTTGGTTTTCCAAATTAGTTTCCCGAGTCAATATTCAATGAATTTTTTATGACACTTTGCTAAGGGTGATAGCAGGCTTTGACAGAGAACATTTCTTTCCATTCCTACACCATCTCATGTTGTCTTTCTTCTGTGGGTTGATTGATATTGTTCCAGCTTTCCTATCAGTTCCACCATGTTGTTTAACCCCAATCTTGACATTTTCTTCTAAAAATGATACTCCATAAGTTACTAGCTCTACATTGGGAAATAGTAGCATGATGTTTCACTGCTATGGAGAAACGTTCTAGAAATTCCTCCTTCAGTGTGGTGTTTCCCAGCCATTTCTCATACCATATTCTGATTCTTTCGCCATCACCTACCTCAAAGTAAACACTGGTACTAAACTCTCCTCCCATAGCTTGCTTATGTTTTTCCGGGGAGCTGTACCAAGGGGATGATGTTACCTTCGTGCACTAATGGCTTCCTTCACTAATTTTAGTAAGTAAAGCCTGTTCCCAACTTCCCATTATCGTTATTGTATCTTCACAGCCATTTCATAATATACTTCAATTGTGGAGTCCCATATTTTTTACTGCAAACGCTTCATTTTTTTCTGTAGTAATACTATGTCCCCTCTCACAAAACTGTATTTATGTTGATTATCGCTGCCTTCTCATAAGAATTTCATTCTGGTTTATCTAGCCTCTTCATCACTTTGCTAGGAATAGGAAAGAGTGACATAAAGTAGGTGCTATACTGTCCATTGTGCCATTGATGAGAGTCAATCTTTCCATCTATAGACAGATAATTCCTTTTCCAAGGGGAAACGCAAGTTGATTGCAGAAAACTGCCTCATGTTGCATCCTATAACATCAGCATTCTCCTGGGAATGCTGCACAATGAGACTTTTTGTCATGTTCATGGGAATCCAAGGGTTCTGGATCAAACTTGTACTTTTTACTTCTTCTTCAACAAGAAGATATGAAGATCCTCAAGAACACATGAACATTCAAAGAAAAATTCAGATCTTCAAATCAACTCGAAATGGATCCAAATTTTGAATGTAGCTTCCTCTCAAGTTAGAGAACAAACACCAATACTTTTTAAGCTCAAACAACCACGAATTCCTCAAGACCCAACTTCAAGTTCTTCAACCCAATAATGGTGGATGACTCAAATCAACTCCAAAGAACTTGAAATTTCGGATCTACACTCAAATAACACTAGAGAATAGTGGTGTTCATGGTCCGGTTTGACTCCAATTAAGTTGGTTTTTTAATATTCAAACCAATCCAAACCATTATAGTATAAATTCTATCGGTTCCGATTTTGTCAGTTTTATTGGTTTGGTTCGATTTTTGCAGGTTTAAGAATGTATCTTATAATACAAAGAACCTTTTAATCAAAGGGTAACTAAATATGACTTTGACCATGATCCATTCAAATATAAGAATCTTCTTAATTAATTCATTAACTTTATTCAGGTATAAGCCTATGACTATGAGTATAGAAATTACATAAACATAACATATACTTTTTATGATTCCAATTATGTCCCTACATATAGCCTTTTTGATATTACGTAGCCCCTCCGACGATTTTGCCAATACTCATCGTATTTATGAAGCACTGAGAAGAAAGCACAGAAGTTAAAAGTGAAAACTATAAACAAAAAGACAAAGTCATCAACCAAATCTTTTTGAATTTCAATTTGCCATTTTATTTCCTTTAATTTGTTACAGATAAAATGCTAACTTAGTAATTCATATGACATGTCTTAATAATTAAGGGAAAATACTACTCTCTCAGTCCTAATTTGTTTGAAGGTTGACCAGTTGGGGAGTCAAACACTTTGACTTAATTTTAAACATAGATTTTTCAAGTATTTTATAATAAAATTTACATATTTGAAAATTACATAAAAAGTATTATAAGTCTGCATAATTAATAATTCACAATATATGAAAATAGTTAGAGAAATCGTTGTCAAAGAAAGAGATGGCTGACTCCCAAACAAATTGGGACAGAGGGAGTAACAACATATATGAGCTTGTGATGTCGAAATTTGCATCAAAAAATAATTTCGTAATACCAAACACACTCTAATTTATAATCTGCAACTCTGCCTAAAGGGGAAATATTCCAGTCTATGAATCAAATGGTCTAATGGATCACAAAATCAAGAATAAATCTTGCGGTTCACACAACTACTGTAGTAGCCAGAGTAACAACGTAAAGGGTTTGGGATGCAAAAATGAGGAAACAGTAAACCTTAATGAGGGGGAAATTCTATTTTACCTTCAACAATTTTTTAATTTTACCTTAAACTTAAATGGGCTTGAGAATGGGCCAGGCATTTCTTTCTAATTATTTGAATTTGTATTGCACTTGAAATGACCCAAAATTTTGAAGCATATATATATATAATATTTTAAATATATATACTTATCGGTTTGGTTCATAATTATTTTTGTTTAACACCAAACCAAACCAAATGTTATCGGTTTTTAAAAATTTAAAACCAAATCAAGTCAAACCGAGTTGGTTTTTGGTTTTTGGTTTTCGGTCTCATTTGAAAACCCCTACTAGAGAATGAAAATATAGTGTCAAAAATAATAAACAAATAAGGATTTGATACTATTTTGGGATTTATGAATTTTTGGATAGATTTTTTTTTTGTAGCAAACCCAAACTAGATTTGTTGGAACAAATCTACTTGGCTCTGATACCAATTTGATACAATTTCGAATGCGGAAAGGAAATAACAAGAAAGTAAAGGATAGATAGATAGACACAAGAAAGGAACTAACTGAAAACTTAGGCTCTTTGATAGTCAAAACCCCCAATTGAGTTTCCAAACAAATATGTAATCTCTTAGGAAGACCTCAAGGGAATTAGATTCTCAAGCAACTCATCTCTCAAACAAGGTTCAACCAAAGGCTGCAACAAGCACTCATAAGCTCTCAAAAGAGTATAATCAATATTCAGCATAAACTAAGGAATGAAATGGCCTAAGCTAACTATTTATAGTTTTAGGCTAAGTTATTACACAATAGGTCCAAAAATGGCACTCGAGGTTTGCAAAAATGGCAAAACGACCTGTCACATCCTGCGTTTGAGGTGCGAAATGCAAGTATGTTTTGCGGCTCCTCATGCGAATCGCAACGGATGCCCTCTTCACCTTCATTCTCCCTACTCCACGTGGAGTCTTGTAACTTCGTTTTAGTATGTTCTCGAGCTTCAAACCTTTATTCCAAGCACCCTCTAAGCCTCCGAAATAGCGACTTTGTGAATCGAAAGAGAAAATAAGAGAACTTGGCTTGATTATTCCCTCAAGCTATTGAGGTTTAAATAGCTAAGTTTACATGTCCTAAAAAGGAAGGGAATCAATACTAATCGATTCCTGATTACATAATATTCTATCTACTATATTTACATAAATGCTAGAATCTTCACATATTCTAACACTCCCCCTCAAGATGGTTCATACAAATTATATGTACGAAGCTTGTTACATAAGTAACTCATACTGGGACAGGCCAGAGACTTAGTGAATATGTATGTAAGCTGATCATTTGACCGCACGAACCTCGTGATGATGTCTCCTAAGAGTACATTCATTCTGAAAAAATGACAATCAAACTCTATGTGTGTGGTCCTCTCGTGAAACACTGAATTCGATGCAATGTGAAGTGCAGCTTCATTATCGCACACAAGTTCTATTTCTTTAATCTCTGCAAATTTCAACTCTTTCAGTAGTTGCTTGATCCATATGAGTTCACATGTTGCTACTGCCATATCCCGATATTCTGCTTCTACAATAGACCTAGCAACCACATGTTGTTTCTTACTTTTCCAAGACACCAAATTTCACCAACTAACACACAATATCCAGAAGTGGATCGTCTGTTAAAGGGTGACCCTGCGTAGTCTGCATCTGAATAGCCAACAATTTTCTCATGTCCTCGATCTTCATAGAGTAGTCCTTTCCCTAGAGCATATTTTATGCATCAAAGGATGCGAATAACTGTATTTCAATGACTGGAACAAGAAGAATTCAAGAATTAACTTACAACACTAACCGTAAAGGTAATATCAGGTCGAGTCACTATGAGATAAATTGAGATAATAAAATCCATCTAACTCACGCCCTTCGCCAATCATCCTTCCCGTACTGAGGTTCTGTATAACAAAGAAGTCACTAAAGAATTAGATAAAATAATTTAAAGCCTTAGCCAAACGACTTATTGACAGAAGGCTAAAGGGACAACGAGGGACAAAGAGAACATTATTCAAAGTCAAAGAAGGTAAATGATTTGCTTGACAGACTCCAGTTGCCATGGTCTGAGAACCATTACCTAACGTAACATTGGGAAGGGACCGAGAAAAAGTAATATTAGACAATAAAGATTTGTTATAAGAAATGCAGTTAGAGGCGCCTGAGTCCATGACCCAAGGGCCAACTGTGACGGACTGTGAGATACAAGCAACATGATTACTAGTCTGAGCAACGGAAGCTATTGATAAAAATTCCTGCATACTTGCCTGATATTGAAGATAGTCATTGTATTCTACCTCGGATAAAGAGAATAGTTGATTGGTTGGATTACCAGTAGATTCAGTCTGAGAAACATGAGCATTCGGTGGTTGACCATGGAGAGTGCGGTACAGATCACGAGTATGTCCCCATCTGTTACAATACCCACACCTTGTCCGAGGTTTCCCTGAGCGGCCTCCATGTCGATTTCTAGTCTGAAAAGCAGTCTGAGATGTTAGAACGGAAGAGTCTGCAGGTGTCACTGGATGACCGGATGACATAGGTGGTGCAACCAGTCGCAATAGTCGAGCAACAAGTCATCCATAACAGGAACATTGTAACAACCAAAAACATCCAGTGACACTTAGATGGAAGTTCAGCAAGTGTAACAACCAAAAACATCTTCTGACGTTTCTCTCATTGTTTTCAACACTAGGAGTAGCAGGCATCAACTCATCAACATGGTAAACTCCCTAGTTTTCTGATATATTGACATTGAGGTATACATTTTTTCTTAATGTCAATATATCAGAAAACTCATGGTTTATCCTCACAAAATTTAGCTCAATGGTAATTGAAGGGTGTATTTCTTGTAAGGGTAATTTGTGTAGTTTCAAAAACCGAACAGTGTTATTAACCTATGTCCTTCCAAGGAGGCGAGTTTAGACAATAATGGGGTGGGGGCTGGGGGGGGGGGGTGTATGGCTTTTATCTTTATTGCATCTATATGAATGATGATGGTGACCATCTTTTTGCAGAACAAATCGCACACTGGTCCAATATTGTTTTGGCTTATGAGCCAGTGCGGGCCATTGGAACAGGAAAGGTTGCTACTCCAGCTCAGGCTCAGGAAGTACGTTGAATCTCTGTTAGCTATTCAATTACTGATGATGTATGTTTTTATATATTTTTCATTGTGGTTAAAGTAAAAATGACATGTGTTTAGTAGAACTTCGTATTTACAGTATAATCACCGAATACATGTTTTTATATTTTCAACTTTTAAAGACAGAACTACTACTTTAGATTGGACCTTTATTATTCCTCATGTCATGCTCCTTAGACACCTATGTGACGTAAACCTTATTTGGCAATATGTATTTTCAAGAATACCTAGACACCTTGTGACATGAATGCACAACATATTTGATGTTCGCCTTCTCCAATTTACTTCCCTCTTTTCCATAGGTTTGGCAATCTGTGTTAGAAACTTTGGTGCGTTCTAAGTTAATTGTTCTTTCAATTCTATTCGAACTCATGTAACTACAAAAAAAGTTGCATATCCTGCCAGGTTCATTTTGAGTTAAGGAAATGGCTTCATGATAATGCTGGTGCAGAAGTTGCTGCTTCAACTAGAATCATCTATGGCGGTACGTCGAATCATACCTGTTGCCTCAATATAAATGCAGAGTGTGAAGTAGAAGCAATTATCTTGGTTTATTGTCATGTTAATTTTAGAATAAAGTAGGATTTTCTATAGTAACAGTTTGTAATCAGTGGAGAGATACTCTGTGCACAACTTCATCAAAATAATATTCTAAAAAAAGAGGTGTTGCATTTGTGCCACAAAGTGTCAGAAAGGAGATAGTGGTATTTGTTCTCATCTTTTTCAGCTAACTGGATTTAGCCAAAGTGAAATTACCATGGGGCAACTGTTTGTGACTGTTTTTGGGAAATTTTATCATCTTTGGATGTCGATACAAAAATGGACGCGGAGGACAATCCGTGGCTTAGACGGGAGATCACGTTTGAAGAAGTTTTGAAGAATGAGAATCTGAATAAAGCCCCAGGTCCCGACGACTTCCCGGCTGCCTTCTGTCAAAGGATGTGGCCTCATAATGAATGAACCCCCGGATGAAGAAAAAAAATCCCCTCCCTTTTACTAAACCATGGGGAGCCCCGAGTAGTTTGCCGGAAAATTTGAGTTGTTGTGACAATACCTTTCAACCTCGGAAATTCTCTGGGGGAGGGGGGTTACAGATCTCTTATACTACCATCAATCGACAGAGCGGAACGACCAGAAAAAGAAGTTAAGTTAGAAAACCATATGATAGGTGGTAACTATCTTGTACATTGTTTATCCCTGAAATCATCACAAAGCTATAATTTTCTAGTTCAGGTTCAGTTGAAATAATGGTTAAAATTATAAAGGAATGTTGATTTGCAATTAATATTTCGATATTTGCAAATAATGTATGTCCAGACGCTTTTACTAAAACGATTTGCAGGTTCTGTAAATGGAGCTAACTGCAAAGAGTTGGCAGCACAACCTGATGTGGTTGGTTTTTTGGTTGGTGGTGCTTCACTAAAGGTTTGTTTCAGCATTTTTATGTCATTGATTTTGGTGTAAACTTTGTGTGGTGTCTGACCTTTAAATCTCTGTTACATCACAGCCTGAATTTATTGACTTCATCAAGTCCGCAACAGTGAAAACAACTGCTTAGTTGGAATAATGTTGCTGCAAGGAGCCACCATCTTTTCTCAGTATGTTTGTATGTTTATGGTAAATCAGCTACAAAAATACATGTTAGCCACAAGGATTTTATCTTAAATAAAGAAGGTGATCTTTGCAACATGCATGCTTTAATTTGCTTGATGTTTAATCTTTGTTTAGTCATCCAACTATCTTATTTCAGCTTACTGGAAAGGTGTTTTGACTAGGGGTGGGAAAATTATCCCATGAAAACATGACCCGACTAACCTGTCCAAGTTTGGGCTGATCATTGACCCATCCATTTATTAGCTCATTTCAATCCAATCAATTTCAGTTCATAAAAATTTGGGCTGATATGAAGCCCAAAAAGACCCATGAGAAGTTTTGTCCAAATATTTTCAAAAAGACATTTTATTTGATATGTTATATGTAGTCCTAATAAAGAAAAAAATAGTTCTATTAGGTACTAAAAAGTTATGTAAATGATACCTAAAATTTTATGAAAGAACAACCAAGGAGATTAAAAGAGATAATGGTCAAAGACACACCTCAACCATCACTTTTTTGTAAGTTTCCAACCTGAAAATTCAGATGTATTTTTGACCTCTAACTCAAATTAAAATTTAATAAGAATTGGGTATGTTGGTTATGGCCTGCTTTTTAGCTCATCTCAACCTAGATAACTTTTGGGTGGGTTAATTGCACGCTCACTTATTAACTCAACCCTTTTTACCCGTTCAAATTAAGTCCAATCCGAGCATTTGAGACGTCTAATTATGACTGGTGTTTGTTGTGTTTTTATTCAATAAGATCAACTCTTGAAATAACACGGAAATTGCAATGATCATAAAATCTTTCTTTGGAGAAATCATTGTCAATGAAAAAACATTACTAGAATATGGTGTATGGTCCCAATCATGAAACAGTAGGGAATGTATATTGAATAGCAGCCTGCAGGTCTTGCCAAGGAGTTGGAAAATATCTCTTGGCCAAGATATGCTGCTTCTTGGACACTGTTGTTTTGTAATCAGGGGCGGACCTATATGGTGTCAAGTGGGTTTATATGAATCCGCTTCGCCAAAAAATTACACGGTGTATGATGGTACATTCGGTCTTTGCAACAATCCAGTAATAAATGGAAAATTTACTCCACTTAAGTCTAAGAGCATGTCCAGCGCACTGGTAAAATGGTTCATATCAGCGACACGAGCACTACAATTTTCCTATATCAATGTAATTTATGAACTGTGTTTTAAAAGACGTTTTATGCCCACACCTTTTAATACACTGCTTCTGAAAGCTTTTTCTATGTATACTATCTCTACCTTTTGTTGTTGTTGTAATATCTCTACCTTTTTACTCTTTCCTATATTCTTTTTATCAAAATAAATAAATTCTTCTTCTATATACAGTAAAACTTCTATAAATTAATAACATTGGGACCATGAAATTTTATTAATTTAGAGAGATATTAATATATCGATAAATTAATATTTTATTAATTAAAAGAGAGACCTTTTAAATTCAGCTAATTTAGTACATATGTATTGAAAATAAATGAATTCATATATGTTTCATTGATTATATTCATGCATCAACCAATTCTTTGTAACTAATTAAATATATTCCTGTATAATATCAATTCATTGTATACAATTAACTATTATATTCATGGACGCATGTATCAATTCATTGGAATTACTTAAATAATGTATACATGTTTACATTAATTCGTTGCACTTAAATAACTATTATAGCCAATTAAATATATTCATGCATGATGAATGAAACATATACTATATAAATCTCAATATGGAAATAAAATAATTCATAACACCCAACCATGTCTTCTCATCTAAAAGGCATCGCAAAATCATCCATGAATGATCAAATGCGTAAAGCATTCCGTCGCTTTGGAGAAAGTGGTTCGGTTGACATGCATGACATGGAAATGAAACTGGAGGCTATAAGGGAGAAAATTCAATTTCCCATGAAAGATGTTTTTAATTTGGATGAAACGAGTCTGTTTTACAGGTTACAAGCTGATCACTCTCTTGCAACCAAGCAACTTGAGGGAAGAAAGCAAGACAAAGAGAGGCTTACAATTGTTATTTGTTGCAACGAGAATGGTTCGAAAAAAATTCCTTTATGGATTATTGGAAAATATGCAAAGTCACGTTGCTTCAAAAATATCAACATGAGCAGCATCAATTGTCATTATCGTGCCAACAAGAGGGCATGGATGACGTGTGTTTTTTGATGAATATGTTCGCTGGTTTGATCACAAAATGAATGGCAGAAGAATCTTGTTGATGGTTGACAATTGTCCAGCCCATCCAAAAAATATTGAAGGGTTACGGAATGTTGAGTTATTTTTTTTGCCACCTAACATGACATCAAAGATTCAACCATGTGATGCAGGAATAATTAGAGCTTTCAAGATGCACTATCGTAGGAGATTCTACAAAAATCTACTGGAAAGTCATGAGTTGGGGCTACCTAATCCTGAAAAGATTAATGTTTTAGATGCCATCAATTTTGCAGTCTCCGCTTGGACAACCAATGTTTCTCAAGTGTCAATAGCAAATTGCTTTCGGCACTACAAAATCCGTTCAAATGAAGAAATCTCAAGTGAGACAAACTTTGAAGAAAGCCTACATGAGCTTGAGAATATGGTCAAGGATGTTGGTTATCGCAATAAAATGGACGTCAACAAATTGGTGGACTATCCGGGTGAAAATGATGAATGTTCAATGGTTCAAAGTTTAGAGGAAATTGTTGATGATATTATTGAAGATCCTACTAATGATGAAGCTGAAGATGATTCAATACCGTTGGAACCAGTCACGAGAAAGGAGGCTTTGAGCGCGACAACAACTCTTCAAAATTTTTTGGTGCTGCTAGAGAACTCGACACCGGAACTCTTGGCTGCAATTAAAAAAGTTAGAGATGAAATCCAATTAGATTTAAATTTTAAGAAAAATCAAGTAACAATAGATTCATATTTTAGCAAATTACCATAATATTTATAATTGTAATATTTATGAATTATTAATTTAGAGTTTTAATGGGACCTAATATTTATAAAGGGATTTTCCGAAAAATTATTATCTTATTATCGTATCGAATTTGATGATTTTTTACAAAGGCCCAAGTCGAGACCGGAAGATTTTATTATTTTAGAGAGTTTATTAATTTATATAGTATTAATTTATAGAGGTTTTACTGTACATATAACTTAGGGAAGCTTTTTCTATATACATATAATTTTGGTAAAGAAAACTAGAGTACCATTTTTTAAAAACAAAATCTAAAATTCTTAAAGGTATAAAGAGTCCACAACTCCCAAAGCCCCCTCATTGTCGAAGAAATGAGATCTCTTGCCCTTTAAAAATTTGAATAAAAGAAAATGACTTTTTCAGATCTCTTATGTATTTTTTCCAGATCTCTTACGTGTAAAAATGAAAATCTCTTGTAAAAATGTCATAAAATTAAAACAAATTTGTAAAGGGCCAAAAATCTATTTCTCCCCTCATTGTCTGTCTCTGCGGGCTCTTTTAAGTTTCACGAAATGAAAACTTGTAGAGTACACTTATATTCTAAATTAATTAAATTTTATTTTATTAATTATTTTTGTGCATTTACTCCATATATTGAATTCGCTTGGCGAAAAATCATGGGTCCACCATTTTTAATCTTTCAAATTGTCTAGGACTAATTCCTTTTGCTCTTCTGCAACATCTCTTTGTTTAGGTAGGGTTGTCAAATGATGATCTTCGAGGTTATCGTATTCAATGTGGAGCGAATTTACAAATGAAATGGCTCAGAAAGCAAAGGAAACCTCGGCTTTGGGCCTCTAGCCAATTCGTGCATGTACTTGTGACCTAACATGTCTTCTTTTGTTTTTTAACGGAAGATTAATTGTTGTAGGTAGGGATGGCAACGGATCGGACCTGGATCGGATCTTACTAGATCCAGATCTAGATTCGTTTTTGATACCTGAATCCAGATCCGTCGGGTCCATAAAAATCAGATCCAAATCCGAATCCATCAGATCCACCGGGTCCACGGATCGGATCTGGATCCACATGTAAAAAAAATTGTCTTGCTAAGAATTTTTTTTTGAACTGACAAACGATTTTTACTTAGCTAACAGTTTACTGTGTTCAATTTTGAAATGTTCATATGAGATATTTTGTTCGTTGTCTCGTTTTGATCGTGAGCTATTAATTGAAAATATTGGACAATGACAATAGTTGTGGAAAATGTTGACTAGTATTTCCACAATGCAGAACTTGCATGTGCTTGGAATCTTCACAAATGAAGTAAATATAATTTTAACTACTTGTCTATGGAGATGTTAGTCATTCACTAATATAACATTGATTTTATTATCGAAGTTACCTCTTTATTTTTTGGTTTTTGAGTTAACGCGGGGATAAATTAAACTTGCAAGGATGTGCTTAGCAATTTTAAGAAAATACTTATAAAATTACATTCTAGGTTATGAATATATTTAATAAAAAATGGATCCACAGGTCGGATCTGGACCGGATACGAATCTCAAATACAAGATCCGGATCCGATCCGGATCCGTCGGGTCCAAATTTTGAAGATTCATATCCTATAAAACGAATCTGAATTCACCGGATCCGGACCGGGTCTAGAATCCACTGCCATCTCTAGTTGTAGGATTCAAAGGTGAACAGATGGTGGGTTTGTCCCATCTACCTTTTTCCACTTAAATGTCTGAAGTTTGTCCGTCACATATTTTGTCACACAAAGAGAGGCAGACTTAAGTAGTGAGGACTGGGGTCACGGAACCCGTTAACTTCGAAAAAAATTGTGTATATATATCTTGAGAAACGATCATATATTTTATTAGGCACCCTAAGACACAAAAGCAAGTAGGGGTCACTAGTTGAAATTGATGCATAGAACCTCTTCTCGAGTTGACGAACATGGGTTCGCATCTCAGTTTCGTGTTCCTTGTTTTTATTTTTCATTTTTAGCTGACAATGTTAAAATTACTTCAAAAAATGCATATATTTTCAGAAATGGCCATATATTTTATTAGACACCGAAGCAAGTCGGCCAGTCGGGGGCACTAGTTGAAATTGCTGCTTACAACCCCTTCTCGAGTTGATGGACCTAGGTTGAATCTCTGTTTCGCCTTGTTTTTTTTACGTGTTTGGCTGAAAATGTTAAAGATGCTTCAAAAAAATGCATATACCATGGTGGTGGTGAGTTTCGAAGAGGCGGACTCATGGGTGTAAAGTGGTGCTCATAACCATCAATCCATATAGTAAACTTTATTACCAAGTTATGTCATTTAATTCATAATTAACCATTAATACATCGGTTCTAGAAAACAATTTCGGACAAAGAGATGTTGCATGCCATCACTTTGAATAATGTGCATCTACTTTGGTGATGCTCCGGTCGTCTTCAAATATTGGGTCCGCCTCTGCTCGGAAGGTGCACTTAGCCCAGGTACTGCACTCTTATCACTGAATTAAAGCCCGAGGTTGGGTGTGGGATGGGCTCTTATGACCTGACATATCACTAACCATAGCTGCAAGTCTTTGTCATTCTTTGAAGTCTAGCGATGTTTAGGCCAGAAAGAGACAAGCAGTCCACACTTCTCGATCTTGACTTATACCACTAAAATTTATCTTCAATTTTCTTCTTGTAAGCAAATTGCTGGTTATGTTTTGTAAGCTAAAAGATTAAGGTAAAATGAGGTACACCCATCAAGTGGGAGTAACAAAACGATATATGAATGTGTGTGTGGTATGGGAGAGATATGCCTAAGGCAAAGTTGCATGTGGTTCTCTGGCTGGCTTCTGCAAATTGCCAGCAGCCAGTAAATGCATCAAATATATAGCTAGAGATAAACTATTATAATAAGCAAGAATTATAACCGGTTAAAGAACATCGATAGTCGTAAATCAATCTACTGAATACGGCATAACGCTATACTTAGGAGAAAATAAAAAGAAGAGGTGAATTTGAAAGACAGAGTTAATGAGGATTGTTTTTTTAAGATATATAATAATAGAACACTAGTATTATCTTATTTACTTTGATGTTTGATCCAATAAAGTAATTATCTTTTTACTATAAACACAAATAAAATAATTAAATTTAGTGTTTTACTTGATTTTGCTCGACTTTTGATTCAAAGGAAAAAAGGCATAGAGCTTAATAACTCACTTAGAACACTTTTTAAAAAATTATGTGGTATAATTAGGTCTAATAAACCCGTCTGGCATAAGTGTAAGATTGCAATAATCTCCCTCGGAGAAACTTCTCATTATTACAAAATATATATAGTGTGTACAAGAGATGAATCATAATACAGTAAGGATCATAATATACCATAAATATACCATATTCATAGTTACACAATATTATGACGAAATAATAAGTATTCAACTATTTACACTTGATATTTTTACTAAATTAATAAATGATATGCATTGGCAAATGAAAGTATTTATAGGATAATCATGATAATTAATATACATTTCAATTTCACTTTATTACTTGATTACGAAAAGTTAATACGATTTGGTAATATATATATATATATCCAAACTCCGGTCAACCTGTAGATGAACACAGTCAACATGTGCAGGTCGTTGGTGCGTCCATCCTAGCCCTATTCAAAACCATCATGCCTTGTCGTCATCTCAATGATGTTCTCCATCCAATAATCAATTATAATTTTTAAATATGGCGATCCTTTTTCACAAAAATAAATATTATATGTCTAAACTTACATTGAAAATTAGTTAGATTGACTCTGAATCAGGACATATTGATTAAAATTAATGGAGTATTTTTTATTGATATTAATTAAATTTCTCTTTTGGTGAAAAGTATTTTCTTTCATTTCAAACACACCATAGGGTTTTACTTCAAATACTCCATCTCGAACTTTATTTCTTTCCTTTGGGGTTGGTTGACACATTGTAATTGTTAAAGAATTATAGAGGACTGTCCTAGTCTTATCTAAGGATGACAACGGATCGGATCTGGACCGGATCCTACTAGATCCAAATCCATTTTTCATACATAAATCCAGATCCGGATCCAAATTCGTCGGATCCATAAAAATCATATCCAAATCCGGATCCATCCGATTCACCGGGTCCACGGATCGAATCTGGATCCACATATAAAAAAATTTGTCTTGCTAAGAATATAACCTTGCTAAGATTTTTTTTGAACTGACAAACGATTTTACTTAGCTAACAGTTTACTGTGTTTCAATTTTGAAATGTTCAAATGATATATTTTGTTCGTTGTCTCGTTTTGATTGTGAGCTATTAATTGAAAATGTTGGACAATGACAATAGTTGTGGAAAATGCTTACTAGTATTTCCACAATGCAGAACTTGCATGTGCTTGAAATCTTCTCAAATGAAGTGAATATAATTTTAACTACTTGTCTATGAAGATGTTAGTCATTCACTAATATAACATTGATTTTATTATCGAAGTTACCTCTTTATTTTTTGGTTTTTGAGTTAACGCGGGGATAAATTAAACTTGCAAGGATGTGCTTAGCAATTTTAAGAAAATACTTATAAAATTACATTCTAGGTTATGAATATATTTAATAAAAAATGGATCCACATGTCGGATCTGAACCGGATACGGATCTCAAATACAAGATCCAGATCCGGATCCGATCCGTTAGAAATGGATCCGGGTCCGATCCGGATCCGTCGGGTCCAAATTTTAAAGATCCATATTTTATAAAACGGATCTGGATCCACAGAATCCGGACCGAGTCCAGGATCCACTGTCATCTCTAGTCTCATCCTTTCTTTTCCCCATTTAACAATGGTAGATCTAAAAGTTAGGGAGTATTGTACATGATTGTACCCTTTAATTGATATCCAAACAAAAGATTAGTCAAACTATTGAGCTGCATAATTGAAATTCGAACCAAGATTGTCAAAATACTATGCTCGTCAAGTCTACTATATATTCTTTTTTAATTCATAAAGCATGACTACTACTACCACTACAAAGCTGGCAAATTAAAACTAAATTATTTGGGAATATATGCACATTACCGTACAATCTAACTACCCTTTGACTTAACTACTTCATGACGACTTTTCAGTCTTTAGTTACACTGCACTATATATATAAAAATATAGTTAGTACTTTAACAAGTAAAAGAATTAAAATGCCATATAATCTTTATTATGCGCCAACTACAAAAGAAGACAAGACATGCTTCGACAAAAAAGATTCAAATTTACTTATTTCATACACAAAATACTTTTATTTACCTCTCTATTTTCTTGATATAATTTGAAATTACACTATTATATTTCATGTTGAAATTTCGTTAGAGTCAAGATCAAATACAATATATAATGATTTGAATAGGGGCGGATGCACCTGTATAACACCTGGTTCATCTGAATCTAGTATTTTCCCATAGTAGAAATTTATGTGTAAATTTTTTTATGATTGCAATAAATAGATTTTAATTCATAATTTTAAACTTTAATAAGTTTTATGCTAAGAACCATAAAAAGTGAACGCATATATAGAATTAAATCTTGAATTCTCTTATGGATACCGAATGTAGGATAGAACTAAAATATTTTATAATTTAGAGGGATATTTTTGGTCCTTTAATTTTTCCTTGTATTGATAAAATACACCAGAGGCAAATATTATTGAATCTTGAGCTTAATTTAATTATTAAATATGGAAATATAAACATATTATACTTGCTAATAATACTGAATCCAACAAGATTTATGTCATAAGTGTAGGGTTTTGTTGGGTTCAAAACACATAAGTAAGGCACATCGGAAGTTTAAAATTTTATTCTTACTTACCCCAACAATTACTTCTGCTATGGTTATATGACAATCAAAAACCTGTAACATAAAACATGAACACTTACAGGTTGTATTATCTGAAATCTTTATCAACTGTGGGTTCGCACGCGAAATCCCTTTCGATTGCAAGCTCCAAACTTCAATGTATTTCTCTTTTGGCAAGCTAGGAAATTCGGTAGAGGTTCGATAGAGTGTTTTGATTCCAAGTCTCTAAGACTTAGAATAATAATATGAAAATTAAGTGTATTGAATAATGAAGTGAATGTCTGTATTTATAGGTGAAAAATTAGGTCAAACCGGATTAGGGTTTGACCTTGGGCCTGGCCCAAAAATCGAGACAGATTAGGTCATTAGCGCTGCGGCCCTATGGTGTGGGCGCTGCGGCGCTTGACGTGGCCCTACACCGTCTCGATTTATTTTCCGCACATTCTTAATTAAATCCAAAATCCAATTTTGACTTAATTAAAACAATCATTATTCATTTACGTTTATGTGAACTCCTAGACGGCGCCGGAAGACGAACTCAATATGTGAAGTACGTTTACACGAATTCAGTAAACTTAACCTCTATGTGGTAAGATAAAATCCTTTCATTCACGACACACCCGATCAAGCTTAGGATTTGTCAAGTGTCTATCCAAATGGCTTAATCATTGTATATCATCTATATTAGTTGACAACTAGACTATATTTTAAATATGTCTATTGTGTTGGCCAACGACTTAGTCAAACCTAATATCACTGAGAATCTGAGTGTTCTCTCGAATATACATTCGAAGAATGAATCTTAATCTTGGCTCAACTATCACCTTTAATCCACATCGTAATGTACCCAATACAAGTCGTATCTCAACCTATAAGATATTTGAGCTTAGGACATGATCAAAGTATATTACTTTGTAGACAAGGTGTGTATTGACCTCAAGTCCAAGGACTTCTATCTCCCACACGCTGATCATATCTTAGACAAGTATAACAAACAGTATATCAACAGGGTATACCAATACTTCTAAAGTATTCATGTGTCCATCACGAGTAGCCATTACTCGTAGCAGGTGAAACATACTACATCCTCTAAGGATGTGATGCAGACCACATGTCGACTTATCACATATCATCGATATCACATTCTCGATGATCATTAGTCGAAGCTATTTTAAGAGTTATGTTATAATATTAATATCTCACACTATTAATAACAGCGTAACCTCCAGGAATGCATATTATAGAATATTATAAATAATCAATTAATAATTTAATAATTACAAATGCCAAAATATTAATATCTATTAATAATTATGCGAATGTGTATAAAGTACCTTTATTCTAATATAAATTGTCGGTAGGACACAAATATACTTTCAATAAGAAAGTGCTATATATTGCCTTGAGAATGATTTAAACATCATGCATACCATGATCCAGTGACAAGTAATCTTAATCTCCTTTATACATTTGAAATTTTAGAATTATGCTTGTAAAGCTGGCAAAATATCCATCAATGATCTATTACCAATTATCTATCTGATCTCGACAGATTTTGCTAACTGAGCACTGAAATAAAGATAGAGACAGAGATATCCTGTTAGGCTGTTAGTACAAAAGAGTGTCATCCCATTTAGCTTCTTAAAGAAATTGTGGTACACATGTTATTTTATTTTAAAGACAATATATGTATACATAGTAAACTGATAATATCTGAAAATAATACAAAATTAATATTAATTTGGAATAACAAACAAGTTCTTAAACCTCCACGGCCCTAGATTTAAACTCAACAACAACAACATATCCAGTGCAATCCCACAACGTGGGTCTGAAGAGGGTAGAGTGTACGCATATCTTACTTCTACCTTGATAGGTAGAGCGGTAGATTTAAACTCAACATACAAATTTAATTGTAGTTATAAGTTAATACCCTTTATAAAAAAAAATTGAGTAGGATAATGATTCAGCAAAACTCAATAACTTTAGTTCAAATTTATATATATATATATATATATATATATATATATATATATATATATATATATATATATATATATATATATATAGTATAAAATTAAATTTAATAATTAATTACTAGCAATTAATCGAGGCCTTACTATATTGAAATTCAGAACTCATGAAGTCTAAATCTTGAATTCTGTTCTGATTCCAAATATAAGAATTGATAATACATATAGATGCTATGAGAATATAAGGTTCTGTGGGGTTAAGGGTCTTTTAAATCATGAAGTGAGTCTCCAAAAGTTAAAATAGAAATAATTTCACGAAAATTCGTAGGTTTGGGACTTTGGGTACAATAACAATAATAATATTAATGTCACCCCACGTGAACATGACTCATGAAAGTCTTTCGACGGATAGAGAGCCAAGAGAAAAAAAAAAAAAAAAGCATCTCTCTATTTTTTATTGATACCTAATAAAAGCGGAATCAAGATTTAAAATTTATGAATTTGAGAAATAATTTATATATATTAAATAAATAATTTAAGATTGTTTGCTGCTAAAAATAAATTTTAGTAAAACTAATTGAATTTATTTATTTATATAATTTAAAGACAAGTAGATTATATCCGATCATAAACTTCCGTAAAGGGAAGTAATGAAAATGATAAATTGAGAGTAAGAAAAGAGTATATGTATGAACAATAGCAAGAATAATCGAATAAAGTATGCCAAAGTCGAACAATTGTACGGTTCTTAGATATATTGCATGAGAGCATTTTGCTTCAATGGTTACAAGTTTCGGATTCCCCTTCTTTCTCCCTTATGCTATCTTTATACAAGCTAAATTACTTTTCTATCCTAATAGTACAATTGATGTGACATTGCAATATTCCAACCGAGACTACAGATGTGATCCGGATTAGTGGGAATGAGAGATAGCTATGCCAAGTAACCCGAAGACCCTTCTACCCGATTACTCTTGTCCGGGAGAGGGATTTTCCCCACACAAAGATAAATACAATATAAAAGTTGATCTAAAATTATTGAATTTGGCCAAAACCGTGCCTCAACCACTAGCTCCACCCTAGTGCAAATTAGAAATTACTGACTTTTGTCAGTGTCAAAAAGTTGTATCATATCCGTGACTTCGTGTCTCCGAAAAAAACCACTACATGAATATTCCTTTCTTCCTATTAAGATGAATATTGTTTATTAAGCGAATACATGAGAATTTTGAAGGATTCAGAGGTTTTTAGAAAGTCTATTCTTTAAATATCTTAATTGGATCGATCATGCTAGATCATGAGTGATAGAAATAGAAAATATACATAAATGTTTCAGCTGAAATATTTATAAGCTAGAAGCCGTCATTATTATAAATAACCTTTTTAATGCTAATTAAACGTAAAGTAATGATTTTTATGGGAACGACTTTAATACATGAGGAAACAAAATCTTATCTCATGCGTGCATTATTAAAAGGTTCCCAAAATCGTTACCCTAATCTTTGTTTAAGGTGCTTTTTCATTTCCTAAAAAGATCAAATGTCCACTAATAATATTCTTGCATAATTAAAACTCAGAATATATTTCTCTCCCCAACATCCATATATATCGGTTACCTTATCAGTGGCATCATAATTTTGACATTCTTTTTCTTAGTCTAAATTAGCGACTCCCCTCCCCTCCCATTCCAAAGGGAAAATACTTCCATTAAAAACTGATTTTGGGGGTTCATGTGTTTCACACTTATGACATTCCCATTTGTTAGTGAATATTATTTAAATATTCATTATATCTCATGTAATTATTTGTGATGTATAATTATGATAGAAATATGATCCCTATTATATTAGGATTTCACATTGTACACACGGTATATATTTATATTAATGAGAAACACTCCCAAAAAAAATTAATACAATCTTACATGATATCAGAAGTCAAAATCTAAACCTAATTAGTTTTCTCCAGCCGCAATAGCTCCTCGGTTTCTTACCCGAGAAACAATCAAGTTGTCAGCGTTTTGTTTCTTCTGTGTTCCAGTGCCCGAGAAACAATAAAGCAAGTTGTCTGCGTTTTGTTTCCTCTGTGTTCCATTGCCCGAGAAACAATAAAGCACGCCAACTTTTGTCTTTTGTTCTCTTTCGTTCTCCACTGTCCGAGACAAATTCAAGTCTATTTTTTTGCTTTTTGTTTTCTTTCTTTTCTCCTTACCCGAAATTTGTCCTTCACCCGAGAACAAAATAAATGATTTCCTTGACTCCTCCCAATTCTCCCCCAGCTTCTGCCGCCTTCCCTATCGTCATAAACAACTCACCTGCACACTGTCCTGGAGCCCACCAGTTCGCTCTATGCCTTCCCCAAACTAGTTTGGGCCAGGTTTTCGGTATAGTGACTCATCAGCATCCCGAAAATGCGTGATATATGGATACGAGCGCCACGTCTCACCTCACCAATAATTATGGTAATCTTTCTCAACTGCGATATTTAAATACTCCATAATCTATTATAGTCGGAAATGGTCATTGCATTCAAATTCAAGGGTTTGGCCACACACTAACCCCACCACCACATCCTCACTTCTCCCTTAAAATGTCCTATATGCCCCGAACATTATCAAGAACCTAATCTCCGTTAGAAAATTTGCCACTGATAATTCCATTTCAATTAATTTTGACCTCTTTGGATTTTCTGTAACGGACCTCCGTACCGGAAAACTCCTTACGAGGTGCAATAGTGAGGGGGACCTCTATCCTTTCCTATCCACGTCCGGTGCCAGTGTCACCCCTCCCACGTCTATAATTGCCATCGTCACTCCTCCCATCATTTTAACAACAATATCTCCCTCAATGTGGCATAGCAGACTTGGTCATCCGGATTCTCACATTTTTTATTCCCTTAGAAACCGAATTTTAATCCAATGTAACAAAGGGAATCTATCTCATAGTTGCTCCTCTTGTCATCTAGGGTAACGTTAGACTACCATTTACGTCTTCTATGAGTATTACTTTTTCTCCCTTTGATATTATTCATGCAGATTTATGGACTTCTCCCATAACTAGTAACTTAGGCCACAAATATTATTTGGTATTTTTGGATGATTTCTCTCACATTCTTTGGGTCTATCCGCTCAAACTCAAATCTCAAGTGTTCTCCAAATTCATTGAATTTCGTACACTTGTTAAAACGCAATTTGAAAAAGACATAAAAATGTTTCAATGTGATAATGGTCGTGAGTTCAATAATTCCCCTTTTCATAAATTTTGTCCGGTTAATGGCATGATTTTTTGTTTCTCGTTCCCCCACACCTCCCCACAAAATGGTAAAGCCAAAAGAATTCTCCGCACCATTAATAATATGATTTGTACCCTTTTTTCATGTGTCTCTCCCCCTACCTTTTGGGTATATGTATTAAAAATGGCAGAACACGTTCTTAACATTTTACCTACGCGTGAGATTCAAAATAGGACACCCACCGAAATTCTCTACCGACGAATCCCTACTTATGACCACCTTAGAATTTTCGGTTGTCTGTGTTACCCAAATTTGACATCCACAGCCCCCTACAAATTAGCACCCCGATCTACTTCGTGCGCCTTCCTAGGTTTCCCGTCAAACCATAGGGGGTACTTGTGCTATGATATCTCCACCGACAAAATCATAATTTCTCGC
Source organism: Anisodus tanguticus (assembly GCA_034509755.1). Classification (NCBI taxonomy): domain Eukaryota; kingdom Viridiplantae; phylum Streptophyta; class Magnoliopsida; order Solanales; family Solanaceae; genus Anisodus; species Anisodus tanguticus. The sequence continues at coordinate 55,693,432 of CM067545.1, forward strand.
CACATCACCTTTGTAGAGTATGTTTTCCCGTTTGACAACATTAAAAAATTCTGAGTCACTAATTATCAATTCCTCAAAGATTTGGACACATCACCGCTTGTCCAACAAGCACTCCGTCATGCTGCCACTGTACCGGCAGCAGCCGACACACCCATTGTCACCACAAGTCCACCACCTCTCGGTCAGGTCACTGCCACCACCGGTAGTCCCATCATCAACTCCCTAGATTGTCCCGTCGGTTCTGCCACCACTGGCAGTCCAGTTGTCACCTCCCCAAGTTGCCCCGTCGGCTCTGCCATCACTGACGATCACATCCTCAACCCTCTGTGTCATCCCGTTGGTTCCGCCACGACCGGAAGTCCAATTGTCACCTCCCCAAGTTGCTCCGTTAGCTCTGCCATCACTGGCGGTGCCATCCTCAACCCCCTGTATCGTCCCGTTGTGTATGCCACCACACCTAAAATATCGACCAAATATCATACCCGACCCTACGACATATCTACCACACACCGGCTATGCCACCACCACCCATTGCTGCCACTCCTCTCATCGCCCAAACCAGCAACCTCACAAACCCACCATCACCGAACCCAACTTCGTAGAGCCCACATCCACCATGTCTGACGAGCCACCTAACCCCACTTAACCTCTTGCTGTTGCCAGACACCACCACTCAATTCCCCAACCCGATCTACCCCTAATACCACTCACAACCATCACTGATGTACGAATTCCGACCCCACAACAAAACCCAGACCCGACTCCAACCAATAATTCCCAACCTGCCACTGCTCCCACGCATCATATGGAAACTCGTGCTCAATACGAGATTTTCAAACCCAAAGTCCAATTTAACCTCTCCACACAAACCATATCCTCAATTTTCAAAAATCCAAAATTAGCCAAACTTGACCCTAACTGGAATGTGGCCATGCGTGAGGAATTTACTGCTTTAACGAACCGGCACACTTGGGATTTGGTTCCTAGACCGGACTAAATATGAACATATAAGTATAACATTAGATCGATAAAAGGTAGTGTCCCATAATAGAGGTCCGAGTCAAATAACAATTCTCGAAGTACTTGTTCAAAATGAAACTTGAGCGAGCCTTAGTGAAGTTTTGTTTAAATTCAATATAATTGTCAATTAAATTTAACTACAGAAAATTTAACTATTCAATTTTTTTGAATTATATTTAAAACTTATAAGTAAGACCATGTGAATTAAATAGAACGATCAATACCTAATTACACCAGATCGATAAAAGTACTGTCTTGATCAAATAGGGCTGACTCAATTAATAATTCTCGAAACAACTAAGTGAGACTTTGAGTATTGAAATTGAAATTTGATAAAATTACTTAACCAAATATAATTAGATATAATCACTAATTATTTAAATTATATTTAAAACTTACAAGTATACCCGTACAATTTAAATCACATCGAACGATGAACACCTCGAATTACACTAAAATGTATTATTTCGATAGAATAGGTTCGAGTCAAATAACAATTCTCAAAGTATTAAATCCGTATGAAGCTTGAGTTGGGCTTAAATTTAATTAGATAAAATTTAACTATATAATTTATTTAAATTACATTTAAAACTTAGAAGTAAGACCATGTGAATTAAATAGAACGATCAACACCTAATTACACCAGATCGATAAAAGTATTGTCTCGATCAAATTGGTCTGACTTAATTAATAATTCTCGAAGCACCTAAGTGAGACTTTGAGTATTGTACTTTAAATTTGATAGAATTAATTAACCAAAGTAATTAGATATAATCACTAATTATTCAAATTATATTTAAAACTTACTAGTATACTCGTACAATTTGAATCACATCTAACGATGAACACCTCCAATTACACTAAAATCTATTATTTCGATAGAATAGGTTCGAGTCAAATAACAATTCTCAAAGTATTAAATTTGTATGAAGCTTGAGTTGGGCTTAAATTTAATTAGATAAAATTTAACTACATAATTTATTTGAATTCTATTTAAAACTTAGAAGTAAGACCATGTGAATTAAATATAACAACCAACACCTAATTACACCATATCGATAAAAATATTGTCTTGATCAAATAGATCTGACTCAAATAATTATTCTCGAAGCACCTAAGTGAGACTTAGAGTAATGTACTTTAAATTTGATAGAATTACTTAACCAAAGGTAATTAGATATAATCACTAATTAATTAAATTAGATTTAAAACTTACAAGTATACTCGTACAATTTGAATTTCTTCGAACAATGAACACCTCCAATTACACTAAAATGTATTATTTTAATTCGTGTTAAAAATGATTATTAGCTATGAAATTTGTCACAACAATAAATATGTGGTTATATGATTTCGTCATAACAAGTAACTATATCTATTAAGCCAAATATTGCCACGACTTCTTAGTACTCAAAGTAAAAATATTTATCTAGCTGTAATATCTTATTTAAATTAATATTTATGGCTAAATGGTTACTATTGTTACAACAAGTTTCAACACGTGGTAAAAATTAATAATTAGCTACGGAATTTTATTATAACAAATATTTTATAGCTATATCATGTAACTATTTCCATAATCTTTTATAACTTGAAGGAAATATATTTATTTAGCTACAATATTTTATTTCAAATAATTAATTGTGGCTAAAAGGTTATTATTACTACAGTATGTTTCATCCCGTGGCAAAAATTTAATAATTAGCTACACAATTTTATTATAGCAAAACATTCTTGGCTATATGATTTAGCTATTGTCACGCATTTTTATAACTTGAAGCAAAATATTTATTTAGCTACAATATTTTATTTCAAATATTATTTATGTGGCTAAAAGGTTACTATTGTTACAGTAAGTTTTATCGTAGCTATTTGGATAATTATTGCCACAGTTGTTAGCAACTATGGCAAGAATGAGAAATTAGTTTTGTCAAATTAATTTCCGTGGCTAAGAAATTTTACGAGTTTGTAATAGCTATAAAATTCAATTTTTTTGTGGCTATTACTAGATAATAACTACGTTTTTTAAATTCATAGCTTAGATTTCGTATCTACAGATACGCTTTGTTGTAGTGATCGAACGATCTTGTAAACGGTAATGTTCACCTTGCAAAAGGCATGACTTTCTCTTCCAAAAAGGCAATGCAAAGGGCCGTCAAAATTTATAACATCAAAGAAATGAGGGAGTTTAGAGTTGATGATTAAATCCGAAAGTTGTAGAGATTGATTTGCAGACTTGAATATCAAGGTTGTCAATGGATGCTTCGGGGTATTGAGACTCATGATAGTATGTGGACTATCTCAAAATTTCGCCCACGTCACATTTTTGATATGAATGACAATCGAGCAGATCATTTTAATTTAGATATAAATATGATTGTTCAAGTGTCACTTGCTGACATTGCCAAAACCCCAAGGTATCATATTCGATCAAGTTCATTATAATTTTGTCATCAATTAAATTATCATTGCTAAATGTTGTTTGTTTAAACTTGTCCAGGTTCCCTATCAAAGAATGCATTTGAACAGTTTTGAGAATTTATTGTAAAACGATAAGCAGGAGAAAGGGATATCTCGGACATAGTCCCGTTTTTTAGATGATTTATGATATCTGGGAGGGCTCTTTCCAGCAGTTGCCGAGGTATATGGCAGCTCTACAAAAATTCAATCATGGTATTATTGTAGAGTGGAAGCTCAACATCCAACATGTTGTAGAGTGGAAGCTCAACATCCAACATGTTGTAGAGTGGAAGCTCAACATCCAACCTGTTGTAGTCGGTAATATTTTTAATTTTGTGTTTTGGACATTCAAATCATGCATTGATAGTTTTGATCATTATCAACCAGTCATATCTATAGATGGCACACATGTGTACGAGATATATGACATCAAGCTACTGATATTGGTTAGCATTCACATTAAAATGAGTTATTATGTCAATTTGGAATCAATTTTCTGATTTTGGTTCTATTACATGTTTAACCCCAACAGACATATTCGAAGCAATTAGTATCACGTGGGAACTAGATGATAATTTTAAATACTCAAATAACTCGAACTACAGATACAATCAAGAATACAATAATACAATGAGAGCTGAGTGAAATTGGCGTGTTAGGGAGGCTAAAATGCTAGAACAAAATTTGAGGGCACTCGGACTCAAACGTCCAAAAAGTTGTGCTACATCAATGCCTCGTGGTAAACCACAAGAGTTCAATTAGGCTCTTAACCATTTTCGCGACGAGAATAATCGGATGAAAATATAGGGCAGAATATGATCAATATGGTTATGTCAGATTCATAATCAAGTGGGATTCAGACTATGAGATGTCCGATGAATATGATTCCTCATGATCCTATTAATATTTTTTATAATAAAGTAGGTAGGGTCATAATGACGACCCAATGTTAGTTGGGAATTGCAACTATATAAGTAGCCTTTCATTTGTTATTAAACTACAACATATTCAATGTCAAGTAGTAGAAATGTAGATTGGTCGGTATTCCTTCCAAATGATCCGAATAGCAATGGTGATGATAGCTCAAATCATAGCAGTTATTCTGGTGATTCGAGTTATCTTGATAACAATGAATTCAAGATAGACGGTTTAAAACCCCACCTTTTTATAGAATTTAATGATGATTTTTGCAATGTGAAATATTCAGATCCACGAGAATGTTATTGTGGGTTACGTCGAGAATGGGCATATCGGCATGCCGAATCAGAAAGTCTTGTTCATGACTTGGAAAATATCAAAGCTCAAATTCCAACAAGGTTCTCAATGATCATGCCTCGAACTGATCAACATTCTTGTGAGATTGTTGTACGGAGGATTAGAAAAGAAAACAACAAAATGCTACCAAGACGTTGTAGATTTTACATGCTAAAGTTGATCGAAGAACAAGCATCATCAATGGGTAGAGAACTAACACCTACAGAAAAAAGAAATGTCTTAAGAAACCCAAAATGTTGTTTTGAGGACAATATTGAGGACTTCTATTCTGATGATTATTAGGAGTTATTGTGGTTCACTTGCTTAGTTTTTGGGTCATTAAGTTTCGGACTCATGATTGTATTTGTATTTTTAATTTATGATAAAGTCATCAATTTGAAGAAAATTAGTATGTTTAATTTTACTTGATTGTTATAGTTTATTATTAATTTATATAAGCGTCTTAGAGTTAATAATACATAAAAAGTTCAATAATTCAAAATTTTTAATGAAAACACAAATAAATTAGTACATAAAAGGTGTTGATTATATAATACATGTAAAAAATATAGAAAATACACAATACATGAAAACGTGAAACTAGTAAAAACAAAATATATGAAAATAATAAACTTAACCGAAAATACATAAACACAAAATACATAGAAATAATAAACTTAATAAAAAAAAATACATAGAAATAATAAACAACAACAACAAGATAGCACAAATAAGCTTCCAAAATTTCAATTTTTCTTTCAAAACATTTTTCTCGTGTTGAGTATCACTAAGGTTATCATTGAAAAAACTTTGTTTTTCTTCGGATTCTTTTAGCAAGCTCTCCGGAAGGTCGGTTTTTTCTTGAGCTTCCATAAGTTTAAACTGGAAGTCAAACTTCACGGCATCTCTAGTGATACGTGATGTCGCGGTATCTCTAACAGCAGGAGGCTTTTTAAACTTCGCAGCCACCGTATTATCCACGGAAATGTTATCTTCCCATGAAAAATATTTGCAATCATTCATATCCTATAAACATTACAAGAAAATCAGTTTTTGAAAGTAAAATATGTAGATAATATGAAAAACTCTGAACCCTAAAAACTTGTAAGAACATTTACATCGAACACTTTACAACACAAAAAATGATGATCCGGATTATCTTAGGTCCTTGATGTTCAGAGCTTACAATAATAACCGCAACCACAAACATCGGGTTCTATAGCAAAGTTTGACGTTTCAGAGCTTTGAGATAATCCATTAAAAATGATAAAATTATCTGTTAGGGTTTATAATAACCCCCTATTGTGCAGTAAATTTCTGCGCAAAAGGAGTTAACTGTGCCATTACAGTTAACTCCTCCTACGCAAAAGATATTTTATCATTTTTAATGGATTATTTTGGTTCAAATACCCACTTTGTGGATGATTTAAGTTCCGGACTCATATTAGTTTTAAGCATTGAGTGTAGGCCACATATTTACCCCGAAATTTGGGGATGACACCAATTCAGTCATTAAATTATGAAAAAGGAAAATAGAAAAGTAATTGAATGTTGAACATCAAATTAAATTAAAGTTTTCAGCTAGCGAGTCAACTTGGAAGAACACATGCATGAAGCAGCCTGTAAGAAATTCCTTTTTGCACTCTTTTTCTCCTTTGTCACGAAAATCCATAGGTTTAGGTATGATAATTATAATGAAACGAAGTTAAGATTTTAAGTTTATATATGAATTTTAAATTTTAGAAAAAGAATTTTTTTATGTTCTTGATATATATATATATTAAATTAAATTTTATTAATATAACTATAAAAATTGAGCCAAATTCTTCTAACCCGCAAATTGAATATTTGTACCACCCTAAATGATAATGTCACCCCATATGATGACATGACTCAATGAGACGACTTGAGAAATTAAAGTCTTCGAGAGATAGAAAGTCAAAAGTAAAAAGCATCTCCTATTTTTCTAGTTGACAATGCAGTACTCCATATGGAGTATTGTTTTGTCATTTGATGCTCGATATCTATTTTGAGATTCGTTTAATTTGAATTTGTGCTTTACTTTAGGTGTGAAGCTTTACAATCAAAAAGTAATTTCATACTCAGAGCTCAAATCAGATTAAAATCCTTAATTTAAAATGGAAGAGTATTTACTATTCCATCATAATTTAAAATGGAAGAGTATTTACAAAAAGATTATGATGGAATAGTAAATACTCTTCCATTTTAAATTAAGGATTTACTAATATTTACTTATTTTTGTCTCTGTCAAAAAATTGCATCATATTTGCGACCTTGTGTCTCCGAAGAAAGCCCACTGCATGAATATTCTAACGGTTCTTAGCCGGTGCTTAGGAGTGAAAACATTTTAGTAGTATTAGAATTAAAATATGATAGTAAAAGGCAGAAAGAAACTCTTTTTCTATGCTAATTAATTAGTGGAATAGCCTTTTTAATTAATACTTATGTTTTTCACATGATGTTCGTTATTCACATTGGAAAACGCTTCCTATCAAAAAAAATTCATATACAAAACTCGAACCCAAGAATACTTCTGATTAAGGGAGAAACAGTCACATCCACCACACTCACATCCTTTGGTGGTATGCTAAATATTAACTGAACATACAGTATATGAGCGACTTTGATACATGAAGAAACAAAATCTTACCTCGTGCGTGCATTATCACCCTTATCTTTGTTTAAGGTGCTTTTCGACTCCTAATTAAAGATAGTTCAAATGTCCACTAATATTCTTGCATGATTCAATATCAGAATTTATTTCGTGGTCTCCCTAACATCCATCTATATTGGTTACCTTATCTGTGTCATCATAATTTTGACATTTGTTTATGGTACGTAAAACATAATAATTGATTTTTTTTTCTCGGATATAAGTTTGTCTCATATCTTTGCGATGTAAAATTGTTGCATGTATTTTCCATTTTAACTCCCAAAAATAATATTAGGCGTGAAGATTAGAAGTTCCTAGAGACAAAATAATTAACAAATGGAAGTACATAAGGGTTTAATATTTGAAACTAATTTTATTAAGGGTTTAATTACAATTTCTGTTTTTGATCCAAAGATAGCATAGAAATTTACGTTAAATAAATATTGAACATTAAATTCAATAAAAAAAATTCAACAAACAGGTCAACTTGGCAGAATATATTAAGAGTGGAGAATATTACATATAAAATGGGAATATAGAATATATGATATTGTATATGGAATGGGAACATGGACTCTTTATATGGACTTGGACAATTCTCACCTTACAAGCTAGCTTTTGGGGTTGAGTTTGACCCAAGATTCATTATTTACATGGTATCAGAGTCAGGGTCATTCCAATTCGTTGTCTACCGATGTTGGGCCCCTAAATTATATTATCCACGCTCCAGTTAACAAGGTCTGGGCGTGCAGGGGAGTATTAAGAGTCCCACATCGGATATGGAATGGGAACATGGACTTCTTATATGGACTTGGACAATCCTCACCCTACAAGCTAGCTTTTTGGGTTGAGTTATGCCCAAGATCCATTATTTACATTGTATAACATAATATATATTATATTGATGACATAATAATAGATTATTTTGACCTAATCAAGAAAGACGAGATCTAAAGGTAGAGACACGCAATTCTTGATCATTTTAAAATTCTGAAAAACATTAATCTTTCACCATTTTTTCCCTTCAATAATGCCTTCGCTTCACTTCAAGAAGCTATTTACCGAGGAAAGACTACATTTTCTTTGAATGCATGTATGAAAGCAGCCTGCAAGAAATTATTTTCCAACTGTTCTTTTCTCCTTTAATAATACTTCTAGATGGATACTGGTCCTTTTTGAGTTGTAATTGCTACTCGTGGATGGAGAAAGTCTTACTCTATTGACTTATGTTTTATGTTGGTATTAATTAAATTCTTTTTTTTTTTTTACAAAAGTCAAAGTGATAGCTAGAAAAATAAAGGAAATTTTGATAAATATTAGCTGGAATAAGTGTTGGAAAATTTGCAAAAAACGGAACATTTTGGTGGATTTGATAAAAATTACTATTCTTACGGAATTTATGCCCCACAATATTGTTATCGTTTCTATGACAAAATTTCTTCAAGATTTACAAAGCCAAGCGTTTTCCCCTAATATTTTAGTTCAAGTAATACAAAAAATGTTTAAACATACTCTTCGCAATCTCTAATAACTAGCACTAACAATAAGTTCCGGATTTTAACTTGTTAAAGAATTGTTTAATTTATTATTGATTTTTAAACATTATATAATTCCTAATATAAAAATGAAAAACGATTCCCCTCTAATATTGCAAATAATGCTTCTAGATGGAAAATGATCCTTTTCATCTATTATTTGCTACTACCTTGTGGCTGGAGAAACTAAAGTCCTTCTTTATTGACTTACATGTTATGTTGGTAGTATTAATTAAATTCCATTTTCTTCTTTTTAACAAAAGTCAAAGTGATAAGAAAAATACGGGAAATTTTGATAAAAATTAGCTGGAATAAGTGTTGGTAATAACCAGGAAGTTATACCCCACAATATGGGATTGGATCCCCTCTAGTAGCAAAGCCTCTATAATGCTAAATAATTAAAGACATGTGTCCACATTTACAATTAATGGTTTAGATTGCAATCCCTTTATCAACATTCAACTCTATGTTCCCTTAGTTTTCTACTGTCATCACCCTTCCAACTCTCTTTTCTTTCCCTAAATGTACTAACCCGTCTCTCTTTTAGTAATAGTAAAAATTGTATCTCAATCCTATCATCTATGTAAATGTTTCTCCGACGTAAAATATATTAGAGCACACGGTGAAGAAGAATAATAACATAGCTATAGCTAAGTTGAAAAAGAGGAAAATTAAATAAGATATATGTTGCATGAAGTTGTTCTTCACAATTGTTATTATTTTTTCAGCAGAATTAACCACAATAATTTAAGCTTTTAAAAATCATAGTAAAGAATATAGAGATTTTGGGAGTAAAATTCTTTGGTGATGAATAGTACAAAAGCATTTTGTCTCATAAATTGAGGCTGCAGCCAAGCTTTTGATACCAAATTTCCATTCTCCATGTTCTTTAATTATCTTAGAAGAGTACATTTTAAATTATAATTTTACTGTAATATAGAGAGGGATAGAGTGAAATAAAAGGAATGTTAGAAAGTGCGTGATGAGTAGAGAATTCAGGCAACATGAAATTAACTTCGTCGAACTTCGCCGAGGGATGATTACTTTAATCCCAATGACTTCCAACCTTCCGTACACCTTTATAGCATTCATCTAAGTCACAAGGTACTCTCGGAAAGGATCTTGAATCATCGACTCAGCCGTCTAACTATGCTCTCATCCGCGTATCAAACTCCGGGGGTGTAACATTAAGCAGGTTTTGGAGAGGATCAGGGCTAAACATTGAAACCATTCAAGAAGGAAATTGTGGCTGCTGCTTGGGGTGCTGTCATTTATCACACATGGAAAGCTAGGAACTTGAAACTCTTTAAACTTGTTAATACGCAGATAGATACAGTAATAGTAGAGAGACCGACCCTTCTTAGTAGTAGTAGGAGAGCTGTTAGATGTCAAGGATACATACATAAACTTTGTAATTAGCTGCTAGTTTCTTCTTAGGCCTTTCTTGAAAGTATATTTATGTCCTAGAGACAATCTGTATTAGGACAAATGTACTTTATACGCATTCATATTATTATTAATGGAGATTAATATTTTGGCATTTGTAATTATTGAATTATTATTTGATTGTTTGTAATTATTCATTAATGTGCATCCTTTGAGCTTACGTTGTCATTAATAGAGTGAGATATTTTATGATAGAGCATAACTCTTAAAATAGCATCGACTAATGATCATCGAGAATGGAATATCGATGATATGTGATAAGTCGACATGTGGTCTGCATCACATCCTTATAGGATGTAGTATGTCTCACCTGCTACGAGTAATGGTTACTCGTGATGGACACATGGATACTTTGGAAGTATTGGTATACCATGCTGATATACTTTTTGTTATACTTGTCTAACGTATGATCAGCGTGTTGAAGATAGAAGTCCTTAGACTTGAGGTCAATACGCGCCTTATCTACAAAGTAATGTACTTTCATCCCGTCCTAAGCTCAAATGCCTTGTAGGTTGAGATACGGCTTGTATTGGGTACATTACGATGTGGATTGAAGGTGTTAGTTGAGCCAAGATTAGGATTCATTCCTCGAATGTATGTTCGAGAGAACACTCGGATTCTCAGTGATATTAGGTTGACTAAGTCGTTGGCCAACGCAATAGACATATTTAGAATATGGTCTAGTCGTCGACTAATATAGATGAGATACAATGATTAAGCCATTTGGATAGACACTTGACAAATCCTAAGCTTGATCGGGTGTGTCGTGAATGAAAGGATTTTATCTTACCACATAAAGGTTAAGTTTACTGGATTTGCATAAACGTACTTCACATATTGAGTTCGTCTTCCGGCGCCGTCTAGGAGTTCCGCGTAGACCTTAATTTGATTAATGTCAATATGAGAAGGCATGTAGGGTCACACTATGTCGGTTGTCCGTTTCGATCTAAGGATGTATTGAGAGAGTAATTAAAATGTTCGATTTGGAATCGAGACATTTAAATGAATAATAATTACATTAATTAAGTCAAAATTGGATTTTGGATTTAATTAAGAATGCACGGAAATTAAATCGAGATAGTGCAAGTGCATGTCGAGCGCCGCGACGCCCATACCCTAGGGCCGCGGCGCCTCTGCGTCGATTTTGGGCCAGGCCCAAGGTCAAACCCTAATCCGATTTTGACCTAATTTTCAACTATAAATAGAGGCATTCACTTTCATTATTTGATACCAATTTTTCATAATAACATTCTAAGCCTTAGAGACTTAGAATAAAATACTCTCTCGAACCTCTACCGGATTTCCTAGCTTTCCGAATGAGGAGTACATTGAAGCTTGGAGCTTGCAATTGGAAGGGCAATCGCGTGTGCACCTAACGGTAGAAAAAGACTCCAGATTTTTCAACTTGTAAGTATATGTTTTATATTACAAGTTTCATTGTTGTATAACCATACCAGAATTATTGTTGGGGTAAATAAGAATCAAAAATTTTAAATTTTCGTTGTGCCTTACTTATATGTTTTGTACCCAACAAAAACCCTACATTTCTCCCTTGTGCACCCTTCCTGGTAAGGTGGTATGAGGGGTTAGGTGCTCTTTAGTTTGTATCTCTTTGTTTGTTTGTTATGGTAATTTTTCACAGTTTACCAAAAAAAAAAAAGTTCCGGATGTTAGCTTTTCAAAGTATTGTTTCCTTTTGATCGTAAAATTTTATAAGTAATTCCTAATACAAAAATGAAAAATGATTCGCCTCTTATTATTGGGAAGGAAAATTTCACCGAAAAACATGCATTATCATCACTGGCTGAACTTGGTAGGGGCGGGGCTGTGGCCCTCTTAAAAAACTCAATTTTTTTTTATAGATACCTCTCTCCATCCCAAATTTACTATTTATATGCGGTCCTAATTTTGCTACTCTTACTTTCACTAGCAAGAGAACTTCTGCTCGTAACATACCCCTAGGGATATAATCTTACTTTTTGAAGCGAACTACTTTAAATTTGCCCTGCAAGCCCAATTCAAATTAAATTACCCGGCCCAAATACCTCAACTACCTAGCCCCCGAACGCCCAAAGCCCCTTAATCTTTTTAGTTATGTTTTGACATAATTTGTAGTATTTTCGATTGCTCGATGTGGTTTGTAGTATTCCATTTTGCTTTTAATTTATAGGTACGTCTTTCCTTTTATATATTATATTTTTGTTGTGTTGATGTTATTTTAAATCTTTGATAAAATTATATTTGTTCTTATAAATTTCAATTATAATATTTTTGTTAGTAATTATCGTCCCCTTAATATTTTGGGCAAGTTCTGCCACTGATTATCATGATGATTGATGAGAACCAACCATTATATTTAATTGCGAAGAAAGGACTGTGATCCATACTATTTTGTACTATACATAGGCATAAATGGACAGGCGAGAGTAGCAAGTTGAGTAAATCATGTAAAAGTATCCAGCAACTTGCCAGAAGCATCTTAATTGGAAAAATATCAAATAAAAAACGTGATCCTCTTTTGGAATTTTATGGATTTTGCCTTAACATGTCCAAGTTGTAACATAATTGTATTAACAATTCTTAATTTTTTTTTTCTTATCTTTTTTTCCTGTTCTAAAATTTGATTAACATTGTGTTTTGGTACGAAATTTGGGCCTTAAGAGCCAATTATGTGTCATGCATATGATGTCATTAGAGTAGACAGCTAAGAGGTTTACTTGTGTAGAAGGCAAGAATTGGCTATTTTTATTATACATGTTTATCATAGCTAACCTTGTATTATTTCTTAGTGAAAATGACCAAAAACTTACATGTATTTGGTGTTTATATCAAATCGATGATAACATGATATGTGTTTTTACATACACATTTATTATTTAATTTTATGGCTAGTTAATGTATTTTCAACCAATTTAGTAATGTAATGATCTGAAGTAAACATCGGATTTGAGTAAGATCTTTTTTTCGAAAAGGACTACTTGTTCTGATTGGATCAATACAAAACTCTCGCTGGAATTTGATAGAGATTGTCCAGTCCATAGGTAGGTGTTTAGCGTAGAACAAGTGCAAAGCAATCAAAAATAATTACAAATATCTTGCTAATTATTATAAATAATATTTATTATTGTGAATGTCTATCTCTATAAGGAAAGTTAAAGTTAGTAACTTTGGGATCAAGTCAATTTTCTATTATAAATAAAGAGGTTCTTTTCATTGTATTTAGATCCCTCTAGAGAAATAAGAACCCTCCTCTCTTCTCTCTTTCTCAATAATATTCTTATTTTAGTTTTATTATTATTTCATAACACGTTATCAGCACGAGATCTCGAACAAATGCTTTAAAATATAGAGGGTATAAGAAGCAATTTCCAGGTAAGTTACTCTTACTTTAAATCGTGGCTATGAATGATATACCAAAAATTGGAATAGGATATCGTAATCTACTTTATAGTCAGTACATAACTTTTCTATTAGTACTACAATATTTGATTTGTTAGCAAATATTGTTAAACTACAAACATGGGATCTCATATCAATTTTGTTTTTGTATAATGTTTGCTTACTGTGGATCTATGATAAACTTTTTCATCAAAACTTCTTCTTTCGTATTGATTCACCTGAATTCAGGTATGAATTGTACACTTGTTATATATGCAATTAATAAATGGATACCTTGAAATTATTTATACACGGCATCAGAATTGGTCACCTCCAAAAGGTGATTTTGTTATCTATCCTATATCTTACTTTTATTACACGAGTACGATAAATATTTCGAGAGGCGTCAAACTTTCTCATGCACATCATCGGCTAACTTACAATTAACCATCAGAAGTGGAATATGTCAATGACCACCAGAAGTGGTAATACTTTTACAGACTTATTATGATTATAGTGAAAGACATGTTACAGAAAAAAATACTCTATTTATATGTATGTCTCGATTTGCTCCTGAAATAGCAATATCTTAAAATTCTAAGTTATCATTATTTGATATGTTTAAGGCACATTGGGATATGTTCCATTCCTTAGGTAAAGTTTAAATTCTACCTGATATATTTTCATTATATCTTGCAAGCTTGAAGACATTGCTCCTGATTATCTGAAGTAAAGTTTGAAATCTACCTTTCTTCATTATTTTGTCACCTGATTATGCTGTGTCTTAAGCCGAGGGTCTCCCGAAAACAGCCGCTCTATCTACCAAGGTGGAGGTAAGGTCTGTGTACATTCTACCCTCCCCAAACCCCACTTTGTGGATTTTACTGGGTATGTTGTTGTTGTTGTTGTCCCCAACATCTGTTGTGAGTTTATAATGCATGTAAATGTTTTTCTTATTTTCTTGCAAGCTTCAGTTTTAGTTATATAAGGTTGCAAAATAATGAAGAAAATATTTATATTTAATTTGCTGTAATTTTCTTAAAGTGTTGGGATGTACAACTAAGGAATGATTTTATATGTATTTTGGTGGTCTAGAAGTATTGATATGATTTTTGACAAGTGGAAAATATTTGAGAAATATATTGAAGCGGTGTTTTCTTGTGGTTGAGTGAAATAATGAGCTATTAAAGATTATGTATAAAGTGCATCTAAATAATCAGGTTTCATTCCCTGAAGTGAATTAAGAAATACCACAACACACCTCTTGCAGAGATTGAATAACAAATGATATAAATGTTATTTTGTTGTATGAAGGTCATTGTTGCATGTACCTATTGTACATCAAATCATCTTGAAAACTTTTATTATGTATCATTCTAAGGCAAAAGGATACAAATTTTGTAGAATACTATCTACTATAACCACATTGATATATTATGGTTACTGTCGCTGCTTTGATGATAAATATTCGAATGTTAATGGTATTCTCCCTGAAAGAGATGTCTGAAATACTAAAGTTTAGAACTTACTTTTCATAATTTATAAATTGTATTGTCTTTAAATGTCCATTTAATTACTATTTATTTGATGATATCAGTAGTGTCTAACTATAATTTCTTTTATGATACCAGCAGTATCTAAGCAATATTTGGTTGTACAAAATTAAGGATCAAGTGCACTAGAAGAGCTAACTATTTATCTAGAAGATCATTACACTAGTAGTGTCCAAATAATATGTGTGATTATGGAGCATAAATTAGAGGCTCCTGAAGAGCTTATATACTATTATGTAATTTGTTCTAAATTGTAATATACGAAGTTGTTATGATCGAAACGCAAGTTGTAGTAAATCCTAAGTTTGCTCAAGTAAATAGGATATCATATTGAAGCTATAAATAATCGGAGGATTAAATATCTTTAAAATTATAGTGTGTAAGAAATATGTATGTGAATGGTTACTCTCTTTATTCTTCAAATTCTACTACACAAATATAAGCATGATGAAATCATATGTCACGGTAAACCAAAAGTTTATTGGTACACAAAAATAATTCATGTCATAGTAAACCAGAAGTTTATTAAAATAAATAGCACATGATGTGGTAAACTTAAAGTTTACTAGTATAAATAATTTTATTAGTCGGTATGAGTGATGTGGCCATCCCTTTATGTGCAGATTGAGTACTTGACATATATTGAAGAACTAAAAGATTCTTCAAAATTTTATTTTTGTTGCGTGTTCTCGATAAGTTGATTATACTAGCTAATGTTGGGATTGAATTCCCTAAATTCTAGAAAACATAAAAGGTGAATAAGGGCTCGTTCATATGTTATGTCATATCCTAAATAGATGCATTGATAAGATAATCACATGTGCGTTTATTGTCAACCCCCAATTTACATATGCAAAGTTACTTGCTCAAAATAATTGAGCTGAGAGCACAATTTTCAGATTATGTAATCAAGATAATTCATCTTGTTAATGTTAGTTTATATCCAAGCTGGTTTAGCATTGAATGCCTCCGATAAATAGTTAAACTATTGATAATGAGAACAAAGCTTCATGTGTTGATCTGAAATATGATACATTGCATACAACAACACTTGTATGCTTTAGACCAATAAATTATGATAAATTATCTCCTCACAATTGGTTCAGGGTCGGGAACCAGATATTTCTATCTAACAGTTTTGATATGTGGTATATGATTAATTAATCTATCATGATGCACAAAGATGCCTCAAAGAAGATGGGATATGTATTAGTTTTTTAACATAAGGGGAAGTAAATGTTGGATATAATTGTAGTACGGGAAGTAAATAAATATTACAAGTGTTAGAAAGGATAAAAAAACAACCAATATTACAATAGTCGCAAGCTTGTTGAGTCTTGAATCTTGATAACCTGAAATCAAGAAACACTAAATCTGGATTGTTACAACTATGGCTGAGTCGAGAGATGACTCTCTATCTTTAAGACAAGATTGCCCCGTATATATGCTTTTACGTTAGCGGACAATAATCTCCCAAGATAAAATAATAAATAATCAACACTACAAAGCAAATAGGTTGATTCTGACGAAGAAAAACAAACACGAAATGACAAACACGAAACGAGTTGCTGATTTAGAGGAAAAAGGAAGGAAGAGACTTTATGTTTCTGTTGCTCACTTTTGGACTGATTTTCTCTTGTTTTTGGTCCTTTCTTTTCCTCAAATCTGTTTCAGGCAATATATAGTGTTTAGGAGGAGGAGAGGTGATTAAGAGGGCCAAAAACGTTTTGTAGTAAGTGCAAAATGTTTCAGAAGTTTAATGCCATAAACTGTTGGCTTTCTGGCTGCTTTCTGAAACATCAAAAGTAGCCAAGAAGCCCACGACCCGTGGCCCATACCGGACAGGCGGGCGGAGGTGGCGCGCGTATGGGGCTAGCCTCAAACCCAAGCACACCTAGGTCCTCCCTCCTTCAAACACTTGGGTTCCCCTTGGAGTCCCAAACCCTTATCCATTTTTTAGGCTTATAAAGAGAATAATTCTTCCTTTTTCCACCGATGTGGTAGATTTGTCCCACACCATATTTTCATGCCTCAAACACCTTACTTAGTGGACCAATATCTCTTTCATTTCTTAACAAAATTTGACGATCCTTGGCCCTACGGTCATCTACTCACTTAGTAGATTATGCATGTGTGAAGAGACAAAGCCTCCAATATGCAGAACCCTAGTGTTTAAGTCATTAAATATGGGTGGACGCAACCTCCCCACCAAAGGCAAATTTCCAACAGTAAATAAGCAACTAAGAAATATGTTATGAATTATAATTGGTATGATCCTTATTCAAAGATAATTCAAGTCAAGTGCTAGAAGCATTTGCTGACCCAAAATTAATTTCTAATTTGAGCTGCAATATGTTCTTATTAAACTAATGTCCCTGAAGGACAAAGTCTATAACATGCATGAAGCGTGGTAGACCAATTGATTTCAAATAGATAATTCTCGAAGAGAGAGGAGCAAATGACCAAAATGATTATAATAAGGAGACAATATGCTCTTGAAGAGAATATGACATAACATTACATGAAACCTCATGAGAGGTTAAGGTACCTAAGAATAATGAAAGTGATGAGATCTTAATGTGTTATGTCTTAATTGCGAACCAATACAAGATAATATATCATCGACAATATCTTTAATACAATATAATGAGCAATATTATAAAAGATTGTGAGGATCTGAATTATATGTCTGTTAAAGCATGTTGACATAGAAATAACTACCAAGTGAAATGAAACATCTTGGTAAGCGTAAAGCTTATTGGACCTGCAGTCCAGACAGCAGAAAAGGTCACTCATTAAATTTAAATACTAATGGATATTGTCACTTGACGAAATTTATATGAAAATTCTTGAAGAATTTTAAATGCCAGAAGCATTTACAAGATCTAGAAGTTTGTTCATAATTCTTATATGAATTAAATCAAGCAAGGTAAATTCGATTTAATCACCTTAATATTCATTGACTACTAAGGATACACATGACTCTATTTATCTGTAAGTTTTTAGGAAAATCGAAATCTATTATATTGTTGTGCAAGTTGATGACTTGTATATTATTGAGAACTCTTGAAGAGTTTCCAAAAACAATAGATTATCTGCTGAAAGAAGTTGAAATGAGAAACTCGCAGAACTCTTTGGTCCTGAAGTGCCATATTTTAATGCAATTGATGCTTTTATATATTTTGCTATGACTATGAGGGATTACAGTCACACGATGTTGTTCTACATGACAGTCAATCATATAAAGATAACATTTAGCAAGTCAGTAATATACTTGGCATGATTCCAATAATATTATATGCTGATAATGCAACTCTTCAAATAGTGGAGATGCAACATACATAGTCTAACTAAAGGGAGGATTCATAAAGGTGATAGAACACATCATATTTCACCAAAGATTTTCTTCACACAAGCTCCAGAAGAAAGGTGTTATCAACGTGCAACAGATTCATGCGAGTGATAATATGACTGATTTATTCACCAAATCTCTACCAATTGCAACTTTTGAGAAGATGGTGCACAAGATTGAGATGTGAAGATTCAAGTTCTTGGATTGAAGTTCTAATCAGGGGGAGTTAATATGTGTTGTACTCTTTTTCCCTTTTAAGGTTTTTGTCCCATTGGATTTTCTTGCAAGATTTTTAATGAGGCAACTAGAAATGTGTATTATTAGAAATATGCACTCTTTTTCCCTCACTAGAATTTTTCCCACTGAGTTTTTTTCCAGTAAGGTTTTAATGAGACACATTATCTAACAAATAGACATTCAAGGGGGAGTGTTATAAATAATATTTATTATTGTGAATGTCTATCTCTATAGGGAATTTAGGGTTAGTAACTTTGGGACCAAGTCAGTTTTCTATTATAAATATAAATGCTCCATTCATTGTATTTACATCCCTCAAGAGAAATAAAAACTCTATTCTCTTCTCTCTCTCCACAATATTCTTGTTTTAGTTTTATTATTATCTCATAACACTAATGCAATTTTTTGGTTAGACTTTGGTCTCTAATATTACTTCTTTTTTTATTCGTGAGCTCAAGTCAGAGTTGATTCAAATTAATAGGCGGAATACATCTACAATCTTTTCAATTGAGCATTCGAACACATGATAAGGTGTTCTTACTAAATGTAAGATGATATTAATCTCCCTTGAGGAGTTTTTCATTAATATCAAGGTATATATAGAGTACAATATTCATCCCTTATACAATAGGAATCCTAAGCCTATATAAAAGAGGAATCCTAGTCTTACCATAATTATATTTACACAATATATGAAAATATTCTAATTATGGGTAGGGAATATATTTACACGTTTACACACCCCCTCAGTCGGAGCGGGAGGAGGCCGGACGCCGAGACTCGGCTCTCGAAGTCAAGAAATAACGTCTGGGAAGTCCTTTGGTAAATATGCCTGCATACTGATAGGATGATGGAACATGTAACACTCTGACATGGCCTAACGCAACTTTCTCATGAACGAAGTGTAGGTCTATCTCAATATGCTTGGTTCGCTGATGTTGAACCGGACTATGAGAAAGATAGATGGCAGAGATGTTATCACAATACACAATAGATGCCTGACGCAAAGGACACTGAAGTTCTAACAATAAATTTCTGAGCCAACAAATCTCAGCTACTACATTTGCAACACCTCTGTACTCAGCCTCGGCACTGGAGCGAGATAGGGTAGCCTGTCGCTTGCGTATCAAGAAATCGATTATCCCCTAAGAAAACACAAAAGCCGGAGGTGGAGCGTCGCGTGTCCGGACACCCTGCCCAATCTGCATCCGTATATGAAAGCAACCTGTCTGGTGCAGAGGGGTATAGGTGCAAACCATAATCAAGAGTGCCTTTAATGTATCGAATGATACGCTTAAGAGCAAGTGAAATGAGACTCCCCGGGGGGCATGCATGAATAAGCACACCGCCGAACAACATAAGCTATGTCGGCACCGGTGAATGTGAGATACTGAAGTGCACCTGCAAGGCTCCTATACAGAGTAGGATCAGAGACTGGAGCACCATCCATAGCACTGAGCTTAGATTTGGAATCAACTGGAGTAGGCACCTCTTTGCAGTTCGCCATCTTAGCCCTGTACACAATCTCTTCTGCATACTTACGCTGACATAAGAACATATTATTGGCAGACCTGGTCACTGATATCCTCAAAAAGTAACTCAGCTTTCCCAAATCAGTCATTGCAAATTCGGACTTGAGCAAGGCAATAATCTCATTTTTCAATCCGTCGGAGGAGGCAGTAAGAACAATATCATCCACGTAAAGTAATAAGTAAGCCGTGCTACTACCTCAATGAAAAATGAAAAGTGATGTATCACTCTTGCTGCATACAAACCCAATCTGCAAGATATACCTGGCAAAACGATCATACCACGCACGGGGGGCTTGCTTCAGGCCATATAGTGACTTACGGAGACGGCACACATAGTGAGGAACTGCTGGATGGGTGAACCCTGGTGGCTGATGCATGTAGACTGTCTCTGAACTTGTGACGAAATAGCCACATACAATGAATGACATTCACCCCCTCAGGTCTAGGTACTAGATCCCACGTGTGCTGTTTAGTTAAAGCATTGAATTCCTCATACATAGCCGCATTCCAATTAGGGTCTTGTTTGGCCAATTTTGGGTTCTTTGGAAGTGGAGAGATGGTTTGGGCAGACAAGTTGAAATGGACTTTGGGTTTGAAGATTCCATGCTTTGAACGAGTTTCCATTGGATGGGTAGGGACAGTGGGTGGCGGAGTGGTGTCTGAGATGGGGGGTAAAGTCGGATAAGGAGAGGGTGGGGGAGAAGCCGTCAGAGGTGCAACGGCTCCTGGATCGAGAGTCGCGGTGCTAGAAGGTTGACAGGCTTCTCTGAAGTTTGGGTGCCGCGGCTCTGACGACGAAACAGAGGATGTGAGTTGTTCGATTATGAGGGGAGAGATGGCAGACTCGTCAAGAAATGAGTAGTCCTATTTTTGGAATTTTGGAAGATTTGAAAACGGGAATGTGGTCTCGTCGAATGTGACGTGACGAGATATGTGGATCTGACGAGTCGACAAGTCATAGCATAGATAGCCCCTATGGTTCGACGGGAATCCTAGAAAGACACATGGAGTGGACCTAGGAGCAAGCTTGTGAGGGGCGGTGGAGCTAAGGTTGGGATAGCACAGACAACCAAAAATTCGTAGATGGTCATAAGAGGGGATTCTATGGTAGAGGATTTCGGTAGGGGTCATATTGTGAAGAGTGCTAGTAGGGAGAATATTTAGAGTGCATTCTGACATTTTAGCAGCATAGACCCAGAAGGGTGGAGGGAGGGAGGCATGAATCAATAGGGTGCGAATCATATTGTTAATGGTGAGGATGATTCTTTCACTTTACCGTTTTGTGGTGAGGTGTGAGGGCGGGGAGAAGCGAAAGACCATGCCATTATTGGTACAAAAGTGGTGAAACATAGAGTTATTGAATTCACGACCATTATCGCACTGAAATGATTTTATGCCTTTTCCAAATTGTGTTTGAATGAAATTGCGAAACTCAAGAAATTTGACAAACACTTCCGATTTAAATTTAAGAGGGTATAACCAAACGTAGTGTGAAAAATCATCAAGCAACACAAGATAGTATTTATGACCGAGAGAACTAGGGATAGGAGATGTCCATAAATCGGCATGTATGATATCAAAAGGAGCAAATGTAACACTAGTAGATGATTTAAACGGAAGACGAATATGTTTGCCTAAAGAGCAAGAAACACAATTTTGGGCAAGTTTCCCATTACAAGCAATGAAATTGTTGCCTCTAAGAAAATTAAAAACTGGGACTCCTGGATGACCAAGCCTATTATGCCAGGTTGAAGAAGAAACAGCCGCTAGAGTGACGGGAGAGCAAGATCTAGCAGCGGAGGTGGAAGTGAATGGATAGAGATCCCCCATGCTATTGCATCTCGTAAGAGGTGTCCCCGTATGAAGATCCTTTACAGTAAAACCAAAAGGGTCAAAATCCACGAGAGACGGGGTTATTACGAGTAAATTAGCGGACGATATGAGGTTCTTAATCATGTGTGGGGCATATAGGGTGTTTTTGAGGGAGAAGGGTGGATGAGGAGGTTGTGTGTATGAGGTACCATAACCCTTAACTGGAATGTGTTGTCCACTACCAACTGTAACATATTGAGGATGCTTTAAACAAAACAGTTTAGGAATAGTACCTGCAGACTGGGTGACGTGAGATGTGGCGCCTGAGTCCATGTACCATGTATTGTCAGGTTGTTGCATAGATAGGGTGCTGAACGCCTGACCCAACTCAGTGGGTGTCATGCCGGAAGAGGGGCTGCGGGACCGACCTTGCATGAAGTGGGCTGCTTTGTGGGGGCCGGAGCGGGGCCTAACAAACCGGGGTAAGAATACGGATTGTATGGGCTGCCGGTGCTGGAATGGACTTGGCGCCGCGGCTCGAACTTGGGGTGCCGCGGCTCTCTGTTGTGGGGCGCTGCGGCACTAGACGAACTGCTGAGGAGTCGCGGCGCAGTTGTTCTGCGATCTCTGTTGCTGTTGGTTCTGTTGACCGTGACCCTTGCCACGACCACGGCCTCCTCTACCGCCGCGGCCTTTTCCACCCTTGCCGCCACGGCCCTGCCGCTGTTGGGAGTTGTCTGGTGGCGTCTGATCTTGGGGTTGCGTGTCGACGGCTAACACCTACTGGGCGTGCTCATCCTGCTTAGCACGACGGGTTTCTTCGAGCAACAATTGTGAGCGAGCTTTGTTAAAACTCGGTAGCGGATCTGCCTGTTGAATAATGGTGGCCAAAGTATCATATTCGCCCTTAGTAAGGCCAGAAATCATTTGTAGCACCATTTTATCATCAGTGACCGGCGTGCCGATGTTGGAGAGTTGATCCGCTAGAAGTTTAAGCTGCTTGCAGTACTCAGAGACATTGGAGAAGTTTTCAAGACGTGTTTTGTTGAATTGTTCTTCCAAATACACGGCACGAGTGTGCTTGTTGTCCTGAAAAATTTCCTCCAAACGATTCCACAAGTCAAGGGCTGTGGAGTCAGATTTCATGATAGTAAGGAGCAAATCCTGAGAGATACTACCATATATCCATTGTTTGACGCCGGCGTCGAGACTAGGGATGGCAACGGATAGGATCTGGACCGGATCCTACTAGATCCAGATCCAGATCCGTTTTTCATACCTGAATCCAGATCCGGATCCAGATCCAGCGGATCCATAAAAATCATATCCGGATCCATCGGATCCGCCGGATCCACCGGATCCGCCGGATCCACGGATCGGATCTGGATCCACATGTAAAAAAATTTACCTTGCTAAAAATGTAACCTTGCTAAAAAAAAAATTTGAACTGACAAACGATTTTTACTTAAGTAACGTTTACTGTTTTTCAATTTTGAAATGTGCATATGAGATATTTTGTTCGTTGTCTCATTTTGATTGTGAGCTATTAATTAAAAATGTTGGACAATGACAATAGTTGTGGAAATGCTGACTAGTATTTCCACAATGCAGAACTTGCATGTGCTTGGAATCTTCATAAATGAAGTGAATATAATTTTAACTACTTGTCTATGGAGATGTTAGTCATTCACTAATATAACATTGATTTTATTATCGAAGTTACCTCTTTATTTTTGAGTTAACGCGGGAATAAATTAAACTTGTTTTGAGAATTAATCTTGCAAGGATGTGCTTAGCAATTTTAAGAAAATACTTATAAAATTACATTCTAGGTTATGAATATATTTAATAAAAAATGGATCCACGGGTCGGATCTGGACCGGATACGGATCTCAAATACAAGATCCAAATCCAGATCCGATCCGTCAGAAACGGATCCGGGTCCGATCCGGATCCGTCGGGTCCAAAATTTGAAGATCCATATCCTATAAAACGGATCTGGATACACCGGATCCGGACCGGGTCCAGGATCCATTGCCATCTCTAGTCGAGACGATGCCAGATAGAATCATCAACCTCCGTTGGGCGCGGAATAGTGTCATCAATATGGTCAAGCACGTTATAGAGACATGCATGATTGCGAAAAAGTTCAACCCGGGAGAATACTTGGTTGTTTTCTTGATCAAGAATAATGGGAATATAGTTCTTGATGTTGGAAACAGTAAGGGCGGGATGAAACGGGGGTGATGACTTTGTGGTGGGATTTGTGGAGGTAGATTCGTCAGAAAGTGTGGAAGAATCAGGGATAGCCATTTAGAGAAGAGAAGAAAGGAAGAACAAAACCCGA
Source organism: Anisodus tanguticus (assembly GCA_034509755.1). Taxonomy (NCBI): domain Eukaryota; kingdom Viridiplantae; phylum Streptophyta; class Magnoliopsida; order Solanales; family Solanaceae; genus Anisodus; species Anisodus tanguticus. The sequence continues at coordinate 55,718,032 of CM067545.1, forward strand.
AAAACAAGAAGAAAATCCGGGAGGGCCGCAGCGTAGGAGAGGCAGCCGGCGGCTGTGGAAGAGAAAGGTTTTTAGGGTTTTGTTTATTTGGCTCTTGATACCATGTAAGATGATATTAATCTCCCTTGAGGAGTCTTTCATTAATATCAAGGTATATATAGAGTACAATATTCATCCCTTATACAATAGGAATCCTAAGCCTATACAAAAGAGGAATCCTAGTCTTACCATAATTATATTTACACAATATATGAAAATATTCTAATTATGGGTAGGGAATATATTTACACGTTTACACTAAACACTTTCAGCTCAAATTCTGAAGAAGTTTTTGTGGATCTTCTCAAGGGCCTATTACGTAAATAAGTTAATTATAACATAAAATATATTTCCTCCTTCAATTATACACATCAATCTCAATTGGAAAATGACTAAGATTTTACCGTCTATTAAGAATAAAGATAAAAAATGGTTCGCTACATAAGGGATAGTCGAGTGTCAATCACGGATCCTTGGAGATTTGGACCGTAACAAAATATCCCTTCCTAGTCATGTGAGGATGCCATAACCTTACATTGGTTAGGCTAAGTATATCATGAGCTATTGTCTCTTTTTATGATTATAATCTGTTGTATTTCAATTATAAACACTAGTTTAGGAGATTTATGCATGTGTTTCTCCTCAGTGGAAGCAAATTTGTAATAATTACGGTTCATGTCACTGGTCATTGGGAATACTCACAAAACATATGAAAACCCTTTGTCCACACCTAGATATTCTTTAAGAGATGCAGAACGATTTTCTCTATTGTAAATCCTACCATCACATTAATGTGAAAAATCGTCGTTCATTCAACACTCATAATGGTTTACTTATACATAATTATATGGCTAGGTTTAGGAGAAGAATAAAATAATAGGCTAACGAGCTAATTAGCACCCTTATGAGTAGGCTCAACTCAATGAATATTCCCAACATAATCAATTATAACCATTTGATTTTCCAATTCTTGGAGTTGAATTAGGCAATCATCCTAAGTTGAAGCCTTGAATAGAACCAAGAGGGAACTTGAAGTTCGTCAAAGTTGACAAGAAGTTGGACCAGCAGAATGGTCCGGTCTAGTTTTGTATCATTCTAAGACGGCAATATTCTTTTGAAGTCCAAATTTGGTTAAACTTTATTGTAAAAAAATATTGCAAAATGCAAAAAGTATGCACGTGAACCCCTTTTTGTTAGTTTACAAGAAATTTCCTAATGTTTCTTGTTCTTCAAAAAGACAAGCTTATGAAGCTAAAAATAGAAGATAGACATATAGTCTCCATCATGTCATATATATTCCAATCTAGAGTTTATTAAATTAATCTTCAAAATTGATAGGCACCAAGTACTTTAATTTCTTTCTCGAAGGTCCTAATTGTAGCATAAAGTCTTCAAAGCGCACGTGTATACCTCTAGTTTATTGATCACGTATTTAATTAAATATTATATTGTTGTGCCGTTAATGAAAAAGCAATTTTAAGTCTAAAATAACATTAGAGACAAATTTAATTTAATAAATGAAAGAAGGACATTTTTTATCCAATAGGTAAAAGATAAGGAAAATTTAATTCAGTGGACGAAAAAAAAAACATTTTCAAACATTTCTAATACGCTAAAACAATTTGTGACCCTTTCTTGTATTCAATAAACGAAGATAAAGGGCACAACAATAAAGAAATAATACTATACAAGGATGACTTTGATATTCTAAAAAATGTTCTACAAATATTTTCTATGATTAAATTGGGAAAATTCTACAGTTTGATTAGCTTAGCGTAGTTGGAAGTGTTGTCCCAATGGAAAATCATTAATACCAAATAGGAAGAGTATGCCATTAAAATTATCTTACTTTGCTTCCTACTTAGTATCACTGTTTTAAAAGATGGGCACGTAAGGCGAGTCATTTTATATATGCCTCGCCGAGGCATTTTATATGTCTCGGCGAGGTGTAATCCCCGAGGCATGGGATGTAAGCCTCATAGATATTTAATTTTTAATATTTTATAAAATAATATAATCACAATAAATATTTTTAAATAGGTAAAATTACATAAAAATAAAAGAAAACTGTAAATAAATGAAATATATATAGATGTGTTTGATCCTCACAAAAAACTAATCAAAGCAATTCATAATACGCCACTTACAACTTGTAATTATATATAACATAATTTTACAAGTATAAACAATACAATGAAATAAAAGTTACTATGAAATGCAAATCAACTCTAAAATATTAACTTTTAACAATGAAAAATTCACAATTTCTTTAAAAAATATTACTATCATAGTATTCATTGTATCTCCCTATAAGCAAATAATCAATAAACTTTATTAGTATTATAATTAAAATGTTACTCCTTCACGAATAAAAATAAAATTACTTTCAAATAGCAAAAAAATAAAATATGATCCCAGATCCTCTTCCTCTTTTCTCTAGATTCTCTTCCTCGCTCCACTTACAGATTCTCCCACCTCAATCGATTCTTAATCTCTTTTTGTAGCCATTTTTTTCCTTGTTGAGAAAATACATCAGCGAAATACAACCGATCACCCACTGCTCCTCGGCAGCAGCCTCCACACCGGCTGCCACTACTTCGCCGATGGCGTTTTTCGGCAGTCTCCGGTGGTCCTCCCCCTTTTCCCTTTTTTTCTTCTCTTACACTTTTTTGCAGGTACCACCAGATCTGCCACAATGTACATCCGGGTTCAATCTCTCCATTCTTCCACCTAGCATCCGGGTACAAAAGTTTTTCGGCAGCGAACAATGGTTTTCAATAGGAAACAATGATTTTAGGCAGTGAACAGTGTTTTTCAGCGTGTGAACATGTTTTATCAGCCTGGAGTTGGTACCTCCAGTTGCATGTACTCAATATTTGTTCTTATCCTCGTAGTTAAATTTTTGCATGTTGCGTTTTATTGAATCTTGACTTTACATTCTTGCCTTTTTTTTCTTTTGTTTTATCATTCTAGTTTGTAGTAGCCTAACTTACCTCCAGATTCTTGCTAAGTTGTGATTTAGTATTGGTTCCCGTGTGTATTAGCGTTAACCTTTGATTAGTATTTTTTCGCTCTAGTGGCTTTGGTGAATGATGGTAAACTAGGGTCATGTTCTCGGTTGAGGACGGGGGCGAGGGTTAAGGGGTAAGTGGGGTAAGAGAGATGCTAGGCTGAGAATAGGGTCTTGAAACATTGAGACTTTAATGGGGAAGTCTATAGATCTAGTTAAGATTCTTAAGAATAGGGTCTTATCCCTATTTAAATTATTAATTATGGAACGTATAGTACTTTTTACGTAGTTTCTAAATATGTAAAAAAAATTTAAAATATTTAAAGATTTTATGTTCTAACACACTGTCAAAATTAGAAAATTTTACTCTCAAAAAGCGAAAAGTGTCAATCTTTTCGGGAAGAAGGAAGTAATTTAATTTGTTAGTATACCAAGTTGCTTAACTTATTTAGTGAATAACACATAAACATGCCCTTTAACTTGGCGCGAGTTGGCAACTATGACCTCAAATTTTATCAGTGCACAAGTAGGCACTTAAACTTGCCAAAAGTCGAACAAGCATACACACACGTCTTACATGGCAAACTGAGTGAGATACACTCGAAAACAGGAGAGTTGATGCTCAATATCGCATGTATATACTTGTTCGACTTTTGGCAAGTTTAAGTGTCTACTTGTGCACTAGCAAAGTTTGAGGTCAAAGTTGTCAGCTCACGCCAAGTTAAAGGACATGTTTATGTATTTTTCTTTAATTTACCTTTTTCATTTTTATTTTTTTATGTCCAATCTACGTGTAAATTAGTTGACAGTCTCTGATTGGGCATTAATCCACGTGGGAGCAATTGCACTTCATGCTAGTGACCTGTCAGAAATTTGTGTATGCATGTTCGACTTTTGACAAGTTTAAATGACTACTTGTGTACTAGCAAAGTTTGAGGTCATAGTTGTCTGGTCGCGCAAGTTAAAGGGCTTGTTTGTGTATTCAAAATATACTTTAAGTGATGGTTTACGTAAAAATTATTTTAAATGAATAGACTTAAAACCCCATATGCAGCCAAAATATGATATCCTAAACTATAAAAAAATACCCTCTCCATTTATTTTTACTTATTCATTAAGCTAAAAACAAATTTTTAATTTTACTTGTTCTCTTTAATATATTTTGAAAAAGTTATTTTGTTTTATTTTTATCATTGATTATTCATTTCTCAAAGTATTTCTCAAATTTATTGAAATTATACATAAATTAATATAACTATTATGAAAAATAGACTTTCATTTATTATTTTTTCAAAAAACAATATAACGTAGATTATGAATAAGTAAAAATAAACGAAAAGAGAAGTATTTAAAAGATATCGGATCTGTCTTTGGTTTGTGTGCAATCTTGTGCAGATAAATTATGACATCCATGACTATTGGAAATATTGTAGATATCGAATTTGATCTTTGGTTCGTGTGCAAACTTATGCAGAAATATGACATCCTTGACTATATAACAAAGTTGCAATTTTGACAATTGTATTTGTATTACAAAAAAAATCATATGTATATTAAATAATATAAGAGGCACAAAAACAGTATTGAGATATTTTTATTACACTATCTTGTTTAATTATTGAGTTTTTTTATATATATGTTATTTTTTAAATTAAGTGCCAAAAAAAAAAAAAAAACGCCCGGATCCCGATCCCGATCCCGCCCCAACCCGATTCCGATGGGATCGGGATCAGGACGGGACTTCAGCAAATCCCGCCTATCCCGATCCCGCCTGACCCGATCCCCCCCTTCCTCCCGTCCCGCCCCGACCCGATCCGACCGTCCCGAGATCGGCCCACTGGCCACCCACACTTTGAAGTAGATGGTGGTAGATAAAGAATTATTAGGGGAGCACTAAAATGCAACTTTGATCGGATACGGGTATCAAATCCCTGCGCTAAGATGTCCAACAGATTCCTAGGCCTTGACGAATGACCGGCCACCTTTTACGTTAGAAGAGGAAGGAAAATTCAGGATGACGACTTTCAAAATTCTGGAGTACCTCTTCATTTAGTATCAGACGATTCGTTAGACTACTCTATTGATTTTAGTTTGGTCCTAATTTTGGTTTATTTTGTTACTAAAAATGGTAACGGTAGACTGACAGATCAACTCTAAGGCATGAGTGCCTAGGTTGTAGTTGTGAGAGTCGCGAAAGGCATGGCAAGAGAGCGAGTTCGACTCTCTTCCACCCGATTTGAACTGAACCTCGTTCTAGTGAGGTTTTTCTTCCTCACTCTCGTATATGTTAACTTGGTTTGTTCCATTCCTGAAATTGCAGTCCGTCTCGCTACCTCTTTAGTTGCCACCTTATACTCACCTCCTTTTCAGGGAGAGCTAATGCTTGTTGGGTATTTTCGCGACCTGACACTTGGACACCGGGAAGCTAGCCCCTTAAGGTACTAGTCCATAACGATCAAAGTCGAAGCGTGAGCCTATTAGTGAAGCAAATGAATAGCCATCGTTGTTAAGAACAACTGGATATATTGTTTTATGTCCCTCGATGACTTGATTGGGACATTCTTGTTTTACATCTTTTCTAAATCGGCAATGTCCCTTCTATCTATTAACAATGGAGTTATGGATTCAAATCCGAATATGTAGAATCTATTGGGGAATCCCCATCCGCAATGCTTCCCGACTTTCTCGGAGATCAAATACATCACGAAGAGTTGTGAAGATCTACAGAAGTACCAAAGGTGAATGGGGGTGGGGCATACCAAAATAATCCGGGCGCAAATTAAAGACATAGATTCATAGGGTGTACGCCCTAAAATTCGGGGTGTAAGTTTCAGGAGCGAAAGTGTAAGCCTCGGGCGTTGTTTTTTTTTTAATTAAAAGTATTTTTGCTATAGATTATAATTTGTGTTATTGGTATAATGATAATTATACTTTATGTTATCATGTTGTAGTGATTTTTCCTAAAATATATAAATAACACTGCCATAAATATATTTTTTAATGTTTATGTCTTAAATTGATGAAATAGAGATTTCATAGCACTATGTTGTTGAAGCAATTTTTTCATATTTTGTTATTTCTATTACACTTTTCATCCTTCTCTTTCTTTGAAATATATAAATAAAAATTAGTGTAAATATTAATTGAGGGTGGAAAGAACTAATAGATGTGGAGATTAATGACGTAGTGGATGAAGATTTTATTTTAAATATTATCTAGGCTATTATGGAATATCATTTTTTGTGTTGTTACTTTTCTCATATAATAATTATAATATTTTTTTAAATTATTAATGATTTATTTGAATTTATTTGCAGAATTTTTTTAAAAAATTACTTTTTAATTATTTTTTAGTATTAAAATTATAAAATTGAAGATAAATGATACATACGCTCCGTAAATCCATGAGACTTACGCCTCATGTCTTGGGGCTTACGCCTCGCCCCGTGCTGCGCCAAACGTCTCGCCTCGCGCCCCAACTTATTAAAACTAGGGGTGGCAAGTGGGCCTGAGCGGGTCCCGATGGGACTAGGGGAAGTGTCGGGATCGGGTCTCCGATGGGACAGGCGGGCTTGGATTAGCAGGACAGGCATGTCCCATCTCATTCCACATCCCGTCGGAAAGGGGACCGGTGTTTGGGGGACAGGGAGAGGTCAGGTCAGGATCGGGATTTCGGTTTCTTAACACTTAATTATAAAAAATAATATATATAAACACTTCAATAATTGAATAAGATAGTGTAATAAAAATATATCAAGGCTATTTTTGTGCCTCTTAAATTATTTAATAGAAATATAATTTTTTGTAATACAATTTCAAAATTTCAACTTTGTGGTGTTGTTCAAAAATTGCAAATCACATAGAAAAATTGTAATTAAAAAAATTACATAGTTAACCATACTTTTTCTAATTTTCTCACAATGTCTTGAGGATCTTCGGTTGGAGTTGGAAGTTGTTGGTCAAATTGTTCGACGTCGCTTCCTGTTCCCTCAGACAAGATTTCGTTGTAGTTGTAGTCTTCTTCTTCGTTGATCTCCAGTTGACCGCACCTTCTACTCTCTGCTCGAATCCAATCTCTGAATAGAACTGCAATCTCCAATGTGTCTCCCCCCCCCCCATTGAATGTATGTGCTCTCCTATTTGAAATCTTCCCGCAGAAAAAGCGCTTTCAGACGTTGTTGATGACGCTTGAATGTTCACCACATCTCGAACCATCTTTGATAGAGTAAAAAATGTCTTCTTATTCTCCATCCCGTATTTCAGCAAGTCTTCATGTCCTTCATCATTGACAATTAATTCGTACGGCACAACACCCTGCAAAACATAAACATCAAATTCGCTAACTTATGCAGAAGTTGAACCACTAAACATTTTATTTCTAAGGTCTTGAATACTAGCAGCAGAAACCGCATATTTTTTATAAGGTTGCAGCGAAGTAGTAGAAGATGGTACATAAGTCGGTTGATTATTTGCACTTTGTTGTTGGTAATACATATATATATTTTTGCATTCAGTGTGTATGCTAGACGTAACTTCTTCTTTAATTGGTTCGTGAATTGGTTCTTCATTTGGACTTGGAGGTGGAAGTACTGTTATACAATCATAAATCGTTTCAACAAGTGTTTTACAACGTCTACTTTAATAGTCAGATTTAATACAACACGAATAATATAAATAGTGGAATAGGAAAAAAAATTAAATTTTTTAAACATTTTTTCAATAGATGCCTTATAAGTTTGTTTTTCCATATATTCATTAAGTAACAAAAATATTAGAGTTATATAAAATAACATTGTTAAAATAGTAGGATAATAAATACCAGAAAATTCTTTAGTAGCTTGAAAAAATTTCTCTAAAAATCCAATAAGTTCTAAAAGAAATTCTCAATCATTATCTACAAGCATATCCCTTGGATTTTTATTATGGGCATTAAATAATAAAGTTATAGGTCTTCTATAATCGTAATCAACAAGTAGTTGTTCATATAGAGAATTTCACCTAGTCGCTACTTCTTCAGGAATTTTTCTATAAGGTAAATCACAATCGTGACAAGTTTTTTTAAACTCTTTGCATCTTTGTATTTTTTTACCGTTAAAAATAAAGTTTATAGCAAATTGTATTTTATCAAGAATGTTTTCAAAAAGTTTTAGGTCATCCTTTACAACTACGTTATAAATATGACACGCACATCTTATATGAAAATTATCAGAAAAACATTGAGTTAATCGAACTTTTAAAAGTCTTATAGCATAATCATTAGAAATAGCATTATCTAATGTAATAGTCATAATTTTATCAACTATTCCTTAATAATCACAAATTTCATGAATATTTTGTGCAATAAAAGTTCCAGTGTGCCTATCATCAACATATCTATATGCTAAAATATGTTTTTATGTAGACCAATTATGATCTATCCAATGACATGTTACAGTTAAATAATCATTACCGTTAGTACTACGGCCTATGTCAGAAGTGATAGCCACTTTGCCATTAAAATGATACAATGCATAACGTAAATATTGTTGATATTCATGCGCAAATTTAGAAACATCTCTTCTAACAGTTGATCTAGCAAAACTGTTAAAAGCATGATTATATGTTTCTCGAATGTAATGAATAAAACTAGGAGAGGAAGGAAATGAAAAAGGCAAACCCTCCACCGCAACTAATTTTGCCATATTTTTCCTATCTTTGTTTTTATCATATTTAGGACCAAAAATTCCCCCCATCGTCGAGTTAATTTGACCCTGTACTTGGTCGGGGACATCATGTGAACCTTGTCCCGAGTCAGCTGGCACACCAGATTTTTAGCTTGGTATTGATTCCACCTAGTTGTGTGCTCGCTTTGTACATGTCTCAATAAACCTCCCGTCCCACCTTGACCTTTTTCGGTTTTAAATTTATAAATATTTTTACAAATTTTACATCTAACTACTTGATTCTCTTGGTCCCTATCAAAAAAATCTCATGTAGCTGATTTTAATTTTCATTGTGTGGAGCCTCAACTCATACTAGGGGGAATACAGTTTCAGTTTGAGGCTGAGACTTGTCTGAGGTTGAGGTTGAGGTGCACTAGTGGGTGTGTCATCTACATTATCGTCAATATTAAAGACTGGTTCAGATGCAGAATATGCCTCATCATCTAATGGTATATCATTAAAAAAATAGTTTCATCTACATGAGTGAAATCAATCAAATCATCGTGACTAGGAATATGATTACTAGAAGAAGTACCCTTACCCTTATTACCCCTACTAGAAGAAGCACCCTTACCCTTATTACCCTACTAGAAGAAGCACTCTTACCCTTACCATTAATCACACGTCCAAGGTGTTCCATTATAATTATGCATAATAAATAATTAAAGTAAATGAAATTAAGTTCGATAATTAAAATTAAGTAACAATAATAATTTAAAGAATGAACGAAGGTACCAAACGCCGAAGTAACGTCGACGTGCAATCGAGGTTGAAAATTGAAACTTTGCTCGATGGATGATCATCAAGCTAGTTGCCAACTTCACTCCCAATTTTTGAACTTTGATATAAATGAGCAAAAAAAATATAATATTTAGTAGGCAATGTAGAATTGTAGAGAGATAAAATTGAGAGATTAGAGAGATGGTATGAAATTTTGTGAGAAAAACGAAGAGGAAAATGAGGTATTTATAGTTGAGAAATAGAGTTAAAGTGTAAATATATTAACTTAGGGGTTAAAATAAATATTAAGGGGGTAGGGGGTTTATGGGGGGGGGGGGGGGGAATGGCCGTTATAGCCGTTGCACAATGACAAAAATCAAAATTTGATCGTTGCAACGGTTATTTTTGCAAAGGGGAGGGGGGTGGCGGGGCGGGACGAGCCCAGGTCCCGTCCCGAGTTCGAACCCCGACTCCATTTTTTTATTTTTTATTTTAGGATCAGGGCAGGGCGGATATCGGGACGGACCGGGTTGGGATCGGGCCGACCCGGCCCACTGACCATCCTTACTTAAAACACCGATCATATCCTAATGCTCGCGTATATCTGAACCAAAAAGCATTTACTTATTAGACGGCCCTATATTTTATTAGGAGTAAAGAAGTTTTCAGTTGTATTCTACTCTTTAAGCAACCTAGTTACTCCTATTATTTTTCTAATATATTAGTTTCTTTATCTTAACTTATATGCATCTCTTTTCATTTTGAAGGTTTTATATATTTAATACACAAATGAATTTAAGATTTAAAATTTAGCATTTCAGAAATATGAGATGTCGGTTTTGAAAATATTAGACTCGGTATCTTTATCCATGCATTCTCCCGTGATGAAATTAACTTCACAAGATGCTTTTCGAATTCTGTGATACATCAAAACTTTAAGGAAAGAAATTGGTTTTTGTGAATGTCAACCCCTCTTAAATTGTCTTGTCACATTACTAGAAAGTAGGTCACAACACATGAATGGTTGATCAAACATAAGAGGGGGTGAGAGAAATGACTAAAAGATTGTAGCGTAAATAAGTTAAGAACTTAAATCATATACTTTTTGCACTGTAATGAAATTTTATTCTAATCACTACTGTACTTATTAAATAAATTTACCTGTAATTACTTTTGAAGTGATATGTCGTGTTAATAGTTGTACACTCAGGGTCTGTTTGGTGCAGAGGAGAACATTTCCAGAAAATATTTTTTATTTTTAAGTATGTTTTATTAATCAAAAATATTTTATCTAAAAAAATAAGTTCTTTAAAAATTAAAAAAATAATTTTCTGTAGGAGTAAGGAAAATAAATTTCATAAATGACATTTCATGCTAATTGTTTTCTCCACCCTCAACATCCCGCCTCATTTTCGCCCCCACTCCATCCTCATAGTATCTGCATAAATTATATTTAAATATTTTTGAGATAATATTCTTTACTTACCAAACATAAAAAAATAATTTAAAATACTTATTTTCAGAAAAAACATTTTCATTCGTACTAAACTCGAATCCTCAGGGGTCGTTAGGTTGTTGGTTAGGAAGAGAGTTATTGTAACGCCCCAAATCATGGTCTGGACGAAACACGACACTCGGTGCATGACTGCATGTGACTGAGCGAACCAATGACTTGCATCATCATGTGCATCAAAATATACACTAATAATGGTTTAAAATATGTAAAACATAATACGGAAAATACATGCTGAGAATATGATTGCGGAAATATCTGAATAAAACATAATAGTCTGAAAGTAATACTGACATGACATGCTAACTAGTGTAGTCTATGAAACCTCTGGAACATGAGTCCATGAGTCTGACTGCAAAACTGTTTACTAGGACAAGACTTTGGCATACATCCGCTATAATGCCTAATCATAAAAGTAACTAGACTGACACCCCGGATGAGATGGGGCTCACCAAATAGTTGATACTGAAGCAATCTTACTGAGCAGATTCATCTCCATGAAACTCATCACATGCACCACGAAGTACATGCCTCATGCAAAAAAGGACGTTAGTACATTTGAATTGTATTGTATGTAAAGCAACTAAAGCAAATAAGCAGGCACATGAAATAATAGAACATAAAACTGAAACTATAACATGAGCATGATCTGGTATGAGTATAAAACATGTGTAAAATCTATAAAGTTGTGTATCTGTATATTTATGGGGAGAGTAGTAGCATAACCGACAACATGAAACACTACGTGGGTACGTGGAGGTTGGTACCTGGCCCGACCAGCAGAGCAATTTCATACCTTGTAGGGGTATGAGACATGAACATGACATGAAAAGATCCAATCTGCAATATGAATGTATCGTCCTCTGGCGGAGCGACCCTTATCCTACAGAGGCATACGTAGTTTCAGGTTGTCTGAGCCTTCTCAGTAAACTATGCAACTCCCAAAATATGTACTTGAAAATAGTGGCTTGTAAGCTTATGGGTTTCATGAAAGCAACTTGTAAAGCATGATTTGAAATCATAATTTAGAATGTGAAATAGATATATCATATAACTTGTATAAATCATGAAAAGCATGTAAATTTCGTGACTGAATAACATTGATCATAACTTATAATTTAGGAACTCATGGAATTCAAACATGTGTTCATGGATTACGGACAGGTTCATGACAATCATAATGACATATCATGAATACAATAACAAACCATAATAGAGGCATGATATATATATATATATATATATATATATATATATATAGTAAGTATTACATGTGATTAGTGTTATCATGATAATAGAGTTAAAACCTTAATTTATGAAATTTCATGGTTTCATGGAATAACGTGGTGTGGGGAAGAATAATGATGTTCCCACATGTGGATAGAAGCTCTACATACCTTGTTCGCTCCTAGTCTTGTATTAAAAATCTGAACTTGAAAGGATAATCCCAAAGCTTGAACCTTGAAACCTTAGGATTGATTTATCTTGAAAATCCTAGGTTAGAAATAGTGAATTTCTCTTAGGAATTGTTTATACTTGATTAGAATCGCGTGGAAATGCATGGAAATAACTTACCTTGATGTAGGAGAAGGTTGGGAAGAGAGAACCTTCGTTCTAGGGCTTGAGAATATGAAAAACTAATTTTGAAACTAAGTCTGCGTATTTATACTATTCAATCCGTCGGGGCTTTTATGGTTGAAATCAACGGACCGTCAAATTTTCTACGGTCTGGGTCTGGACCGTAGAATTTTATACGGTCCGTATAATTGGACCGTCTTGAAATAATATATTTCCAGTGATCTGTAAAAACTGGGGGACTTTGCTGGTTAAAAAGGACGGACTGTAACTTTTTATATGATCCGTATAATTTACTGTGTACAGTAAATTCCATAAGGAAATTGTACAGTCAAAATCGATGGGTTGTTAAATATTTACGATCCGTATAACCTGACGTAAAATTAAATCTGCATAACTGAAACTGGTTTTCAACTTAAACTCCCTATTTTGGTTTTCTAAACCCCTGAATCATAATCGTGGCTTAGTTTGAAGGTACGAGTTGTTACAGTTAATCATGTATTAAAACTAGCATAGCTAATATTATATTTGGTAGTAGTTTAGTTGCTTTGCAGAAAATTCAACACATCAAGTATAGTGTTTGGTACCACATAAATAAAGCAGGTGTAAGTCAATTTATGGAGTATTATTTTATGCAGGGTAGAAGATGGAATAATTAATTCCTACATAATTAAATCTTACATAACTAGTCTATGCATAACTAATCTCTGCATAAGTAAATCTTACATAATTAATTTTTGCATAGCTAGTCCCTGAATATTTAATACATATATAACTCTAACCAGCTACCTAACCACCCCTCATTAATGTATAAAACTTAAAGCTCAACAACTGTTTCCTCCGTCTCAATTTATGTGATATAGTTTGACTCAGCACAAAGTTTAAGAAATAAAGGAATTTTTTTGAATCTGATGGTCTAAAACAAGTCAAATATATTTGTGTGGTTATAGATCATTTGGTTAAGCGTAAAAAGGTAAATGTTAAAGTTAAATTATTGTCAAATAAGAAATTGTATCATTCCTTTTTAGACAGACTAAAAAGGAAAATGTATCACATAAATTGGGACATATAGAGTATTTATTGGATAGAATAGTAGCCATATGTGTGAAAATCAGAAAATGTTGGTTGGGTGTGAATCACAGATTAATTAGTTGGTTTCCATATATGATTACAATCCAAGAAAACTGGAGATTATTGATTCCTTTTGACTTAAAACTCTTTGCTAAGTTGCTACGCATTCATATTTTTCATTCAAATAACAATTTGGGCATTATTAATTCCTATCCATTAGTATGTGAATTTAAAAGAGTAATTTTGCTTTAATTGATGATGAATGGTAGTACTTGTTTTTTTTCTATGTAGTACGGGTGTTAACATGAGGTGACCCACCCAAAAAGTGATGAATGGGTGGCATCCATAAAAAGTGAGACTTCTCCCTATGGGTGGCAGTGGGGCAGGTTCGGGGTGGGGCGGGGCGGGTACTGGCGAGACGGGACATGGCGGGAATGGGAATTGGGTCGGGACCGGTCCTCTGGAGGGATCGGCTGTCCCGGATTGGCGGGGCGGGGTCGGGGCGGATCCGGGTTTTCTTTTTTTTTTTAGACACTTAATTTCAAAAAATCTGTGAATATAAACACTTAAATAATTTAACAAGATAGTGTAATAAAAGCATCCCAAGAATGTTTTTGTGCCTCTTATATTATTTAATAGAAATATGATTTTTTTGTAATACAATTTCAAAATTGCAACTTTGTGGTGTTGTTCAAAAGTTGCAAATCACATAGTAAAATTGCAATTTAAAAAAATTACATAGTTATAAACACCTTTTCTAATTTCTTCACAATGTCTTGTGGTTCTTCGGTTGGAATTGGAATTTGTGGTCAAATTGGTCGACGTCGCTTCTAGTTCTCTCGGATAAAATTTTGTTGTAGTTTAAATCATCTTCTTCGTTGATCTCTGATTGACCGCACCTTCTACGCTCTGCTCGTATCCAATATTTGAATAAAACTGCAATCTCCAAGCTGTCTCCCGCTAATGAGTGTCTGTGCTCTCCTATTTGAAATCTTCAAGCAGAAAAAGCGCTTTCAGACACTGTTGATGACGCTTGAATGTTCAACACATCTCGAGCCATCTTTGCAAGTATCGGAAATGTCTTCCCATTTTTCCTCCAGTATTTAAGCAAGTCTTCACGTCCTTCTTCATTGAGAACTGCTTGGTACGGTACAACACCTTGCAAAACAAAAACATCAAACTCGCTAACTTGATTAGCAGTGGTACCACTAAACATTCTATTTCTAAGGCTTTCAATACTAGCCGCATAAACAACATATCTTTTATGAGGTTGTATTGAAGAAGAAGAAGATGGTATAGAAGCTGGTTGGTTGCTAGCACTTTCTTGTTGGTAATGCATATATACTTTTTTGCATTCATCGTGTATGCTAGACAAAACTTCTTCTTTAGTTGGTTCCTTAGGTGATTGTCCATTTGGGTTTTTTGGAGTTTGAGGTGGAAGTACTGCTATACAATCATAAATAATTTCAATAAGTGCTTTACAACCGTCTATTTTAATAGTCGGATTTAATACAACACCAATAATATAAATAGTGGGAATAGGAAAAAAAATTAATTTGATAAATATTTTTTTAATAGGTGCCTTATAAGATGGTTTTTTCATATATTCACTAAGTAACAAAAATATTAGAGCTATATAATTTAACATAGTTGAAATAGTAGGATAATATATACCAGAAATTTTTTTAGTTGCTTGAAAAAATTTCTCTAAAAATCCAATAAGTTCTGAATTTTTTTTCCAATCATTATAAATAAGCATATCTGTTGGATTTCGATTATGAGTGTTAAAAAATAAAGTTATAGGTCTTCTATAATCGTAAGCAACAAGTAGTTGTTTATATAGAGAATTCCACCTAGTCGATACTTCTTCAGGATTTTTTCTAAAAGGTAATCCACAATCGTGAAAAGCTTTTTTATATTCTTTTTTTCTTTGTATTCTATTACTTCTAAAAATAAAGTTTATAGAAAATTGTACTTTATTAAGAATGTCTTCAAAAAGTGACAGACCATCCTTTACAACTAAGTTATAAATATGACACACACATTTTATATGAAATGATTAGAAAAAGATGGAGTTAATAGATCTTTTAAAAGTCTCACATCATAATTATTATAAGAAGCATTATCTAACGTAACGGTCATTATTTTATCAGTTATACCATAATAATCGCAAACTTGATGAATATTTTCTACAATAAAATTTCCAGTGTGTCTATCATCAATATATATATATATATATATATATATATGTTAAAATACGTTTTTGCATAGACCAATTATGATCTATCTAATGACATGTTATAGTTAAATAATCATTGTCGTTAGTACTACGGCCTATATCGGAAGTGATAGATACTTTGCCAGGAAAATGATATAATGCATAACGTAAATATTGTTGATATTCATTTGCAAATTTCAAAACGTCTCTTCTAATAGTTGATCTACAAAAATCGTTAAAAGCATGATTATACATTTCTCTAATGTAATGAATAAAACCAGGAGAGGAAGGAAATGAAAAAGGTAAACCCTCCACCGCAACTAATTTGGCTATTGCTTCCCTATCTTTGTGTTTATCGTATTTAGGACCTACAATTCCCCCGTCGTCGGGTTAATTTGACCTTGTACTTGATCTGGGACACTATGTGAACCTTGTCCCGACGGAGAGTGCATTGGTGCACCCGACTTTGTAGCCCCGTATTCATCCCATCTAGCTTTGTGAAAGCCTTGTACATGTCTCAATAAACCTCATGTCCCACCCTGATCTTTTCCCATTTTAAATTTATAAATATTTTTACAAAATTTACATCTAACTACTTGATTCTCTTGGTCCCTATTAAATAATCTCATGCAACTGAGGTGCACTAGTGAGTGTGTCATCTAGATTAGTAGGTGTGTCATCTAGATTATCTTCTAAATTAAAGTCTGGTTCAATTGCAGAATATATCTCATCATCTAATGGTATATCATTAAAAAAAGCAGTTTCATCTATATGAGTGTAATCAATCAAATCATCCTGTCTAGAAATACAATGACTAGAAGAAGTACCCCTTCCCTTGTTACCCCTACTAGAAGAAGCACACTTACCCTTACCCTTACCCATACCCATAATCGGATGTCTTAATCCTTCCATTTTAATTATGCAAATAAATAATTAAAGATAATGAAATTAAGTGTGATAATTAAAATTAAGTAACAATAATAATTTAAAGAAGGAACGAAGGTACCAAACGCCGATATAACGTCGACGTGTAATCGAGGTTGAAAATTGAAACTTTGCTCGATGGATGATCCTCAATCTAGTTGCCAACTTCAGTCCCAATTTTTTAACTTTGATACAATTATACAAATGAGCATATAAAATAAAATATTTAGTAGGCAATGTAATTATAGACTTGTAGAGAGATAGATTGAGAGAATGTACAAAGATTTGTGAGATAAAATAAAGATAAAATGAAGTATTTATAGTTGAAAATTGGGTTAAAGTGTAAATATACTAACTTAGGGGTTAAAATAAATATTACCGGGGTAGTGCGGGTTTATGGGGTGAGGGCCAAAAATGGTCGTTTGGACCGTTTCACAATGGTCAAAATCTAAATTTGGTCGTTGTTGCAACGGTTAGTTTTGCAAAGTGGGAGGGGGGGACCGGGATTGGGGCGGGACGGGACGGGCGGGACGAGCCTAGGTCCCGTCCCGATTTCGAGTCTCGACACCGTCAATTTTTTTAGAGGAATCGGGGCGGGGTCGGGATCGGATCGACCCGGCCCAATGGCCACCCTTACTTCTCCATGTGTTTTGCCGTGAACTTCAAATGTGACTTTGACTATTTTTCTTGTGTTCATATTTACGAAGTGGATCAACAATTAAAAAAATCAACAATTTCCTTTTTTTCTTTCAAAAGCAAAATCATTGGGTATGACTTATGAGCAACCCACTAACTTGATTAATCTATATTATCGTCACATAATTTAATATATGTTTTGATGTCTGATTAATCCTAATTTTTATCGCGTAAGGTCCATTAAAGGAAAAAAAATACTTCTTCTAAACAAAATTATTTATAGGACTCAAACCTGAAATCTCTAGGTAAGCGTAAAAGAAATTATATCCATTTCATTACAACAATTGATGATCGTCAAGTAAATTTACTAAGGAGGTAAAATATCTTTTTACAAAAAAATAGAAATTTTATTCCAAAAGCTTGAACTGAATCCTATGAATTAAGCATGCACGAATCTCATCCATCCAACTACATATCCATGCTGGTCTCGTTGGATCAACTAATTCTAATTTCCATTATTAATTTTTTATTTTTATTTATCATGTGTTAATTAAGTTTACAACTTAGCAAAAAGTTGTCGTGTTAGTTCTCTAACTACTGTCGACTTTTAATTTTTCTCCTTATCATATCAAATCCTTCACAACTTACTAAATTTAAGAGGAAAAGTTGTCCTTCTAATTCTTTATTATTGAAAAAAATGTAGCATGAAAAAAAATATGGTAAGGGCGGAGGAGTTTAACGAATGCACCATACCATTTTTTTTGTTTGGAAAATTCTTCAGAATGTACCATGTCGACCTACATATGCACTTGTACATATATATAAGATTATGGTGAGTTAAAGTATTAAAAAGGAGATTTAGATAGAAATAAATTATATGGCATGATATTATTTCAAAAGACTTATAATTCTTATAAGCGGTAAAAACCGGCATGATACATGACAAGATTTAGGTATGAAAGTCGAGGAAAGCAGTAGAGTTCCATACCGGGTGAAGTTGCTTCGAGGTAAGTCTGGGTATCAAGATAAGACCGTGTAGTGATTGAATCAGATGACATCGGATGGAGAACCGAGGGAGTCCAGCACTTATCCGTTCCGGATATAGCACCAGACGTTACTTCTTGCTTATTAAGTGACCATAATTGCCATTTAATTGAGGAATATTTCTCGCACATTAATGCTTTGTGTTCATAGCTATAGAAAGAGTCCAACCTTCATGTTGGAGGGGCATCTCATTCTCATTATTCACACTGGTACGATTTCATTCACTGCAATTGTAGTCATAAAGCTTTCATTGTTGGTTCGGAACCGAAGCAGTTAAGCTAAGGCCCGGAACAATTTTGTTGAAGGAGTTCATCTTGGTTTACGACATTACAGGCTATATTTCTTAGTTACTATTTTCATTTGCTTACTTATTGTTAACTGCTTATTACTTTTTATTCTAAATCGATCCACATATCCTTAAAACCACTAACAAATTCAACTGTACCTTTTTTGAGGTAAATAGTTTGGCGCCCACCGTGGGGCTAAGGATAATAGTAGTGATTTGTTCAAACTTAAACTTCACTTATTTCTTCTGAGATTTTGCCAAGACAGATCAATACTAAGTACTTACAAAATGGCTAGTGATATCCAAAGTTGAGGTTAGCAACCACAATGACAACAACAACGAAAACAATGGTGCTCACAATATCAATAACAACAATAGTGTTACGCCTGTTGATCCGATGACTGGAGAGCATAGGAATAACCCTGTGATTTCACCCCAGGGGTCTAGAAGGTCACGTGAAAAGACACCAGACGATGATGAAATAAATTAGGCTGGAATCTTTAACATGTTGAAAGAGCAACAAGAGGCTATACCTCAGTTGCAAAAGAAAAGCAACGGAGCAAGTACAACAGATGAGGCTCGTCCCGTCCACAACAAATATTCGGACTGAGAAGAGGATCGGGTTGATAAAAATGGCAATGTATCGGGGACTAATGAGTCTTCGGAGGTTTTGATATTGCTTCAAGCTTTGACCAAACGGATGGATACTAATGAAAAGAAGATCGAAACCTACAATTCATGGATGGACTAGATTTCTGAAGCGCCTCTAATCTTGAAGGGACCGGACAGAAAGAGATATATTCAGTTGTCGTTTCCACCAAGCGCGGCTCCGCAATTGATATAAAAAAGGTTCAAGACGATGGATCTTCCAAAGTATGATAAAACTACAGATCTTCAAGAGCACGTGATGTCGTACACATGTGCGGTGAAGGGAAATAACATGCACCTGGATGAGATTGAATCGGTGTTGTTGAAAAAATTTGGCAAAACGCTATCCAAATGAGCAATCACATGGTATTCTATGTTGCCTGAACACTCTATTAATTTATTTAAAATGCTTGCAGATACTTTTATAAAGGCGTATACCGGAGCACAGAAGGTCCAGACAAGAAAAGCAGACATATTCAAAATTGCTCAAAAAGATATGGAGTTGATGCGTGAGTTCGTGACAAGGTTTCAAAAAAAACAGATGCTCCTTCCTCCGGTACCTGATGAATAGGCATCTGAATATTTCAAAAAGGGGTTGAATCCTAGGAGCTCCAGTGCCTTGTTTAAATTAAAGGAGACCTTATTGGAATTCCCGACAGTAACATGGACAGACGTACATCATAGGTACGAGTCCAAAATTCGGGTGGAGGATGATCAACTCGAGTCCAAAATCTATGTCATTGAAGGCGAAATGAGGTACAACACACTATTTGACAGGCCTTGGATACATGACATAAAGATCGTACCTTTAATATTGCACATGATGTTAAAATTCACAACTCCGGAGGGAATTAAGACAATTTGAGGAGAGTAACCGGCAGCAAGAGAGATATTTGCGGTAGAGGAATCGGTAAAAGTGCCAAAAGAGGTGAAGGATGCGAGTAAAGACAAAGAAGTTAAATAGCAATCACAGGGTTCGGGTCCGTCGAGTCTAAAGATAGAAGAGGGAGAGAAGATAAATTACGAGGAAGAAGAGGATTACTATCGCGTCCCGAGGTCATTTGTGCTACCGAACGATTCAGATGCCACGAAGTCAACTATAGAAGAATTAGAGCAAGTCATCTTGTTTGTGCATCTGTCGGATAGAAATGTATACCTGGGCACTAGATTATCCCCGGAGCTCAGGCTTAAATTAATTTAATTTTTAAAGCTAACAACGATTCCTTTGCCTGGTCCCACTTAGACATGACAAGTTTTCCACTGTAGATTACGACTCACAAATTGAGTTTGGTCTCGAGCTTCCCCCCGGTAAAGCAAGAGAGGAGGCCAATAACCGACTTCAATAATAAGTTTGTCAAGGAGGATGTAACAACGCTTTTAAATATAGGTTCCATACTTGGAAAATGTGGCTGTCGTACCTAAAAAAGCAATAAATTGAAAATGTGCATAGATTTTAAAGATTTAAATAAAGCAAGCCCAAAAGATTCTTTTCCTTTGTCGAACATCGATCGAATGATTGATGCTACGGGGGGGGGGGAATGAGATGCTGAGTTGTCTTGATGCATACTCCGGATACAATCAAATTAGGATGAATCTGGATGATCAAGAGAAAACCTCTTTTATAATTAGGTATGGGACTTACTGCTATAACGTAATGTCATTTGATTTAAAAAAATGCTGGAGCAACATCTAAACGCCTAGTTAATTGCATGTTCGAGGAAAAAATAGGTAGCACAATGGATGTTTATATTGATGATATGTTAGTTAAGTCCCTGGAAGTAGATGAACATTTAAAACATTTGCAGGAAACATTTGGCATACTCTGAAAGTACAATATGAAGTTGAATCCTAAGAAATACACTTTGGAGTTGGGTCAGGCAAGTTTCTGGATTTCAAACTGAGGAATCAAAATCAATTCGAACAAGATCAAGGCTATTGAAGAAATTCCGGAGGTACTTGAAGATGTGAAGGTGATATAAAGACTCACCAGAAGAATAGCCGTACTATGTAGGTTTATCTCTCGGTCTTCGGAGAGAAGTCATCGATTCTTTTCTTTGTTAAAAAATAAGAATGACTTCGAGTGGACACCGAAGTGTTAGCATGCTCTGAGGGATTTGAAGAAGTACTTGTCTAGTCCGCCATTACTATATAAACCAAAGGTAGACGAGTAGTTGTTGTTGTATCTAGCGACGAACGAGGTAGCTATAAGTGCAGTTTTGGTTTGAGAAGAGAAAGGTACACAATTTCCTATTTACTATATGAGTAGAACACTAGCTAGTGTTGTGACTAGGTATCCTTATTTAGAAAAATTGGCATTAGCATTAATAACGACTGCTAGAAAATTGAGGTCATACTTTCAATGTTACCCTATATGTGTAGTAAAAACTTATCCTCTAAAGAATGTAATGCATAAACTGGAACTGTCCGGCAGGTTAGTCAAATGGGCGGTAGAAATTAGCGGGCATTACATAGAGTATAAACCAAGAACAACTATAAAGTCTCAAGTTTTAGCAGACTTCACAGCAAATTTTACACTCTGAATAATTCCCGAGGTGGAAAGAGAGCTTATATTAACCTTGGGGGCAATATCATAGGCATGGACCTTATACACGGACGGAGCTTCGAACGTGAAAAGGTCTGGACTCGGGGTAGTGCTTAAGATACCTGCGGAAGATATTATTAGGCAGTCAATAAGAATTGTAAAAATTGACTAACAATGAAGTCGAATATGAGGCTATGTTTGCAGGTTTAGAATTGGCAAGAAGTCTGGGAGCAGAGGCCATTGAAGCAAAATGTGACTCGCTTCTGGTTGTTAATCAAGTGCACGGTGTGTTCGAATTTAAAGAAGAAAGAATGCAAAAGTACTTAGAGAAAATGCAAGTGTTATTGAATCGGTTCAAATAATGGACCATGGAACACATTTCTCGAGAGCAAAATAATGAGGTGGATGCATAGGCGAATTTGGGATCTTCCGTGAAAGTATAAGAGTTTAACTCTGGTACCGTAGTGCAGTTGTTGAACTCTGCAAATGATGGTGTCCACACCGAGGTGAATACAACAAGCTTGACTTAGGACCGGTGCAATAAATATATCGATTATCTTTGAGATGAAAAGTTGCCTATGAATGCGAAGGAGTCAAGGGCTCTTCAAATGAAGGCGGCTATGTTTTGCTTGATCGATGTTCAGTTGTACCGAAGGTCCTTTTATGGTCCTTTAGCGAGATACTTAGGACCCGGGGAGACTGATTATGTGATGCACGAGGTTCACGAGCGGACTTGTGACAATCACTCAGGAGCAGAGTTGTTGGTCTGAAAACTGATTAGGATCGAATACTATTGGTCTCAGATGGAAGAAAATATAAAGAACTTTTTCCAGAAGTGTGATGATTGCCAAAGACACGTACTAATAATTCACCAAATGGCAGAATTAATGCATCTAATTTTGTCACCCTAACCATTCATGAAGTGAGGGATGAATATTGTGGGGCCACTCTCATGGGCACTCGGGAATGTACGCTTCATTTTGTTTATGACTGACTATTTTTCTAAATGGGTTGAAGCAAAGACATTCAAAAAGGTTAGAGAGAAGGAAGTCATTGATTTCATTTGAGATAACATTGTTTGCCGGTTCGGCATATCGACGGAGATTACTTGTGACAAAAGCAGTCAGTTCGTTGGGAAGAAAGTAAATAACTTTCTTGAAGGATTGAAAATCAAGAAGATAGTGTCGACTCCGTAACACTCGAGTGCAAATGGGCAAGCAGAGTCAACAAACAAAATAATAATTCAGAACCTGAGGAAAAGACTAAAAGATTCAAAAGGCAAGTGGAGAGAAATTTTACCTGAGGTGTTGTGGACGTACATAACAACACTGAAATCCAACACCAATGAAACACCATTCTCTTTGGTTTACGGTGCATAAGCACTAAGTGGTGGAAGTAGGTAAGCCGAGCTTAAGGTTTATCCTTGCAACCGAAGAATAAAACAACAAAGTTATGGCCATCAAGCTTGACTTAACGGATGAACACTGTGAGTTAGCATTGCTACGATTAGTGGCTCAAAGCAAAGGATGGGAAGATACTACAACTGGAGGACTAATCTTAGGCACTTTCAAGTAGGGGACTTGATTCTACGGAAAGTAACCTTCAACACCAAAAATCCCAACAAAGGGAAATTAGGCCCGAATTGGGAAGGTCCCTACAAAGTGTCAGGAATAACCGGTAAAGGCTCGTACCAGTTGGAAGATGAAAATGGTCAAAAGTTGCCAAACAACTGGAAATCACACACTTGAAGCAATTTTATTTCTAAGGTATGTGTTCGATTAATTATTTAAATTTTATTTATTTTGATGTTGCCAACTTTTGCAGGAAAAAAGAACTTTTGCAGGAAAAAAGTTGGAGTCAGCATGCAGAGACCAGAGAGTTAAAATTAGGTCTAAAAACATGTGTTGCACTTTTTTTTCCTTAGCATGATTTTTATCCCGAAAAAGGTTTTCCCAGCAAAGTTTTTAATGAGGCAACAATGTAAAGCGTGTTACTAAGTGGATGAAGATCGGACAAGAATATTGGGGACTGCCCGGTAGTAAAAGACAAATAGTGTTTAAGTTCTCATGCTTCGAACAAAAACACTAAGGGACTGTCATACCTTTGGATGCTCTAATCAATTTAATCGAGATAAGAATTCAAAGTTCAAAATTTGAAGTTTTTTTGCATTTTTTTACATCAGCATTTTTGTAAGGGTTAACGATAGAATAAATCTTGCCCAAGTAGTTATAATATTATGGAAAAGTCATGTAAAGGCAAAAATATGAATGAATCTAGCCCAGTGTTCATCCAAAGCGAAGCTGAAATGAAGCTGCACTTTGTTCATAGTTTGTCTCGAAAATTTACATTGGTGGTTCTTCTTTGCCGTTGTTACTTTGAATAGTTGGAAAAAATCTTCAGCCTTACGAGATAAATTTTTTAAGTCCTTAACTAGTAAATGTCATCATAAAAGCATCCGGAACGAATTAAGTAATGTTCTCAAAACATGTTTCTAAGGCACCGGATCAAATGGTTCTAGCCTATTCTTAAAAGACACACGAATTGTCTAAAAAGTTGGGAATTAGTAAAATACCAACATTCATGCCCGAAATGAATAAGAGACGTCTTATTCATAAGCATAAAAATAAGGTTCTCATACTTAGTCATTAAATGACCCAAAACCATAAGGATTCTGCCCGATATGAAGCAAACTAAAGTAAAGATTTGTGTTAAAAATTGATTAAGTTATTTTTAAGATCATGAGAACTTTCATCTGGGTCGACACAAACTAAGTGATGGTTTGTTTAAAGTAAAACTCCAAAATCGAAGACAATTAACCCGAATAGGGTTAAGTTGTTGAAAGCAAGAAATCAATAACGAATGCGAGAAGTTGGGAAAGTTGCTATTATAGCAAAAGATAATTTGATTTATATTACAAGGCCGGAAAAAGGCCAGAATAAAACATATAAAAAGAAAATATAAAAAGGCACGAAGGCCAATAGGTTAGTCAGATTCGGACTTGGAGTTTTCAGGCTCTTTCTCGGTGTTATCACTATTCAACCGACGGAAGGCTTCATCTTCGACAACCTTAGCCTCAGCTATCTTGGCATCCAAGTCATCGATCCCATCACGAGTTTGCTCCAAGGTAAATCTCTAGACATTCCAAGTAATGTGCTCGATCTTAAGCACTATCTGGGCTTTTTCAGCATCCACTTCGGCATGAGCTTGATCCCATTTGGCCATTGCTTGGTTTATTTGAGCCAAAGTCTCAGTGTTACCCCGGGAAGCGGTTTTAAGCTCGACTCTCAGTTGTTCGATAATTTGAGCCTGCTGAGTGGCATGATCATGAGATTCCTTCAAAGCAGCCCATTCTGCAACTCGCTCCACATCGATCCCGGCAAGCTTGATGGTGAGGCGGTCGACGTCAGTATTGAGGTATTCTTCTTTTAGCGCTTGATAGTGCCGGACCTTCTCTTGCTCTCCGAGTTTTTCTGTGAGGGCTTTGACGTCTTCTTAAAGACTCGTATTCTCTTTGTCCAAGGCTTTGTTTTCCTCGTTGGTAAGTTCGAGGTCATTGATGGTTTGGAGGTAGTCACCTTTGATCCAGTTCAATTTAGTCTTAATAGCACACAAGTCACCGGCTTGTAGCAGCTGAGCTTCTTTTTGTTCAAGGACCCCTTTGAGATGTTGAATCTCTTTTTCTTGGGCATCCAACTGGCCCTTGAGGTCTTTGTTTCCTTTGAGACATCGGAGGAAGCCTTCACCAACCAAAATAGACGACTGCAAAGAATGTGTCGAGGTGAAATTAGTATATGAAAAAGACAAGTATAACGGCAAATAAGGAAAGAAAATACATACCTGATTGGAAGCATACATGCCTTCATTAAAGATATATTGCCACGATAGGTTCCTCAACTCACTCTGAGATCAGAGGCCTAAGGTAACTCGCAACCCCATCGGCCGAGATAGAAAATTCATATCTTTGGAGAAAGAGAGAGTGGCAGTACTCATTTTCCTTAGATCTGCACTTGGGGCCGGGAAGACGCTCACAAGTTTGTATCGAGAGGTCACATGGTTTTTTGGTGTCCATGATGATTTAGAAAGTCTTTGGGGAATATTTAGGTGAGCAAACCTGGAGTGTTCACTGGTGGAACCGGGCTTGCAAAAGTTCTGATCTCATTAAAGAGGCATTCAAAGTCCTCTTTCCCGAAGGTGGCTAGTTGAGATGATTGAGGGGGAGTTGAAATTCTTGATTTCTATGCCAATGGATCCTCATTCGTGGATTCATCGTCATCCTCAATAATGATGGGCAATGGCTTGGCAGTTGGTAGCACGATGGCAGAAGTTGGTGCGGAATCAGATGATGGCACAACAACTTCAATGAAAGTATTTTGTCTAACTTCGGTAGGAGTGTCCTCTACCAAGGTGGTTGTAGTCTTCCCCACCCAAACATCATCTGGGGAGATGATGTGTTCTAAGCCTCGGAAGGTACATCCACTTCAACAACTTTTTTTCTCTTTGAAGTGACCGAGGTCAACTTCAAAGGCTTTGAGGCTTTGGATTTTGAAGATTTTTTATTCTTCGATACGTCGATGATACGACGAACTGATGCGGCTGGGTTGAGTACCGAATTAGGGTGAGCCGGAGCAATTGCAAAGTTGGTCCTTGGGGTTGAAGTGCCCTTCGGCAAACCTGTGTATTTGAAAAAAAAGTCAAAATGAGAACTAAAAATAATAGTGAACAAATGAGTTTGGAAT
The DNA here is from genome assembly GCA_034509755.1 of Anisodus tanguticus. NCBI lineage: Eukaryota > Viridiplantae > Streptophyta > Magnoliopsida > Solanales > Solanaceae > Anisodus > Anisodus tanguticus. The sequence continues at coordinate 55,744,696 of CM067545.1, forward strand.
ATACTAACCGTTATGATCTTTCCATCAATTTTTGGAGAGAACTTTCCATGTCCGTTTTTTGTGTGGAGGTCCTCAATATGGGCTGGAGTCCAGTGGATAGCTGAAAAGGTGGTAATAAAAGGCTTAGGGCAAGTCATTAAAATTGTAGTTTAAACACAAGAAAGGGAAAAAAGGTTTTTGATACTTACAATGCAAATTTCATTGCTCCAGGAAAGGCATAAACCTTGTCGGAATTATTTTAGCGGTGGGAACCGTGACAAAACGCTCCATCCAACCTCGGATTTATGGAACCTCACTTACTAGTTTGAAGTTAAAAAATGGATTTCATGCAAATTGCACACTGAGCTTTTGGTATAGGTGTCCCGGGGCTAATAATCTACGAAGAAAGGAGGGGGAAGGACAGATCAACCAAAGGGACCAAGTTACCGCCAGAAGAAGAACCCCGTATTTCTTCTAGAGAATCTCCTAATTGTTCCAGAGTAACTAGAAAGAGATTCTTCTCGATCTTTATCGATGCTGGAGAGGATGGAGAATTTTTCTCATTTTGAGATCTGAACGATCCTGCCACAGAAGAACCCTGGTACGTATAAACGGATCAAATGATCCAAAGTAAAGATTTCATTGACATCTTTGGCCAGAAACTGGAGTTAATTAATGACCCTCCAAACAGACGGGCCAATTTATGCAAGACATAAGTTGTAAGTCCTCCACATTTCAAGGATTACGTTATCAATCACAGGGATAAGCTTGAAGGTGAAATGATAGGTGTGTACGTTGGAGTACCTGGCTCTATATGTGGTAATATCTTCGCCTGGTCCGGGTATAACGATCCTAGATAGATTGGTCCAACCATAGTCATATCGGACTGTGTCAAGGTCGGAGGCACTAATGGAAGTCGGCTAGCTCTTAGCTTCTTCACCTCGATCGTATTTCGAAGAGGCATTAGAAATAGAAAACTCAGTGTCAAAGAGAAAAGTGGATGAGAGCATGTCGTATACTCTAGGTTCAGCGACGACCTGAGCTTTGGAGGTCTCACTAGCACCGGTGGCTTCATCAGTAGCCGACAGTGGTGAAGTTGCCGGAGAGAATTGTCTTGAAGAAGATCTGGTGGTTTTAGCCATGAAGGCATGGAGGTATGAAGCCAAAGATATGAAGATATAAATGTTTGAAGACTCTAAGGTTGAAGGTTTGAAGATTTCGGGATTTGGAGACTTGAAGATTTAAAGATATGAAAGGGAAGACGATTGAACAAATGCGTAAACTTGAAGAAATTGCAGAAGTAAAAAGTAGAAAAAAGTAGAGGGAAAGAAGGTTTTATAGGGTTTGAGGTTATCATTGTGAAATATTTCGGTGATTCAATCGAAGAGACGGTGCAATCAGAGGTTGATATGTGTCCGAGTTTTCAGAGTGATAATACGTGAGTCAGAGTTTAGAGAAGAGGAAACATTTCGTTTCACACCTATTTCGGGGTAATTCAAAGAGAAACTTGTAAGAGAAGACAACAAAGAAATCATTTCCACTTTTCATCACTTTGGTAAACTTTGATTCAAGAAGTGTGGGGACTATATGTATATAGTAAAAATCGGCATGACACGTGGCAGGGTTTAGGTATGAAAGTCGAGGGAAGCAGCAGAGTTCCGTATCGGGTGAAGTTGCTTCGAGATAAGTCCAGGTATCAAGATAAGACCGGTGGTGATTGAATCAGATGACATTGGATGGAGAATCGGGGGAGTCCAGCATGTACCCATTCTCGAGAATTAATGATTTGTGTTCATAGCTATAGAAAGAGCCCAACCTTCATGTTAGAGGGCCATCTCATTCTCATTATTTACACTTATACAATTTCACTCACTGTAATTGTAGTCATAAAGATTTCATTATTGGTTCGGAACCAAATCAGTTAAGCTAAGGTCCTGAACAATTCTGTTGAAGGAGTTCATCATGATTTATGACATTATAGGCTATCTTTCTTACTTACTATTTTCATTTGCTTACTTATTATTAACTGCTTATTACTCTTTACTCCAAATCAATCCACGTATCCTTAAAACCACTAACAAATTCAATTGTACCTTTTTTCGGGTAAACAATTCTTGAAATCAATGCAGTTCTAGCCAAAATGGAGCGTAGTAGAGGAAAAAAGAATGTACATAGGCTGCAAAAGAGCAGTCAATGTGGGCTAAGGCTCGTGGGACGTCCAATCCAGCTCGTTATTTGGTACGGTTAGGCTTGAACTTTTAGAACCCATTTAAGAACGAGGGTTTTTAGCCCGACCCGAGTAAGCCTGTTGACTAGTGAGCTTGAGTGTGCGTGGGTTGGGCCGGCCCGTGGGCCAGAAAAAATTAATCTAATTTTTTTTTAGAAAAAGTGAAGATGTTAAGGCAACCTTGTCACAAGCAGAATCAAATGTGCTTAATGAAGATGGTTTGCTGGTGTTTGATACATCATAAGTGCCATGAAAGTTTCTTTGAGAAGTTTATTTTTACTTTGAATGGATAGAATATTATCATTTTCTTTTGCATTTTATTGAGATTTATTGAAACAAAGCTAAGTTAATATTCCTATTTAGCTAGTTGTATCACTACTCATTAACTGTTTAGTTTGCTATTAATATCTCTATTTGATTAGAGTAATATCATGTATTAATATGTTAAATGTTAATAATGTCAAAAGTTATTCAATTTCGCAAGGTTTGATCATATAAGATCGTTTTCTTCAGTTGTACCCAAAATAATTGCATAGAATGGTAGATATTTCATATGAAAGCCATACAACCAAATCTTTACTTGAAGCCAAACTTAATAAACATTATTAGAATCATTTTATTTGTGGATTTGAGACTTGGTTAGCAAGTGGTAACACCATGTAATATTATCTTGTCAATATTTATGTTAGCATTTTTTAATTAAAATGTAAATTACAGAATTATGAAACATATTTTTTTTTAAAAGTGGGTTGGTCCGTCCAGGCCCGCGGCCCACATAGTGATGGCTTAGGCTTGTTGTTTAAAGGCCCATCAAAGTGGTGGGCGAGCCTAGCTTGGCCCGTTAAATTCCAAAGCATGTGCGGGCTGGCCCAACCCATTTTTGACAGCTCTAACCTACAATAATTAGTTAAGATAATGTCTTAGTCATGCTAGTATATTGATTTAGGTCTGACATTCTCACGGAGTTTTATAATTTTGCTAGTGAACTATATGAACGTATAAAATAAAAAGAAATTATTACAACTTTTAGTTTTTATTTTGTACAATTGAAGGGCGCAAAACACAATAAAATTTAAGCGATTCGCTAGTAAAAAATAGTATAGTTTCAGATCATCTCTACATGGATTGATACAAATAATTACTCAAATAAAAACTTGATTAGTATTAGTCAAGTGATCAAAATTTGAGTTTGTTGTGATTATAAATCACGATTATCGACTATAAATGTAACTAATGACAATTGTCAACGAAAGCATATGTTACTATTAATATGAGAAGTAAGGGTAGTAGACAAGACAAATGCAAGATTTTAGTAATAAGCTCCGATTCGTTTTATCATTCTCTTCTAAATTTTATTGAGTCAAATTCAATAAGTAATTAGTTTACTCAATAATCTAATAAACTTCTTCCGATTATTTATTATGATTTCACAAATTAAACTAATGCAAGCCCTGAGAATATTCAAAAATTATGGATAGAAATAGATCTTCGGACGACTTCTCACGGATACCGTCAACTTATAACCCAAGATAAATTATTTAAGAGTTTCTTCCGATTACTCAATAGAATCATTCAATCAAGATCTAAATAAGATTTATATTAAGATAATCCACAAAACACTTCTTCTTGTGATTAAAGCATCCAAGAATATTTCAACAATCACGTAAAATTACTATCCATGAGTTCAAGACTAATGTAAAACCCTGTGAACATATGCAAGAAAATATTAAGGGTTTAGTCTAAAGAAAAATGTCTCTCGAATATTTTCCTCTTTTGGTTCAACCAATAATTCAAGGAGCTCTTTCATTTACTTAGAAGAATCACTAATTAAAACCAAATAAAATAATGCAGAGATATTCATCAAATTATTCCTCTTTCGATTAAATAAAATAGTAAATAACTCTGCAATTCAATTCAAAACTCCATTATCGAATTCAAGCAATAAAACAAGAATCGAATCTAAAAACGTCAATCAATACATTATGTCTTGTCAAAACCTTATAAGAAAACTATTCCATAATAGAATAAAAGAACATAGAAGAAATAGACTTAGAAGACATTACAATCGACGATTGATCCAAACTTTCATATTGAAGCAAATCGTGATGGAAAGTAACGAATTCAGGCGTTTGAACTCTTCTAGGTGCCTCCAATGCTCCCTAGGTCAAAAGTCCCCTGAAAAATATGTGTTGGGCGTATTTATTACCGTCTAAAATTAAACCGGGACTAAAGTACCCTTAAAAATTTTTGGAACTAAAAATTTATCAAAAAATGGCACTACTGCGCCGCGATGGGCATCGCACCAGGCTAAATCTTCAGAATCAGCGATTTCGAAAACCTGTAGCAAAAATGGGTAAGCCTATTTTGTGACGTCATTCATTTTCTTCAATTGCCCCCTTTCCTTTGAAGGAAATGCCTTATAAACTACATGACATAGAAGCAGGCCAACAAGTGGATTGAATCTTTTTTACATGCATACTCGGTCCTTGAATCCCAAACTCGATCCCGATTTATTAGTTGGACTTCTTCTTAGGCTTCAAAGTGCCGAAACCTCCATTTAAGCTCTAAAAATGATTGTTTGCTCGGGAACAAGTCCTACATAGGAAAACACACGTAATAAGTATAAAATACTAACATTATAGCTCAAAGACGATTAAAGTGAGGCAAATAAAAGGCGAAATATAGCTAAAAAGTTGTGTTTCTAGACTACCATCAATATTAGAGTGAAATGAGTTTAATGGAATCATATATTAAACCTAAAAAATTATACCAAATCCAAAAAAAACAACAAAAACTATATCTAAAATGTAAATTTCCATTAATTTTTAAAGTCAGAGTTTAATATTTTTTAATAAAATTAAAGGACCAAAATTACTCAAATGTACATTTTAAAAATTATTTAAAATCCACTCCATATAAAAAGATTATTTTTGTTAATTTGTCATGAAATTCATATAATTAGTGTAGCAATTTGGTCAAAATTGTGGATTACATACAATATATCATCCTGAAGATTGTAAATATTTGTTGAAAATGACTAAAATAACTATTACACGCATTTGAAGTAGAAGAATATGAGTGCACCACTAAAAAACATACAAAATAAAAATAAAATGGGAACTAGTTTCTGCCCCTTTATGTAAATAACTTTGAAGTGCACCATTTAGCCTTTTGGGAGCAAATAATATTAGATGAATTAAAAGAAATATGTATATAAAATATCTAATTTGACGGAGAGATCATGAGTTCATGGGTACCAAAAATCGCCCTATAAATTCGCCCATGTTTGAAAGAAAGCAAATCAATGTACTAATTTTCTAGCAAACGAAGATAAACAAATATGCACAAAATTTGTTAATATGTGAAAGGAAGCCTTGACGTTATCGATAAAGTTGTTGTCTTGTGATAAGAAGGTCACGAGTTCAAACCGTGAAAATAATTTCTTGCAGAAATACCGAGTAAGACGCGTACAAAAATAAATCCTTATGATCAGACCTTCTCAAAAACTCGCGCATAGCGGGAACTTAATTCATCAGATTGCCCTTTTTTGTGTGAAGCTGCTCTCAAGAAAATGGAGTTTATTCTCCTAGCTTATTTAAATCTTGTAATTTATGAAGGACTTCAAATTTGTTTAGTACTACAGTAGCATCTTTCTATGTACCATAAATTAAAAAAAGAGAAAATTCATCATTATCCCTTAAACTAAGACACTTCAACTTTGTAAAGGTCCTAATACAACAATTTCAAACTAGTACAAATCAGTCATAGGTCAGGAAGACCTCGCGCCTTTCTTTCCTTATAGTCAAGAGAGTTGCGTAGAGCTCCTCTCCAACTTCATAGTCAAGTAAGTATAAGTGACATTTAAGTTTAACTCATTAGATTCAATAATATATTAATGCACATAATATCTTGAATGATGGAAAACTTAGAGTAACTGGTAAAATTGCTGTTATGTGATCAGGAGATTATAGGTTCAAGCCGTGAAAATAGCCTCTTGCAGAAATATGAGATAAGACTGCGTACAATAGATTCTTGTGGTCCTTCCCCGAACCCCGCGCATAGTGGGAGCTTAATGTACCAGGCTCCCTTTATCGCGCGCCCAAATCTCTAAACTCCTCCGCCAACCCGATTCCGACACCGGCGACAACAACTTCTGCTGCTGCCACAGGGACACATTTCAATCCTCCGAACTCAAACTCCACCTCATCGTCCTCCGATTTTTACCCATCGTTGCCGGAGTTTAAGGTCAATTTACACAAACCTTTAGCTGAATTTGAAGTTGTTTTATTAGTATTATACGCCCAGAAATTTCCTCCCGCAATGCCAAGCTCTCTTACATTTAGGGAAAAGATTGAAAATGAAAGAAACAGGTGGAATTTGATGAAGAAGATAAGGGGGGAAAAAGAACTGAAAAAAAATTTAAAAAAATAAAGTAAAAAAAAATCTAATGAGATAATGCTGAAGCCTGAAACAAATAAAAATCTATTTTTTTTCTATTTCACGTTGAGAATGAAGTGCACTCTCTATGCCACGTAGGATTATAACGGAGTTATAGATCCCTTTTAAATAAGAATAAGGGGTACTAGAATCTTTATCAAGTTAAAGTGTCTCTTCTAAAAAAGTGTTATAGCTGATCGGGGTAATAATATATTTACAAAAAAAAAAAAATATACGTCGCCCATGTAGTGACAAATGCACCAACATCCCGATCACAAATAAAATTCAGATAGAGACTTATAGCTAGATTAGTTTTTAATCGTAATAGTATTGAGATATCGAAACTATTATCTCCAAAAATTATCTAGCAGCTGAATATAAAAAAAAAAGAGCAAGCAACCCTTTGTAGGTGTACTCTGTGTGTGTGAATTGAAGACCAGCAGTCCAATGAGAGAGAGAGCTTAAAGATATGTAAGTACTAAGTAGTAGGACCATCCCCCGCCATTAATATCCCCTTCTACCTACCTTCCTCCTTTCTCTCTCTCTCTCACACACACACACTAGCCTACATATTTTCTATATTGATTAATTTTTATTTCTCCTTAAAGACCAAAAAAAAAACAGCTCTTTGTTTTTGCTACCTTCAAAGAAACCTCTGCAAATAAGCAGCCATCATCTTTCTTATCCTTCCAACCCTGCTGACTTTTCTTGAAAAAACACAAGAGGTGGGGTGCTTGCTTCTTTTCTTGAAAAAGCATGTCTTTTTTTTTTTACCTTAAAATTGATTTTGTTTATGTTTAATTAATATTCTTGGTTCTTGAAAAAACAAGTGTCATTTGGTGGGAGCTGTTTTTTTTTGGTCTTTAAGAAGAAATAAAAAGACCATTTCACTGTTATCTTCATATTTCAGCTTTGAGCAAATACACCTACAAGCAACCCTGTTGATTTTTCTTGAAAATACAAAAAAAGAAGAGGAGGGGGTGTTTCTTTTCTTAAAAAGATTCATTTTTACTTTAATTTTGATTAATAGTCTTGGTTCTTGAAAAACAAGAGTCATTTGGTGGGAGTTGTTAAAAGACTTTTTGTTATTTATCTTCATATATTTCAGCTTTGAGCTACTTTGGATCTGCTATCTTTTTTTTTTTATTACAAGTGGCTTGTGTGTTGTGTGATCTACAGAAGCAAAGAGAAGTTTGGTGAAGCTAAAGGGGTGATTTTGTCTCTCTAATGGGGATATGTTTGAGTGCTAGAATTAAAGCTGAAAGCCCATTTCATACAGGTATTCATATTTTATAGGTTTCTTCTTTAGCTCAACTGTATTTTTATACTTGCACAATTTGCAAAGTCCAGTCTTTTTGTAGGAGGGTTTTTGCAATATAGTTTTGTTTGATTGGTTGCTTTTCTTTTTTCCAATTTTCATTCATTAAGGATGATTTTGTCTTTGTTAAGTAACTGAAATACCATCAATTCATCATATAATAGTAATTGAAGTTTGTCTTTAAGCAAAGTGGCTAGTTGGAGTTTTTTGCTAATCTTTAGCTTGTATCTTTAGTACCCACTATTTGGTTACAAGAGTTCCTATATTTGGTTTAAGTAGCTTTTTGGGGTCTAATGAGGTTAATTGTTGCTAATCATTGATGGATAGTGGCATCCAAAGCAAGTTATCTAGTAGGCGTTTGGTCATAGATTCCAAATATTTTTTACTTTATTTGGAATTTATGGAGCTGAAGTTGCAGATGGAGTTGTGTCTGGTTATACTTTTTACCGAGAAGAGAAGATAGCATATTATTTGGAATTTATGAATATGAAGTTGGGGAAACATGTTTGGAGTACTTTTCTAAATTTGGAATCCAACTCCAAGTTGAGTTGGATTCGGAAAATTCATAACCAAGCACTAATTTTGAAACTTTTTTAAAAAGTAAAAAATTATTTCGGGAAAAAAGTGAATAATTCTCATAGCTAAATATAGCTATTCCTATCTCTAGTTTAAGTAGCTTTTTGTGGTCTAATGAGGTTAATTATTGCTAATCTTTGATGGATAGTGCAATCCAAAGCAAGTTATCTGATATATTAAGAGAATCGTTACAGGGCTAAATTCAAGATCTGTTAGCACAGATGGCTATGATAGCAATCCAAGCTCCAGGGTCCCACCACCAACCAGAAGTGAAGGAGAGATATTGCAGTCCCCAAATTTGAAGAGCTTCAGTTTTTCTGATCTCAAAACTGCCACTAGGAACTTTCGTCCCGATAGTGTTCTGGGAGAAGGTGGATTTGGCTCGGTTTTCAAAGGGTGGATCGATGAGAACACATTTGCAGCTACCAAGCCCGGGACAGGCGTGATCATTGCTGTGAAAAGGCTAAATCAAGAAGGTTTTCAAGGTCACAGGGAATGGCTGGTGAGTTTCTTATGTTCCGTTTGGAGATGTACGACTCGGTTTAAACTTAGGGATAATTACATTTTCGGACCGCTAAAAAACATAATTGCCAGCAAATGTGAGTTTTGTATATTAAGTGTAAATATACAAATAATATACATACAATACACATATAATATACATAATCAATGTATAGGTTTTGTATATTTTGGCTAGCGCCCGTAAATAATTTTGGCTGACGGGCCAAAAGATGTGAAAAAATCCCTTAAACGTAAGTGCACTGATTATCCATGAACAGTCGTCGTTACTTATTGCAGTGCTTGTTAAAGTGGTAGAACTTTCTAATTTTGAGTGTCACGGGTTGTAAAGGTTGTCCGCGTTTCTCATTTATATTGCGCTTCTATGTTTTTTAGGCAGAAGTAAACTATTTGGGACAATTTTCTCATCCTCATCTTGTAAAGTTGATTGGCTATTGCTTGGAGGATGAACACCGGCTTTTGGTTTATGAATTCATGCCTCGGGGCAGCTTGGAAAACCATTTGTTTAGGAGTGAGTTCTTTGTCCCTGCCATTTGTAATTTCAACTCTAAACTATAAATCATCGACGCCTTCGGAGTAAAATATTGTACGTTCTGTAACAGGAGGTTCTTATTTCCAGCCTTTATCTTGGAAACTGCGGTTGAAGGTTGCTCTAGGAGCTGCAAAGGGGCTTGCTTTTCTCCACAGTGCTGAGACAAAAGTGATATATCGAGACTTCAAAACCTCGAATATTTTGCTCGATTCAGTATGTTTGCTGTGAATTAGATCTTTGTGCAATTGCTTGCTTATTACAAACCAGCAAACCTGTGCTTATTTTGGTGCTGTTTCGCTTGTGACATTGTAGAACTACACCGCCAAACTCTCGGACTTTGGATTAGCCAAGGATGGACCAACTGGTGATAAAAGCCATGTCTCTACAAGGGTTATGGGGACCTACGGATATGCAGCTCCAGAATATATGGCCACTGGTACAGTTTTTTTTCCCCTGACTCGTGTATTAGTTTCCTCTCTTGTTTTTTACACTGTATAGCAGCCCACCAAAATAATAGCCGACAAATGTATAACTTTTGTATATAATATACATATTTTATACATAATGGTGTATATTTGGCTTGCAAATGTCTTACTTTGGCTGGCCGGCCAAATGTGTAACTTTCCCCTGAAAATTGGGATATTAGATACTGATCAGGACATCTTTGTATCTATGATGAAACATCTCCTCTTATCCAAGATCCATTTAACATGCAGTTTCCTTTTTTACTTTTTAACTCACATTCTTTTTGTCAAGAACCTCATTAATTCTTGTTTTTTTAGTAGTGATTAACTATCCATGTTGCGTTCAACCATTATCATAGATCACTTGTACCCTGAGTTATCTATTTACTCATCTCCCTTCGATTCATCTCTTTTAATACAGGTCATTTAACTAGCAAGAGTGATGTGTATAGTTTTGGAGTTGTCCTCCTCGAAATGCTGTCCGGTCGTAGGGCGATCGACAAGAATAGACCATCCGGAGAACACAACCTAGTGGAGTGGGCGAAACCTTACTTGGGTAGCAAACGTAAAGTCTTCCGCGTTCTGGATACCCGTCTTGAAGGTCAGTATTCAATGGATGTGACGAGTAAAGTAGCTAACCTTGCCTTGCGGTGCCTATCAAAAGATCCACGGTTTAGACCAAGCATGAGTGACATTGTTAAAGAACTGGAGCAACTTTATGTGCAATCTAAAGATACAGGAAATACTCGCAGCCACGGTGGTAACAACCGGCCTAGACCACGTAGATGGAGTGCTGGTGATGTTGCTAGTGGTAAAAATGCTTCAGTTGCGTATCCGAGACCATCTGCTTCTCCCCTTTATGCTAAATAATTAAACAAATGATTGAAAGATTCCTTTTCTTGCTGAAGAACCTGCACATTTGCAGAATCAGCTGACTGATTGTACAGTTGTTTTTGGCTAATGTATTCAGTCAATACTTTCTATAGTAATGTGTTTGTAACTGGAGGATTGTTTACAGATCACAAGATATTTTTTTTGACACAGTAAGGGAATGCTAAGCAGTGGCAGAGCCACATAGCCAACGACTGGTCAGTTGAACACCCTTCGTCGGGAAATTATAATGTGTATACAGAAAATCATACTGCATATATAGGTGAAAAATTACGTCCTGTAGATATATTTTAAATCTTGAACACAATTCCTGGCTTCGCCAGTGTTGCTAAGTGTTATTGGCAACTTTTCCCCCCTATGAAAAGTTCTAACCTTTCAAAGTCAAGTACTTGTTTTATGTCTATTTCAGCTCTTTTTCTCTGTTACATCCCCTTTTTATAATGTGGGATACATGGGACATTTTATCCTCCATTCTAAAGTCTTCATAATAGAAAGAGGGGCAGGTTTTAAAAAGCTAAAAGGGAAATATGAGTAGAAATTTTGTTGTTATGCATCAGAGATGTAATGTAAAGAGAAGTTACTCATAGGAGAATGCAGAAAGTTGCAATTCTTTTTCTTTTTTCCAATGTTACAGGATCTGGAGGTCCCCAAAAAGATAATTAGTGCTCTCTTCTAAAAGTGGCCATATCTTAGGAATCTTTTGAGCATCAACTTGGTGGAGAATTACAAAAAGTGAAGTTTGAAATAATGTTAAGGATGTCCTCAAGGATATTTCGCCAACGATTACGTATTTTTCAGGATTCAACAAGTTCAATCAATTGTAAATTAAGAGCAGAAACAACAAAAGTTAAAATCCAAATGAGTAGTTGAAACAAAGAGGATTTTCAACGTTTTTACATAGGAACAAGCGTGTGTATTTATAGGCTAAAACTTGCAACAACTAGTTTAATAGATACACCATCTTGTAATTAACTATTTAGATGAGTATTTTGGGATGATCAACACATGTCATATTAACAAAAAGATGCACCAACTAACATTTATTAAACATTGAGAAAAAAATTGACTTAAACTTAAAAGTAAGGCTGGCCAGTGGGACGGGTTGGCCAGGTCCCGCCCCGACACCGCCCTGGTACCGCCCCTACCCCGACTTTTAAAAAAAAATGTTTTTGCGGTATCGGGACTCAAACCGGGACGGGACATGATCTCGTCCCGATCCGTCCCGACCCGCCCCAGTCCCGCTAGGCCCGACCCGATCCCTCCCCGGACCCACCCGAACCCCCCTCCTTTTGCACAAATAACCGTTGCACCAACGACCATTTTACATTTTGGCTGTTGTGCAACGACCATTTTTGGCCTCCCCCAACCCCCCTACCTCCTTAATATTTATTTTTAACCCACAAGTTATTATATTTACACTTTAAGCCAATTTTCCAACTATAGATACCTCATTTTCTTTTCATCTTTCTCACAAATCTTCCTACAATCTCTCAATCTATCTCTCTACAAGCCTACATTGTCTACTAAATATTGAATTTTATTTATTCATTTGGGAGTGAAGTTGGCAACTAGCTTGAGGATCTTCCATCGAGCAAAGTTTCAATTTTCAACCTCTCGATTACACGTTGACGTTACGCCGGCATTTGGTACATTCGTTCATTCATTAAATTATTATTGTTTGTTTATTTTATTTAGCGCACGTAATTTCATTTACTTTAATTATTTATTAGTATAATTATAATGAATAGATTTAAATGTATGCTTACGGGTAAGGGTCAAACTTCTTCTAGTAGGGGCAACAAGGGCAAGGGTACTTCTTCTAGTCATCCTATTTCTAGACAGAATCCTATTCCTACACATGATGATTTTGTTGATACTAAACATTTTCCTACAATACCATTAGATTTAGACGATGAACTATTTTCTGGAGCTCAAGAAGACTTTAATTTAGACGTTGATCTAGCTGATACACCCACTAATGTAGATGACAACACACCCACTAGTGCACCTTCAACTGAAATGCCTCCTATTCCCCCTAGTATGAGACGAGGTTCAACAAAACGATCATTAAAATCAGATGCATGGACATTTTCTGATAGAGACATAGAGAATCAAGTAGCTAGATGTAAATTTTGTAAAGATGTTCTAAAATTTAAAACTGAAAAAGGTCACGGTGGGACGGGGGGTTTAATGAGACACGTAGCAAGGACTCATCCAGCTAGGTATGCCCAATACGAGGCTTCAAAACCGGGTGCGCAAACGCCCGCTCCATCGGGACAAGGTTCACATACTGTTCTGGACCAAGTACATGGTCAAATTAACCCTACGACGGGGGAATTATAGGCCCTAATTACAATAAACATAGAGATAGAGAAGCAGTAGCAAAATTAGTTGTTGTGGAGGGTTTGCCTTTTTCATTTTCTTCATCTCCTGGTTTTATTTATTACATTAGAGAAATGTATAATCCTGCATTTAACGGTTTTCCTAGATCAACTGTTAAGAGAGATGTATTTAAATTTGCACATGAATATCAACAGTATTTACGTTATTCATTATATCATTTTAATGGCAAAGTGGCTATCACTTCTGATATAGGCCGTAGTACTAACGATCATAATTATTTAACGGTAACCTGTCATTGGATAGATTATAAATGGTCTATGCAAAAACATATCTTAGCGTATAGATATATAGATGATAGGCACACTGGTACTTTTATTGCAGGAAATATTTATCAAGTGTGAGATTATTACGGAATAACTGATAAAATTATGACTATTACATTAGATAACGCTTCTTCTAACAATTATGCTATTACAATTTTAAAAAATAGTTTAACTCCATCTTTTCCAGATCATTTTCATATAAAATGTGTGTGCCATATATATAACTTAGTTGTAAAGGGTGGTCTATCATTTTTTGAAGACATTCTTAGTAAAATACAATTTCCTATAAATTTTATTTTTAAAAATAATAGAATACAACGGAAAAAAGAATATAAAAAAACTTGTCACGATTGCCAACTACCTTATAGAAAAATTCCGGAAGAAGTACCCACTAGGTGAAATTCTTTATACGAGCAACTACTTGTTGTTTATGACTATAGAAAACCTATAACTTTATTTTTTAACTCTTATAATCAAAATCCAACTGATATGGTTGAAGATAACAATTGGGGAAAAATTTCCGAACTTATTGTATTTCTAGAGAAAAAATTTCAAGCAACAAAAGATTTTTTCGGTTATATTATCCTACTATTTCAACTATGTTGTTTTATATAGCTCTAATATTTTTTCTGCTTAATGAATCCAGCTTTTAAGACAGCTATTAAAAAAATGTTTATCAAAATAAAAAAATATTTTATTTCTATTCCAACTATTTATATTATTGGTGTTTTATTAAATCCGACTATTAAAATAGACAGTACTAAATCACTTATTGAAACTATTTATGATTGTATAGCAGTACTACCACCTCCAAGTCCCAAAAATTCAAATCACCCACCACCTATTGAACAAACTAAAGAAGAAGTGTTGTCTAGAGTAGAAGACGAATGCAAAAAAGTATATAGGTTTTACCAATAAGAAAGTTCTAGCAACCTACCGGCTTCCATACCATCTTCTTCTTCAACATAACCTCACAAAAGACATGTTGTTTCTGCGGCTAGTATTGAAAGCCTCAGAAATATAATGTGCCGCCGTAACGCTACTAACCAAATTAACGAGTTTGATAGTTTTGTTTTGCAGGGTTCTGTACCGTGCCAAGCAGTTCTCAATGAAGAAGGACGTGAAGACTTGCTGAAATACTGGAGGGGGAATGAGAAGACCTTTCCGGCATTTCAATGATGGCCCGAGATGTTTTGAACATTCAAGCGTCATCAACGGAGTCTGAAAGCGCCTTTTCTGCCTGCAGATATCAAATAGGAGAGCACAGACACTCATTAGCCGAAGACAGCTTGAAGATTGTAGTATTATTCAGAGATTGGATACAAGCGGAGCGGAGAAGGTGCGGTCAACAGGATATCAACGAAGAAGAAGACGAAAACTACAATGAAATCTTATCCGAAGGTGGTGGAAGCGACATGGAGCAATTTGACCAACAAATACCAATTCCAACCGAAGAACCATAGGAAATTATCAAGAAACTAGAACAGGTTTTTTTCAAAATATATTTTTTTTAATTGCAATTTTACTATGTAATTTACAACTTTTGAACAACACCACAAAGTTGCAATTTTGACAATTGTATTTGTATTACAAAAAAAATTATATGTCTATTAAATAATATAAGAGGCACAAAAACAGCCTTGAGATGTTTTTATTACACTATCTTATTTAATTATTGAGTTTTTTATATATATGTTATTTTTTACACTATCTTGTTTAATTCTTGAGTTTTTATATATATATATGTCCATACATGCTGTCTTTTGTAGTTTCTTTAGTTATAAGTTAAAAGCCATATAAATTAAATGCTAATTTTTAGTGCGTAGGAGACCATATATGTTAAATGATTTAACATATACGTTAAATGCCAATTTTCAGTCCGCATGCTAAATCTCAATTTTTAGTCCGTAGGGTCGGGTCGAGTTGCCAGTTGAACTAAAAAATGTCATGTGGAATACGCTAATGACATGTGGAATAAACTAAATGTCATGTCAGTTTTTGTTGCCCAAATTTTAGTTGAGTGACTTTAAATGAGATAAAGAGAAAATTGAATTACATTGTAGTTACAAAATAAAGAAATATGACCTTGAAATAGCAATACAAATAATTGAGTGACCTTTTGTGTTACTACCTCTGATTTTACTGATATGTTTCTCTTTCTTTTGGCTGTTTATTTGATCAATATATAAAGATGGACTTTTATTATAAAATCATAAAATTACTTTCATTTGTACAGCCGTGCAAAGTACGGGTACATTTTCTAGTTTTATATAATAAAGTTGGGCAATAAGAGAGTAATGTGACACTTCTCTAAGACCGGAATTAGCAATTACCTTTTTTCTCAATTTTTTGTAGGGCTGGCCAGTGGGCCGGGACGACCCGACCCCGGCCCAACCCCGTCCCGACCCCGCCCCGGTCCCGACCCGACCCCGCTCTAAAAAAAAAAAAAAAAAAAAAAAAAAAAAATTAACGGGGCGGGACTCGAACTCGGGACGGGACGATGTCTCGTCCCGCCGGACCCGAGCCCGCCCCTGTGCCCGCCGGACCCGAGCCCGCCCCGAGCCCGTCCCGACCCCGACCCCGACCCCGACCTTACCTTTGCAAAAATAGCCGTTGCACCAACGGCCATTTTAGATTATGGCCGTTGGCAGCAACGCCATTTTAGGCCCCCCCCCCCCCCAACCCCCCTACCCCTTAATATTTATTTTTAACCCATAAGTTATTATATTTACACTTTAACCCAATTTTTCAACTATAAATAACTCATTTTCTCTTCATCTTTCTCACAAATCTTCCTACAATCTCTCTAATTTCTCAATATATCTCTCTACATTGTTTGCTAAATATTCAATTTTATTAATTCATTTGGGAATTGGGAGTGAAGTTGGCAACTAGCTTGAGGATCTTCCATCGAGCAAAGTTTCAATTTTCAACCTCTCGATTACACGTCGACGTTACGTCGGCGTTTGGTACATTCGTTCCTTCATTAAATTATTATTGTCTGTTTATTTTATTTAGCGCACTTAATTTCATTTACTTTAATTATTTGTTAGCATATAATTAAAATGGAAGGAATTAGAGGTATGTTTAAGGGTAAGGGTAAGACTTCTTCTAGTAGGGGCAATCGGGGCAAGGGTACTTCTTCTAGTCATCTTATTCCTACACAGATGATTTTGTTGATACTCAACATTTTCCTACAATACCATTAGATTTAGACGAGGAGTTATTTTCTCGGAACTCAAGAAGACTTTAATTTAGACGATGATCTAGACGATACACCCACTAATATTGATGACAACACGCCCACTAGTGCACCTTCAACTGAAATACCTCCTATTCCCCCTAGTATGAGACGAGGTCCAAGCAAAACGACCATTAAAATCGAGATGCATGGACATTTTTTGATAGGGACGTAGAGAATCAAGTAGCCATATGTAAAATTTGTAAAAATGTTTTAAAATTTAAAACTGGAAAAGGTCACGGTGGGACGGGGGTTTAATTAGACATGTAGTAAGTGCTCATCCAGCTAGGTATGCCCAATACCAGGCTTCAAAACCGGGTGCGCAAACGGCCGCTCCATCGGGACAAGGTTCACATACGATCTCGTCCCGGACCAAGTACGGGTCAAATTAACCCTATGACGGGGGGAATTGTAGGCTCTAAATACAACAAACATAGAGATAGGGAAGCAATATCAAAATTAGTTCTTTGTGGAGGGTTTGCCTTTTTCATTTCCTTCATCTCCCGGTTTTATTCATTACATTAGAGATATATATAATCCTGCTTTTAACGGTTTTCCTAGGTCAACTGTTAAGAGAGATGTATTTAAATTTGCGCATGAATATCAACAATATTTACGTTTTTCATTATATCATTTTAATGGCAAAGTATCTATCACGTCGATATAGGTCGTAGTACTAACGGCCATGATTATTTAACTCGTAACTTGTCATTGGATAGATTATAAATGGTCTATGCAAAAACGTATTTTAGCGTATAGATATATAGATGATAGGCACACTTGGTACTTTTATTGCGAGAAAATATTTATCAAGTGTGCGATTATTACGGAATTACCGATAAAATTATGACTATTACATTAGATAACGCTTCTAATAACAATTACGCAATTACAATGTTAAAAAATAGTTTAGCTCCATCTTTTCCGGACCATTTTCATATAAAATGCGCGTGCCATATATATAACTTAATTGTAAAGGATGGTCTATCACTTTTTGAAGACATTCTTAGTAAAATACAATTTGCTATAAACTTTATTTTTAAAAGTAATAAAGTACAAATGTAGAAAAGAATATAAAAAAATTTGTCATGATTGTGGACTACCTTTTAGAAGAATTCCACAAGAAGTATCCACTAGGTGGAATTCTTTATACGAGCAACTACTTGTTGCTTATGAATATAAATTACCTATAACTTTATTTTTTAACTCTCATAATAAAAAGCCAAATGATATGATTTTAGATAGTGATTGGGAAAAAATTTCCGAACTTATTGTATTTTTAGAGAAATTTTTTCAAGCAACAAAAGAATTTTCCGGTATATATTATCCTACTATTTCAACTATGTTATTTTATATAACTCTAATATTTTTATTACTTAGTGAATATATGGAAAAACCAAATTATAAGGCAAATATTAAAAAAATGTTTGTCAAAATAAAAAAATATTTTATTCCTATTCCTTCTATTTATATTATTGGTTCTCAGTATTAAATCCTACTATTAAAATAGACGGTACTAAATCACTAATTGAAACTATTTACGATTGTATAGAAGTACTACCACCTCCAAGTCCCAAAAATCTAAATCACCCACCACCTATTGAACAAACTAAAGAAGAAGTGTTGAATAGCGTAGAACACCACCGCAAAAATATATATAGATTTTATCAACAAGAAAATGCTAGTAACGTGGCGGCTACCATACCATCTTCTTCATCTTCAACACAACCTCACAAAAGACATGTCATTTTCGCGCTAGTATTGAAAGCCTCGAAAATAGAATGTGCGGCCGTACCTCTACTAACCAAATTAGCGAGTTGGATATTTTTGTTTTGCGGGGTTCTGTACCGTATCAAGAAGTTATCAATGAAGATGGACAAGAAGACTTGCTGAAATACTTTGGAGGGGAATGAGAAGACCTTTCCGACACTTTCAATGATGGCTCGAGATGTTTTGAACATTCAAGCGTTGTCAATCTGCGTCGGAAAGCGCTTTTTCTGCGAGCGCAGATATCAAATAGGAGACCACAGACACTCATTGGCGGAGACGACTTGGAAATTGCGGTATTATTCGAGAGATTGGATACGAGCGGAGCGGAGAAGGTGCGGTCAACCGGAGATCAACGAAGAAGATGATGAAAACTACAACGAAATCTTAACCGAAGGTAGTGGAAGCGACGTGGATCAATTTGACCAACAAATACCTATTCCAACCGAAGAACCACATGAAATCATCAAGCAATTAGAACGATTTTTTTGAAAATGTAATTTTTTTAATTGCAATTTTATTATGTAATTTGCAACTTTTGGACAACACCATAAAGTTGCAATTTAGATTTTAGACAATTGTATTTGTATTACAAAAAAATCATATGTCTATTAAATAATATAAGAGGCACAAAAACAAATTGGGATGTTTTTATTACACTATCTTGTTTTATTTATTGAGTTTTTTTTTATACATATGTTATTTAAAAAAAAAAAAAAAAAAAAAAGGAAAACCCGAGCTCGCCCCGCCCCGACCCGAGCCCGACCCGACCCCGCCCGCCCGATACCGACGGGATCGGGATCGGGACGGACCGGAGCAGTCCCGCCCGGACCCGACCCCGCTAGGCCCGCTAGGCCCGATCCCGACCCCCGGATCGTCCCGCCCCGACCCCGACCCCGCCAGACCCGGCCCGCCAGACCCGAGCCCGGCCCACTGGCCACCCTTAATTTTTTGAGCCTTTTCACTTTCTTTTGATTTACTATATATTTATTACTTGTCCTTAAATTTTTCTTCCCAACCATTTTCTTCTTCGTGTTATAGAGTAATGTGGAGTAATTCTTTTCTCAAATAATCTCATTTAATTTCTTCCCAAAAATCACTCTCAGAATCTCTTAATTACACCTCCACCGGTATTCACGTTCCCATCTAAAAATTGCAGATTTTTAAAGGGTTAATCTCTTTCCTTATTAATTATATTCGTTACTACTCTCCTGAAATCTCTCTATACAAATTACTATTTTCTCCATTATAGATAACCCAAACAACGTTTCTTTCTGTTAGTAAATCCCAAAAGCCTCACCAGTAAGCCAAAAGTTTTTGTACCCTCCATGGTGCAATGATATAAATGGTGGAAAAAGAGAAGTTCAACTCTCTCTCTTTTCCAACTTTCATAGTATTTTATCCTGCTGTTGTTGTTCAATAATGTTTAGTTAGAAATTCTTTTTTCCCTGCTGAATGTATAATTGTGTTCAAATACAATGATTATTAATCAGATGATTATATTGTATGTTTGTTGTGGTCGTTATAGAAATGTATGTGTTATTCACACTACTAGAAATTTGACCTACAGTTCAATTTCCGCTGCGATAGGCTGTAAAACCGTTGCTATACCTCTATTGTGACGGTTTAAGCAACCGCTACAACAGATTGCGTTGCAATATCTCTGTTGCAACGGTTATTGGCGACGGTTCTTGAACGTTAAAAATTGCAACTGTTCACTGTCTAATGAAACGGCTGCGAACCGTTGCAATAGAACTCTATGTCACAGTTACAAACTGTTGCAATAGAGCTCTATGCTACGGTAATTGGTAGCTATTGCTACGGTTATTATAGGGCTAATGCAACGGTTTTTACTAATTGGGACAAATATTATAGAGCTATTGCAACAGTTATTATTGGGCTATTGTGGCCTACTACAACAATATATTAGAGATCTAATGCAACGATTTTATAACACAAAATATACGTAAATCGTTCACGAGAGAATCTATTCATAACCAGAAAAATATATAATCCAAGATTCAAGGTTAGGTAATATCCATAAAAGCAAAATATACAAATTTTGTTTGACCATTCAAAAGGTGAAACAAACAAATTTCAATGTTAAAAAATATAAAGGATTTCTGAAGCATATGTAAAGTTTCAACAACATCAACTCAATTCTCCTAAGTAAGGTCTTCAGTGCTTTCATTGCCTTCTTCAATTTCACCGCCTACAAATGATAATAAAAAATTATTTAGCAAATTGGTCACAAAAGAATTTAATCTCAAGTTCTCAACAATGCATATGCTGAAACAAACATGCCAATAAGTAAATTAATATAGGTCAGGGCAACATAACAGTGTCATCATCCAAACACAATCGAAACATGTTCAATCTTTCTGAGAATCCTATAAAGATCCTTCCTTTCTTCTCTCATTGCTTTAATTACTTTTTCAGCAGTTACCAAATCACCAAAGCCAACATAAGCAGCAATACAAAAGTACAAAGCCTGATTTTCTGTTCTTAAAAGCTTTAGCAAAGAGAATACAGTAACATAGTATAATAAATCATATACCTGATTAGTCACAATGTGACTCAAATAATCTTAAACATCTGCATAACCTTAATCAAATTTATTCAGATCTCAAGATAACATGATGCATAATGTTAATTTGACAAATATGATCATACCATCTAATTATCACAATATGTTCCCAAAGTATATCAGTTTGGAGAGAAGCTAAAATTTACCTAAAAAAATTAATCAAATACTTCCCTTTTTACTGGTTAAAACAGGAAACACAGAGATGTAAATAAAGAGGTAAATGCAGTAAACATCTCCTATCTAGACAAGTCAATCCATTCCAAAGCTTATTCCAACGGAGATTTCTACAGACCCATTTGTTAAGTTCAACAGTTAACCAAACCATACTTTAGTTGAAACAAACATCAAATAGTTTTCCACGAGAATCCACAAAATAGTCTCTATTTTCTTTTTTTACCATTAGTATACAACTGTATGTAAACAAGAGACCATATCCTTGTAAGTCAACAAAAGTTTGATTTTATTTTATAAATAAGTTAACCAAGCAAAGGTGTATAATATGTTCATGGACTCCCATTATCTCGAGAATTTAGTGGAACAACATTAACCAAAAAATGGGAAAATCTCAAATGTGTTTGGATTATTTTAAGCATCAAATCGTCAAGTCACTTTCTTAGTCTAGGCTATATAAACTCCTAGTTAGTCCATTCTCAAATACACAAGAAAAAGAAACAAATCTTCTAGCCTTATAAGGAGGTATTTCATACCAAACAAAACTATTAAGACGTAGCCAAGACATAATCGCTGTAATCAGACTACTAAGTTGGGGATGCAACACTCATAGTCAGGTCTCTGAAGTGGATTAACATATTATTTTAAGTTCTTCTCAAAACAATGATACACTCTATTCTAACAGTCCAAGAACCCAAATAAGTCAAGCATTTCCGACAAGTTTGTGTTACCAACAACTTAGGGATACCAAAAGAAACAAAGTAATCACTAAGCTTCAAACAAATTTCTCATGTTCTATTCTTATAAGGAAAGGAGCAGCAGACAGACCATGTTTCAAAATAGGCAAGAAAAAAGAACTGATAAAGCTCATTAACCAAAATGATAACGAGATCAAACATATTTTTTTACATGTCTCCCTTGTTTTCTCTCAAAAAGCAGAGAACAAGTAACAAAAGTGATGCCCATTATCAGGTAAGCTACATAAAATTGAGCAACAAATCACTTCTTCACTCATATAGACATACAAGAAAATTAAATTTCATTATGAAATTTTTTTACGGGCGTGTTAATTTTTTTTTCTTACTCTACCGGCATTTGTGCTCCACTGAAGCTACTGTTTTCATGCAAATAAATAACCAAACAGTTCTTGGACCTAATAAATAATTTTGGAATTGAACCTTCTTTCTAAGCCAAGGAGGAGGAGGAGGAGCGAAACTAACCTTGATTGTTGCTACCTGTAGATGGCCGACGGATTATATGATTAGCCACTGGTGGGGTCCTGTTATCAGTTTTTTGAGCCATCATTATTATGTTCTTGTTTTGGATGATTATTCTAATTTTTTATGAACTTTTCCATTTGCGAAAAAATCTCACGTTTTTTCCACCTTTTTAAAATTTAGAGCTTTCATCTGTACCCAATTCGAATGGAAAATTAAGAATATTCAATGTGATAATGGAAAAGAATATGATAATAGGTTGTTTCGGCATTTTTGTGGAAATAATGGTATCAATTTTCGTTTCTCTTGTCCTCATACGTCATGTCAAAATGGAAAAGCCGAACGCAAAATTCGTACCATTAATAATATTGTCCGAACGTTATTGGTCCATTCTTCTGCACCTCCTTCTTTTTGGCATCATGCTCTACAAATGACCACTTATCTCCTTAACATACTTCCTACCAAAGGTTTGGCATATTCACCCCTTCTTCAAATCTTATATAATAAGGCCCCTTCGTATTCTCATCTTAGGGTCTTTGGGTGCTTCTGTTATCTACTATTTCCGTCCATCACAATTAATAAACTCCAGGCCCGTTCTACCCCTTGCGTGTTTTTGGGTTATCCGTCTAATCATCGTGGTTATAAATATTTTGATTTATCATCTAATAAAATCATCATTAGTCGCCATGTTATTTTTTATGAATCCCAATTTCCGTTTGCTAACATGAGTAGTCCCGTGCCTAGTTCGTATAGTTTTTTGGATATCGATATCTCCCCATATATTATCCATCATTTTATCGGAATTATCCCGTACCCAAAATCAACCAGCGGGCCCACTGCACGCTGGCCCCACTGTCCCGTCATCTCGATCTAGTGGGCCAGACACACGGTCCAGTCCATCTCTCGAAACTGGGCTAGTGGTCCAGCCCACTGCTCCCGTTGATAATGTCCCAGTTATTGGGCCAGCAGGCCCACTGCATGCTGGTCAGTCCAGTATCAACGTTGTTCCCGTTCTTGGGCCATTAGGCCCACTTCCTGCTAGCCACTCCATTCCCGTCATTGCCCGAAATTCACCCATCTCCTCTTCGAGTCAAGGGCCGGTTACTCGGAGTAAAAGGGGTATTTTTAAATCAAAACGTATTTTAATCTTAATTTTAATGTCTCTAAATCCCCTCTACCCCCGTAATTCTGTGTCTGTTTTAAATGACCCGAATTAAAAAATTGCTATGACCGACGAATATAATGCTCTTATTGATAATAAGAAGTGGGAGTTGGTACCCCGTCCATCTAGTGTTAATATTATTCGATCTATGTGGATTTTTACTCATAAAGAAAATTCTGACGGTTCTTTTACGAGGCATAAGGCTCGACTTGTAGGTGATGGTAAGACTCATCAGGTTGGTGTAGATTGTGGTGAGACATTTAGTCCGGTGGTCAAGCCGGCTACCATTCGCACTGTGCTCAGCTTGGCTCTTTTAAAAGCATGGCACATTCATCAGTTAGATGTGAATAATGTTTTCTTACATGGTGATCTTAAGGAGACCATTTACATGCATCAGCCGTTGGGTTTTCGAGACCCCAAATATCCTCATCATGTCTGTTTATTGAAGAAGTTTTTGTATAGACTTAAGCAGGCCCCACAGGCTTGGAATAAGAGATTTGCAGACTATGTTTCATCTATTGGGTTTTCACACACCAGATTTGTTAATTCATTGTTCATATATCGCCGTGGTACTTCCCTGGCTTATATACTATTATATGTGGATGATATTATCATGACTGCCTCTTTTGATGCATTACACAAGTCTATCATAACGATGCTCACTTCTGAGTTTGCTATGAAAGACTTGGGGCCCTTGAGTTACTTTTTGGGGATTGTTGTCACTCCTCATGCAGGTGGGCTATTCTTATCACAACAAAAGTATGCAGATGAGCGAGCTGGTATGTCCTCATGCAAGTCCACTTCCACTTCAGTTGATACTAAAACCAAGCTAGGTGTTGCGACTGGCTCACCTTACGAGTATCTGACCAGCTATCGCAGTCTTGCAGGGGCTCTTCAGTATCTTACTTTCACGAGACCAGATATTACATATGCCGTACAATTGGTGAACTTGTTTATGCATGATCCCAGGATTGAGCACATGAATGCGCTTAAACGCATTATTCGATACGTCCAGGGGACACTTGACTATGGCTTACATTTATATCCTTCATCGACGTCTACACTTGTCTCGTATACAGATGCTGATTGGGGTGGCTGTCCAGACACCAGACGTTCTACATCTGGCTATTGTATGTTTCTTGGTAATAATTTGGTCTCATGGTTTGCGAAGCGTCAGTCTATATTATCCCGCTCTAGTGTAGAGGGATAGCCAATGTGGTCTCTGAATCCTGTTGGTTACGTAATCTTCTTTTAGAGCTTCATTGTCCTATTGAGAAAGTTACCTTGGTTTATTGTGATAATATTAGTGTCATCTACCTTTCTGGTAATCCGGTTCAACACCAGCGCACTAAACATATAGAGATGGATATCCACTTTGTTCGCGAAAAGGTAGCTCGTGGACAAGTACATGTCTGCCATGTCCGTTTTGATGCAAAAAATAGCTTGTGAAATATGTGGTAAATCGAATAGGTTGAGCTGTTTTTTCCCCAAGTAAATCCAAATAACTTAGCTGCTAGTATATTAATTTTCATTGCAGTAATTTTTGTAGAATTTGCTTTCTAGACTTGGTTTTGTTAATTGATATTTCGTATGTTGCGCTTACCTTATTTGGCGAAAATCAAAGAGGAAGCATAAATCTGTGAAGAAATAAGAAGATTTATGATTTTTCAGTCGAATATATCTCTAATTTATCCTTAAAATATTTGAAGAACTTCTCAGAAATCGTATGTACTCCATGAACAAGAAGAAGCCGAAGAAAAGCATGCTGGTGCAATGAGAATTAGAACTGAACTTTAGAATGCACGTAGATGTGGAACAAGAGAGTTTAACGGACGGAGGGTAAATATAGCCCGAAAATAGAATACAGGGGCAAATATAACCCTTAAGTTGGATGGGAAAATCTGACCCTTTTCCGTATCTTATAAGTGACATGATTCTATCAATATGTCATCACATAGAATAAGGTTGCTTTATGTAGCCAAAATTTAATATTGCTTGTTGCAGCATGTCGAAGTTCCAGTACCTACTCCGAACAAGGATGAGGTCTTGCTAAAGTTGAAGGCTACAAGCTTAAATCCATTAGACTTGAGATTTCAGAAAGGCGTGGCTCGTCCTTTTGTTCCTCACAAATTTCCCGTTATACCTTGTAAGTTCAATAATTTATTACATTAGTGTTGGGTGTGTGTGAAAAAGGTCCCACATTGGTACATGAAAATAAAAGTAGTATTTTACTTATAAGAGTGTTGGATACTCTTAATTGGTGTGAGACCTTTTGAAAAAAACCGTGCTGGTTTGGCCCGAAGCAGACATTATTACACCATATTAAGAGTATTTTTGAATTGTTTCAGTCAACAATTAGCTAATCTTTCTTGCTGATCGTTTATTGTTTTATTAAAACTATGCACTTTTAATACGATATCTTTTTGAGGTGCAGGTACTGATGTAGCAGGGGAGGTTGTAGAGGTTGGATCAAGTGTTGTAAAATTTATGGCTGGTGACCTTTGTGGCTCTTCTTAATTCACTTGTAAGTCCAATTCCCATCCGTTTTGGCTTGTTTTCAGTATACTTCAGTGTAAAGAGTAGTTACGCTAGCAATGCAATTTAACCGGGTATGTCATGTTAACGCTGTAGTTTTCAGGTTACCATATTAGTCTTGATATGGATAGTTACCTGTTGAGTGGAAAGATTATCTACAATGTCAGTGCTCAAAATATAATAGCTGTGATGATATTCGTGTTCTTAGTAACAGATAGGAGGTGGATTGGTGGAATATGCAATTGCAAAGGAGAGCTTGACTGTTCCAAGGCCAGATGAGGTATCAGCTGCTGAAGGTGCAGGCCTTCCAATTGCTGCTCTTACAGCGCATAAAGCCCTTGTTGAAGTTGCTGGAATTAAATTAGATGGAAGTGGACCGCGTATGAACATTCTTGTCACGGCTGCCTCAGGTGGTGGTGGACATTATGCTGTTCAATTGGCAAAGTTGGGTAATACTCACGTTACAGGGACATGTGGAGCTCGTAACATTGAATTCGTGAAGAGCTTAGGAGCAGATGAGGTTCATGACTACAAGACGCCAGAAGGAGCATCTCTTAAGAGTCCATCAGGAAAACGTTATGATGCAGTGATTCACTGTGCTAGAGGCATTCCTTGGTCAACATTTGAGCCTAATTTGAGTGACAATGGTAATGTCATTGATCTGACTCCTGGGCCTAGTTCAATGTGCACCTATGTATTGAAGAAACTGACGTTCTCGAAGAAGTAATTGCTACCTTTGATTTTGATTCCCAAAGAAGATAAAGAATTGAACTTGCTTGTTAGGTTGGTGAAGGAAGGGATGTTAAAGACTATGTTTACTCTAAGCATCCTCTAAGCAAGGCTCAAGATGCTTGGGCTAAGAGCCTTCATGTAATTCTTTTTGTACCTTTGCCTTTAGAGCCAATCTGTAGCTTTATTTCATTGCAAATTTCAGGTGATTCTTCTTTCAACATGGAATGGGTGGTTTCTGGTGCAATACTTAAAAGGGTTAAGAATTAACCTAAAAGTGTAGCAAAATAAATAGTACTTCAAATTCAAATCTTTTGTAGGAGAGTTTTTGCCAAAAATAGTTTTATTTTGTTTTTTATAATTTTAATTCATATAAGGATGATCATGTATAGTTCATGTAACTGAAATACAATCAATTCCTCCTCATAGTCATAGAAGTTTGGCTTTCAGCATGGTAGCTACTTGGAGTTTTTTGCTAATCTTTAGTAGGTGTCTCGCGATAGATTTTATATATTTATCACTTTATTTAAAATTTATAAATGTATTTGGTTATACTTCTCGAAGAGGAGAGAAAAGAGCATTTTATTTGAAACTTTCGAGGATGGAATTAAAAAACCGATTTGGAGCACTTTTTCAAATTTGGAATTAAAATATTTCTAACCAAACCCTGATTTTGCAATAAAATAAAAAATATTTTGAAAAAAGTGAATAATTCAGCAAATGGGGTCTAAACTTCAAGATCACCCCTCATACTCTGCAATTTCATTTTTGAGATTGTGTTTAGTTAGGGTATGAAGTGGACATGGAAGTGAGGACAATTTGGGTCCTTTGTTTGGACCGATTGCATCACTTTCTGCATACCAAGAAGGCATGAGAGGTAAGTTTGATCTTTTCTGAATTTTGTTTGAACCACACAGAAGCTGTGTGCCATATGACATCTCACATTTCATTGTGATGTTAAAAGTTGACCTTGACTGTTAATTAGAGAAAATGATCTCTTATTACCGGTTATCATTTGAATAGAAGAAAATTAACTCAATAAATAACTTTTGTGTTTTATTTATATATTTTTTATGATCTTTTATAAGAAAAATGATTATGTAACAAAATGACATTTGTAATTGGTCCTTTGTAGAAAATATAATGTCATTCCTTGCGTCAATCACAAGAATATTATAAAATAATTTTTATTGCATTTCTAAGACCAGAAATTCAAATTCGTGATTTTTTTCACTTTCAGTAGATATTACCACACTGATTTTCTAGAATACTGTCGCCGGTCTCAGATTGTCCTGAAATTCACCCGCTCCATGAAAAATAGGCTTGTGATCGACACCCATTACTTTCGTCATGGCCGACGTAGCTTATTATTGCATTTCTAAACCAAGAAACTCAAATTCGTGAAGTTTTGCACTTTCAGTGGATTTTCTAGGATCCGGTCGAAGGTCTTTGATTGGCCTAAAATTCACCCGGTCCATCACAAACTGGTTGGTGATCGACACCCATAACTTCGTCAAGGCCGACGTCACTTATTATTGCATTTCTAAGCCAAGAAACTGAAATTCGTGATTTTTTGCACTTTCGGTGGGTATTAGCACATAGATTGTACGGTCTCTGATTGTCCTAAAATTCACCCGTCCATCACAAACAGGCTGGTGATAGACACACATCACTTCGTCATAGCCGACGTCCTTATTATTGCATTTCTAAGCCTAGAAACTCAAATTCGTGATTTTTTACACTTTCAATGGATATTAGCGCACATATTTTCTAGAATCCGATCGACGGTTTTTGATTGACCTAAAATTCACCCGATCCATCACAAACAAGCTGGTGATTGACACCCATAACATCGTCTAGGCCGACGTCGCTTATTATTGCATTTTTAATCCCAGAAACTGAAATTCGTGATTTTTTTCACTTTTGGTGGATATTAGCACACAGATTTTCTAGAATACTGTCGCCGGTCTCTGATTGGCATGAAATTCACCGGTCCATAAAAACAGGCTTGTGATCGACACCCATTGCTTCGTCATGGCTGACGTCGCTTATTATTGCATTTCTAAGCCAAGAAACTCAAATTCATGATTTTTTGCACTTTCAGTATTTTTTAGAATCTGGTCGACGATCTCTGATTTGCCTAAAATTCACCCGGTAAATCACAAATAGGCTGGTGATCGACACCCATAACTTCGTCAAGGCCGACGTCACTTTTTATTACATTTCTAAGCCTAGAAACTCAAATTCGTGATTTTTTACACTTTCGGTGGGTATTAGCACATCGATTTTCAAGAATCCGATCGACGGTCTCTGATTGGCCTAACATTCACCCGGTCCATCACAAACAGGCTGGTGATAGACACCCATCACTTCGTCATAGCCGACGTCGCTTATTATTGCATTTCTAAGCCTAAAAACTCAAATTCGTGATTTTTTACACTTTCAGTGGGTATTAGCGCGCATAATTTCTAGAATCCGGTCGACGGTTTTTGATTGACCTAAAATTCACCCGGTCCATCACAAACATGCTGGTGATTGACACCCATAACATCGTCTAGGCCGACGTCGCTTATTATTGAATTTTAAAGCCCAAAAACTCAAATTCGTGATTTTTTTCACTTTTGGTGGATATTAGCACACAAAATTTCTAGAATACTATCGCCGGTCTCAGATTGGCCTGAAATTCACCGGTCCATAAAAAACAGGCTTGTGATCGACACCCATTGCTTCGTCATGGCTGACGTCGCTTATTAATGCATTTCTAAGACAAGAAACTCAAATTCATGATTTTTTGCACTTTCGGTGTTTTCTAGAATCTGGTCGACGATCTCTGATTTGCCTAAAATTCACCCGGTAAATCACAAATAGGTTGGTGATCGACACTCATAACTTCGTCAAGGCCGACGTCACGTTTTATTACATTTCTAAGCCTAGAAACTCAAATTCGTGATTTTTTACACTTTCGGTGGGTATTAACACATAGATTTTCAAGAATCCGATCGACGGTCTCTGATTGGCCTAACATTCACCCGATCCATCACAAACAGGCTGGTGATAGACACCCATCACTTCGTCATAGCCGACGTCGCTTATTATTGCATTTCTAAGCCTAGAAACTCAAATTCGTGAATTTTTACACTTTCAGTGGGTATTAGCGCACATATTTTCTAGAATCCGATCGACGGTTTCTGATTGACCTAAAATTCACCCGGTCCATCACAAACATGTTGGTGATTGACACCCATAACATCGTCTAGGCCGACGTCGCTTATTGTTGAATTTTAAAGCCCAGAAACTCAAATTCGTGATTTTTTTCACTTTTGGTGGATATTAGCACACAAATTTTCTAGAATACTATCGCCGGTCTCTGATTGGCCTGAAATTCACCGGTCCATAAAAAATAGGCTTGTGATCGACACCCATTGCTTCGTCATGGCTGACGTCGCTTATTATTGCATTTCTAAGCCAAGAAACTCAAATTCATGATTTTTTGCACTTTCGGTATTTTCTAGAATCTAGTCGACGATCTCTGATTTGCCTAAAATTCACCCGTTAAATCACAAACAGGCTGGTGATCGACACCCATAACTTCGTCAAGGCCAACGTCACTTTTCATTACATTTCTAAGCCAAGAAACTCAAATTCGTGATTCTTTACAGTTAGATGTAAAGAATGCTTTCCTACATGGTGATCTCAAGGAAACATTCTATATGCATCAGCCTTTGGGATTTAGGGATCCCAAACATCCTCATCATGTATGTTTGTTGAAGAAGTCCTTATATGGGCTTAAGCAGTCTCCACGGGCCTGGTATAAGCGGTTTGCCGACTATGTTTTGACTATTGGGTTCACTCACAGCAGGTCGGATAATTCCTTGTTCATCTATCGTCGTGGTTCGGGCCTATATTCTGTCATATGTAGATGATATTATTTTGACTGTCTCTTCCGATGCCTTACGCCAACCTATCATGACAATGCCCAGCTCTGAGTTTTCTATGAAAGACTTGGGGCTCTTGAGTTATTTTTTGGGGATTGATGTCACTCGTCATGCAGGTGGGTTGTTCTTATCCCAGCGGAAGTATGCAGCTGAGATCATTGAGAGGGCTGGGATGTCATCCTGTAATTCCACTTCCACTCCAGTTGATGCTAAGCCCAAACTTGAGGCTGCAGCCGGCGCACCATACGAGGATCCGAACCGCTATCGTAGTCTTGCAGGGGCCCTTCAGTATCTTACATTCACGAGACTAGATATGACGTATGTCGTACAGTAGGTGTGTTTGTTTGTGCATGCTCCCAGAGTTGAGCACATGAATGCGCTCAAACGCATCCTTCGGTATATTCAAGGTACACTTGACTATGACTTGCATTTATATCCTTCATCAACGTCAACACTTGTCTCGTATATAGATGCTGATTGGGGTGGTTGTCCGGACATCAAACGGTCTACGTCTGGCTATTGTATGTTTCTTGGTAATAACTTGGTCTCATGATCTACGAAGCGTCAGTCGGCTTTATCCCGTTCCAGTGCAGAGGCCGAGTATCGAGGGGTAGCTAATGTGTTCTCTGAATCATGTTGGTTACGTAATTTATTGTTAGAGCTTCATTGTCCCATTCAGAAAGCGACTTTGGTTTATTGTGATAATATTAGTGTCATCTACCTTTCTGGTAATCCGGTTCAGCACCAGTGCACTAAACATATCGAGATGGACATTCACTTTGTTCGCGAAAAAGTTGCTCGTGGTCAAGTTCGTGTCTGACATGTCCCTTCCAGGTATCAAATTGCTGACATCTTTACAAAGGTCTTCCCTCGTTCCTTTTTGAAGATTTTAGGGACAGTCTCAGCGTTCGAAGATCGCCCGCTATGATTGCGGGGGTGTGTTAATATACATAATATACACATGTATATGTGTATATTATGTATATTTGGAACTCGGTTTGGTTGAATTACCGTGTATATGGTAGATAGTTTAGGTAAGGTTTTAGTCTCCTAGTGTAGGTAATGTTGTGTAATTAGTATTGTATACTTACCATAATATTTATATTACCATAATTGTATATTTAGTATTCAAGTAGAATAAGATTTCGAAATAGAATAAGAATATGATTCTTCTATTATAAAAATATATAAATTATATATATATATTATTTTAATTAATAAAAATAATTAAGGAATTATTTCTTTTCCTCTCCACCAGGTCAGTTGATATTCATTCCTCTGACATGTGAATAAATTTTAAAATACAATTCCGCAAGTGTTATGAAATCCTTCAAGGTGGTCCCACCATTTATCTTTCATCCAATACTATAACAAGTCCTTACTCAAAATTTGTCAATCCAATCTAATCCAATCCAGTCAGCCTTGTTTGTCTATTTTCTCAATAGCTAAACTTTCTCTCTTCAATTTTTTTTGTTTAACACTGATGTTCCATTTCCGCATAGGAGCCCAACTATGATTATATACAGATTCGCACCGTGTAGAATCTATTTCTGGCCACCCAAGATTTTTCCATATCGCTCGAAGCTACATCTCTTATTAAGGTTGGAGACTTATCCACTGCACCTAGCATAGCAGAGTTCCTAATGGCTACTGAATCAGCTCCAACTGCCTACAACTTACAGAAGAAATTACGGCGATCAAGAACTGCTCCTGCCATGGTGTCCATGAGCGACCTACACATGACTCAATCTGTCCGCTTTGGGCCTACTTCTCTCGTCAGACAGGCAGCTTTTCTGCTTGTAATTTACCTCTCTCTCGGTGTCGTCGTCTATTCCTTCAACCGTGACCACTTCTCTGGAGTTGAGACTCACCCAGTTGTTGATGCTTTTTACTTTTGCATCGTCACCATGTGTACTATTGGCTACGGCGATATTGCTCCGATCACTCCTTTCACCAAAGTCTTTGCTTGTATATTTGTGCTTGTGGGTTTTGGGTTCATCGACATTTTGCTTAGTGGGGTCGTTAATTATGTACTTGACTTGCAAGAGAACTTGATATTAACCGGCAGGCAACGACGATTAGCTAGTCATGGGCGTGGCGGATTTATGGATTGCATAGTTGATGTAGCCAAGGGAAGAATGAGAATCAGATTGAAAGTTGGTTTGGCTCTAGGTGCTGTGCTTTTGTGCATCGGGTTGGGATCACTGGTGTTATATTTCCAGGAGAATTTGGATTGGATCGATTCAGTTTACTTGTCGGTAATGTCTGTTACAACTGTTGGATATGGTGATAGGGCTTTCAAGACTCTACCTGGAAGGTTGTTTGCTTCAATTTGGCTTTTATTTTCCACACTTGCTGTGGCACGCGCTTTCTTGTATTTTGCAGAGGCAAGGATTGACAAAAGGCACAGGAGAATTGCCAACTGGGTATTGCAGCGTGAAATCACCATTGAAGATCTGCTTGCCGCTGACCTTAACAACAATGGTTTCCTTAGGTAAACCATTAAATAATATTCTCTCTGTTCCAATTTATATGACACACTTTTCTTTTTACTTTTTACTCATTAAAAAAGAATGACTAACTTTACACTTTATCTTTTACGCTTAATGAGATATCTATAACCACATAAATATCTTTGACTTATTTTAAACCACAAGATTAAAATTCTTTTTTTATTTCTTAAACTTCGTGCCCAATCAAAGTATATCATATAAATTGGGATGGAGAGATTACTACGAATATCTAAAGACCCGCCTAAACTTTTATTCAAATTCCATTAAACCAGGCATGATCCTAATTACTCCTTGTACTTGACTTTTTTATAATGGTTACCCCTCAAATAATAACTGCTCCTAGTTACTCCTAGCTTTTCTATAATTCAAGTGATTTCAAATGAGAGTGTAAAATAACAGACACATCATATTAATCTGATATGTAAAAAAATCCCTTTTGCCATTCCAGTGTCTATTTTCTTATGTCCTTCCATATATCTTCTCCTACGAGTTTTTCTTTTGAGGGTAACGATTATAGAAAAGCCAAGTATAGGGGTCATTAGGATCAGTTTTTGTTTGAGGGGTTAGCGATTATAGAAATGTCAAGGACAAGAGGGAAATTAGGACCAAGTATAATTTAAGGCGGATTTAAATAAAATGCCCTAAATTTAGGGGGTCTTTAGGTATCCTGCCGTAATTCCTCTTTATTTCTTCCAACCCAAAATTCACTAAACAGTATGTTATTATTACAAATGCTGCCTTAACAGTATTCTGCCATAAATTTTTTCACCTTTGAGTTCATCAACTCATTATTGACTTTTGTCTTCCTTCTGTCAGAATATATGTGGGATTCATAAACACAGAAACAAAAAGGATGAGAAAATTATGTCTCTTGAGTCATAATATTCTTCTGCATTGAGTGAGGACTTGAGACTAACCATACTTGTTACTACATGTTATGTTAGCACTTTTGTGTTCTGAATTGAGCCTCAATCTTTACTCTCCTCCTCTCTTAATGTTTGCATAGTATGATGTGATACTACAAATTTGATTAGAGTGGAGAAATGATCATATCGGACACCTCTTTATGTAATGTTTCACATGTCTCTTGATATGGTCAGTTCATTAATAGCCATCATAAATAAGCCAGTGAATCTTTCCTCTAGATTAAAAAGGGGCAGTCTGGTGCACAAAGCCGTTAGCAGGGTCCGGGAAAGGACCACACCCCAAGGGGTGTGATGTAAACACCCTCTTTCCAACTCGTGGTATTTGAGGTAGAAATAAGGATAACAGACAGTTGGAGCAATAGCAGTGTACTGAAAGTGCGTTGGCTGTCAATGCTTTTACTTCCCTTTTAGGTTCTGTAGAATAAGCGTACATCCAATTGGTTTGAAACTTAACCACTTAAAATGAACATTGTGACTCTAAATTTTGGTAACTCTTTGATTTCTTCATTCTACTTCCCTCAATAGTTCATTGCTGCAAATTAGATTATGTTTTACCGTTTTACATTAACCATGACTAGGCCATACATGAAATCGGGATATCAACCATTGTGGAGACATACATTCTCTTCCCTTTTCTTTTCTTAAAATAATAGTGGTGTTTGACAACTCCATCTTTGTGAGTTTACTCATATTATACTCCATCTCCAATCTTTGGGCCTACCAACGCTTAAGCAGAAGAGAAGAAATCACCTAGCGATTTTTGTCTCTTCTAGAATTTGAACCCGGACCTCCAAGGTTTCACTCCTTCATTGACGGATAGCCACATCATTGGGGGCTACATAACTTTTATAATCTAATTATCTTTGCCCTATATTATGTGACAGTTTTGTTTGTCATGACATAATAAGTCAACTTGACTTACATGTTCTATTAGTATTGTAGAAAGAAACATTGAGAAGTTAATTTTCATAGAAAAAAGACACTTCCTTTAATAACCTATATTTGTAAATTTATTTGAATTTGAATATTTGGAGCATATAAAAGACATAATTTGGATGGAGGGATTAAAAGCCTTTTCTTTTGCAATGCTGCACAGCAAATCAGAATTTGCCATCTACAAACTCAAGGAGATGGGAAAGATCAGTGAGAAAGATGTAATGCAGATATGCAATCAGTTCAACAAGCTTGACGAAAACAACTCTGGGAAGATAACATTACCCAGACTCCTGCAGAGTCATTTATAGCAAAAATTCTTTGGCCACCATGTAGTATCTGCAAATTTCAAGAAAAAGGTTAGTTGTCACAAACGTTTGAGTTCACATTTTTGCTATTCCATTTTTCTTTTCTTGGAAAACAAATTATATTTGTATATGGTACATAAATTTGACCCCAAGGAAATGGATGTGAATACCCCAAAGAAGGATTCTAACAGATGTGGTTTGTCGAGGAAACTTTGTTGAAGCTAGATGGGTTCCTAATTTCTGTTTCATAGGATATGAGACTCTCAACGATGAACCCTCAAAGAGTACATATCTTTTTATTGTCATATGATAGAAAATTGTTCAAAATGCAAAAGCCAAGGGGAAGCTTAACTAGAATAAGATTTTTATTGTTTATGCAATTGCTTTTAGGTGAACCTTGCATGCTTTGTTGTAGATTATACTAATATGAGAAGCAAGTGAAGGTTTCCTTTATTGAAAGAAGGTATATGTCAAAAGATGATAGAGTGACTACTCAAGAATGCACCAAAAAGAAGCACCCATATCGGTTATGATTCCTATTCAAGCATTCTCATTCAATGTCAATGCTGCCTTGTTTTTTTTGTTTCAAAATTCCTTTCTTTCTACTATTCTTACATAAGCAAGTTGCAGGAAGTAAACGAAGTCTTTCCTTTCGAAATCCACTCCTAAAGTTACGTCTTTCAGTACTGGGACTATGAAGTTGCATGTTTAAATCCCAGCGGTGGCAAAGCACTAGGGATTTCTTCCCATCTGTCTAAGCCTTAGTAAGCAGAATTACCCGATACCTGCACTTAAGAGGTAGCAAGTATCGGGTGAAACTTGTTGAGGTGCGCGCAAGCTTGCCCAAACACCATTGTCATTAAAAAAAATAGATAGTTTCCTTATAAACTGGTCGGGTTATCATGTCCTCTCGTCAAATGAATGTCAGTTGCCCTCTTTTTCTGTGCTTGTTCTGATCTGTCTATTGAAACTTTTCTTATAGGTGTAGGATATAACATAGCTGATTTTCAAGAACATCTCGTCTCTTTTGCTTCTGGAATGTGGTTTGCCTTTTCATGCTGTAATTCTATTTTTAGCTTTTG
Source organism: Anisodus tanguticus (assembly GCA_034509755.1). Taxonomy (NCBI): domain Eukaryota; kingdom Viridiplantae; phylum Streptophyta; class Magnoliopsida; order Solanales; family Solanaceae; genus Anisodus; species Anisodus tanguticus. Next base: position 55,781,411 of record CM067545.1, read on the forward strand.
CTTGGCCCCTCAAGTCTGGTTTTAAGGGGTTGGTTTTTTATGAGCCTACAGAAAGATTTTCCTTTCACCTCTTAATCAGACTTCTCATACTTTTATGTGTCCCCAAAATCATATGCTGTAAACTAGTTATTTTCCAATTTGTAACTCTGGAAAGATAAAATAAGTTCATAGACACCTTAAAGTGGTCATTCAAAAGGGCTGGTCTGCGAGAGTTAAAAGAAGTAGAAGATCTCTATGTGTTACTCCATGATTCAAAAGCTTCTCTATTTTAGGTGTAAACATGTATTGCCTGACACTATTCACCCATTCTTTAAGATTCAGAAAGTCATATTAGATATTAGCTTTTTGCATGCTTTTGTTTGAGGACCTAATCTTAACCTGTCCGGATCAAATGCATCACCTTTTTCTGTTTGAATAATGAATCTTTTGTGGTTTCAATGTGTATAACGATGAAATCTCTCCTTTTAGGGCAGTCTAATACAGAAAAACTGCTTGTCTTATTTCTCTTCACTGTTGTTTTTCTTATTATAATTACCTGCCCTTGTTTTTAAGTGTATATTTGTCTTGGCCCTTGATTGGGTACACTCAACTCACCAGGACAAGAATAGTGAACCTGTAAGAAGTTTATTATCTTACATTCCTCAATGAGCTTAGTGTTCGGATCTTCACATGATGTTCATCGACCTAGAATAGGCGAACCTGTAAGAATAGTGTTCGGAGGCTGGTGGAGGGAGAGGTAGAAGGATCTTCACATGGTGTTCATCGACCTGGAAAAAAGACATATGACAAAGTTCCCGGGGAGAGTCTTTGGAGATGCTTGGAGGTTAAAGGTGTGACGGTGGCATATATTAGGGCAATTAAGGACATGTACGATGGAGCCAAGGCCCGGGTAAGGACTGCGGGAGGAGACTCGGAGCACTTTTCGGTGGTGATGAGGCTGCATCAGGGATCAGTTTTTAGCCCATTTTTATTTGCATTAGTGTTGGATGAACTGACGCGAAATATCTAAGGGGAGGTGCCATGGTGTATGTTATTTGCGGACGACATAGTTTTGATTGAAGAGACTCGCGACGGAGTTAACGCTTAGTTGGAGGTTTGGAGACAGACCCTGGAGTCCAAAGGGTTCAAGTTGAACAGAACCAAGACGGAATATTTGGAGTGCAAGTTTAGCGACGTAGTGCATGAGGAGGCCGTGGAAGTGAGGCTTGAGGCACAGGCCATCCAAAAGCGAGGAAGTTTTAAGTATCTTGGGTACATTATCTAAGAAAATGGAGAGATTGATGACGATGTCACACACCGTATTGAGGCAGAGTGGATGAAATAGAGGCTCGCCTCTAGAGTCTTGTGTGATAAAAAGGTGTCACCAAAACTTAAAGACAAGTTCTATAGAGTGGTAGTTAGACCTACTATGTTGTATGGGGCTAAGTGTTGGCCAGTCAAGAAGTCCCACGTCCAGAAGATGAAGGTGGTGGAGATGAGGATGTTGCGATGGATGTGTGGGCATACTAGGAAGGATAGGATTAGAAATGAAGTGATCCGGGATAAGGTGGGAGTGGCCTCGGTGGAGGACAAAATGTGGGAAGCGAGGCTGAGATGGTTCGGGCATGTCTAGAGGAGAGGCATAGATGCCCCTGTGAGGAAGTGTGAGAGGTTGGCCTTAGATGGGTTCAAAAGAGGCTGAGGTAGGCCGAAAAAGTATTGGGGAGAAGTGATTAGGCAGGACTTGGCGCAGTTGCAACTTATCGAGGACATGACCTTAGATAGGAGGTTGTGGAGGACGCGTATTAGGGTAAAGGGTTAGGTAGTAGTACGGTCTCGTGTATCCTTCCTTACTAGCAGGCGTATTGCTACCTTGTAGGTTCTTGTCTTTCGATTTCCTGTTACTATATGCTATTTCTTGTACTCTGATTATCGTACTAGTTGATGCATTTACTGTTAAATCCTCCATTTTGCTTATCTACAATATTTTGTCATGAGCATTTTACTTTACTTTACTTTCTTCAAACCTTATCTAACCTTTTTTGTCATATTGTCATGTTTTCCCTTAAGCAGAGGGCCTTTCGGAAACAGCATTTCTACCTCCCAAGGTAGAGGTAAGGTCTACGTACACTCTACCCTCCCCAGACCCCACCATGTGGGATTACACTGGGTATGTTGTTTTTGTTGTATTCCTCAGTGAGCTTATCATTGATATAGTCACCTGCCATACGTGGAAAAGAAATGGGAGAGCAACAAGTTCAAGAAAAGGGAGAAAAAGTGATAGAAACTCTTTACCATAAAATAATATCACTAAACAAATGTCTTGTAAGGTAAAATAGCATACATAATCGAATACTAAAAGATGTGGCAAGGAAAGCTAAAGTAGAAATCTATATACACAAACTAGAAAAACCTTCATAGTTCAAATTTCTCAAAACTGCAAAATACAAATACCAATGTCTGTACAATGAAAATAGCACTTGGCATGAGTTTGAAAGCAAAGAGGAACCTAATAAAAACAGAAAGAAGGATGGGTTGTATCGTCTAGTATAGGGGAAAGGATTAGAGTAAAATAAGGGAAAATTAGTAGTGGCTTTAGCACTATGATGTATTCTAGGAAATTAGTCATAGCATAAAAAGAAAAGATGATATTGCAAATGTTTAATGTGATAATTAATTGTGTAAATATAAATAGTGATGTTGGCAGAGACGATGAGAACTGTTAATGTAATCGTCTGCGTGACTAGTGTTAGGAATATTTATACCTCCTATATTGAGTATAATATGTAGAGGATTTATACTCCTATTGGTTATAGGAACTTTAATGTAGTAGTTATTTTCTTAATGTATTTGTATCGAGCCGAGAGTCTATCAGAAACAATCTCTCTACCTTCTCAAGGTAGGAGTAAGATTTGCATCGACTCTATCCTCCCGGACCTCACCTGTGGGATTACGCTGGGTTTGTTGTTGTTATCTGCACTACTAAAAAGTAATTGAAACATTCTAAAATTGGACTCATGCAGGTGGCCATTGAAGCATGGAAGAACACTCGTGACTGCACAGATTTCACACCAGAAGATTACGAGGACATTACTCGTATATTCACCGGGTCCAGAGAAAAATAAACAAAAAAGTAACTGCTGAACATATAGTGGTTGATATTCACAGTATCCTGTCAGATGGGAAAGTTGAGCCCACAACCGCCAGTTTGGAGATATCACAGACCAAGAGGGAATCCATTCGGCCCTGCAGGCTGTGTGATAGGTAGGTGGCTTATGGAAGTCGGAGTCGATCCCTGTTGTACAGGCCCGCATTGTTCTCATGTATGTTTTTGTGTTGCTCTCCTCTTTAAGAGTTCACCAGAAGTTCTCTAGATATTCTATCCCTTTAGGTGGGATATGTTGGATTATGGATCTAGCTGATTTTACCCCCATTGAATCTGATAGTACAGTAAGTTCTTGTACCTGTAACATATGCAAACAAAGTGTAATTGTACTTGTAACGTATGCATTTATGTAAAATGTAGAGTCTAATGTGATGTATGAATGTGCCTTCTACCGATGAACATATTTATTTTGTTTGATTAATTAGTGTGTTCAGTTCAGGACCTAGTAACTAGGCAACCTGTACGCCCCTCCCTGTATTTTATGAGATTGGACTCACAATAAGGTAAAATTTATCTTATGAGACATGGATGAGGCTGCTGTGATGCTTTAATGTTTGATTGGAACTTTTGGTCTAAAAATGAAGAATATCGTGTTTATAGAACGGCTGAAATCTAAGTCGTTTTGACGTGCCATACGATATGGTTTTTCCTGACTTTTAGATGAATATCTGAAAGATAGGTTGCCCCGTTTATGCTCAACTCATTCAAAGAGTAGAGATGACTGTAATGCCTAATAGTCATGATATGCAGCTGTGGGTGTACCTTTAAGGTTAAACTGGAAAGCCCGAATAGAGTGATTTTGAAGAACAAGAATACTGCTGCTTTCACCATATTCACTGAAGTGCGAAGTTCCGATGAATGTGATCATTTAGAGAGATTATAGATGAAAAACAAATCTAATTCTAACAGTTCCCTTCAGTTGAGATAGCGTCAAAAGCATGGACATTATCATCGTTTGAGAATATGCATGGACGTAGATATAGAAAAAAGAAAATAAAAATATAACAAATCACTAAAAACTATGAACTTTGGAAATTTTCAAAAGAATAAAAAGTTGCGGGGAGCATGGATCGAACACGCGACCTTCAGATCTTCAGTCTGACGCTCTCCAAACTGAGCTATCCTCGCTTAATGAAAGGTTCTTGTTTTGAAGCAAATTGGCCTATCATTCATTGGCATAATAATGCCATAAAATAAGTGGGCACAGAAAATATAGGACAAGCTTAAGCTACTCCTTTCTTTCTTAAAATTCCTTTTCATTTTCAGAGAATCATGGAATTGTTATCTTCTGATCTTACAATATCTAATACTTCCTAGAGGAATAACTATCTACGACCACAAGTCTCATGACAAATTAGATTGCGGATCAATCTATTGTCCAATTAATTTTAAAAAAAAAAATACAAAGAAACTTGACAAGATCATTTTCTTCTATCCAAATTTGTAAAGAATATGTCGAACCATTTCCATTTCCCAGGGACCATTAGCGGTAATCTTCGGCCTGGCTTTTTCACGTACTTTTAAATGGAACATATATTTTCTTCTGGGCATTATTATGACTTACGGGCTAGTCTGGCTTTTCATCACATGAGCTAAGTAAATACTGATAGACAATATATTAATATTCTCCATATATTCTATAATTAGGATTTTGATGTAATTATGAAAATTATATATCCTCATACAATTAGGATTAGTCCTTGTAAAAAACTATATATATTGTATCAATGAGAAGCCTCCAATCAAGGAGAATTTCATAATTCTACATGGTATCAAGACCCAAACCCTACCCCTAAAAATCGGTGCCTCCTTCTCTTTTTTTTTTCTTTCTTCCGCCGCCGGCACCCAACCCTAAAATCTGGCACCCTTCTTTTCTCCTTCACGCCGCCGGCAACCGTTGTCTATGGCTTCTCCCGCCTATTCCTTCTCCACCCACGACACACATCCGGCCTTTGTCATGACGAACATCAAGAACTTCATCCCTTTCATTCTTGATCAAGAGGATGGTCAATACTCGTTGTGGGTTGAACTATTCCGAATTCATGCACGTGCTTACAATGTCCTTGATCACATCGACGCATCCACCCCCGTCCATCCGACGTTGACAACTCAACATGGAATTGCCTCGATGCGATCGTTAAACAATGGATATATGGCACCATATCTAAGGATTTACTTCATACCATTATGAAGACAGGTGCTTCGACTCACAACTTATGGACAAGGCTAGAAGAAATTTTTCTAGACAACAAACATACATGTGCCATATATTTGGAGGAACAATTTAACAACATCCGTCTTGAGAACTTTGCTAACATGTCAGACTATTGTAAACAACTTAAATTAGTTGCTGATCAATTGTCTAATGTTGGCAATCTGATTTTCGACACAAAGATGGTGCTGCAACTTATTAATGGGTTGCCGAAAGGTGAGTACGATACACTTGCGATGATGATCCAGCAAGATGACCCACTCTCTAGCTTCAACAAGGCCCGATCACAGTTTATATCGAAAGAGACTAGACGTGCCAAACAAGATAAACATAATCATAACGCATTGGTAATAGTCGCACCGATGACCACCCCTGCACCCGCCGAACCATCGCAACCCGCGGACTACCACAATCAGCACGGTGGATAAGGCGGTGGCTGAGGTCGAGGACGAGGAAACAACCGCGGCAGCAAGGGAAGGGGCCGAGGAGGCCGACCCAATTCCGGTGGCCAGCCACAGCAGGCCTAGTCTCTATATCCGTGGGCTAGCCTAATGTTGTGGACCACCCCCAGAATTTGGGCCTCATCCCCTTGCCCTTACCCAACCAACCCAGCACAACACCCAAGTTCGAGTTCGAGCATTCTGGGCCCAGCTCCTGGCCCAAGTTACACGGGTCAGCCACACCAAGCCCACCTCTCGACGACCCAACAGCAACAACATGAATACGGTCTTATGACCCCTACCGAACTAAGTCAGGCCTACAGCACTATGAACCTTCGGCATCCCGACGATGCATGGTACATGGATACATGGGCCACATCCCATCTCACTTATAACTCTGGTAATCTCCTTCAACTGTTTGATTTGCGCAATCCTCAATGTAGTATGGTCATAAATGGCAATCGCATTCCAATTCAAGGTTATGGAACTACATAAACACCACCACCTCACCCTTCCTTTACCCTAAAAAATGTCCTATACGCGCCTAACATCATTAAAACCTTAAACTCTGTTAGGAAGTTCACTAGTGACAATTCTGTATCAATGAGAAGCCTTAATATATTGTATATACATAGTAACTATATATATTGTACTAATGAGAAGCCTCCAATCAAGGAGAATTTTATAATTCTACAAATACCTCAAATTCTTCATTCTTTACTATTATTACAAGCTTTCATTAAGTTTATTCATCCTACAGCCCAAAGAAACAACATGATATCTGAACTCACGAGCGAGCAACAAAAGACACGGGGGACGGCTAAAATAAACTCTTATTTTGTATCTATATGTCAACAGTTCATCTATAGTACATCATCAAATTCATCCATTAACTTATCTCCTTCTAGTACGTTTCGTTCTATGTCCCCCGTATTCATAGGAACAACAACGGGATGCCACGTCGGAGTTCTATTCCCATATCTGTTACATGTCACTCGTCATAATCCACTCACATCCAACTTCACCAAATATAAGTCACCGTACGGTTGGAACTGGTTTGGCAGCGACACCAGTTTTGCTGTCATTCCGCTCAAATTTCCCGTGAACATGAGCCACTCACATTCCTTACTAAAGCATACGTGATTTAGTCTCTCCTTATCCGCTTCTTCAGATCCCTCCGCCCCTGCCACGTGGATCCTCCGGAGACCTGTGTTGTTCGGATAAATGAGGTAGATATTGAAGCAATTGATGTTATCCGAATTATGCCTGTTGGAAGAAAATGCAATCAACTTTCCGTCGGGTGACCAGATTGGCATTGTATCAATTCATGGTCCCTCCGTTAGCTGATGGATTTCTCCCCCCTCCATCTCTCCCTTAATAGCATTCATAATATACAGATTTTTGTGCCCCGGACGGCTTGAACGGAATACCACGTGCTTCCCATCCGGAGAGCAAGAAGGAAAGGCATTATTTCCAATCTCTTTTTCCGTGAGAACTTTGATTTCTACTGGAATTTCCCAACAGTCATCATTATTAAGGTTTAATGAGTTGAATGAAACTCGTGCGATTTGAAATGTTGCTTTTACAGAATCAAATACAGATCCAACTAATGTAAAAATCACATTTGGTTCAGCTGAAAACCAGGAGTTGTCGAAAATTGTACGACCTTTGAACAATGTCCACTTCTTGGAACCATCTGATTTGAAGATATTGAGGCCTGTGAATTCTGGGTTGAATGCAATAGAGTCACCTAAGGGAGAGAATGAAGGGAATGTTCCATTAAGCCTCAGCATTGTCAGTCCTTTCCATTAAGCCTCGGCATTGTTAGTCCTTTCTCTGGAGAATTTATAGGGTCCAAATAAGGAATTGTTGTGTCTCTTGATGATGATTCACCCCGGTATCTATGATAACTGAGAAATGTAGACTTAGGAGAGAAGAATGGATTATAATGGTGGGTGGTGGGGTTAAGTAACTCAGTCACCGGATAGAACTTGTGCGACTCAATATCAAAAATATCAATGTGGCGAAAGCTCTTCCCGGGTCTTCTGGTAGCAATAACAATCATTAGTCTGAAGCTGTGTGAGGCTGTTGTATGAGTAAAGTGTAAACTTCTGGAATGTTCTAGATCAAATGAAGATTGAGTGAAAGATCAGTGAGAGAAAAAATGGAGAGAACTTTATTTCATCTCAAAATGTAAAGTTGTAAATGAAAACAGAGAAGGAGAGCCTATATATATCTAAGCTTAAAACTAACTAATTCACTAACTGCATGTAATTAATATTAGCTAACAAACTAACCGACTTGATAGCAATACTAACTGATTATGACATCATAACTAATCATGTGTGTGTGATCCATCAGGGAACTGCAGTGCATCTTTGTATTTGTTTAATAGTCTCCCTCAGGCTAAGAGTGATGAAGATGTTCTTCATTCATAGCTTGGAAACAATGAAAGAATGTTGAACATGAGTGAGGCCCTTTGTGAGAAAATCTACATGTTGTTCTACAGTTGGTATGTAAACTGGGGACATAAGGCCTGCTTGAATCTTTTCTCGGATGAAATGGCAATCAATGTCAATGTGATTTGTCCGCTCGTGAAACACAAGATTAGCAGCAATTTAAAGTGCTGATTTACTATCACAATGGATGGGAATTGGCAATTGCAAAGATATTCCCAGTTCTTTGTATAAGCCATCTAACCATACCATTTCTGCTACTGTAGATGCTAGGCTCATATACTCAGCTTCTGCTAAGCTACGAGATACAATATTTTGCTTCTTGAATTTTCAAGAAATCAAAGAACTCTCATAGGTGACAAGATATCTTGTAACATGCTTCTTTGTGTTTGCATATGAACCCTAATCAGTATCACAATATCCAGTTAATTGATTAGCACCAGTTGATGACATAAGATTTTCCAAACCATGTGACTATTTGATATACTTGACTACTCTAATTGATGCTTCCATATGAGAAACCTTTGGAGCATGCATAAATTGACCGAGATTCTGTACTGCAAATGCTATATCATGTCGAGTGATTGTCAAATAAAGAAGTCTCCCAACCAATTATTGATAAACCACAACATCATCAAGGAGTTTGTCATCAGAAGTTTCATCTGGAAATAACCTATCAAATTCTGCACTAGTCAATTTCTGATAGAGCTCAATAGGAGCACTAGCAGGCTTATTGTTAGAAATCCCCATGTCATCAATCAATTCCAATGAATACTTTCTTTGGTGCATAAAAATACCCTCCTTGTTCCTGGCAAATTCAACACCTAAAAATTACTTGAGCTCACTTAAATCTTTGATCTTGAAATTGTCCCTCAAGATCTTTTTAGTATCCAAAATCAATTGAGAATCATTCCCAGTGATAAGAAGATCATCAACATATACAAGTACTATGACTAAATTGGTTCCTTGGAATTTAGTAAATAAAGAATATCTAAATGTCTTTGTTTGAATCCTGAATCAACCAAAGCATTTGAAAGTTTTATGACTAAACTGGTTCCTTGAAATTTAGTAAATAAAGAATAATCTGAATGACTTTGTTTGAATCCTGAATCAGCCAAAGCATTTGAAAGTTTTATATTCCACTGCCTGCTAGCCTGCTTAAGTCCATAGAGGGACTTAAGCAGTCTACAAACTTGCCCCTTACCAGCTGCAAAACCTTGTGGCATCATCATGTAAACTTCTTCATTCAGATCACCTTGTAAAAATACATTAAAGATATCCATCTGGTGAATATCCATGCGGCATTGCTCCGTTAGGCCCATGAACTGCAGCCAAAGAAATGACCACTCTTACTGTCACCATTTTAACCACATGAGATAATGTCTCCTGATAGTCTAACCCTTCCTTTTGATTATACCCTTAATCCACCAATCTAGCCTTGCACCTTTGAATCTCTCCATTAGCATTATACTTGATATTGTACACCCACTTACACTTTATGGATTTCTTTCCCATGGGCAGTGAAGTAACTTTCCAAGTATGATTTTCTTGTAAGGCCTTGATCTCACTTTGCATGGTATCAACCCATCTTTTGTCCTTAACTGCTTCATGATAACTAGCAGGTTATTGTTCTAGTGTCATCTTAGTAACAAAACTTTTGTAAGGTGTTGAAATACTATCATAATCCAACACTTCTCCAATGGAATACAAACACTTTTTATCACCCTTCTTCTGCACAACATAATTAGTGTGCCATATTGGGGGCTTAACAGTCCTGCCTGATTTAGTATACCTCTGTAATCTTTGAGTAGCAACATCATCTGTGTTAATAGCTTTATGAGAGGGTTCTGGAGGTATGGATTCCACCACAGCACCTTTATTATGACTAATAACACCAACCCTTTTAGAAACATCAGCACCTCCATTCTGAGTCTCATCCCTTATAACCATAGCATATGCCTGATTAACATTAGGCAATTTACTCTTCATCAGTATTTGGCCTCTTGCCTGGGAATAACTGTCATTTAATCCCATCAGAAATTGCAATAGCCTCTGATATTGCAACTGCTCCACATACTTTTTATCGCTTGGTGGAGGCAAAATTAAATCATATCCATCCCATAGATTCCTCAACTTCGTATAATAAGCAGAAATTGTTGACACTCCTTGTGTCAAAGTAAAAATTCCCATGTGTAACTGGTACAATCTCGAACCATCTACCTTATCAAATCGCTCATTTAGGTCAAGCCAAACCCTATGCGCATCTAATGAGAATAGAATTCCACTTAGTAATTCCTTGCTTACATTGCATGTCAACCATGAGATGACAAGTGCATTGCAACGATCCCAGATTTTCTTCAATGCTCCTTCATAATCATCTCTAGACACAAAACCATCAACAAAATCAATTTTATTCCTTCCAAGTAAAGCCAATTACATAGCTCGACTCCACAAACTATAATTTTCCATACAGGTCAATTGGATTCCAATCGAGACTGCTCCAAGTACATCCAAAGCACTCAAATATAGTGGATGATTATGATCTATGTTAACTGAATTTGTAATTCCATTTCTCGCACCGCCATTCGTTACTCCCATGCTATCTTCTTCGATCGCCATAACTGCAACTCAAGCTAGATCTATTTGTATCTCTCTTCGCAATTCCTTGAGAAATATCATTGGATCTGCCTATAACCGCTCTGATACCATGTAAACTTCTGGAATGTTCTAGATCGAATGAAGATTGAGTGAAAGATCAGTGAGAGAAAAAAATGGAGAGAACTTTATTTTATCTCAAAATGTTAAGTTCTAAATGAATACAGAGGAGGAGAGCCTATATATATACACGAGCTTAAAACTAACTAATTCGCTAACTACATGTAATTAATATTAGTTAACTGACTTGACAGTTGTCCTATCTAACTGATTATGACATCATAACTAATCGTGTGTGTGTGATCCATCAGGGAACTGCAATGCATCTTTGTATTTTTTTAATATAAAGCAGTGCACACAAGGAGGAGTAACTCGAACCGGATCACCAACATGCAAATCGGAGGAATGCTCATGCAAATCGACTCTAAAAATGCTCCACCAACCATCATCAGCTTGGCGGTGAAAATAGATGGTCGAATCGGCAAACCAAGTAGGTTAGCCACCGTGTTGGCACACGACTGTCCACTTGTCGGGGTCCGATTCAAGGAAAGCAACAATATCAGTGGTCAGATCATGGAATTCGCTAGGCCAACGACGATCTCCATAGGATGCAACCGCGATGAGGTGTCCAGACTGTGAAATCGATGGACTATAATCAACGAAGTCGTGGGGAGTCAAGCGGATGATTTTACCATCATTGATACTGGTGGATTAAAGTGCGGACCAGCTGATGAAAATTTGCTGGGGCGGTTGGTGAGCAGAGATATAATAGAGACGTTTATTCCGAAGAAATGGACGGTCTAGAGAAATAGGCTATCAGGAGAAGCAGGAAGTTGTTTGATCTGTACTTGAGAGGGACCTTGCAAGTATTTGCGAGGAGCACCTTATCTCTCGGAGACGAAGACGAGTGTCTGATCTTCGTCAATGAACTGGCCATTGAAATTAATGGAGGTACCGTCAGTACGGGCGTGCTCGGTTGGTTGAGTGGTATGGAGAGGAGAATTGAGGAAAGAAAAGGGAGATTTGAGGGAGAAGATATCGGTTCTGCCAATGGTGGAGAAGATAATAGAACCATGTGGTGACTGTGGATTCATAGTATTGTTTATGTGCTCTACAGCCGGGAATGGTGGTTATTATTATAGAGAAATCTGAGCTGCAATTGTAGTGCTTGAATACGAAGACTGAGCTTAGGTAGATGCGTTTGGCATGACGTTTGTTCTTTTGTTTTGTTGTGACAAAAGTTTTGAAGTGCCTAGGAAGAAGACAATTACTTACACATATTTGTTTAGTCGCTGGTTGCTCCTCCAAAGTCCATAATGACACTCCAGCTTTTAGTAAAGTTGTTGGACCCTTGTTCACGTATTAATAATTAATTCAAGCCTATCTGCTCCTTTAGTTTTAGCACTACTACATAATGGGTCCTCACTCTCATTAACAGTAGTGGAATTAGATCCGATTTTACCTTTGACTACTACATACGCCACCAGAAATTGCAAGCATATCAAAGACCTATTAGGAAACAAATGAAACCTTACTCAAATAACCAATACTCACTCTGTACCCAATTTATATGAAATACTTTCCTTTTTAGTCGGTCCCAAAAAGAATGATACATTTTCTTACTTGACAATAATTTAACTTTAAACTTTACATTTTATGCTTAACGAGATGATTTATAAACACACAAATATCTTTGACTTGTTTTAGACAATAAGATTCAAAAAAAATCCTTTATTTCTTAAACTTCGTGCTATGAGTCAAACTACATCATATAAATTGGGGTGGAGGAAGTAATACGAGAACTGGCCTATATCATGCACCTATTGCCTTTCAGGCATGCAATTTGGGTATAGGCTCGCAGCTCCTATTGCTTTCTGCGACTCTATTTTGTTTATCAATCAGTTAGCTGAACGTGGTTCCAGATATTTGCAATTGTCTTTTTAAAAATCTGCAAATCAGGTTGAACCTATTGTACTTGCGCTAATAAAAATTTCTTTTAATCTTCACAAGCTCAAATTTTTTTCGTGTTGTCATGGGAACTGCAGTGTTATTCAATTTGTATAGTATATACCAGGGTTGGACACTCCTTTAGTTGTATGATTTTATTTCAACTGTCACCTTATAGATTGCTACTAGTATGACTCTACCTGTGATTTACTAAGGAGTATAAGCACTATGTTATACGAAGTATACACAAAGTAGATTTAAGAATATATATATATATAACTTTCGATAGAGGCGTTACATGAATTATGCACAGGACATTAACCATGGTTAAGTAATCTTGGTTTTGTTTTCAATTTCATTTCGCTCTTTGGTAATCAGTGTAGCATCATCACCTTCTACATTTCTGGGGCCAAACTACTAAACTAGAGCATGGATCCAAAAGAGATGTCTACCGAGAATTCCTTACTTTGTGGAAGAGGGTGGGGGTGCCAACATGGAATTTATATAAATTACTGTTAAATTCATTATTGTCAGGTACTTGTGACCCATGTTGTTCGCTTCAGAGAGTCATGGCCATTTTAGTGCCTTATAGAGATACTCCCTCCGTCCTAAATAAATGGTGTTTTAGGCTTCTCATTTTGTTTTAAAATAAGTGGTGTTTTAAGATTTTAAGAAGAAATTAACTTTATTCTTCCAAAATTCTCTTATTTACATAATCAAGAATCATTAAGTAATTTTTCTTATCTAGTCATTAATTAGAGGTAAGTTAGTAAAAACACTCATAATTTTCTAAGAGTGAGCAATTTCTTAAGGAGTGTTCATAAACTAAAAACACCACTTATTATGGAACGGGGGAGTAGAAGAATACAGATGTGGAACTTTATGAGGTTAGTTAAATGTTTAATTCTTTCATATAACGAAGGAGTAAACTATTTATGGATCTAAAGCTAGCTCATTTTAATTTTCAGCAAAATCCAGATATGTTAAGCTACAAACTAACAACATTTTGCAATCTTAAAGTTTCTCCTTCAAATTGTTTTCTTTGGTTTGCGTCCATATGCGACCTTTACTGAGTCTTTGCATCATATCGGGGCAGGTTGCTGTGTTTTTTTAATCTTATTTAGGCTTACCTACGTAGTGGAAGCAATGAAAGAGCAGTTCTTTTATTCTTTTCTGATTGAACACATTTTGTTGCGTGTCAATTTGTTCAGTTTTGCTTAAAATGTATTCAGAAGTACCTGAAAATGAGATCATCTAAGCATTACAGTTCCATTTATACATACAACAACAGCTACCCGAATTCAGGCTTCTTCATTGTAGTCTGCCTCAAGTATCCTTCTTCTCCATTGCAATCTCGGCGCCACTGCCATAAGATGGAGGATACATTAGCAAAAAGGCGCATTTGTGAGGGGTTATTTTTCGCCACATGCCAATGCTAAAGTGGTCATGCCATGAAGTCTGAACCAATGGGATAGCCACATAGAGTGAAGGGGGATCATTTGAACATTAGAAAATAACACTTAGTATATAGAAAATATTATTGTGTATATAAGAATTTCCTTCTATCTTTTTATACATATATATTAAATCGTGAACACCACTGGTCTAAACCATGTGTAACCGTCCTGTATCACTCCTATATAATCAAGAAGTTCATTCTTGAAGATTTAGAGATTGAACATGGAACTTTCTAGAAACGGCAGGAAGCTCAGTAATACGACCTAAGAAATGCCTGTGGAAACAATCTCGAGAATATCCGGCCTTTTGCTTTGATAAGCAGAGCATATATTCCGTAACAGGGGATGTGGACCAGAGCCAAGCCAAGATACCTGAAACCAACTTCCCGTTTTAGGATATTCAAATTGTAAAGGCGTGAAAAGGTGAACATAGAAGGCATGTTATTACCACAACGGTGCCCATGGAGTGTTAAGTTCCAAGAAAGGATACGGCCACCTGCACAACAGGGCCACACATCTATAAAGCATAGACAATATATATATGTCTTTTACATATTAAAATCCTTGCATGATGGGGTACATATCTATTTACCAAGATAAGCAGCACGCGTGTAGACTCCACTGGAAAACAACATAAGAACAGCTCCACAGGATAAAATATGTGAGACCAAACCAAGTAAATTGCTGAAACACAACAGCAAGTCTGCTTTTAGACTTACAGAATTTGACTACTTATAGCAAGCATTGTAAGGGACTCGGAAACGTGATGAGAGAAACTGTGCACTTACAAGATTGCTCAGTACTGAGTCAATAAGAAGAAATACAGCATTTACAGAGTGCATTAATCCAATTAGCTGTCATGCCAACAAAAGTTAACAATTAGTATAATAACTAGTTGAGTAAATAAACTGCAATGTTAAAATGACTTAAACTCCTATTGTTAGAAAAATGTCCCTTTGGAAACAGCTAAGATGACCTTTTAGTAATGACTAGAAAAACATAACTCAATTGCATCAACTCATAATCGAGTTTATTGAATTTTAAAGTCTTCTGATAGAGCCAGACACATGTGCAAGTTTAACAATGGAACTCCCTCTTATTTTATAGTCGCAAGAGTATATGCTGATTTCAGTATTAACTACGTAGAATTTCCTTTGATTTGACTTGGTAAAGTTACAAATCGAGCTAAGAAA
This sequence comes from Anisodus tanguticus, assembly GCA_034509755.1. Taxonomy (NCBI): domain Eukaryota; kingdom Viridiplantae; phylum Streptophyta; class Magnoliopsida; order Solanales; family Solanaceae; genus Anisodus; species Anisodus tanguticus. The sequence continues at coordinate 55,796,916 of CM067545.1, forward strand.
GAAATGCATTCCACCATTGTGGTCTCTCCCTCTCTTAAATGTTTAAGAGCAATAATCACAAGTTTGTAAGTTTTGGGTGTCTATCCTGCAAGAAAAGGGATGCGCAACGGCTTTCGCGCAGCTGCTAAAGAGTTAGTGGCCTTATGTTGCTCGCATTTTTTTTTGTAAGATTTTAAATGGAAGATGCAACTTGTTTCCTAACAATTAAGGGCAGGCATCTTTGGATCATCCATTTACTTGGAGTTAATATGATACATTTGAGGTTGTAACTTTAGTGTTGCACACACTTGTAACTATGGAGGTGGATCGAATTCAGAATGCAGAATACTATTTTCGAACAATAGTGTCAATTCTTAGCCGGTTAGATCACAATTAGCTAGTAACTATGCTCAAGGTTCTAAGATGAAACAAATATATATGTTCCTTAAGGATGTTAGAGAACAAAAGCATTGTGGTCATCCAAACTTTCTCATGCAAATGTCATTTTCCTAGCTGAATTCACCTGTCCTTTCCCTGTTTCTCCCCACCCTCTTTCCGACCTCCCCCATCTTTTTCTGGTTTAATGGGTGACATGAGGTCTTCATTAAGTAGAAAGGACTATCAATACGCACTTTTTAAGTTTTCTGTGAGAGCTTGGTTAACGGCTGACAATATCAGACTCCTTTGATCTTTGAGAACAACAATAATTAGGTACATATATGATCGAGACTCCTAGATGGATCACGAGAAATAACTTTGAGACATGCAAACTGTTAAGGTGGACTTTTATGGAAAGATGCATATCTTGAACTAAAAGATTTTCCCTATACATGGTCAGAGGAAGAGACATTCTATACGGAATACAGTGAGAGCTAAACATAACGCTTATGGTGCAGAATTTCGAATGAAGATGACTCACCAGGGTGAGCTTAAAATTTTCACCCGTCATAAATGGGAGCAAAAGACACCAAAAGACAATATCTGTCAGCATAACAGCGCCTGCACAAATCTATGAAATAAAATAAAAGGCTTGTGTCAAATTTCTAACAGCAAACTCATGTGAGTTGATCAAATTAAAACAGCTTTTAGCTTTTCGGGTTATCGTGTGACTTCAAAAGATGACTAGCTTAAAGATCAAAACACAAGTTGATCATTTCCTTATCTTGCTTCTCCTTTTCTTTCACTTTTAACAAAAAGAAGCACTCTTTAAATACAAATCGAGCCGTTTTCTTTGATTGGAACCATATCATGATGTCGGAAGAACATAATCAGAGATAATTTAGGAAGTAGTGCTATATCATTTTCTTGCTACGGTTGCTAAATTAAGCAGTTGTTATTGCATTTAGGCCAACAAATTTATTTCAGTCCATCCCCCACAAGAAATCAAAAGAAAAAAACTCACTTTCAAACTTTCCTGAACTTAGTAAAAACATCCAAATTTGACAGTATTGGTCGCTAACCTGATAAATAATTTGCATTAAGTTTTCCCAAAATCCGAGCCGTTGCTCAGAGGATGTCCCTTCGGCAGCTGTTTTAACAAATTTATCTCTCTGATCTCCGGGCCGGGAAAGGGGATTTCGTGTATACAACCAGCATCCCCGGGCCGATATAATGGTTCCCAGCTGCGACCACATGCATATTATGATCAGCTAAAAAGAAAAATCAGCAGCAAGAGAGGAGAGGGATTATTATAATATGCATCCGTACAGAAAAATAAACCCCAACCAAAGCAAACGTCCACCTGGAAAACAGTTAATTTAGAACATCAGATCAGTTAGCACAGTTGAAAATAGTATGTAAATTCTATTGAATTGCAAAATCTTAGCTGAATATTTGAACAAACTAAGTACTCCCTCTATCCCAATTTAAGTTGTCTTTTTAGTTTATCTCAAAAAGTGTCTTTTTCTATATTTAGTTAGTTGACAATTCAAACATCCTATAACACGAAGTTTAAAATCATAGGATTCAAAATACATTACACACATCTTTAATTTAATTCAGGGTCACAAGATTAAAACGTCTCTTCTTATTCCTTAAATTTTGTGTCAAGTCAAATTAAGACACTTAAAATAAGATTGAGGGAGTGTATTATATAGGAAGAAGATAATAAATTACTGTGTATAGAATAGGAAGACGAAGAATCCTAAGTTGTCAACAGTCTGATAAAGCATGAAAGACATGGCAACAAAGGCAGAAGCTCTGAAGCAGAGTAGCCAAAGAGGATGAAGATTTCTCCAACAGGGAACCCACAGATCAGTGAACTTGATGATGATAGGTTCAGTGTTCCTATTGATGAGCCTCAATGCTATTGCTGTTGGGATGATGAAGATTACAGCACACACGCCAACTTGCCATTGAAGCCAGTAGTCTAAGCTCAAGGACATCTCTGTTTTTCTTTAATATTAAATTAGTTGATTGAAAAAAGAAGAAGAAGAAGAAGATTGAATTTGCTGGTCAGTGGAGTGGAGAGGCCATGGAGAAATTCCTTGCAACTTTCACTTTCCCACAGACATCTTTCTTGAATAGAGCGTACGACAACCGAAAAGTAAAGAGTGGTTGGTAGTTGCCTCTTTTTTCTTTTCATGTATAGAGCATTCTAGTTTACTCTTTTTAAGTTGCTCCCATGTACCAAATAGATTCTCATATTTTTTTAGTTTTGTGACACAAATATTTAAATCGGGTCATATATTTCAAAAGTCTTCTTTTATTTCTTAAATTATATATCAAATCAAATTAGAACAATCTTTTGAACACGGAGTAAGTACATTTTAAATTACTACTTCCTCTAATTCGAAATGTTTGGCTCGATGAGGAGTACGAAGGTCAAATTAATTAATGTTTGGTGTGAATTCAGACATAGAATTTTCAATTTTTTTGAAATAAAATTTATATATTTAGAAACTACATAAAAAGTACTATAAGTCATATTAGTTACCAATTCAAAATATTTACACGGGCTTTTGAGAAAAATATGGTCAAAAATTATGTTTTGACTGTTCAAATAGTAACTAAGACAAATATTTTGAAACGGAGAAAATAACAATTTATACATGTTCAATAAATTTTTTAAAGATAAATACGAGGTTAATGGATTCACTTGAACTTGTGACCTGTATTTTAGCAACTACTACTTCATTTTCTTAAAACACTTATGCGCCAAAAATTTGTTGCTCCCAAACAAACACGTAAGTATACATGATTGACAAGTAACATAGGATTTTGAAGTCCAGATATCGTACCCACAGAGACTTGTACTTTTCTACTGTTTATCTAATTCAAACTTGTTCGTAACTATTTAAGAGAGTAAAAATCAAGGTATTTTGTGAAACTATGATTGAAAGAAATAAATAACACTTGGGTAAATAATAAAAATGGAGTGTTTGTGACTGAGACGATTGAGACTAAGATTGTAAGATTTATCAGATGATGATGGAATCCAGGGTCATGACTTTCGACAATCCAGTTAGTCTTCCGATAGTTCTACCTATTTCGATTTCCTGGGTTACTAGTTGACGGGTTGATTTTAACTTTATGATATTCTTTCGAACTACTCACAAGTTTGTAGATGCTACTATAACGCCTATATTTCTATGATCGCCAGAGATAACAAGAACACAGTTATATCTCTGTATCCAATTAAGTAACGCTAAAGGGTATATTTCTATCCTCAATAGTGAAACGTATAAATACGAACAAACTCTATTTATTCTTATTACGTACGTGAATTTCCTCTTTCAAGTCCAACTCATGCACCACATATAGTGCTCAACTAATTCGTCAATTAATAAAACAAATAGGCTCAAGAATAAATAAGCAACCCAATATTGAAAATCTAAGACACAAAAACTATCATTAAACTAATTTTCATGTCTTTGTCATAATCCTAGAAAAGAGAAGTTTAGTTACTCATGATTCGAAGAACAACAAAAGAATTCATGAGAAAACTAGGGTTCTATGAATAAAAGTAAAGTAAAGGCAACAAGAATGAGAGAAAGTGACTTACTAGTCTATGAATAATGTCCACCCCACCTCTCTAACGAAATAAAACATCTATATATAGTCTAGGGTAAAAATATTAAACAAGAAAACCAAATCCCAATCAAATTGGAAAAATGCATGTCTATGTACATAGGACCCGCGACGCAAGTGTCTTTGATTTTCTGATTTCCTGAGATCCAGAGAAATGTTTTCACGGGAGCTATCGAAGAAGAGTCAACTCAATGCTCAAGTCAAAGGGGGGAGTCCACTTATTCAATAGAAGAGAAGCCTATATCTGCTGGCACGCAACTAAACGGCGCTATTTAACGCTTGGGTTCGCCCAATACAAGAACTACAGCCCAACCTAGCTTAAGGCTAAAGTCGTGGACTACACCCCGTATGCATTACACACCTCACGTGGATCTAGCTTTCAACAGCGTAGAACACATTATATCTCATATACTATGAGGATGGTGAGAAGAGATATATTTTACATCCCAGAGGGGCTATAATTGAAGATACCGCCTGATTGGATTCCATCCTCAATTCTCTACCCGATCTCTATGATAGCTTTGAAGTTGGGGTAGGTATTGGGCATACATATGTTTTTGATACTCTGGCAAGAGGTTTTTCACTATCATTTCCAGTTGCCCTTTTTGAATCAATAAAGGAAACCTATTTCATCAGCTTTTGGGAATAGAAGGGGAAAGAGAATATGCCAATGAACTTTCTCTGACTACCATACGAGATTTTCATTGATACAGCTAATTAGATTCAATTGTGACAACAGTTTTTAAGCAAGCAGCTTGTATTCGTATAATAAGAAGAATGTGGTGCTTCCCGCTTTTAGTCAAGTAAGGCACTACATGTATTGAGTCGATAGCGGTTCGTGCTTGAGTTGAATCACTTTACTTTGGTCCTATCTTATTTCCTTAATTTAGTTCCTTAATTGAATTTCGATTGATTAGGACGAAGTTCCTTAAAACCCTCCGTTGCACACTTGCTCCTCTCCGCGACGCTTATTGAACGCACATCTGCTCCCGGTTCTTCAATTTTTCTCTAAGTGTTGCACGCATCCTCTCGTCTTCATGCATTGGTGCAAACACCTTCAATTTCTACCAAAATTTCTCGATTATCATTCATTTGTCCTTGTTGTACCTACACACATAAAACATACCAACATAAACTCGAATACAACGATTTCATCATAATTAAAGCGATTAAAATGCTAAGACTAAGAGGTAAAGTGATGCAAACCATAGATATTTGTGCCAAATATCAGTACTAATCTTTTTATGAGCCTGTTTGGGTTAGCCGATAGTATCTAGTCTTGAAACAATAATGGAGTAACCAGTCACGCTATTAATTATAGGTAGGTTATTCTCTGGAAAACAATTGTCCACAAGTTTGCTTCCAGAGAAGTACAGTAATAAATGCCTTCATTTATGCTTTATGTTTCTCCTTGTGAGTTGTAACCCATGGTACATTGAAGCATGCGGTGAGTTGTTAAAATTGCTCATTTTTTACATGTAAGTTTAGACCTGAAATCCAGACGATTAGACTGTGTTACCAATTTATAACAAGATGGTTGTTGAGTTTAGCAAAGTGCAAACTACTTTTGTTCAATTTATTGGAATAGTCGATTCAGTTTTGGCATGTGGGACTAAGCCTGAATCTCTCATGGATATGCCTAGTTCTGCCGATATACTCATAGGGAAACTATGAAGCAAAAAATCAACATCATTGGCTTATGATCTTGCTCCGGATGACCAAGTATGGCACAAATTTTAAGGAAATTTGATGTTTGATGTTTGATGTTTGCATTTTAGTACTCCCTTAGTCATTTATATGATGTAGTTTGACTGACACGGAGTTTAAGAAATAAATAAAGACTTTTGAATAATAAGCAAAAGATATTTGTGTGATTATAGATCACCTCGTTAATCGTAAAAGATAAAGTTTAAAGTTAAATTATTGTCATATAAAAAAATGTATCATTCTTTCTGGTACTGACTAAAAAGGAAAATGTGTCATATAAATTGGGACTGAGGGAGTAGCAGAATACATAACATGCCTTGGTTCACCATAATTTATTTGGAAGTTCCAGCAATAACTATTTTACCTTGCTTCAACTCTCTTTTCCCTGATAAGCTGATCACTATTGTTTTTCTTGTTAGTAAATTGATTTGTTACTGTTTAATCTTTTGATGGTATGCTATATGTTTGAATAAAGTGGTGAAGCCCAACAGCTGTACTTTAATTCTTTAGTAATGGAATTGTAAATGCCCTTAGCTATTACGTATTGATTATTTCTACCTTTCAACTTCCTTGATATTAATTAACTTAATTGTATAGTTGTGTGTTTTTTCCAATGAAAACTGAAAAGAATACAAATAGGTAAATGACCCCTTGGAAATTAGAACTCAAGAAAGTCTAGATACAATGTATTAGGACAAGCTCAAAGTTATTTGGTGATGGAATTGGAATTCTAAGGAAATAAAATGACCCCCTGGAATTGTATAGTTATATTTGGTGTACTCATTTGAGATCTTACTCTTTTATTTCTGTATGTAGGTACTGATCTGACAAGCTGCATCAAATATTTCTCTACAAAAGGCTCGATCTTGGGATGAAGGACACCTTTAAGTTCTAATATTATTCTCAAAGATATTTTAAAGGTATGCATAACTATACTCTAATCCAACAACAACAACATACCCAATCCACAACGTGGGGTCTGTAGAAGGTAAAGTGTACGCAGACCTTACCTCTACCTTGGTAGGTAGAGCGGTTGTTTCCGAAAGATACTCGGCTCAAGACAAGCATAAGCACAAGCAAAAGCAAGCACAAGTAAGAATTGATGAATATACTTGACGACGAACGCTACTTTCAAAATCTCATATTTTTAAGTTCATGAAATCCTTTTCTTCCTCTTTCTCACCTTTTCTTTAGAGTTTTGGATTCATGATTATGCTGTTTTTTAATATCTGATTATTTTCAATGCTTTAATCAATGGATTACATCACTTCATAAAAGAAAGCAACTGATTATATTGTACTTTTGTGTTCAAGGTAAAGAGCTTGTGATCTATGTCCTTCCTGTAAGTTTACTATCATCATATGTTGCTTCTAATTTTGCTCCAGTTGAATCTAATTCTCAGTTCTGGCTTATCAGAAGTTCGTAAATGAAACACAAAATGTGAAGGAATCGAATTAAGAATCTGTTAGTATAATTTGAGAATTTACCTATGAGTTTTAAGATCTGTACAAATGAAGCATGACAAATTTTGTTATTTTAGTTATGAGATTTTTAATCTTTTTATAGTAAATACTGCATATTTCACATCCTCAATTACACGTTGTTATTGCTCATCTTATCATTTTCATGTTAAGGATGTCTTGGCTTTTGGGGTGGGAAAATATCCTTTCTTCTATTTGGGAGATAAAAAGGGAAATAAATTCTCAAAATAAATAAAAGTGATAAATAAGTGGATACTAACGAAAAGGTAGATGTATTTCTTTTTAGTTCCACATAAGTTGTTGATTGAGATTGTAATATTGATAAATCATAGGAAGCTTAATTTTTTAATGATGAAACAGAACTCAGCACAACCTGTGGAAAGCAAAAGGCAAAAATACTAAAAAAAAAAGAGAAAGAAATTGCCAATATTATTTATATTTTATTTAGTCATCATATAATTGACTCATTTCTTGCTTACGTGTGACGCTGAAGTATGAAATTGTGTATTTGTATGAATTGCTGATGTTTCAAACTTATGGTATTGGGGCATTAATGTTGGATATAATTGGTGGAATCAAAGCAGTACGGAAAGTAAATAAAATTACAAGTGTTCGAAAGGATAAACAAACACCCAATATTATAATTGCCGCAAACTTGTTGAGTCTTGAATCTTGATAACCTGAAATCAAGAAACACTAAATCTGGATTGTTACAACTGTGGCTGAGTCGAGAGATGACTCTCTGTCTTTAAGACAAGATTGCCCCGTATATATGCTTTTACGTTAGAGTGCAATAGTCTCTCAAGATAAAACATCAACTAATCAACACTACAAAGCAAATAAGTTGAAGATGACGAAGAAAACAAACATGAAAGGACTTGCTGAAGAATGTAAAATTTAGAGGAAAAGGAAGAGTTTCTGTTCTTTTCTTTCTCTCTACTGTTTCTCTATCTTTCTGCTGCCCTCAAATAAGAGTAAGGTCTCAATATATAGTGTTTAAGAGGATGACCTCTCAACTAGCCAACTAATGACTTTCAATAGCCATGTAATGATATTTATTGAGGGGTTACAATCAGCCAAATAATGGCTGAATTCAAGTGCCTAGTAATGGAGATTCAATGCTCCAAAACCATCCCAAGAGACAGAAACTTTATGCCTTCCGCCGTGAGCCTCTTCCCAATTTTATCTTTTCTGAAACTCCAGGGACCAAACTATAAATACTAAGCAATTTGGGTCCAAAAAGATAATATTAGAAGAATCCAAAGGCCCACGACCCGAGCCCGGACGGGCGGCGACGGCGCGCGTGTGGGCTTAGCCTCGAACCCAAGCACACATAGGTCCTCCCTCCTTCAAACACAATGGGTTACCCCTTGGGGTCCCAAACCTTTATCCATTTTTTAGGCTTATAAAATGAACAATTCTTCATTTTCCCACCGATGTGGTAGATTTGTCCCACACCATATTTTCATGCCTCAAACACCTTACTTAGTGGACCAATATCTCTTTCATTTCTTAACGAAATTTGGCGATCATTGGCCCTACGGTCATCTACTCACTTAGTAGATTATGCACGTGTGAAGAACCAAAGACTCCAACATGCGGAACCCGAGTGTTTAAGTCATTAAAGATGGATGGACGCAACCCATCAAAGGCAAATTTCCAATAATTAATTGATTGTTTCTATTGTATTGTTGTTATGTTCCTCATTTTCGCTTCTCCAATTTATTACTGATCATAACCATAAAACTAACAATATTCATAATTAAGAATATTATGACTGATGGAAAGACTTAACAAAATGATATTTTATGTGAAAGCTTACAGTTATTCAAAGAGAGATGAATCGGTTATTATACCTTAATTTTAGTGTGTGACAATATTTCACTCTTATATTGGTATAAATTGCTCTTGCAGAAAAATAACGGGCGTAATTATGTTTGGTGAATGGATGTGCAGAGAATCTAGACATTTATTATTAGTTCGGATGTTAATATATTTCAAGACGGCGTAAGTTTAAATATAGTCGAGCTTCAATACAGATACTAAACATCGGGTGGAAAATATAAAAAAAACCAAATATTCCAACCTTAGAAGCTCATTCCTAAAATAAAATAATGGGAAGGAAACTAGAATTTGCTCCCGCTCAATTCCCTATACGTAAAAGAGTCAAAAATATTCCTAACATATTGAATTTGGCTAGAAAACACCATCCTTCCACCTATAAGACAAAAAATGTCTAAAATATTATTTTTTGGCTTAAAAATATCCTTAACTCGTTAAATTTTACTAAAAATATCTTTCTTCCACCTATTAGATCAAAAATATCCTTAACATTTTTTTTAGCTTAAAAATGCCCCTAAAACTAATGATTTATTATATGGAGCTTTGTAAAAAGTGACGTGGCAATGTATGATTGGTCCAAATACTAATTCAACGGAATTAAATTACTCAGACCCACCCATATAATTAAACCTGAATTCCATATTATTGACCCCCACCTAATTCCTTTCTTCTCCACATATATTCTCATTCAATATTGTTATTCCATTTAATTAGAATTCAGCAATATTATTCTTTTTAATTTCACCACAAGATGAAGAAACTTTGTAAACTACATATATAATATATTACATGCTATTCTAGGAATTGGTATAAGTAAATAAGAAATTGTAAGAAGGCAGTTATTCATCCTTGTCCTAATTGCATGACTTACACCATAATCCCTTAATTAATGTTTCATCTCTGTTAGCAATGGTGTAAAAGACCACCTTGGACTAGCAAAGATACATGTGTTATACACTTGGACGGTCAGATGAATATTTAGCAGATGGAATTGAATATCAGCCAAAATCTGATTGGCCATTTTGCATACCATTTGATATTTGGATAAACACTTGGATCAATCATATACTGCCACGTGGCTTTTTACAAAGCCTCATATAGTCCACCATTAGTTTTAGCGGTATTTTTAAGTCAAAAATAACATTAGGGCATTTTTGGTTCAATAGGTGGAAGGAGAGTATTTTTGAGCCAAATGATATAGGTTATGGATATTTTTTGTCCAATAGGTGAAAGGAGGGTGTTTTTAGCCAAATTCAATAGGTTAGAGGTATTTTTGGCCCTTTTCCGATTAAACTTTGATTGTTTATATTCGTAGTTCAGTTATCCAAACATCTTGACCTTGATAAACAATTCATCATATTTTAGTCATTCCCATTAATTTGTACTTTATTCTTTCACGTATAGTTTACTCAAGGTCATATTTTAATAATATAGATATATTTTACGAACATGTATACTACATGACTCGGACTACCCGTGCAACGCACGTGCGGAGAATCTAGTATTTTAAAAAGATCCGCACTAGTATTTTAAAAAGACCAGAACGATAATAGAACGATAATGCTGTGTTGGTGAAGTTAGCAACTATGAATTAGTTGTTATTTACAGCTAATAAAATGAGATACATGAGAATTCCATACAACAAAAACCACCAAACTCAGCCCGCCCATCCTCTTCGCCAACTAGTTGTATGTACAGAAAACCCACCCAAAAACAGCAGGGAGTAAGAAAAAGCATCCAAAATCAGAGGAAGAATCCTCTAAACTCGACGTCTTCCACTGTTGTCCAACCAACTCTGTAAGCTGCACAAGGCTTCTGCAGAGAAGCTGCAGCATCTTAATCGCCTTTGTCGTGACTGTGATGGTTCCGGATGATCAAGGGAACTAAAGCAAACAATGATCACAGTAAGATTGTCAAAGGTATTGAGACGCAAGGCCTCCATGACAAGGTCCTTGGCACACTGTTCAGGATCATCATGCCGTCTCAGACCACGACGTACAAGATTAACGGCTTGTTGACTTGACATAACATCCCAGATCCCATCACAACCAATTATTAGGAATTCATCATCCTCGCTCAAGATGATCTGTCTGAATTCAGGCTCAGCAATCAGAGGAGAGGCAGAGCCACGAGGCAGCTTCTTCATGTCCCAGTCCCCTAAGGCCCTAGTCACTGATAGGACACCATTGAGATAGCCATCGTCAATAAATCCACCCAACTCTTCCACGCGCCTTCTCTCCGATGCATAATTCGGTCTATGGTCTTGAGACATATTAACTGCCTCTCCCTTGCGGCAAAGGACTGCACGACAGTCTCCCGCATTTGCCACCATTAAAAGCCTGCAACAGGACAGCTCAGCACTTTAGTTAACAAGAATACAGTAAAAAATGCAGGTTCCAAAAATAGAATTTGAGTACATAATAGGGCTAAGAGTGAGACTTAAAGGCAATCATGACCATGAGCAGAGACGAATCTAGTATTTGGACATTATGAGTTCGTGTTCGGAATTCAACCACAACTCATTCCATTTACTGGATTCAAAATCTAAAATTTGTATTTATTTAGTGATTTTTTTTATCACATATACAGGGCCTAAGTCAAAGTTAGAGTTCGATGAACCTGAAACTTATGCACTACATCCGCCTCTTACCACGAGCACAACCAATTTTGTACAGAAAGGAGAAGCATTTTCATGCACATATAAAAGAATCAAAACTTTACCTTCCCAATATCAGCGCTGTCAATGCAGTAGTTCCAGAAGAACTACTCACACTACACTCATCAGCCAAAGCCAGGTCAGCGAGAAGAAACCCTTCTCTTAGAGAGTTTTCCACCTCTTTTAAAAATGTGTCATCAACTTCTGATGTCTGAGGGAAATTGGTGTCCTCAAAAAGGAATCTCAGTACATGCTTTCTCACATAAGCTGATGCCTCAGGTCCTCCATGACCATCAAATACCTATAAGATAATGAAAATGAATCAGTTAGACAAGCCCTCCAATGACCATGTATAACATGTGCCAGAATTGACAATTACCCCATAGAAGGCACAAGGCTTGGGGAACCTGACGAAGGAGCCAAGATGTGTAGAAAGATCATCTATCCTTATATGCTCATCTTCCATGAACCTCCGTGGGCCAATATCTGCAAAGCTACCAGAGCGAATGCTAGGAACAAATTGCAAAATTGTAGTATCTGGGGAATTGGAAACCTGAAAGAAAGAATTGATAAAGATACATCATTTCACAGATGGAAAGAGAGAGTTTAATACCAGACACTAATTATAACGTACATATTCAGCATGAAATTTTAGAACAATAAAAAAAGCGCATTAGCTAAATATACTTTTTTTTTAAAAGGAAGATACAGGGTGGATGGTCTCCTCCACTCAAAAAGAATAGAATATTTAACTGCCCGATAACAGGCTTCATTCTGCACATAACATGTACCTCTAGGCTAACACTAGTGTGGATGCTTGCCATTTTTAAAATCAAGCTTGGTCCTACTATATCTCAATTCTGCAATGCCTTTGACATGTTCCAAAGTATGTTAACCTTGAGATGTTTTTTGGTGGCCTCAACTGTTACGGAAATATCAAAACCACTATATATTTAAATGTTATGACCATCTTATTGTAAAGATCCTATACTTTTCCTCCTCCTGTGAAACCCTCACTACTTCGCACATACAAAAGATGAGAGTTGCGGAGATGAAGATGCTGAGATGAATGTGTGGTCATACAAGGAGAGACAGCATTAGGAATGATGATATCCGCGATAAAGTGGGAGCAGCCTCCGTGGAGGATAAGATGCGGAAAACGAGGTTGAGATGGTTCGGGCATGTGCAGAGGAGAGACACGGATGCCCCAGTGCGGAGGTGTGAGAGGTTGGCTATGGACGGGTTCAAGAGGGATAAAGGTAGGCCAAATAAGTATTGGGGAGAGGTGATTAGACAGGATATGGCGCAGGTGCAACTTACTAAGGACATGACCTTAGATATGGGGTTGTGGAGGACATGAATTAGGGTAGAAGGGTAGTAGGTAGTCGAGCGTAGTCCTACTTACACTTACAAAATGATAGTGTAGTGTTATTACTGTAGGCTCGGTTAGCCTATCACACTTATAGGCGCATTATTGCTCTATAGTACCTTGTAGTTTGATTCATGTTGCTATCTTTAGTGTAATTTATTTATCTTATTTAGTTGTGTTAGCTACTGCTTCCTGTTGTTAGAATGTGCTACGTGCATATTTAATTTTACTATCTGCATGTTCACTATGCTTTAATTTCTCGTCTGAATCTGACTGTTTCTCATACTTTTTTTTGTTTTGTTTTGCTTACTTTGCCTGATTATGTTTGTCTTGAGCTGAGGGTCTCCCAGAAACAGTCGCTCTACCTACCAAGGTGAAAGTAAGGTCTGTGTACATTCTACCCTCCCCAGACCAAGGTCTGTGTACATTCTACCCTCCCCAGACCCCACGTTGTGGGATTGCTCTGGGTATGTTGTTGTTGTTGTTTGTGAAACCCGAACTACATTTCAAGAATAAAGAACAATTCCCCTTTCTAGTCGGACATGCCCTATACCTTTTCTGCTCATGTATTGACTATGATACTATGAGAGGTCCTAAGTTAGTCATAAATGATTACAGTTAAAGTGGAGACCTCAGATTTACAACAATTCATGCTTAAGAAGAATAATTCCTTTCTAAAATCTAGTTTAATGCAGCAATTAAGCTAAAATGAGTTGAAACGAGCAAAATATGTTCTTCTTTGATTGCTTCGCTTTATGGTTACAACAAATCTCACACCGTGGGGTCTGGATTGCTTCCCTTTATGGTTACGTAACAATTTATAAGCATTTATGAGGTAACTATTAAAAGATTTACTGATGTTGAATTTTGTTCTTTGAAGATAAACTCTTCAATCAAGATCAAAAGCACGAAACTTTAACGAAACAAGAAAGTACTTCCTCGTTCAATTTATGTGATATAGTTTGATTAGGCACAAAATCTAACTTTTGAAACTTGTGGATTTGTGTGTCTTTCATTAAGATAATAGGGTAAGTTTTAAGTTTAATTATTTCTAAATATAAAATGTATTGTTATTTTTTTACACCCTAAAAAGAAAAGCTTATGATATAAATTGGGACACATGATTATGCCTTTCTGTCCCAAAAAGATCCTTTTAACTCCGTCCTAACAAGAATGACATAATTCTTATTTGACAACTATTTAAATTCAAACTTTAACTTTAACGCAAAAAGAGATATTTATAACCATACAAATATTTTGGCTCTTTCTTTATTTCTTAAAGTACGTGCAAATAAAAACAATCACATAAACTGAGACGGAGGGAGCAAAAAAATACCCACCTCATCAGAAGAGCAGGGAACATCCAAGACGGCGATAGTCTGTTGTACTTGTACTGGTACCATAACCTCAGCTTCAGCTCCCATTTTTAAACTCCGAGATCATAAAACACAGAGACAACAACTCAATAGAAATGAAAGTATGAAGAGGGAACTATTTCGTGTGTGGAAACGGCAAATACCAAACTTTGGATATATAAATAAGTGGAAACGGAGAAACGTTGACCTCCATGGGGTCATAGAGTAGGTGGACACGTGTACTTGGGTACGCTGACGTGAGCAAAACGCACACGCAAAAAGGCATGGCCCATTGGGAGTCAATGGAATCAATCAAGTTGCTGGACACGTGACTGTTTCTTCTACAACTTAAGTGATTTGTTCAAACCGTGTACCCACACTTCTTTAAATGGACAAACTTTATTTTATTTTACGTCAAAGCCACGAATTTAACTAAGGATGTTCAAATTTATAAAGTAAATAATTTTTTTAATGAATGCGTGCATCAAAATTTAAATTAAATTATATAATATTTAGCTTTGTCATTTTCCTTTGCAGTTTATCCTTAGAGCATTATCCAAGCACTAAATCTGAAATGTATTTTTGAGTTTTCGTTGAAAATTTTAGTTGAGTAAAGAAATTTGCTAAAAGGAGTCCAGTAAAAAAATAATCATTCGGCACTGAAAGAAATAATTCCTTGATTATTTTTATTAATTGAAAGGGTATATATACAATTTACATCTTTCCATAATAGGAGAATCCTATTCCTATTCTATTCCTAAAACATTATTCTACTTGGACACTAACTATACAATTATGGTAAGTATACAATATTAATTACACTCAAATATTACCTAAACTAATATGTTCAATTTGTGACCTCCATATGTACAGCTGTACATAACTGAGACCAACCAATATACATATGGTATATTGTATATCATATGTATATTTAACACACCCCCGCAGTCATAGCGGGCGGTCTTCGTACGCTGAAGACTGTCCCTAAAATCTTCAAAGAGTACTGTCGGAAGACCTTTGGTAAAGATGTCTGCAATTTGATACATGGAACGGACATGGCAGACACGTACTTGTCCACGAGCTACCTTTTCGCGAACGAAGTGAATGTCCATCTAGATGTGCTTATTCCGCTGGTGCTGAACCGAATTATCATAAAGGTAGATGTCACTAACATTATCACAATAAACCAAGGTAGCTTTCTGAATAGGACAATGAAGCTCTAATAGAAGATTGCATAACCAACAGGATTCAGAGACCATATTGGCTACCCCTCGATACTCAGCCTCGACACTAGAGCGTGATAACGTCGACTGATGCTTTGCAGACCAGGAGACCAAGTTATTACCAAGAAACATACAATAGTCAAACGTAGACCGTCTGGTGTCTGGACTGCCACCCCAATTAACATCAGTATACGAGACGAGTGTAGATGTCGATGAAGGATATAAATGTAAGACATAGTCAAGTGTCTCCTAGATGTACCTAATAATGCGTTTGAGCGCATTCATGTGCTCAACCCTGGGATCATACATAAATAACCACACATGTTGTACGACATACGTAATATCTGGTCTCATGAATGTAAGATACCGAAGGGCCCCTGCAAGACTGTGATAGCGGGTCGGATCCTCATAAGGTGAGTCAGACGTATCACTTAACTTGGGTTTAGTATCAACTAGAGTGGAAGTGGACTTACAAGATGACATCCCAGCTATCTCAATGATCTCAGCTGCATACTTCCTCTGTGATAAGAACAACCTACCTGCATGATGAGTGACAGCAATCCCCAAAAAGTAACTCAATGGCCCTAAGTCTTTCATAGTAAACTCAGAACTGAGCATTGTCATGATAGATTGGTGTAATACCTCAGAAGAGGAAGTCAAGATAATATCATCCACATACAGTAATATATAAGCCAAGGACGAACCACGACGATATATGAGCAATGAATTATCAAACCTGCTATGAGAGAAACCAATAGTCGAAAGATAGTCTTCAAACCTCTTATACCAAGCCCGTGGAGACTGTTTAAGCTCATACAAGAACTTTCTCAACAGACAGACATTATGAGGATATTTGGGATCCCTAAACCCCAGGGGTTGATACATATAGACGGTCTCCTTGAGATCACCATATAAGAAAGCATTCTTCACATCTAACTGATGAATGGGCCAAGCTTTCGAAAGAGCCAAGCTGAGCACAGTGCCAATAGTAGCCGGCTTGACCACTGGACTAAACGTCTCACCACAATCCACACCAACCTGCTCAGTCTTACCATCACCTAAAAGACGAGCCTGATGCCTCGCAAAAGAACCGTCAGAATTGTCCTTATGAGCAAAAATCTGCTTAGACCGAATTATATTAACACCAGATGGACGGGGCACCAACTCCCACATCTTATTATCAATAAAAGCATTATATTCGTCGGTCATAGCAAATTTTCAGTTAGGGTCATTTAACGCAAACACAGGGTTACGGGGTAGGGGTGATTTAAGAACATTAGAATTTAAATTGAAATGTCTTTTTAGTTTAAAAATACCCAGTTGACTACGAGTGACCGGTCTATGACTCAGGGGAGAATTGGGTGGATTATGGGAATTAGTGAGACACGTGACGGACCGACCAGCGAGCAGTGGGCCCGCTGGCCCAACACTGGAATTCGGTGTCTGAACTGGACTAGATACCGTCACACGGGAACAAAGGGCGTTACGGGGTGTGAAGGCCGGCCAAGTTTCTCACATCGGTCCGATTCACGGAACTGTGGTTGGAATTGTGGGGCCAGCGGGCAGTGGGCCTGCTGGTGGATTTGGGGTGCGGGACACATCCGTAAAATGGTGAATAATATACGGGGATATATCATCACCAAAAAAATTATACGAACTAGGTATGAGACTATTTACCTTAACAAACGGAAATTGGGATTCATCAATTATTACGTGGCGACTAATGATGATTTTATTATATGATAAATCAAAATATTTGTAACTGCGATGATTGGACGGATAACCCGAAAACACACAAGAAGACCGGGCTTGAAGTTTGTTAATTGTTGTGGACGGAATAGTGAATAACACATGCACCCAAAACCCTAAGATGTGAATACGAATGAGTCTTATTAAATAATATTTGAAGAGGGGATGAATATGTCAAATCTTTGGAAGGAAGAATGTTAAGAAGATATGTAGTCACTAATAGAGCATGATGCCAAAACGAAGGGGGTACGAAAGCATGAATCAATAAAGTTCGGACAATGTTATTAATGGTACGAATTTTACATTCGGCTTTCCCATTTTGGGAAGACGTATGGGGGCAAGAAAAATGAAAATTTATCCCATTAGTAACACAAAATTCCCGAAAGACCCCATTGTCATATTCTTTGTCATTATCACATTGAATATTCTTTATTTCCTGTTCAAATTGAATTTTAATGAATGCTCTAAATTTTAGGAAGGTGGAAAAAACTTGAGATTTTTTCGCTATTGGAAAAGTCCATAAAAATTTAGAATAATCATCCAAGAAAAGAACACAGTACTGATGACCCAACGAACTAAGAACATGAGACGTCCATAAATTGCTATGAATAATATCAAATGACATTAAAGTATGAGAATTAGAGTCTTCAAATGGCAACTTAACAATTTTTCCTAAAGAACAAGATTGACAATTCGGAGTACTACGCGTACCCTTACAAGAAATAAATCTATTTGTATCTAAGGAAGACAAAATAGACGACCCCGGATGACCAAGACGAGCATGCCACAAGGAAGGAGCAAGGGCGGCAAATGTGGATGGCAATGCTTGAATCGAAAGACCGAAACTTGGGGTGATCGGATAAAGATCTCCCCTACTATCACACCTCATGAGAAGACTCTCCGTCTTGAAATCCTTCACAGAAAAACCAAAAAGATCAAATTCTACAGAAACAGAATTATCAGTGGTGAATTTACGGACATACACTAAATTTTTAATCAATTTAGGGCATGAAGGATATTTTTCAAGACAAGTGGCAGATGGGGGGGGGGGAGATATAGTTTTATGATCGTAACCCCGAATCGGAATTGAATTACCATTACCAACAATTATACCACGATTACTGCTCAAATTGGAATAAGACGAGAGAGTACCTTGGTCGGATGTCATGTGGGTAGTGGCTCCGGTGTCCATGTACCAATTTGGGTTCGGAGGATTTAATCCAAGCGTGTGCATCGCAGCTTCGATGTCGGTAAGAGTGGGGGCTACTGCGTGATGGGCTTGCGGGGGCCGAGGTCCAAACACTCCTGCTTGCTGCCTCAGCCCAGAAGGGTTACTGAAATTGGGCCACTGCATGTTGGGCGGAGATCGGGTCGCCACCCCCGCCGCCGAGCCGGAAACGTTGGACTACTACTGTTTGGCCCAAACTGTAGGGCCTACTGTCACTGCATAGGGGCCCAAAATTGTTGCTGATGCTGACTACCCCGAGGGGCACCACCACTGTTCCGGCTGCCGCCAGTGTTGCCACCGCGATTCTTGCCATTATTTTTCCTATTTTGCCCCACCGTTGTTGCGGTTTTGGCCTGAGTTTTTGGAAACGATAGGAGGAAAATTGGACTCTATCATCATGACTGCGGGACTAGCACCGGTAGCCGCCTTTTTAGCCAAGCCTGCTTCTTCGAGTGTAAGCATAGAACGAGCCTGATAAAATTACGGAAGAGGGCTGCTCTGATGAAGAATTTTGCCAACACCATTAAAGGCCTCAGATAGACCTGTGACCATCTGAAAAGACTAGACGATCGTTCGTAACGGGCGCACCAACGTTGCGAAGTTGGTCCGCCAATTCCTTCAACCTTTTGTAGTACGCTGAAACATTCGGGAAATCTTCGATATTGACATGTGAGAATTCCTGCTCCAAAGTAACATCACGAGAATTTTGATTATCTTGGAATATATCACGTACTCTATCCCAAGCCACCATTGTCGTAGCATCTGGTTCGATAATTGTTTGCAATAGGTCGATAGAAATAGTGGAATAAATCCACTGAAGAACGGTAGCATCAAGTGTAGTCCATAATTTAGCATCGTCCTCGGGTTTTGGCACCTCTGTATTTGTAGGAGGCGCGGGGATAATGTGATGGATAACTTGATGCGAGCGTGCATGAACTTTGAATAGTTCGGCCTACGTCGCATATTGGACGTTTTCTATCTCAAGAACAATAGGGATGTGGTTCTTGATATTAGAAACCGCTAGGGCAGGGTGAAACGTGTTCTTAGCCATAATAGCAACGCAAGACGTGATGTAGGGAGAAAACTTTAGGAAGAGAAAACAATTTCCGGGCACGAACACCGATGAAGGGGGTCGGGTTCCGGACTGGTTTGGACGGAATTTGTGAGGAGAGTTTGGGAGAAAATAGTAACCTAGACTTCTGATACCATGAAAGAAATAATCTCTTGATTATTTTCATTAATTAAAAGAGTATATATATAATTTACATCTATCCATAATAGGAGAATCTTATTCCTAAAACTTTATTCTACTTGGACACTAACTATACAATTATGGTAAGTATACAATACTAATTACACCCAAATATTACCTAAACTAATATGTTCAATTCATGACCTACAGCAAACCGAGACCAACCAATATACATTAACAGGCACAAATAAAACAAAAGTTCAGAAGGTAACAAAACAGAATTAAAAAAATAACTTGCTAAGAGTGAACTAGACAACCATCTTTGGGCGCATCCGATGGGTGGAAATGGCGGGTTTTTCACCTTTACACAAACTTCTTGAGTAATTAGAAAGCAAGTCAAACATACTTTATTTTTTTAATAAAACTAGTAAAATTATTGCGCTTCACGCGGTGTGAAAAGCATCAATAAATTTAAAATAGTAATACTTTTATAAATTTAGTCGAGCACTTTCAAATATATACATATAAAATTAATAATATGTTAATGAAATCAGGAATATAAACATCTCTATTAGATTAATACTTAATATTGAACTACATTTTTTTATTAATCAATTTTCTTATAAAAAGAAAAAGAATTAAAAATCACTTATAATATATGTCTAGCAGGTTTAATCCATAACTATATTAGTCTAATTATATAAATAGTTAATTTATTTATGTACTTATTTTTCTTACTTTTTCCTTTTTTGCTTCGTTTTCTGTAACTTCAATTATTAAAATTGATATAATTTGAAATTTTAGAAAAACATATGAGTAGAAGTGTAGAACCTTTTGTTTACCCAAAAAATGTACAGTTGAATTTGTAAGTGTTTTTAAAGATACGCGAATCGATTTATATTAAAGAATAGTAAGCAATTAACAATAAGTAAGCAGATGAAAATAACAAGTAAGGAAAATAGCCTGTAACGTCGTAACCAAGGTGAATTCCTTCAGCAAGATTGGTCCGGGTCTTAGCTTAACTGCTTCGGTTTCGAGCCAACAGTAAGAACTTTATGATTAAGATTATAATGAACAAAAATCGTACAAGTATGGAATGAGAATGAGATTGATCCGGGCCTTAGCTTAACTGCTTCGGTTCTGAGTCATTAGTAAGAACTTTATGATTAAGATTATAATGAACAAAAATCGTACAAGTGTAGAATGAGAATGAAATGCTCTTCCAACATAAAGATTGAGATCCTTTTATAGTCGTGAATAAAAAATTTAAAACCACATTATTACTAAATACTATAAAAAGATATCATTTTGTAGGACTATTGAAGTTATAATGAAAGGATTTATTAATGCCACATAACAGATTTATGACTTCTTTTTTAAAAAAATCTTTCACTCTTTAATTCCTTTCTTAGCTCTTCACATAAATTGGGATTACTACTTACTAGTATACTAATGTTAACTAGGCAACTTGCCTCGCTTTCGTGCATAAAAAATATCAGTAAGTTTAGAAATAATTCTTCTATAAATTTAATCGAGATAAAACAAACAAAAATAATTAAATCATAGAAAATAAAGAATAATTCTTCTAATCTTTAATTCGTTGCTCAGCTCTTCACATAAATTGGGAGTACAAATATATTAATTGTTAAGAGTCCACATCCGATATGAAATGAGAACATGGATATGTAGTTGGATAATTCTCATCTTATAAGTTAGCTTTTGAAGTTGATTTAGGCCTAAGATCCATTCTTTACATTATATTAGAGTCAGATTCATTCCAATTCTCTGTTCATCAATGTTGGACGCCCAAAATTATGTACACGCTCCAGTTAACGAGATCTGAGCACGCCCAAATTATACGCGTGAGAGGAGTGTTAAAAGTTAGACCCAATATTTATTGTTTACGGTAATATTAATGTAAAACATTTAACCATTAATATTTATCCGTTAATAACAAGAGAAAAGGTAAAGAAGCCAAATTATCCAAGGCGGGTAGTGCCACTGCTAATCAAATTGTTCACTTGAGCATAGAACTCATCGATTAACAACTTTTGCTTCCTTTCTCATTGCCAATGGCGTCCTCTGCATCACTTTCCAAATCCAACTTCTCTCTTCAATCCTTCTCTTCGCCCTTCTCACAATTGCCTCATTTCACTTCCATTGCCACTCGACGTGACTTCTTCCCTTCGCAAGTACTCACCATCAAACGCTTTCCAAATGCTCCTTGTTTCCCAATTATCAGAGCCCAAATCTCTCCAGGTTCTTTTCACAACAATTTAAGTAACATGTGCTGTTTTGATTTAGATAGGAGGGTATCAAGGACTCAGATCCGGGTAGAGGGCTAGTAGTTAGTTTGTCACGTCATGCTTCGTATTACTCATGTAGTTTCTTGCCCTTTGATTCCTGTTATTATCTGTTATCTGTTGATCACTTTACTTTGATCTGTTCTACTTTACTTTACTTTAATTTCCTAAGACTTTATCACCTTTTTTGTCATGTTTTCTCTTGACACGAGAGTCATTCAGAAACAACCTCTCTAACTCCTACCTTGGTAGAGTTAAGGTCTGGGTACATCCTACCCTACTCAGACCCTACAGTGTGTCATTACACTGGGTATGTTGTTGTTATGCTGTTTTGATTTAGTAGTGGCTCATTCTTTTGTTGCTTATAGTGAATGGGTCGGTTTTTTGTTTTTTCAGATTTCGTGCCCGATGCTAAGTTTTACAAAGTGGAAGCAATTCTAAGGTGCATCACTTTTCTAATCCACTTTCTTCTTTACTCTGCATACTGATTCAATTTTTGCCTCTTTCATTTCATATATTGGAATTTGGACTAGACCTTGGAGAATTCAACAGGTTTCTTCGGTAAGCACTCCCATTTTTCCAATTTCCATATGCATTCCCCACTTAATTTAGAAAAAAATGAATCTTTTGTCTTTGTGATTCTTATGGTTGCATGCACATATGATTGCTTAAATATAAAAGGGTAGCCCGGTGCACTAAGCTCCCGCTATGCGCGGGGTCTGGGGAAGGGTTGGACCACAAGGGTCTATCTTACGCAGCTAAGAGGCTGCATATGATTGCTTAAATTAACGCATTTTATTTCGTTGACTGCCAGACCCTTTTTAGGATTTCTTACTCAACCTAAATTTTGCATTTAATGACATCATAAAAGAGCCTATTGTGAAAAATGTTTTTACAGCAGGGCTTCAATCTCAGTTGTGGTCAAAGTTAAAAGAGCCCCAAGGGTTAATTGAAATGCTGTTAGCCTGCTCTACTAATATCACTACTGATAACTTTGAAATTCATCCTAGTTCTTTATTTTTATACTATTTCTTCACAGAGCTTAATTCCTTAATACACCTTTTTTCTTTGTTATGTTGTCATATCATGCCCCCAAGTATAATCCTTTTAATGGGTCAGCATTGAGTTGTCATTAAGCTTTCGGAGATGAATTCTTTCTTTTTTGATAATAAGAAGTCTAGCACTAATCATGGATAAGTTGAAAAAGTTCGAGGGGACACAAACTTTAGAAAAGAATGTCCTAATAAAATCTAGCGTCGGAAGGAACACTAAGGGGTTGGACGTATTAAATTTAGAGGTTGGAGTGAGGGGAATGCACCCCCCCCCCCAACCACACACACACACACAAAAAAATCCAGCATAAATGCTAGAACTTTTAACAATATGGTGAAGCTGAAGCTCAAGCAGTGGAATCCAGGTATTCTGTGATGACCTATTGAACTCCATTTCACAAACTCGATTGAAGGCAAACATTTTCCTGTAGATATTTCAGAACTTCTATTCCCGAAAACTAAAAGATGCCATCATTTACTCACCCTTTCTGAATATGAAGGCACTATTGAAAATGGGCATCCGTGGTGTCACTGTCTCGGATGTTCGTGGTTTTGGCGCCCAAGGTGGCTTGACTGAGAGGCAAGCTGGTATGGAAACATTCATCAATTTTAACTGATTATTTAGGTTGTCGTGGATATTTCTCAATTAAAAAGAGACTCTTCCTCGGGTTTTGAGGTTATCTGCTTCTTGCAGGCTCTGAATTTTCTGAAGACACGTTTGTAGCAAAAGTTAAAATGGAGATTGTTGTCAGCAAAGACCAGGTTTTTGGATTCAAACGGCCTTGATCAAGTTTTCTGCACTATAATTTAGAACCATATGTGTAGATTATAGATGTATACGGTTAACATGTCATTTTTCTCTCCTATGTATGTACAAGTTTTATATAAGTGTTGCTCCTTGAGATATTATATCCTTCATGTGCTTTTTAGATAGTTCTGATCTATCCTGTAATGCTGTCTTATTAGGTTGAAGGAGTCATTGCAAAGATAATTGAAGAGGCAAGAACTGGTGAAATTGGTGATGGAAAGATCTTCTGTAAGTTTTTCACTTCATGATCCTGGAGTTCTGTCACTAGTTATGTTAATATAAATGTTAATTTGATGTAAATTCTCCAACCAAGCTTGAGGCCGTTTAGTTAATGTTTCGTCAATGAGTATGCTGTATATTTTCTTATTATGATTCGTGACATACCCTCTGTACAGGGTAAGGTGTAACACATAATTTTTTAAGTTGCTGTGTTGTTTCCAAGCAAATATTTTCCTTAAAAGGTAGAGGAGTTACCTATTTGTCGAACATGTCAAAGAATTACTTGTTTATTTGTGACTGCTTAGATATCGAGGAGATGAGGAACTTTATGTTAATTTTTTTATTTTACGTGTTTTCTATCTTAATCCAAGTTTTTGGTTTAAAATGATGAATACCAATAAAGCCTTAAACTTGTCGAACTTGTAGATCGGGTTCCTATATGGGAATATTAGTAATTCCACTTTTAAGTCATAGTTTTTACTTTTTGTTTGCTTTAGGAGCAAGCTCTATAGATAGTTTGTTTCCAAATCTGTTGTTTACAGTTCTTCTACAACAACATACCAGTGAAATCTCACAAAGTGGGTCTGGAGAGGGTATAGAGTGTACGCAGACCTTACCCCTACCTTGGGAGATAGAGATGTTGTTTCCGGTAGACTCTCGGCACAAGCAATTTAAAGCAGTATAAAAAGCCATGAAAAAAACACTATAAAAAGAAGGATAAGGCTGTCTGAAAAAACAACAACAAATGAATACGATAATCGAAATACAAGAAATAGCAGGTAGTAGTAGAAATATAAGGACAAGAAACTATAAGAGTAATACGACGACTACAAGTATGAAAGGATAAGCAGCGCAACGCTCAACTATCCACTAGCCTTCTACTCTAATCCGTGTCCTCCACAACTTCAAATCTAAGGACATGTCCTCGATAAGCTGGATGTGCGTCATGTCTTATCTAATCACCTCTCCCCAATGCTTCTACTTGTTTACAGTTCTTCTAAAGGAGATATTTGGAGTCTACAAATTCTATTGCACTAATCTGGGATTTCTTTCGGCAACGTGAGACTAGTTGAATTTTTGACCATTTTTTGACTGTTAAAACCACCCCACAAAGGTAGATGTAAGGTCTGCATACATTTTACCCTCTCCAGACCCCACTGTGTGGGATTACACTAGGTATGTTGTTGTTTTGACTGTTAAAACTGAAAAGCTGAGCAAATTTAGGTGTTGTAATTGCTCGACAGTCGACTGTCTTCTCTAATCCAGTTATATTGGTTTGTTAATTCAAGTTATAAGTTGAGCCGTTGACATCCATTTATTTGGTCAATGTCAACAGCAAAACTAGATGAAGAGCTTGCAGTAATCTAAGTGTGTTGCACATGAAACGTGAAAACCAATGCCAGCAAGCCTTCTAAAACGTGCTTACAATGACAATCCATATTTAATCAAACAAAATCTTTTGATTCCACTGAGATATGTGTACTGTAAACTGGTGTTGGTCAACCAGAAGAAACAAATAGAGAATACTAGCCCAAAATTTTAAAATAAGATAAAAAGCTGTAGGAATCTCAAACCCGTTGATCTTTCTCTTCTATTTTATTAGACAAGGAAATCCATCAGTAACTTGTCACAATAGTTTAATTGAAGCCCAAATTTGTTGATCTCTCCTTTACTTCAATGCTTGCTTTCTTAAATATTTAAACGTCTTGTGAGAAAATATTATTTCAGTTTCTAGCTTATCAAATACTTGCAAACAATTATGATATATATCAATATACACACACGTTTTCTAATATGTTTTTGCTTCAAGGCTTTTTATTTGATGTGTGTTTCTCATGTAAGAAGCCTGGAGTGGATCATCAAACAAAAGGTTGTCTGATGCTAGAAGAGCTTTTTGTGTGCTCAAGTTAATGCCAGATTGTATTAGCAACTGTCAGTTAATGGGCCAAAATTATTCTTCAATGTTAAAACTAAAAAGATACAGATATCTATCTAGAAAAAATTTATCGAAGAGCATAAAACGCAGTTTCCAGGTAACTAGTTCACATGTATGTGTTTGCGGGGATCCCTTTCTTTTGACTATGTCTCTATTTAGCCCCCCAACATGAGGCTGAGGAGAAAAAGAAAGAAAACCAAAGATTTAAAGATGTTAAGTATACATAATATACACACAATAGACATGTGTATATTATGTATACACACGGTATATCCGAGACATCCAAGACGTGATATTACTGCCCATCCGTGGGCAGTTCATTACTTGAAAGAGTATATATACAATTTACACATTTCCATAATGGAGAATCCTATTCCTATTCTACTCCTAAAACCTTATTATATTTGGAGATTAACTATACAAGTATGGTAAGTGTACAACACTAATTAGACTACAACATTAATTACATAATTGTACATGGAATAGGAACTGCCCACGGATGGGCAGTAATATCATGTCTCGGATGTCTCGGATATACCGTGTGTATACATAATATACAGTATATATTATGTATACTTAACAAAAGACATAATTATCGTGTTAACATAGCTAACTTTAAGAATATTATGGAGTGCTATGGATTAGAGGGCTGTGCTATTGTAGAGAAATTGCTTATAGAGAAAAGCCACAGGTGGTCCACTAGGCGAAGCCTAGTTGATTAGGAATGTGGAGCTTGAAGAGTCTTCTGATATTTTACTCTGCAGTTCTTTTTTCATGGTAAAGCAGTATTGCGGGGATTGGAATAGCATATCTGCACACAATCTAAAATGAGTAACTGCTTATGCTCATGTGCAATCATATTCCATCATTTTTATCTTTCTAATGTTTAAACATGACATGTTTGTCCTTGCAAAGAAAATCTTAAACGAGTCAAAGAGACCATGAAGTTCAAAGTGGCTGTTAAAGTTTGGCCATCTATTGGGATATTGTTAGTTTTCCATCTTCCAATTGAATATTTGCTGAACCTTGACGTGCTAGACATTATTGCCTTGTTGGAAATGTTACAAATGTGGTGCATTATTGATGATGTGTATTTTTCTTTCTCAGTGATTCCTATCTCTGATGTGATAAGAGTTCGCACTGGTAAGCAGAAAATTTTGATGATGAGTCCTTTTGCATTTATAAATTAGATTGTCTTCGTAGGTTGATTTGTCATCACCTTTATAGAAGTCAAAACTTGTCCCTTGTAATGATTCTATATATGGTACACTAACAGGAGAACGGGGAGAAAAGGCAGAAAGGATGGTGGGAGGGCATGCTGATATGTCCTCTGTATTATCAACTTCTTGAGCTGCCTCTAGCTGGAAGTTAAAATGTTTAATCATCTCTTTTGTTATGTATCATGGCCATTGTTATATGTTATGGAACAAGGTCCAACTTTTATTTGGAACATGCTGTCAAGTAGGGAATAAAATAAAGAAGTTGGACTTACCGTGTACCTGTGGTTTCAGTTGCGTCGTAAGCTCCAGGAAATCCTATAATTTCCCAGAAAAGTTGTAGCTTAGTAGCCATTTCGTATTTACACTCTTCAGCACAATCGCTGTAACACTGCTTCCCCTCACCCTGTTTTTGGTTGCAGTTGAGTGTACTTTACACCTTAATTCTACTGAAATATGTTGGTTGATCACTGTGGATATTGTGTGTTACGTGATTCAAGCCATTTCCTAAACAAGCAGTTAATATATGTACTAATACGGTTATACTTTCATGGTCTTTTTCTAGCTGATCTGTTTAAATCCGTTTTTCGCAAGAAACATGACCATTTTTTACAGAAACATATACCAAAAGAGAAAAAATTCCGGTAACTTTAACCTTGTTAAAGCCCCGTGTATGTATATTCTCCGTACCTTTGGTGTTTTTTCTATCAACTTAAATATATATGATGCAGTATAGTACACTGAACCATTAATTCGGGCTAATTGCCAAATTTAAGCAGCAGAGGGCGCGGTGAGATAGTGCACTGCGCCAGCTTCAGACATAGCTCTGCAATCAATGGCTGCAAGTTTATGGGTTCCATTAACCTCTCCTTGGTTGACCGCGGCCACCGGCTTCTTGTAGTCCAAGGACCCATCCTCGTAAATGTCCCACCATTTCTTTACCAGTATTTTTATGTCTTCCCTTTCCATGTTCTCATCCTTCCCTGTATACCTCCATGGCTTTGATCCTTATACCACCATCACCATATATAAGCACACAGGTAACAAAAAGAGATCAACTACACCATCTATTTCATCTTATGTGACATTTTTTTATTTTTTTAGTATGTTGTAAAAATATTTACACATTTCTATATGTGAAAGCTCTTCTAATCTTAATCTCTCCATTTTATTCCAAATGAAATGCTCTCACAACCAACAAAATGTTATATGTTTAAGACCATATTTCCAAAGCTACTTTTGACATGCATCAGAATTTTTTTTTTAAAAAAACTTTGTCTAATCACATAAAGGTTATGATATAGTATGAGAAAATAATGATTGCATGTAAAGTGAGATATACAAAGTACTGCTGCACAATAATGTACAACTTTTACTTCGTCCAATTTAACATTCTCCGGGTGGCGCCATAACATTGCTAAAACAAGGTTGTAAGTTAGAGGTATTGGTTTGTAGATATTCTTGAAATACATGTTCAGGAAGTCCTGCAATTCACATGTCAACCAATAAATAACTTTGGTATTCGACTCAACTTGCACGCACCTCGACTAATTTCATAGGGTTGAAGACTTGTTCATCAAAGGGAGTAGGAGGAGTGATCTTAAGGGTCTTCAAGAGGTCTTGGTAAGTGTCAAGGCCAGGGTCGAACAAAAACATGCCGGCGTTAAAATAAAGGGAAGGTGGCTGACCCAATTCCTCATTGTCATTGGGCCACTTGACTTTGTCAGGGCACTGCTGGCAGTATCCTATTTTGTACTGAGGCGTGTGACTCCATGTTTTTTTCACAGAAGCAGTCCATCACCGCATAAAATGGCCATCAGGCAAATAAAAAAGATGATCAATGTTGTCATACACCTGTATGTCACCGTCTAGGTATATCATCTTCTTGTACTCCACAAACTGCATGCACCAACACAAAATAAAACATCCTTAATTAATCAATATCACAGACCAAATAATACTCCCTTCGTCCAGTTTTACTTGTCCATCATACTAAAAATAGTTGTCCAATTTTACTTGTCCACTTTAAAAAATCAAAAGATAATTTATCACTTTTTTCCTACTTTACCCTTAATATTAATAAGTCAAAATTTTCCAATTCATATTTCCAACACTACTTTTTTATGGAGAATATGTGAATTATTGGACCCATTACTTAATTAGTTGGTTGCACATTTTTTTATAATCTTTAATTGATTTCAATCATTAGATAATTAGCAATAATTAGAGGTAATATAATAAAATTTACATTCTAATTTTGGCTCCTTAATAGGCGTGTTAAGTCAATATGAGACAAGTAAAATTGGATGGAGGGAGTAATATATATTCCTTCTGTCCCAATTTATATGACACGCTTTCCTTTTTAGTCAGCTCCAAAAAGAATGACACATTTCCTTATTTTACAAAAACTTAACTTTAAATTTTACCTTTTACGCCTAACGAGATAATTTATAACCACGTAAATATCTTTTGATTGTTTTAGATCACAAGATTCAAAAGTCTTTCTTTATTTCTTAAATTTCGTGTCCAGTCAAACTACATCATATACATTGGGACGAATGGAATAATTAAAATGAGCTATTGTGAGATATGTCATAATTTTCTCTCCTAATAAAAAAAATCAACTTTAATATTAAGTGAATCCAAATAAATTATTTAATTAAAATGTAAAATGCGTATGTTGAATTTAATAAAATTTCAACTAGAAAAATATATCTTTTCTTAAAATAGACTAAGAAACAAACGTGTCAATAAACAATCAAGAGGAAGTATATAGTACTCCTCCCATTCCAATTGATATGACATTATTTAAGTGAGCATATAATTTTAGAAAAAGAAAAACTTTTGAGATTTATCATTTAAACAAATGATAAATATTTATGTTGACCTAAAATTAAATTTTTTAAATATGAAAAAACATTTTATTTAGTAGTATGTCATATAAAATGAAATAGAATAAATAATTAAAAAATTAATGGAAACAATCCAACACGTGATTCATGCTAGGATTTGAACCTACGTACCTCCCATATACTAAGTTTTGAATAATTAATAATGTAATAAGCCAAAGGATTCAATATGACCACTTAGATCTACGTTGCTACGATATTGTTTTATGGAAGCAGACGAATTGAGTTTGATTCACGGGCTCAATCTCCCTGACGATGCAACCTTGAGCCTCCAATATACGGGGGTGCTCCTACTGAACATCGGGAAGCACCGCCACCACTAGCGGATACGCCGCTTGTACCTTCCTCAAACCCTTAGCCAAACCAACGACACCCTTTACGTAGTCCCCATTTCCAGCTAGGAACGTCACATATGCTTTAGTGTTTGATGCATTATTATTATTATTGGTTAGAATCGTTGGTTTTACCATTTGTCCGCTCACTGACACAATTTCTGGAGCCATAAATAATTTGGATAAGAAATAATAGTTTTTTATCTTGATTATATAAAAAAAAGACAGTCCGATGCACTAAACTTTCGCTATGAGGGATCTGAGGGCCGGAATATGTTGTATAAATAGGGCCATGTTAGCTAAAAATAGTAAATGGAGGAGAGTGAAATTAGGAAGGTAATCGACAGATAATTTTTGGATTTTGTGTGGTTTCCACGGCCGATAATATTTGATCCAACGGCTGACAGTGATGATTAGGGAACGTTATGGAGAAAGGAAGCCACTAGATGATAATAGGGCTGTTACGTTGTCTAGTATAAGATCGTATTCTGGATGATTCCAGTGGAGTTACATCCAGTCAAATCCAATGATTGCAAGAGGTTAACCCGAAATTTTGCTTACAATTTTCTTATTTTTATTTTTAACAATGTAGATTTTCTCTAAATATATGAAAAGAAAATATTCAGAGCTACATCAATCGGTCAATCCCAAATCCACCCTTGCATCTATTTGATGCATCATAACATGGCCGTCGTGTAACTCCTCGAGAATCATGTCATTCGCCAGTCACGTGTTGCCATCAGAGTCATAAATACTCGAAGTAAGCTCCTGGCTCGCCCCTATCTCTAAAGTACGAAAATAAAAAGAGTCTACTATATGTCATCAGAGAAATTTATCAAGGGAGCTTAGTAAACAAATTATACATATCAAGAATTACAATGCAAACAATTATAAAGAGGCCTAATTATTACAAACCGGATATATAGAGAGTTAAAAGAGATATCTATGACGACTTAATTGCTACTGCAATCCTAATTTTACTTTAATTTTTATCAGATTCTATTAATATTCCTGGTGAGTCTTTCTCATTAATACAAATATATATATATATATATATAATATATATATATATATATATATAATGTGTACAATGTGAAACTCTAATATAATAACGATCATATATCTATCATAATTATACAGCACTAAATATTACAAATATATGGAGTATATTATATTAATATATGTTAATACACCCCCTCAGTCAGAGCGGGAGGAGGCCAGACGCTAAAACTGGACCTGAAGTCGAGAAGTAGTTGTCTAGGAAGACCTTTCGTGAATATATCCGCATATTGATACGAAGAAGGCACATGCAACACCTTAACATGACCGAGAGCAACCTTCTCACGAACAAAGTGTATATCCATCTCTATGTGCTTGGTTCGCTGATGCTGAACCGGATTATGAGATAAATATATGGCGGATATGTTATCACAGTAAACCAAAGACACCTACGCAAGGGACACTGAAGCTCCAAAAGAAGGTTTTGGAGCCAGCAGATCTCAGCAACAAAATTTGCAACGCCTCTATACTCTGCTTCTGCACTCGAACGGGATAATGTGGCTTGTCTCTTGACAGACCAAGAAATGAGATTATCCCATAAGAACACACAGTAGCCGGAGGTGGAGCGTCACGTGTCCGAATAGTCTGCCCAATCAGCATGCGTATATGATAACAACCTGGTCGGTGCTGAGGGGTATAGATGCAATCCATAATCATGTGTGCCCTTATCGTATCGAATGATATGCTTAAGGCCAGTAAAATGAGGCTCTCTGGGGACATGCATGAATAGACATACATGCTGAACAACATAATCAATATCAGGCCTGGTGAAAGTAAGATATTGTAGTGCACCTGCAAGACTCCGGTAAAATGTAGGATCAGACACTGGATCACCATCAACGGCACTAAGCATTGATTTTGAGTCAACCGGAGTGGACATTATTTTACAGTTTACCATTTTAGCCATGTATACTATCTCCTCTGCATACTTGCGCTAACACAAAAACATAGTATCTTCAGATCTAGTCACTGATATTCCCAAAAAGTAACTCAACTTCCCCATGTCAGTCATAGCAAATTTAGTTTTGAGCAAAGCAATGATCTCATTTTTTAACAAATCAGAGGAGGCAGTAAGCACAATGTCATCCACATATAACAATAAATAAGTAATGTTACTACCTCGATGAAAAATAAATAGAGAATTATCACATTTGCTGCATACGAACCCAATTCGCATAATGTACTGTGCAAAGCGATCATACGACGCTCGAGAGGCCTGTTTCAAACCATAAAGTGACTTACGAAGACGACATACATACTGAGGGGCTGCTGGATGGACAAAACCAGGCGGTTGGTGCATGTAAACAGTTTCTTTTAAATCCCCGTGTAGAAACACATTTTTCACAATAAGTTGATGAATCGGCCAATGCTTACCCATAACAATACTCAGAATTGTGTGAATAGTAGCCGGTTTAACAATCGAGTTGAATGTATCACCACAATCAATACCCTCCTGCTAATTAGTGCCATTAGCCACAAGTCTCGCCTTATACCTCTCTTGCTCACCACTGTCTCTGTATTTGTGATGAAAAAGCCAAATGCATCGGATCACATTCACCCCCTCCGGTCTAGGAACCAAATTTTAAGTGTGTTGTTTTGTTAAAACATTAAATTCCTCACGCATGACCGCATTACAATTAGGGTCTTGTTTGGCTAATTTTAGATTTTTGGGAATTGGGGATATGGTTTGTGTAGATAGGTTAAAGTAGACTTTGAGTTTGAAAATCCCGTGTTGGGCACGGGTTTCCATGTGGTGCGTGGGGGCAGGGATAGGGTGGGTGTTCTATTGTGGTGTTGGTTCCGGGTGACAGGTGGCGGTATCGGGTTGGTGTCTGGGTCGGGTGTCGGGTAGGTTGTATGGGCAGTGATTTCTAGGTGTGTCGTCGGGTTTGGTAAAGGCGTCGATCTGGGTAGATTGACGTCGATTTGGTGACTTGGGTGGGTGCTCTGATACCATGTAAGATTATATTAATCTCCCTTGGTGAGTATTTCTCATTAATACAAATATATATAGTGTGTACAATGTGGAACCCTAGTACAATAAGGATCATATATCTAACATAATTTACAACACTAAATATTACAAATATATGAAGTATATTATATTAATATACGTTAATAATTTTCATGATTAATTAGCCATGCTCCTTTTTATCCAAATTTCACATTATAAATTGAGCTCATGTGATAGTGATCATATATATATATATATATATATATATATACTTCCCTAAACTCAAACTTCTTCTTATGGACCCCTATTACAAAAACGTGTTTATATTTTCCACCCAATATATATAGGTATTAGACCGACCAAAATAATAGAAAAAATTATAACAATAACATACTCAATAAAATCTCACAAAGTGGGGCTGGAAAAATTATATATATATATGTAGTTTCTTTGTAATTGTGGTAATATAGAAATTGAGATTCTACTAGAATAGAGTTACCTTAGATAGTGATTTACTTGTATATAAGGAGGTTAATACAAAGGCAAGAAAAATTTCTCCCAAAACATTCATGTCTCTTTACTTCTGCAACGGGAGTCATGGACTATATATATATATATATACCCGACACACGCTCAAACATCTCTATAGTTGGCCTAGCAACTGGCTGCTTTTACTCTTGGAAGTGCTCCTCATTGCTTGGGCTTACTCTTGGAAGTCGAGAGATTATTTGACTTGTGTCACTTCTACTAATTATTAAGTGAACAGATTAACCTCAGTATTAATACTTTGTGAAGGGGAAAGTTCCGAAGGCGAAATCCCCCATCTGTACTAGAGGCTCTTTGGCCAGGTGGGATGTAAATCGAGGGATATGCGCGAGTGACAGCTCTGCAAGGGAGAGGACCAACTGGACACGAACCCAACAACAGCCCTTGTAATATTTCAGCAAAGACTGTCACCACACGGATTCGAACCCGTGACGTCGAAATGGTTGTACCCCAATCACCTTGTCATTTACCAACTCGCCTTTGACCCTGGGCAACCTCAGTATTAATACTAATAGAGACGTTTTCATAGAATCTGATCCTTGTGTTATTATACCACGCTTGTGGAAACCACGTACATCAATATTTATTACAATGACAGAATGACATTCTTATATTCGAAAACAATTTCAGTTTAAAATTTTTATTTTATCTTTGATGACTTTTTTTATAATTATAGAATTCTCATGATATATTTAAGATCACAAATCTTAAAAATATTTTTAATTCTATATTCAATTAAAGCGTCATATAAATTAAAATGTAGAAAGTAGTTCCATTTCTTGCATCTCTGGTAGTATTTGATTCGCCGCCAAACCCACCATCAGAGCAGTCTGCTTGAATAATAATAAGAGTGTATTATTGTTGGAATATTGAAAGCATGGTGTTGCCTCATTAATCTGACGTAATCTTGGTTAAAAGTCTTGTGACTGAAGGATCGTCTTTTTGGGTGAATTAAGAATATTTGAATTCAAACATGCATTAATTAAATTGGTCTGTTGAGGATAAGAAAGTCTCTTTTCTTATTCTGAAAGCTAGCCTTCTACGATCATTTTTTTTTGGTTTAGTTCTTCTACCTCTTGTCCCCACAGTCTCTGATGGGCAATGCTATTGATGAGTCACTTCGTCTTTGACGATCAATGATAAATTCTCTTGCTTAACCTATTTCCTTTTCCATTTGAGTTCAATCCTATCAGCCCTTGAAGGATAAGAAAGCAATTATGTCATGGTACACCATAGATTTGCATACCGTTATGGATAATGATTCTAGCTAGTTTTGCGCATCTACGAATGAGAATGAATGACAATATATATGCTTAATTTCTCAATCCAAAAGCACTGCCGACCATGTCTATAGCTTTTCAGTAGTGCATTGGTGAGTGCGAATAAAGTTCAACATTAATAGATGAAAAGAAAAAATAAGCTACATATAAGATGTAGCGATATTTTTAATATCGTATGAACTTGACCTAAAACGGATAATTTTTTCACGCAAAACAAATGTTGTACCTTACGACGTAGCATTGTACCCCTAAAACTGGTCTTATCTAGCAAGATTCATAGTTCATACTATACCTATTGAACTTATAAATTCTGAATACTAGAATTGATATTTATTTTAAGAAATTGTAATTTTTATATAAAAATATATTCTACTATGTGAAAAAATGTTGGGTTGGATTTAAACCATCTCTATTTTCCCTAGGTCTCTTTCCACTCGTGAGGGAATAAATGCAGGGAATTGAGAGCTGTAAATGCGGTTGACCAAAACTTTTTGACCTTATCTCAACCACTACCAAACAAATTCCTAATTCCTTAACATAACATAACGGATGGAGCAATAATATGATGTTAGACTAGAAAGCGTCAATTGTCTCGAACCAAATACCTAAAAACTTCAAAGAGGACCACATAAGTCTAGTGTTATACTTGTACACGACATATATACGGTATAAATTTAATGTGAACCGTCCTTCTTTCCATCCGTACCAATTTTTATAACTTACATTATTCATGTACAATAATATTGCAGTAATTTAAACATACAAGTTGGAGTCAATTATATTCACACATGTTTCTCCAGTTACAAGATTGTAAAATCTAGAAATTCCTTCGTCTAGTAAATAGGAACATAAATATCGTAAAAGAACAATATCTTTGATGTAATAAAAGGGTAAAACGTTCAAAATAGAGAGGTACTTCTCGTCTGCTTCTTTCATCTCTCTTTTTATTTTCTGAATAGTTTCACTCATCTTTTCTTCCCAAGTAAAAAAATAAAGATAAAAAGTTAAAAACTGCACGTTATAAAAATGAGTCAAGTCTGATCTTCTTTTGTGTCACATCTACTGGAGCACATATTCGAACTTCGTGCAGACTAGGCAACAAATTAAAATCAGTCCAAGAGTAAAAAACAAGAGCTAGCTTTGGAATTAGCTGGTAAATTCAAAAACAAAGTATTGATTCTACCATATTGACTTTTGAGGATTACAAATGTCAATAACAACAACATATTCAGTGTGATTCCAAAAGTGGGATTTGAAAAGAGTGGATGCATGCAGATTATAAATTATCCTTCAATAAAAATATTAACTACTCCTATAATTTAAACATCTAAGACATTGGTTAATCAATATACCAAGCTGCTTACTATATTTTACGCTATGTATAGGCGATTACGTGACTAACTAATGTGTACATGAAGTTAAATTCAATATCCTTCAATTTTAAATGTTTTGTTTTCAAGGGCACATATTCATGTTGACAGTTTTTTAAATTCTTCTTTATTTCACGTCTACTACTCGTCTACTAGTAGTAGCACTAACGAACGTACTCATTCAACATAGCATGACATTCCACTCTTTTTATGCAACCTTATCTCCAAACTTTTGAAATCGCCCCCCCCCCCCCCCCCCCCCCCCCACAAATTATATATAGTCTCCTTGTGTATAGCTAATTGGAACATCCATAAGAATTTTTTGACAATGGAAATGGAGGTGAAAGCCACAGAAAGAATATCAGTGGAGATGAGGAAAGTTCCCTGGAGTTCGGATGAAGACTCCAAACTCATCCATTACATCGCCCTACATGGCCAGGGACGCTGGGATTCTCTCGCTCACTTTGCCGGTATATGTCTACTTTATTACTACTACTTTCAACTTAATTTGGGCGATATCGGATGATTGGTATCTCACCGCATAAGTGTCAGAGATGGCGTAGTTCATTAGTGCTTTCCCGAGGATGTCTGTGCGTGCTCTCCCATCTTTAGTCTTTCTCGGCGTCAACCGGTTCCTATACCTTACCTTATCGCGTTGTGCGCTCTTCGCCTTCGCTGCTAGCAAGCCAAAGGGAGGGCGGGATAGAGCTCAAAGACAGGGCTGAGGGCAAGAAGGATTGCTTAATCGTATTACATTTTATCAATAAGTCTCTCACGTGTGTTGCCATGACATACTCTTCTTTTTTGTCACGAGCCAAAAACATGAAAATACTTTTTTCTTCTTTTTGGTGGCGGTGATCAGATTTGAAACCCAAAGTACTTCTGCTTGATGAGACCATATCGTAGTGGTTGGCCATCTGTCTCATCTAGTTTAAGCTGAACACACGCTATATTACTTTTATCTCAACATAAACAATTTTTCATGCACTGTAACAATAATTACTACTAAGTGAATAAAACCCAAATTCAGTTGTAATGTATTTTCCTAAATAGTTAATTAGTACCAACCGTGAGTTTCCTACATGTTGCATGCAATGCTTATTGTTGCTGATAAAAAGAGAGAGGAATATATATCTTCATTTTGTTTCATTGACCAAAAAGTATTTTTATGTATACATATAGGGTTGAAGCGTACAGGTAAGAGCTGTAGACTGAGATGGTTGAATTATTTGCGGCCTAATTTACGACGAGGAAAAATTACTCCTCAAGAGCAACTTCTTATTGTACTACTTCATTTTCGCTTTGGAAATCGGTGAGTATATATATCCATCTTCCTTCCTCTCTTTCCTTCTCTTTTTCCTTTACTCCTATTACTCCCTTCATCCCAAAAAGACTGTCTTAATTTGACTTGGCATTAAGTTTAAAAAATAGAGGAAGACTTTTAAAATGTGTGATCTAAAACAAATATTAGATATTTGTATAGTTGTATATCATCTTATAAATATAAATTGTTTATAAATATAAAAATGTGTCAATCTTTTTTAGACAAACTAATTATAAGAAAAGTAATACAAATATTTTTGGGGCAGAGGGAGTATTATTTTCAGTTTCATTTTGGAAATCGGTGTATATATCAACTTAACATTTAGTACTTATTTTATACAAAAAGATGGGCAAAGATTGCAGAGAACTTGCCGGGAAGAAGTGATAACGATGTTAAGAATTACTGGAGAACAAAAGTACAAAAGCATGCAAAAGAGCTGCATTGCGACGTCAATGGCCAGCTATTTCAAGACTTCCTTCTCTATCAGTGGCTTCCCTCTCTGGCTGAACAAATACATGCCACTGCCACATCATCCTCTCAGGAACATGATGATAATATGTGGAACACTGAAGTAAATTTAAATACTCCTAATTTTGTTCAAACTGGGATTAATGGATCCACTAACATCACATGTCCAAACGTTGTTTCATCAACGAATTCCTTCGAAGCAGAAGTTATGACAGTAACACTGATAGATGATAGTGATATTTGGACCAGCTTGTCTAGCTTTGAAGATGGAATTATTTCTGATTTTTCAAGCCCAGATATGGCGGTTTATGAGGATCAGTACTACTGTCACAATTATTGGGCAAGTGCAACATCAGAAATATTTCCTGATGAAACGCTATGTTTGGATGATATGGACCTTTGGCTATTTCCTTAGAGGTGTAACATGAGGCGGATCTTGAAGTTTGGTTACGGTTTCACGTGAACTCAGTAATTTTTGTCCAAATTATGTATATATATTTCAAAAAAACTTATTAAAAATTTATAAATATTTGATTATAAATCCCGTTTTATTATAATATTAACTTGATATCGTTGTAGAAACTCATAAACTTTATATTCTCCCTCAACCTTGCTACTTAATTTAGTGATTGAGCTGGCTAGCGCAATATTAGTAAGTGGGCTCTTTCACCTTGATATCTCTATCTATCATAGATGCACAGTTGCGTCAACTTTTCCCCATGCATATAGGAGTATATAACACAAACGTTATGTATGTCTATTACTCCCTCTCTTCAATTTATCATGGTATAGGTCGGATTATGAGAATCAAACAAATTAATTTTGATCATGAATTCGATCATGGAATCTTCAAAAAAAAAATCACATATGTAAAAACTACG
The DNA here is from genome assembly GCA_034509755.1 of Anisodus tanguticus. Classification (NCBI taxonomy): domain Eukaryota; kingdom Viridiplantae; phylum Streptophyta; class Magnoliopsida; order Solanales; family Solanaceae; genus Anisodus; species Anisodus tanguticus. The sequence goes on from CM067545.1 coordinate 55,836,384, forward strand.
TAAAAAATAATATAAGCATACTGATTGACAACTCAAAATATTTCAGAGATATATGAAAAAATTATGATCAAAGAAAGACTTTTTTGAATCTCGAAATTCAAAATGTGTCAAGTATAGGACGGAGGGAGTATATAACTCCATCTGTTTTAATTTTATGTGATACTTTTCGCTTATAAAGAGTTAATTTGACCAATATTCAAAGCTAAATTGGATTGGATTAACTCGATATTTTAAAATTAAAATTTTTAGATTCAAAACTATATGAAAAGTATTATGATATGATGAAATTCTTCTCATATCGAGGTCAAGCGGGGTTCGTCAACCAAATTTAGAAAAATTAGCAAGTATTAATACATATGAAACACCAAAAAAGTCATGAATTCTTGTTACATGAGCCCAGAACACGCCAAAAAGACAATGTTTCCCATGGTGAACATGATGACTATTGGTACCAAGAGGTTTTCAATGGACTTATAAAATTTCAAATTTCAGGTCAATTGAAGTCCGTTAACCAAATTCAGGAAAATGAGCATGTACTAATACATACGAAACAACAAAAATAATCATGAATTCATGTTTCGTGATCCCGAAATGCCAAAAGAATAACATTTTTCATGGCGAACATGATGAGTATTGGTCACTAGGTCATTTTTTATGGACCGATCAAATTTCAGGTCAATCAAAGTCCGACAATTAAATTCAAGAAAATTAGCATGTACTAATACATACGACGAAACGCCAAAAAATGATGTTAGTCATGGAGAAGTGGTGAGTATTGGTTACCAGACCGTTTCTAATGAACCATAAAATTTTAGGTCAATTAAAATTCGTCAACCAAATTCCAAAAAGTCTATACTGATACCACACGAAAAACTTTGATAATCATGAAACACGAATTCTTGATTGATGAAAAAGATTATTATGTTATGAAACCTTATCTAACATATCATCAATAAAATAAATATATTTCTCTTCTAATAATTTGAGGTTTTTAATCTACAAAATATGACACATCAATTAGGCTCAAGGTCAAGCACTGATAGAAGTTGTTTACTTTTCTAGTAGCGAAGGAAATGAGATGAATCTTTGTATAGATTGGGTTTTCTAGGCTTGATGCTTACCTTCTTATTATTTAAAAGGGAATGGTTTAATAATGGAGTTGAAAGCCACTTCTGTAAGGGGAGGAGCAAAGAATATGAGATGAACAATAATTGTATTTTTCAATGGTTGCTTTCTAAAGTAATTACATTTGTGTTTAAGTTTTGTGCATTGGCATTGTATAAATTTCTTAGATTATCGGGTAAAATAGACATACAATAGGAAGTGTATGAAATAACAACTCTCTTCACATCAAACTTAACATATGAAACTAAAAAATAGAACAACAACCTACTATACTGAGGGTTCGTTTGGTACGCGAACTAAGTTATTTTGAGATTATAGTTTTGAGATTATAATCCTTGAATTAATTTATTTCACGTGGGAGGTGGGATAAAACAATACCAAGCTTGATGGAATATCCAAAATTAAGTTTGAGATAAATTTTATACCTTGTTTGGTTGGAAGTATAAGTTTATCTTGGGATACATTTATACCTTCAACCAAACAAGGTATAAAATATATCCAAGTTTAACCCTGAGATATCTCACTCTATCCTGTGTACAAAACGATCCCTAATTGTATAAACTATTTAGGAAAAAAGCTCAAGTATGTCATCGAACTATCAGAAAAGGTTTATTCATGCCACTTGTTAATAGTTGGACTCAATAATGCCACCGTCGCTATCATTTTGGTTCATATATGTCATTACTCACTAACAGAACTCTATTACTATTAGATTTTGTCACGTAACATTATTTAAACCATTCATTTTATGAGTGACATATATGATGGAGCCAAGACCAGGGTACGGACAGTAGGAGGAGACTCATAGTTCTTTCCAGTGATGATGGGGATGCACCAGGGATCAACTCTTAGCTCATTCCTATTTGCATTGGTGATGGATGGACTGACGTGACAAATCCAATGGGAGGTTCCATGGTGTATTTTATTCGCAAACGACATAGTTCTGATTGATAAGACTCGCAGCGGAGTGAACGCTATGTTGGAGGTTTGGAGATAGACTCTGGAGTATAAAGGATTCAGGCTGAGTAGGACCAAGACATAATACTTAGAGTGCAAGTTCAGTAACGGGAGCGACCTTGAGACAGGCGTGGAGGTGAGGCTTAGTACTCAGGTCATTCCAAAGAAATGGAGCTTCAAGTACCTCGGGTCTATTATCCAAGGGAATGCAAAGATTGATGATGATGTCACACATCGTATTGGGGAAGGGTGGATGAAATAGAGGCTCGCATCTGGAGTCGTGTGCGATAAAAAGGTGCCACCAAAACTTAAAGACAAGTTCTACAGGGTGGTGGTTAGACCGACTATTTTGTATGGGCAGAGTGTTGGTCGGTCAAGACTTCGCACACCCAAAAGATGAAAGTTGCAGAGATGAGGATGCTAAGATGGATGTGTGGGCATACAACGAGGGATATAATTAGAAATTATGTTATTCGGGACATAGTGAGAATGGCCTCGGTGGAGGATAAGATGCGGGAAGTGAAGTTGATATGGTTCGGGCACGTGTAGAGGAGAGACACAAATTCCCCAGTGCGGATGTGTGAGAGGTTGGCTATGGACGGGTACATGAGGGGTGGAGGTAGGCCGATGAAGTATTGGGGGAAATGTGATTAGACGGGACATGGTACAAGTGCAACTCACTGAGGACATGACCTTAGATAAGGGGTTATGGAGGACAATATTAGGGTAGTAGGTAGTCTAGCATAGTCATGCCTACGCTTACAAACTTTATAGTTGTAATATTATTATTGTAGGCTCGCTTAGCCTATTATACTAGTAGGCACATTATTGTCTTACAGTCCCTTGTCATCTGATTTATGATGCTATGTTTATTTTGTTTCTCTTATTTACTTGCATTATTTATTGCTTCTTTTTGCTTCCTTTTCTCTTTCAGAATTCGCTATCACGACTTACTCACTTTGTTTATCTTACTTTTCTTGGGCTTGTGCTTTGTCTTGAGCCGAGGGTCTCTCGGAAACAGCCGCTCTATCTACCAAGGTAGAGGTAAGGTCTGCGTACACTTACCGTCCCAGACCCCACATTATGAGATTTCACTGGATATGTTGTTGTTGTTGTTTAAAGAGACATAAATTATGTAAAAAATGTGAATGATGTAGAGTAAAATTAGATTCATAATTCATTTAAATAAGAGAGTATAGTTTTTTCATGTAAAATAGTAGTAATGTTATTAGTATAAGGGACAAACTTGTCCATAAAAGTTTGTTACATAAAATAAGAAAAGATGGAGGTTTATATAAGAATTAGAAAAGAACTAGGAAATGGCTCAAATATGTAACTGAATTTAACGAAATGTCTCATATATTTCACTCGTAAAATGAATGATTTAAATAATGTCACGTGGCAAAATCTAATAATAATAGATTTATGTTAGTAAATAATGGCATATATGACCAAAGTTGGTAATGACAATGATATTTTTTAGTCTAACTACTAATGAGCGGTATGAATGTCTTTTTTAATAGTTTGATGATATATTTAAGCTTTTTTCCAATTATTTATAATGTGAATGTATATGACTTTAAGTTACAACTCTTTTATACTAGCTCAATAAAGTAAGCGACAAACATAAAATAAAAGATATCTTAAATTTTATTTTCAAAAGTATGAATATGAATAGTTCATGTTATAACTTTTTAGACACAATACAACATGATATGGTTATAAGTTTGCAGCAAATAGAGAGTCAAATGCCCGCGCTTCGCACCTTTGCTCTTTGCCACCAAATTTCGACCCTTTCAACCGTTAACTTAAACAAAACCATCAACACCTTTATCGGACACGGAAACCTCGAAGAAGCTCGGAAGCTCTTCGAACAAAGCCCTCACTTAACAAACATCGTATCATGGAATTCCCTTATCTCTGGCTACTTCAAACACAACAACACCCAACAAGCACAGTACCTGTTCGACGAAATGCCTCAACGAGATGTCATTTCTTGGAACATAATGCTATCCGGGTATCGTAATGCTAACAACCCAGACAAAGTTTACAGATGCTTGCTGCATATGAACAGATACGGAGACGACAGACCCAATGGGCTCACTTTCGCGGTAGTGATTAGTTCCTTCTTGCATATAGATTTCAAGCATTTGATCCCTCAACTTCACGGTCTCTTGCTTCGTTTAGGAATAAGTCTCAATGTGTTTGTAGGATCAGCATTGATGAGGGGTTATATTGATTTGGATGATTACAAAGGTTTAGCTCGAGTTTTTTATGAGATTGTGGACAAAGATGTTACGCCGTGGAATGTGCTGATTTTGGGTTACATGAAATCCGGGTTCACAAGTGAGGCTCAGAGGACATTTGATATAATGCCTAGAAGAAATTTTTTCACTTGGAGTACTTTGATCAATGGGTACATTGAGAACCAGAAGCTTAATGAAGCTCGGTACGTTTTTGATAAGATGAGTGAGAAAGATGTGGTTTCTTGGACAGCAATTATAAGAGGGTATGTTCAATATGGAGACTTTATGAAGGCTTTGAAATTGTTTAAGTTGATGTTGAACTCGGGAAGTACTCGTCCTAATCATTTTACGTTTTCAACTGTTTTATATGCCTGTGCAGGCCACTCTGCTGTCCTCGTGGGTAATCAAGTTCACGCGTGCATCTTGAAGTCTGGTTTTCCTCTTGATGTCGTTTTGTTAACCTCCCTTGTTGACATGTATGCAAAATGTGGAGACATTGAAGTTGCTTTCTGCATTTTTGAGTCCATCCATGTAAAGAATTTGGTAGCTTGGAATTCGATCATTGGAGGTTATGCGAGACACGGGCTTGCAGAGAGGGCCATTCAGGAGTTCGAGAGGATGCTGAAGAGTGGTATCAGGCCGGATGTAATTACTTTTATCAATTTGGTATATGCATGTGGCCATGGGGGATTAGTCGAGGAAGGTGAGAGAATTTTCAATTCGATGGTAACAGAATACGGATTGAAAGCAGAGATGGAACACTATGCATGTATGGTGGACTTGTATGGAAGGGCAGGTCAGCTTGAGAAAGCAGAAAAATTAATCGAGGGGATGCCTTTTAAGCCTGATGTGGTGGTCTGGGGTGCATTTTTGGGAGCCTGTGGCTTGCACTCATGTATAGAGCTCGGAGAGATTGCAGCAAATGGAATCTACACATTGGAGAACGATCATCCTGCAGTATACTCGGTGCTCTCTAAAATCTATGGTGACAAAGGAGTGTGCAGTGACATAACTGGTTTGGATAAGTTGATGAAGAAATGGCGTGCTAGAAAGCAGAAGGCTGGTAGTTGGGTTGAATAATCTCCTGCTTCCATAAACTGAAATGTTTGTCTACTACGAGGTAACCAGCTTTCAACACAACGCATTTCATTAAGCAACTATTAATGTCCCATGCTGTCTATCTGATGTAAATGATAAGAAAATATTACGGTGCAGCATATGTTCAGTTTCTCAATATTCCTCTGTGCAAAAAAATTATGTTTAAGACGTAACGATCTCAAATTCCAGTGATGGAGAAATCCAGTTTCCCTACCATCTTTTCTGGTCCAGCCAGCTGGAGAGTTCAATATTGTTCTAAATTATAGCTCCCAATAGCTGACTGGTCGAATATCATCATGTTTATACTGCTTAAATCTGGAAATGCAAAAAAAGAGAGGCTGGATGTGTGAGGGTGGTAATTTAATTTTTTTAGAAGTATGAAAGCCTATAGCTTTAGCGTCTGAAGCTGGAAAAACTCCATGATCGGTATGATTCCATGCATCTTTACTGAGTGGTAGAAAAGTCACACAGTTGCATCAACATTTATGAGAAATTTGTAATGAACTTTGTCAGGACATTAATAAAAAGAATGTTCTTAGTGAATAAAGAATTGTGAGGTCCATTCCTTGGATCCGTATCGTCGGAGATACTTTAAGGTGCTATCTAATCTCGAGTATAAGTTATATACACCGTCAGTGATCTCACTTTGTTACCCAAACAAGCTTGCAACTTTACAGACCTCTATAGTTTCGCAACTTTACTTTGATCTCACAATTGTAAACGTTCGCATTCTCATTTTTTGTATGGGAATTGTAACGTACTGAGATAAGGTATTGAATTTATTTTTTGAAGGAAAGACAAAACATAGATGAATGAACAATGAAAACAACATAGTTACATCTGCTAATTCACTAATTAAGTAGAATAATGTCTTTTGTTTTTTTTTTTAAAAAGATTGTGCAGCAAAAAGAAGATTAAAAATGATTGAAAATAGCTAACTTATCAATAGAAAATCTGCCTAGACTAATTTATCCAATAAAAATTTTAAAATTCAAAAGTAGATTCATCTTAAGCCTAACTAACTTATTGTGCTAAAAATAAATTACTGCTGAAAGCAATTTTCCAACAGTCTTGTATAAGTCAATTTTCACACAATAAATTAATGAGAATGACAATTACCAATTAAGTTCTCGCTATGAAACCATATCATAATTTAAATCCACGCTTCTAAAAGCATCTGCTACCCTAATCTTCCCAAAGTAATGGAGAAGTTCAATCTTCTGAATGAATATTTTCATTAAGTAAATAAAAATGGCCATATTGAATGAATTTCTTTTCTTTTCTTTTCTTGTTTTTTGGGTATCAACCTTTACAAACAAATGATGCATAGTCACCATTAGAAGGTGACTAACACATTTACCATAACTTGCATGAGCTTAACACTCATTGCTAAAGCCAAAATGTAATCAGCTGTCTCTCTGAAAAGCCCTTCCAATCCCAAATCCTCACAGTTCGGAATCAACTTCTTAAGTACCCTGACTTTCCTTCCAAACTCGTTCTCGGACCTTCTAGAACCTTCTACGCATACCCTCCTCTTCATCAGAACGCTTCTACACCTTTTGCCTTTGGTATGCCTTCCGTTCACAACGTTATAAGCCATGATCCTTTGTCTCCTTATACGGCGTTGGCCTCCTAAGAAGGAGTCGCTTAAATTGCAATTTCCCTTGTTAGGAGTATGAGAAAAAATACCCATGGGAGCAAAATCAAGAAGAGAGAAAGCAATGGTGTACGTCGAAATATGTTGAATCTTTAAAGCTAGCTCTTTGACAATTCTTTGAGAAGGGAATGAGTGCTTATTGTTTTATAGTAGAAGCACATTGTGTGGCTATATAAGTTGGTAATCCATTAGGCCAATTATAGGATAATGCTAAATATTCATCATCATCATGTAGACAATTATGTCTTCCAAAAGAATGGGGATCAAATAAAATGAATGAAAGAAAGCCAAGTGTACATTAAATTGTGGTGGTGACTTATAGGAATGCATGTTCTCCAGCTAATAAGTACACATGATTCTCTTCACCGCCCCAACCATACATATGGCTTAATTGAAACCTAAAAACCACCACATTTTTTTTCTCTCATCCTATTACAACACACGCATGCATGATTTGAATGAAAACACCCTGGATTATTCCTTTGCCCACTTTCCAAATTCAATGCATGACTAATGTGAACCGGATCCTACCGTATTAGGTACAGATTTGACCGAACTCAATAATTTTTATTTAAATTTTGTATTTATATTAGATTTAATAAATGTACAAAGATTTAATTATAAATTTAGTAACTAAAATGAGCTATGAATTTAGTGACAAGTTAAGTTTCCATAAATTTTAAATTCTGACTCTTGTTCGTTAATTTGAATGAGACTCTATTATTTACAGCTCAATGGAGGTGGCAGGTCACAAGCAGTCACCTTTTTGAGGCTGCTAGTAGCTAACTTCATGTTCCCCGACAGGAGGCTCCTTAATTTAAGCAATCTTGTAATCATATTTGGGTGCATAGGTTGAACATTTGTGAATGTTTTGTCTATAAAAAGTGACAGCTCAAAATCTTCCTGTTGGAATTGGGATAAGGGAATAAGATCACATTGTCTAATGAACGTTTCTTTTCTTCATCATATATATAATCAGAAAGACACTTAATCAAATTAATGATTCTTTGAAAATCTGGTTCAAGGAATGCCACAGACGCATATATGGACTTTCTTTGTGTAGTACTCCTTCCGTCCATTTTTACTTATCACATTTTGACTTGACACGCCTATTAAGGAGCCAAAAATAAAATGATAATTTTACTATATCACCCCTAATTATTGTCAAGTAATCTAATAATTGAATTAAATAAAACATACTTTAAAAGTTGTGCATCTACTAAAATTTTCTTAAACTTGTCAACCCAATAATAAATTATAAGGATAAAATAGGTATGAAGTGGTAAATTATTTCTTGATTTTTTAAAGTAGACAAGTAAAATTGAATAACTATTTTTAATATAATGGATGAATAAAAAACTGAACAAAGAGAGTATTAATTAAAATTGAAATTGTGGTATATATGTATATATATTGCTTCAACTACTTGGTTGTTAATTATTACCACCTATCAAGATTCAAGAACATGCAAGCACGAAGTAGGGACTAAGCTGCGGTATTAGTATAGATTCGGGTGAATTCAATATTTTTTGTTTAAAGTTCAAACAAATTCAGTAATTTTTGTTTAGATCTTCTATTTATAATAAAAATAATTAAATATACAATTACAAATTTAGTAACTAAGACGAGCTATTAATTCAATAACAAATTTAAAATTCATAAATTTTAAATTTTAGCTCCGTCAGTGTAAAGAAATAAATACGAGTAGTCTTGTTATGCATGCAATTGTCATACATAGAACGTCAAAGCAGCCTTCTCTAACATCATAATACAAGATTTCAAAAAGGGAGCGAGAAGGTTATCGTGGCGCAATATAGAGTCATAGAATTTGTAAGGTATTGTCATCTCCTTGTCTTCCCTTTGGCACCCAAATAACAGTTCTTTTTGCTTTATATCAATTTGCATAATGCAGCAAACAAGTTAGGAACCACATATGCAGCTCTTTTGATTTAATTGGATATCCTTTTCCTATTGTTCTTGTTTTCTCTCTCCAAGTTGCTAGGATAATAATATGAGCTCAGCCTCAGTATAATAAATTTTGTATACCATCAACGTAATTCAACGATAAGATGTCACTTATCATTTACTTTAAGTTACTAACCTATGCGATCAAAAGGAGTAACTTGATTGTTTATCTTATTCTTACGCTACAGTTGCAACCTACATTTACGATAAAACCTAGAAAATGAACGTATATAGCTGTGTATCTTGTTTTGAAAATTATTTGCTTTTTAAACTAGAGTATTATCTTTCGTGTGTGTTACTCTATGGATCTTGCGGAACTATTTTGACCGACTCCATTTGAACCCAAACTTGGTGGGTCCATAAAAACGGCTTGGGTATCAAGACACGTTGCTTCATCATAACTGATATCATTTTTTTGGTGGGGGGAACGAATCAGGAATTCACCACAGTTTTTCATGTGCGTTAGCCAATGGATCTTGCAGTAATTTTTCAATCGACTCCATTTGGACCCAAATTTGGTGGGTCCATCCGAGACGACCTAAGGACCAATATTCATTGTTTCATCATGACCGACGACACTTTTTTGGTGTTTCGGAGTCCTGAAACATGAATTCAGAATCACCTCTGCTTTTCACATGTGTTAGCCCATGAATCTTGCAACATTTTTTGACCGACTCTGTTTGGTCCCAAACTTGGTGGGTCTATCCAAACCGACATGGGATCAATACTTGTTGCTCATCATGACTGACGTCGCTCTTTTTGTGTTTCAGGATCATGAACCAGGAATTCAGGATTTCCTTAGTTATCCATTTGTGTTAGTCCATGCATCTTGACTGTAGTCATTTTTCATAGTTTTTGTTGTCACGAACCAAGAATTCGAGATCACCTCAGCTTTTCGTGAATATTAGCCCATGTGTCTTGCAGAATTTTTTCAATCGATTCCGTTTGGACTCAAACTCATTAGGTCCATCCGAATAGGCCTGGGGACTAATAGTCGTTACTTCATCATAAGTCATAACTAACATTGTTTTTTTGTGTTTCGGGGTCACGAATGAAGCATTAGAGATCACATCAGCTTTTCGTGTGTGTTGGCCCGTGAATCTTGCGGCATTATTTCCACCGACTCCGTTTAGATACAAACTTGGTGGGTCCATTTGAACGACTTGAGGATCAATACTCGTTGCTTCATCATGACTGACGTCACTTTTTTTTTTGCGCTTCGGGATCACGAAATAGGAATTCTGGATAACCTCAGCTTTTTGTGTGTTAGCCTTTTGGTCTTGCGGAATATTTTCGACCAACTCTGTTTGGACCTGAACATGGTGGGTCCATCCAAAATAATATGGGGACCAATACTCATTGTTTCATCATGACTGACATAGCAAAAAAATTGGGATCACCTCACATTTTGTGTGTTAGCACATGGATTTTGCGAAATCTTTTTGACCGACTCCGATTGGATCTAAACTTGGTGGGTCCATTAGAAACGGCCTGGGGACCAATATTTGTTGCTTCATTGTGACTGAGGATGTTTGTTTTGGCGTTCCTGAGTCACGATATATGAATTCGGGATCACCTCAGTTTTTTTGTATGTGTTAGCCCATGGATCTTGCAACATTTTTTATCGACTCCGTTTGGACCCAAATTTGATGGGTCCATTCAAAATGACCTGGGGGTCGATACTCGTTGCTCCATCATGACTGATGTTGTTTTCTTTTGGCATTTTGGGGTCACGAACCAGTAATTTTGAATTACTAGTCCATGGATCTTGTGGAATTTATTCGACCGATTCTGTTTGGACCTAAACTTGGTGGTCCATCCGAAACAATCTGGGGACTAATATTCGTTGCTTCATCACGAATGATGTCGCTTTGTTTGGCGGTTTGGGTCACGAACCAAGAATTTGGGATCACCTCAGTTTTTCTTGTGTGTTAGCCCATGGATCTTGTGTTTCGACTAACTCCGTTTGGACCCAAACTTGGTGGATCTATGTGACCAATTCTCGTTGTTTCATTATGACTGGCGTCGCTTTTTGGCATTTTGGGGACATAAAATAGGAATTCGGGAACTCATCAACTTTTCATGTATGTTAGCTTATAGCTCTTGCAGAATTTTTAGACCGACTTCATTTGGACCCAAACTTGGTAGGTACATACGAAACGGACTGGGTATCAATACTCGTTGCATCATCTAATATCACTTTGTTTGGCGTTTCAGGGTCACGAACCAGGAATTCGGTTTCACTTCAGCTTTTCGTGTGTATTAGCTCATAGATCTTGCGGATTTTTTTTCGATTGACTCCATTTCGACCCAAACTTGGTGGCTCTATCTAAAATGGCCTACAACCAATACTCGTTCCTTCATCAGGACTAATGTTATTTTTTTGGCGTTTCGGTATAACATTTGCTTTTATGTGTGTTAGACCATGGATCATGTGGAATATTTTCAAGCAACTCCGTTTTGATTCAAACTTGGTAGGTCCATTTGAAACAACTTGGGTATCAATACACGTTGATTCATCATGACTGGATCACTTTTCTTAGCGTTTTGTTGTCACGAACCAAGAATTCGAGATTACCTCAGCTTTTCATGTCTATTAGCAATGGATCTAGTAAAATATCTCTAGCGACTCCGTTTGACCTAAACTTGGTGGGTCCATCCGAAACAGCCTAGGGACCAATACTCGTTGCTTCATCACGAGTGATATTGCTTTTTTTGGCGTTTCGTGGTCACGAACCAAAAATTCGAGATCACCCCAACTTTTGTGTGTGAGCTCGTGAATCTTGCAGAATTTTTCCAACAGACTCTGTTTGGACCCAAACTTTGTGGGTCCATTCGAAACGGCCTAGGGATCAATATTTGTTGCTTCATCATGACTGACAATGCTTTTTTTTATATTTCGTGATCACGAAACATGAATTCAGGATCACCTTAGCTTTTCATATGTTAACCCTTGGATCTTGCGGTAATTTTTGGACAGACTCCATTTGGACCCAAACTTGGTGGGTCCATCCAATACGGTCTGGGGACCAATACTCGTTGCTCCATCACGATTGACGTCCTTTTTTGGCATTTCGGAGTTACAAATCAGGAATTGGGAATCACCTCAGTTTTTTGTGAGTTAGCCCATGGATCTTGCAAAAGTTTTTCGAGCGACTCCGTTTGAGATTATTTGTTTTTTTAACTGTTACTGATTTCATAAGAAAACTTCATAGACTTCTATGAAAAGCAATCTTTCGATATTTTGAAAAAGAATTTCCATCAACTTATCGGAAAGGTCAAGAAAAAAGATAAAGGAAAACTGAATTTAAATAGTTTTACCCAAATATGTTACTTGCACCACTGCTACAAATTTGGTAATTTAGATGCTAAATCTTTGGTATATACTGTTCCATTTAACCTTTCAGCTCTCCACTGTTCCTGAAAATTGGCCAACCTTTCAATGTTTATGGATCAGAAATGGCCGCAATTGTGTTCACAATCCAGAATCCAGATCTCTCTCATTCTTCTGCTTGTTTTTCTTTGATTGAGTGAGCGGCCAACATATGGAACAATATTCTCCAGCTTTCTTTTAAACAGACAATCATTAATTTCTTTTACAAGAAACTTCATGGGAAAAGAATAGTGCTATCGAAAAGAGCGCCCCCTGTAACCCCTTCCCTTACCCCCAGGTGTTCTTTCAGAAAGAGACCGTTGATCAAGATTCGAGCAGATTATTGGTCCGGTTTAAAGTGAAACTAGAATGGGAGATTTCACACCCAACAAAAAGGAATATATATATACTAATTTACACTGGAATTGAAATGTCATATTCCCCGTCAAATTATACAAAAACAACTACAACGTTAGTCGCTGTAAACTAGAAATTTGACCAAACCTTGTGCCTTTGCCCAAGTGACTTGTATCATCTTGAAGAACAAGAACTTCAAGTGTGCCTGACTCTCTCAACCAGGCAGTTACCACAGCTCCAGTGGATATAAACCTTCCGATGTTGCACTTTGCTACCTGGAATGGTGCACCTATGCTGGTGAGCAGGCCTTCAATGGCTCGTTTCAGGGCGCCATCACCTGTTACTTTGCTGTGCTTGCCCCACCCAGTCAAAATGCTGCAGAGGACAAACAGTTGCACATTTCATGATTCTATACAGTTGTCTGACTCTGAAAAAATCCAAGAGGAAATACCTACCTCAACGTCTTTGGTAGCTCGTGGCCTCCAAACACAATAGTCCGTATACTAAGCAACCATGCGTGGACCATTGCACATGCAGCCCCTGAAGACATCAAATGCAGATCCAAGCAAGAAGTGGACCATGTATTTTCCCACACTTCCGAACGTTTTCCTTCAAGTACAACAAATTGAGCACCTTCTTTCTGGTAAAAAAGAAAGGTGTTTGGTAATTCATGGCAATGCAAAGGCAATATTAGTCAGTTAACAATAATTAGAGCAAAGATAAGTGGAGCAAAGATAAGTGGTTTCCAAGATAGAGGGGCGGAGAAAGATCACAAGTACCACTTTGGAGGTTATGCCTTAACAGCAGTGACAGAGATGATTCTATACGGATAGATAAGATATCATCTCGGTGTGTGCTTGCTATATTATTTCAACTGTTTTTTCTTAAGGAAAATACATCGAACCGGTTCACATATAATTAGTTTCTATTAGAATTTCCTTCAGCCCTCAATCATGCTACTTCCACGGTTAAATTCAATAAAAGAGCAGCAGGACACATCAATTCACATGCCGTTTAGTTAGAAGCATGAATATTGGAATGATGCACTCTTTGTACTATAATACTTTTTCAATAGTCACATAACATTCACATTTGAAGGATGACATAAAATTGTTCGCAGCCATCTACCCATTAAACAAGGATGGCTCCGCCTATTGAAGCAAATATCTACAGCTATACACCATATAAACTGATACACAACTATCTCTTTATCATAACTAAAAACAATAGTAAAGAGATATTTACTCTACGTTTTCTTCTCTTTAATACTCCCTCCGTCCAATTTATGTGAATTTGACTAGGCACGGAGTTTAAGAAATAAAAGACTTTTGAATCTTGTGGTCTAAAACAAACCAAACATATTTGGGTGGTTTTAAATCATCTCGTTAAGCGTAGAAGGTAAAGTTTAAAGTTAAATTGTTGTCAAATAAGGAAATGTGTCATTCTTTATGGGAGTGAAAAAGAAGGAAAGTGTCATAAATTGGGACAGAGGGAGTAGTTGTTATGTAAGTGCAGTTTTTACCTGGCCAAAATGCCACAGCATGTCAGTCAAAGCATTGTAAAAGGCAGATGCAGTTGAAGAGTCCATCTGTTTCACTTCATTGAAAAGAGATAGAGCTTGTACCCATACACCTTCTCGCTGACCCATGAGAAGTCCATGCGCCACCCCATAGACTTGATTATCAAATAGACGAAGTTCTTTGAGTAAGAGTGAAGCTTCATCAAATGAACTGCATCGGCTGCAATTATATTTAAATCACACATCATATGTACTCAAATCAATTCAGCTTAATTATAACATTTGAATCAATCAACTACATTGGGATTCCACAAAGATGTCAAATGTCATTAAGACAAAACAAAATGCTACTCAACAAAAAAACATTACTTATTTGTCCTCTTTTGAACTCTCACCCACTTCTGATTCTACTAAGGAAAAAATTGGGCCAAATTGATACTGTAATTCTTTTTTTAAGAAAGAAAAAAAAGAATTCTTTGTTCATTCTCTACGGTTCGTTCCAAAGGTGTTCCCAGTTTGAAGAAAATGTTAAGATTTCGGTATGAAGGAAAATATTTCCGGGAAGAAATTGTCTCACTATCCAACACTCTAAAATTTAGACCCTTTCCTTCCCCCTTCCCCCTCTCTAAGCAAGGTCAATTAAGCTATGGTCTATGAAGTTCGATACATGTTTGAATAATCTAGCTTACTTGAAGTTCCATTCATTAGAGTGAGAAAAGAAGTTTCGTTTAAAATAAAGTTTACTTTATTTTATTTTTATGACAGTGGTGTCCAACCACCTTGGACGCACCTCGACTATTCCACCCAAGCACAACACAAGTACAGATAATTCTGCCCACCAAGGCTTAGGCAAATTTCTTCTGCTTTATTGTTTTCTTACCAGTAACATACTATCATAAAAGTCAGTAAATGCATTTCATCTGAGAACAACAAGCATATTGAACATTGATAGGTAGACAAATATTAGCCAATCAGCATTCAGGTTCCTATCCTCAAACAGATTCCAGTCACACTAAATTTCATGTCCAAGATGATCAAATGCTTCAAGAAATGCTTGAGTCTTGCCACGCAAAGTATGTAACAGCCAAACTGCCTTTTAAAAGTTGAATAGATCATACTAACACTCAAAAAATGAGAAGACGATGCACTAAAGAAAGCACAATTCAATGTAAAGCATGGAACTAGTAGGAAAGAAAATTCAATACCTGCAAGCATTCAGGATTGCTGAAAATGTGACTACATTAGGCTTTATTTGTAATTCATGCATCTTATGGAAAACACCCGAAATACAGAGCAAGTCCTGTTTTAGAGCAGTAGTTTTCTTCCCACTAGCTGACTTCTGAGAAGCTAGTTGCTCAAAAATCTTAATGATATTATCCTCTTCAGACTTACTCTGAGAAATAGTGGATACAATATTGTCTGATCCACAATCGTTGCTTGCTGATTCACCAAAAGCATTAATTATAGAGTTGTATGTAACAACATTTGGTTGTATCCCTTTCTTGGTCATCTCATTAAGCAACAACGAAGAATACTCCACAAGGCCTTTTTTACACAAGGCATCAATAAGTTTGCTATAGAAAACAACATCTGCCTTCAGATCTTGCTTCTTGAACTCCTTATAAACCTCTACTGCATCCTCATACAAACCTCCTTTCAAGTACACACTAATCAATGTGGAGTAGGTTAATAAGTTAGGTGAAAGTTTTTCAGCTTTCATCTCTGCAAACAACTGCTTAACCTTGGTATACATTCCCTGTTTGCCAAACCCGTCGAGAAGAGCATTGTAAGTGACAACATCTTTCTTAATTCCCATACCCTCCATCTCCTTGCTAACATTAAGAGCTTCCTCAAATTTTCCCAGGCTTGCATATATAGAAAGTAAAGTATTGTATGAAACCCTATCTAGTGTTATGCCTGCACACTTCATCTCATTAAATAAACTCAACGCTCTGTCTAATCTCCCTGCCTTAGCACACCCACGAATCACAGTACTGTAGGTGACTTGGTTGGGCAAAATATTCTTTGCATGCATCTCAGACATAATATCAAAAGCAACATCTACCTGCCCCCCATTACACGCTGCACCCAAAAACGTATTATACGTGTATATATCCTGATCAATTCCTCTATAAACCATCTCATTAAACAAACCCCTCGCAGTCTCCCACAAACCTGCACCGCTACAAACAGCAAGCAGCGAATTAAAGGTAATCCTATCCGGTTGAACCCCATTTTTCAGCATATCATCAAAAAACTCCGAAGCCCTTTTAAAATCAGCACCCCCTTTCCCACAAGCATCAATCAAAGCATTATAAGTCACTAAATTAGGCTTCAAGCCCGAATCTTTCATAGTCTCAAACACTCTAATCGCCTCATTACAATATCCACTCTTCGCATAAGCACTAATCAAAGCAGAATAAGCGTAAACAGTATTACCATATCCGTCATTAACACCATTTTCAAACACTTTCTCAGCTAAATCAACTTTCCCTGATCTGCCAAGTATACTAATCATTGAACTAGCTAATTTACCTTGTTCATTACGCTTCCTTTCACGACTAACAGCGAATTCAAAGCAACGCATAGCAGCTAACCATTCCCCTCGATTCCCAAGCTCACGGAACAAAAACGTATAATCATCAGACCCGGAAAGCTTAGACCCGAAATTCAACAATACTTGGTCTAAAACGACGTCGGTTTTGCAAGAACGAATAGTTTCCTGAAGAGCTTCCTCAGCAAACAAAGAATGACGCCCGTTACCCGAAACTTTAGGGCGGCCAAAATGCATCTTGGAAACGAATCGGGTCGAACGGCGACCCGAGAAATCAGCTGAAAAATCTGATTTTGAGGAAGATAGAGAGAGAAAGGTAGGGGTTTGTGAGGGTGGAGGGATGGGGGTGGGTCGGTTTAAGGAGACTTTCTGGGAGGACCATTGGCGGTGATGGTTGTTGTTGCGGTGGTGAGGGTGGGAGTGGGGGTGGGGGTGGGGGTGGGGTAGGGGGTGGTTGTGATAAGGTTTAGAGGTAGTGAGTGCACAGTGGGGTGGGGGAGTGGAGGAGGCCATTGAAAGGGAGATAGAAAAAGGAGCTTAGCTTTTTAGAAAGTGATAGGGTTTTAGAAGATTATAGAGAGAGAGAGAGTGTGTTCTAAGCTGACTGCTTGCAGATATTCGGACAGTGTAATCTTTACTTTGTTTTGAACGCCGGCGGCAGTACGGATGCTTTCCAGTTGTCAGCCTACGTGGCATTAACTATAACGATTATATATAAAGCCAAAAAAAGAAAAAAAGCTTCTCCTCGTCCTCTGTGGTTTTAACCCTCCATCCGTCTCAATTTTATTTTGTTTATCTGTTCTAAAAGAGTGTCTTCTTCTATAATAAATTTAAAATCACAAGATTCAAATGACATTTTAGTACATAACATATTTAATTTTAAATCACAAAATTTAAAAGTCTTCTAGACGCTTAAAATTGGAAGGAGTGCTACTGGTTCCAAATAAGAAAAGAGAACATATTTTTATTTTTTAGTGTAAATTCAAGGAATAATATCCTATTCTCTAAGATCAAAAGTATTAGTTAGATAAATTACTATGAATTCAAATTTTATATGAAAATATAGGTCAAAAAATTGGTTGACATAATGACAAGATAATTATTAAGAAATTCATGTATATTCTTGTTTTTAACAATGAAATTTTGTTTACCTTAATATTTTACTTGAAGTTCAAATAATATCAGTTGCAACTCGAGACTATTCGCAAATAATGACTTCAATATTTGTAACTAAATACTTGCATGCAATCATGCAACTTATTTAGAATAATTAATGGAGGAAGAAAGCACGTTTTCCAATCATGACTCGTGACGGGTAAATATCTAATGAACAAAATGAGAATACTAGTGTATAATTTTACGTCACAAAAATTAATCAGACTTTAGACGAAATCAAGAATTTTTATTCTGGTTTAACCTATCCTCTCCTTCAACACACTAACATTAAAAGGGAAGATAGAAGAATATAGGGATAATGTGCTCACTTTTTCTTACATGTTCCAGGAAGAGAAAAGTGGCAAGAATTTGAAGGTCGCTGTCTCCTAACTAGAATGAGATGACTTTACTTTACTAGTTACAAAAGCTAAATGTAGATAGAACCACAGAAGATAAAATTACTGGAACCATCCCAAAAAATTGGCACCGGGATAAATATATCGAGGCTAAATTGTCAAAATTTGCACCGCTAACAACTAACAAGTGATAACCTCCGAAACCTCATTATCAGTTTCTCTCCTAGTAGAGGTTGACGTGATGAGGTGCCAGTGAAGATTTCTTCCATCGATGATGAATTAAAACTACATCTGCTCTTTAGATCATGTCACCTACCTAAGCATCAGAACTGTTGGGTTAAAATCAACCTTCAAGCTCCCTATAAAAATGGTACAAGCACATCCTCAGTATGTTTTCTTTCTCACTACCGCTCTTTTCACGTCTTTCTTAGCTGATACTGATGTGGACATTCCCATCATGACTTGGTATAAATCCCTCAATCTGCAAGAAGAAATGGAAACATGACATTTTATGAAACGAGAAAGATAAATGAATTAGATCAAATGGACGAGAAGAAAGTTCCCCAGATACCTTGGCATCCCAATGAAAAGCGCAATCACAGAAACACCAACAAACAGAGGGTACTTAGGAGCCGGAGTTAAATCCTGGAGACAGACAGCGCGCCATCATTATCATCACATAAACAATAAAAAGATTATTGGCTCGCCAATAAGGTGAAGATACATTTGATACACAAAGGAAATAAAAAAAGTACCTGTTTGTGGTGATTGAAATCGATCTTGTACTTGAGTGGACCCACATGAATTTGAGAATGTTTCTCTAAATCAACCTCAATAACATCTGATTCAAATCTGTGGGTGCTTGAAGGCAGAGATGATCTAAGCTGCACAAAGTGCTTACCCTTGGGCAGGTTCTTCACCTGGAAAAAGTTTGAGAGAGGCAGTGGGAAGTTGTACTCGATCTTCAGAGGGTCAGCAGCAGACTTAATCTCCACGTGGAGATGTGAATTAAACTCTTTGATTCTATGCCCTTCAACATGGCCACTTAAAACTGTCCGCTCTGGCTGTTCAAATACTACAAAATCCAATCCCTTAGAGTCCTCAGCTCTAACCTGCAAATTATATGAAGTTAGCACAAGCTAAAAGTATGTCATTCCAATGGAGAGATTAGATAAAAATTTGCAAAATGTAACTTGTATTTCTAACTATAACATAGGAAAATAAACGAGGGATGAACTTTGTTATCTCGCACATAATCTAGACAATACATCTGTTATCTCACACATAATCTAGGCAATACATAGATATGATGAATAAGTCCTCAAAACTAGAATCTTGGCAAAAGCATGTAATAAAAATTGCAATGTATATATTCCGTCTTACTTCTATTTAGCCTAAAACCCGTTTTCGTGGAGTGTTTCCCCACAGTTCATGTTTTTGGTTGACTCCACCAATTTCATCAATTAATTAAGTATCTCCCGGAAGTAGCATGTATCATGGGACCTCATATCGGTTAGTTCATCTATAAGTAGACTAAAGTACCAGCTATACCCAGTGGAAAAAAAAGCTCTTCCTCTTGCATATTCTTACACTTGTAACCAACCATTATAAGATACTCCATATTTCCTCACAATATTCTTACACTTGTAACCACTTTCTCTTGCATATCCTTTATGGCATGTATATATTTAATATAAATTCCTTTCAGTTCAAGATCATTATTAAGAACAATTTAAAAAAGAGAACAAGTTTATGATTTCCTGTTCTTCCTGTTCACTCATGAACATGTAAGGAAAAATGAATATGAAGTTTACCAACCTGAACGGTCAGAGACTCAGGAGATGCACGTTCAATAGTAGTTCCACCATTAGCAACCTTCCTTGCCACTTTAATCACATAAGTAGTATCAGGTAGGAGTCCTCTCAATCGGTAAAATCCTGTTGAATCTGTTACTGTCTCTTCATAAAATCCTTTTGACTCGGCTCGAGCTTCTACTGAAACACCTTCTTTTGGCTGGCCAGACAAGAGTGTAACAACTCCCATGGCACTGTAAAGAAGTTAAACCATTTGAGTCTAACAAAAAATGGTAAAGATACTGCAAATGACACGTCATAATTGACACTCTCAGCTGATCCACCTAAGTGAAAACTCTGTGAACTCATGGTAGATAGATATCAGCAAGAACTCAAATTTCTCTTCTTGCTTGTAGAGACTCCAGAAGAGTTTTCAGGGGTCTTGAACTCTCTAGATGTGTACTTAAAATCTTACACTGTTATGTCTTACAATAATTTAATGGGGGAGGGATATTAAGGCAATAGTCAAAATTTTATTGAACCTGGTAATGCCTAACTTATTTTGTCATATAATATTAGAAAAGTAGCAAAGAGTACCCAAAACAAATTCCCTTCATCAAGGAACTAACAATAAAGGTTCAAGCTAAACGGATAACCAGACAATCAGTTTTCAACTAACATGTTAAGGCACCATATCCAATATGATACATGCCAAACCTTTCACCATTTCTATTTTGGTTGTTCTTTTTGTTAGTTCTTCGTGTGTCCTCGGTGCATCTCCAGCACGTCCACTCCATGGATGGACATTTTAAAACATAGCCAAATTGAGAAAAGACAAAGACAAGATATGAAGGACCAAATATATACTACATTATAATGTCAAATAACCATTTATTAACATTAAGGTATAAATATTTTTTAGTGTTTATTAGGTAAACATTGATGAGTTCAAAATACACTAGGCGATCAAATGAAAAAACAATACATACTTCTCATGTCATTGCATGCCCTGCCATATATTCTTTTATATGCTTTCATTTTTTATTTTATCTTTTGATAACTGAGAAATCCCTGAGGGCCAGTGGCGCGTGGTTTAAACCTCGGCGGACAATGGGTCCGCTTCTCTACCCTTCTCCACTTAAATACCAGCCTTTCATCTGTGAAAAAATTCAAATCTATAACATGCGCCTAACATCACGCGCCGAGTCTTACCATTAGACCAAAGCCCTGGGGGCACAATGCTTTCATTTTTAAAGGTAATTGATTGGATGAAAGACCCAAGTGGAGTGCAATCCACATGTTTCGGAATAATCAAAGAACTCACAACTCGTTGACATTAAAAGCTATGACATTTGTGCAACAGCACATTTCACATATAGATAATATAAAAAATACACACACACACACACCTACCTGTATGCAACACGTGTTGCATGAAAGACAACTTCCTTTGACTCTCCAGAACCAAGTTCGATTGCCTCTGCTGGAGGGGAGAAAGCATATTCCTATGAAAACATTAGCAAACATTCCCTGGTTAGAGAAACTATTACAGTTGTAATATGTATGTTGTAAAAGATTTTTTTTTTTTTGGAAATTGGTAAATTTGTATTCTTCAGCATTATGGAGATGCTGGTGACCTTCAAAAGAGGAAAGACAGAAAAAAATACTTACAGAGATCCTAATAATTCTACCAACTTTTCTGCTTCCTCTACATCTTCTTCTATACACCAAAAATAAAAAGATACTATACGATTCCACTTAACTTTCTGAATGGATTGGAACTATCTTCAAAATTTCTACTATTCCTTTCTTTCCACACTGTCCACCATATGCAGTGTGGGAGTATCCTCCACCATGCCTTCTGGCTCTTGCTTCCCCCTCTTCTAACCCAACAACTCAGCAGACTGCCGTATGTTCAGGCATAGTCCACTTTGTTTCTGTGAGACCAAGGAAGATGGCCCAAATCTGTTTGTGAAGCTGCAATGCAAAAATAAATGGTTGTTGGTCTCTTCTGTTTTCCCACATAGTGAACACCAAGATACTATAATCCTTCCCTTTTTCTTCAAAATTTCATGTGTCAAGCAAGCCCTTTTAGCAACCAACCATGTAAAGCATTTTACCTTGGTGGGTGTTAAGTTTCTCCAAACCTTTCTCCACAAACGTTTTTGCCTGTTGTTTTGCTGGCTGTTTTCTAATTTGTAAGCCCTGCTAACAGTGAAAGCCCCATCTTCACAATGTTTCCATTTCAAAGGGTCAGGTGCATTGTTGGTGACAGGGAACATCCCTATTTCTTCTAGCAATTTGGCCACTCTCTCCACTTTCCAATCATTTAGTAACCTTCTAAAAGATAAATTACAACCCTGTGGTGTCCAGCAATCATTGACATTTGCCTCTGAATTGTTGCAAAGAATGAACATGTCTGGAAAGGAATCTCTTAGGGGTCTGATTATTCCAGGCATCTCCCCGAAATTCTGTTCTCCTACCATCTCCCGCTTTTATATATACACTGGTCTCAAGCTTTGGCCATAAATTTCTAATTGTTCTCCAAACCCCAACCCCGTAAGTGTCAACACTGACGTTACTGCACCAAGGATTGTATATACCATATTTGCATTTGATAACATCCTTCAATATAGGTTGCCCCTCTTCATTATATCTCCAAAGCCATTTCATCAGTAAACTATTATTCTGCTTTCTCTAATCTCAGATGCCTAAGCCTCCACTATCTTTGCTTTTCAAAGTAATCTTCCATTTAACCAGATTGTAACCTTTAATCTCTTTGCAACCATGCCAAAGGAAATCCCTCCTTAGTTTGTCCAGTTTCTTCAAAACTATCGCAGGTATTGGAAATAGTGACATTACATAAGTAGGAAGTGAATCTAACACTGAATTTATGAGGATATGTCTACCCCCTAAGGACAAGTATTGAGCCTTCCATCTTGCTAATCTCCTTTCTGTCTTCTCCACAATGTCATTCCATATCTCTATATTCTTGTGTTTATTACCTAGTGGTATGCCCAAATAGACTGTAGGCATATTATCCACTTAACATCCCAGAATATCTGCCAAACTCTGAATGTTAGCCACCTCCTTGATTGGGAACAAATTGCTTTTCCCCTAATTCACTTTCAAACCTGAAGAAGCTTCAAAGAACAGTAAGATTGTTTTGATGAATCTTATTTGTTCCTCCTGAGGTTCACAAAAGATAACAATGTCGTCTGCATAGAGCAGATGACAAATTTCTTTGACTTGGCCATTGTTTCCCATCTGAAAGCCTTTGATCCATCTGTTTTGAACTGTTATCCTCATCAAGCTGTCAAAACCTTCCATTGCCAAGATAAACAAAAAGGGGGAAAGGGGATCACCCTATCTGAGTCCCATTTCTGAGGGAAAGAAGCCCACTAGTTCACCATTCACTAGTATAGAAAACCACATAGTGCTAATGCAAAATTTAATCCATCTCAACCATCTTTCTCGAAAGCCCATTTGTTTTAATGTATTAAGTAAGAATACCCAGTTTATATGACCATATGCCTTTTCAATGTCCAGGTTGCACATTACACTGGGTTCTGCCCCTTTCAGTCTTGAATCCACACATTCACTTACAATAAGTGTAGCTATCCATTATTTGTCTCCCTTTTATAAATGCCATCTAATGCTTGTTGACCAACTTATCCACCACCTTTTTCAACCTTTCAGCAAGTATTTTTTATATCACCTTATACATACCTGTGATTAAACTTATTGGTCTGAAGTCTTTCAACTCAGAGGCACCTGCTTTTTTGGGGATGAGGGCCACAAAAGTTGCATTCAAGCTTCTCTCAGTTCTTTGGTTAGTATAAAACTCCTCGACAACACACTTGATATCCTCTTTCAATAATTCCCAGAAAGAGGGATAAAAAGACATAGGAAATCCATCTGGCTCCGGTGCCTTCTCCATAGCACAAAGTTTAATGTTTTCCAGAATCTCCTCCTCCTCAATTTGTTTCTATAACTCTTCATGTTCCTCATCATTAATACAGGTAACCCCTTGTAGTTCTAGTTCTGGCCTCCACAATTCTATTTCCTTGTATAGGTTTTGGTAGAAATTTTGAATTGCTCCCTTGATAGCTTAGGATCAGTGATATTGCACCCTTCCACATTCAGAGAGTATGGAATTATCTCTCTTATGTGATGTTGCTATCCTATGAAAATATTTAGTACTTTTATCCCCCTGCTTTAACCACTGTATTTCTTTGTCTCCACCCTATCTCTTCATTTCTGGCCACTTCTTTATAGGTCATAGCAAGATTGGTCTATTGCAATAGTTCATCATCTGTGAGTCTTCTTTGTTCCTGGATGATCTCCCATTTGGCCAGTTGATCAAGAATCTCTTCCTTTTGTTGTTTCCAATTGCTCCTATTATTCTTGCTCCATTCCTTCAGTTTCCCCTTTAAAAGTTTCAACTTTTCAGCTAAAACATAACCTGGTGAGCCAATGACTGAGAAAGATAACCACCAAAGTTTCACCCTCTCTTTGAATCCTTCCACCCCCATCCACCAATTTTCAAATTTGAAATATAATTTCTTGAAATTCATGTCTCCACAAGTCAGAAGAACTGGGTTGTGATCAGAACCCAATTTTGGTAGTGGACTATTTGATCAGAGTAAAAAGCTCCTCCCATTGAGAGGAATACATTACCCTATCAATCCTAGATGCAGTTCTGTGATTCTCCGCCCTCCTTCATGTGAAGGACCCCCCCAAATAAAGGAGGATCTATGAGCTCCAACTCTTCAATACATTTTGAGAATTCAGACATAGCGCCATTGATTTTGGAACAATTTGATCTTTCTGAAGGATATCTGATGACATTAAAGTCACCACACACTACCCAAGGCCCTTCACTAAGACTTCTCATAGCTCCCAATTCACACCAAAGATCCCTCCTCTCCATTCTCTTGCATTTAGCATATACAGCAGTCACAAAACATGTTAGATCTTGGTTCTGACCAGTTAACTTGCAAGTGATGCATTGTTCTCCGCTCTCTACTAACTCCCCTTTCCAGACCCTTTTATCCCATAGAATTAGGATCCCTCTACTAGTACCTACTGCCTCCAAATGCACCTCTCCAACCCACCGATTACTCCAGATACTTTGTATCATATTGCTAACATTGCCCTCCAACTTAGTTTCTACTAGAACATAGACATCAGCCCCCCATTGATTAATTTGATTTCTAACTAGTCCCCTTTTTCTTTCGTTGTTTAGACCCCTAACATTCCATGACACTAATTTCACCCTCATTGTTCCACCAAGGTTTGACTTCTCCCTCTAATTCTTGGCTCACCATCCTTGAACTTCATGTTGAAAATTAAGTTCCTTAATGTGTTTTCCTTTGCTTGCTGATCCTCCCTTGGCCTGCTCTGCTCCAGCTTCATGATTAAAGAGTAGAACTCTATTTCATGCCCCCAGTAATGACCCCAAATAACTGACTTAATCTTATGAGATTAAGATGAAACCTAAGTGTAGCCTGTGACTCGAAAACGTCATCTGCTATGCTATCATCCACTGAGAGAGGTTTGGGATCATCATAGACCACCAATTGATCCTCCAGAAATTCCATATCATCCTCTTCCCCTTCACTGCCTGCTTCCTCGAAATTAATCACCTCGCTTGAAACTGGGTCATATGATCTTGAATTATTTTCAAACTGCAACCTGTCTTCGTCTTGTATTTGTGAACTTTTAGAGTTTTCAGCCATCCGCATACAGAATTCCAGGTCCCCATCGATGATAGAATGTTCGTAGGCTTTTTCTGATTTCCCCAGCTCTAAATGGATGCAATTTGTGAAGGGTTATGTGAACCCAATGGGCTTCCTAGGGAGAAAACCCATATGGCTTGAGTTTTCTTATAAAAGTTGGGCTTC
Source organism: Anisodus tanguticus (assembly GCA_034509755.1). Lineage (NCBI taxonomy): Eukaryota > Viridiplantae > Streptophyta > Magnoliopsida > Solanales > Solanaceae > Anisodus > Anisodus tanguticus. The sequence goes on from CM067545.1 coordinate 55,862,445, forward strand.
ATCTCGAATCAACTGTCCAGGCCCAATAGAAAAGGCTTCTACTGCTGTTAAATCAGGTGGGACCCCATTCTGCTTTATCACATGACTTACCCAATGGACTTTCTCTTAATGAAATTTTCCACCTTAATGGACAAACTTCCCCAACCCTCATTGAATGCATTTTCCGGTAGAATAATCACTGTTTTGGCCTGTCCACAGTAATAACTGAAATAAACCGTCCATAATTATTAAACTTTTGAGAACAATAAATATGCGTCGAAAAATCTCCATCTCCAAGACTTAAAGCTCTTTCCTCTGTTTTCAGAGGCTTCCTTGAGCCTGCTACATAACCAGAGTAACCCTCCCTTGCTAAGCACCATTCTTCTAAGCGACAATCTCGACGTCTCCACCCAGTCAAACCATGTTTCTGAAAGTGGAATTGTGTCCGTGATATCATAAGATCCCCCCCCCCCCCCCCCCCCCGGACCTGAAATACAACCTATTTTCCATGAATGATCTGCTGAAAAAGCTGAGAGAAGAAAGGAAAGAAGAAAAGAGAAGAGAGAAAGCTATAGATAGATAGATAGATAGATAGAGAGATGAATACTCCGATGGTACAAGGCCACCAGAGCTGGGATTCTAGAGACCCAGAAGGGATCCCTAGAAAGACACCTTGGAAAGTGTGCCTAGGAGCATTTTTTTTAGCGTAGAAGATTTTAGGCATCCACAAATAAATCCCATGCCACTTGCTCTGGTTCATGGAAAGGGACGGAGAAGACTCAGCTATGTTTACCAAATTGATGAGTTACTCCCTCCGTCCCAATTTATATGATACCATTTGACCAGGCACAGAATTTAAGAAATAAAGAAAGACTTTGTTATGTTTACCAAATTGCTCTTATTTTAGTACCTACTTTTGTTAAGACTTTCCTTCACAATAAGTACATCTTCAAAATTAAGTGGGACCCAACAAGGGTAAAATAGGGATGGTGTCATCAAATAATTGCCAATAAGGAAAGGTGACATTCTTTTTGGGACAAACTAAAAAGGAAATGGTGTCACATAAGTTGGGACAGAGGGAGTAACTTTTAATTGAATATATTCTTACCTAAGAGATACATAACAGATTAACTGCTGTTCCTGAGTAATAATTAACAGATGATTTAACATTTATCTTTAGTACATATCATTTAAATTTATTGTGTTTCTAACATTTAGCAAGAACTATTGTTAATTAACTAGAACATAGAAAAGCGAAATTTGGATTCTAAATTTGAAAACAATCAATCATATCATGTTTCCTGATAGTTATTGAAAAAACATTTCAAGATAACACTATGAATTCACAGTTTGCTACAGATTATTGTTCCAGAATGACAATAATATGTTCACGGTATCACACAACAGAATTTAATAAAAGAAGGCATTGTTACCTTTCTCAAAAAAAAAAAAGGCATGGTTTGTAATAGAAACAACTACATATAGGCTATAATGCAACAGCAGCTTCTGCTAGATGGTCTAGCAAGTTTCATAATGTACAGATCTGAAAAGCCAGATATCATTGTCTAGATCCCCAAGGAATCCATATCTCAAGTGCAGGCCCATCAAAACGATCAAGATAGCAGATAAACCAACGTCTATATTCCAAGATGATTAGAAAAGCCTAAAATTAGAAAGAAAGTATAAATACCTTGAGCAAGGGTCGGAGATAGAAACTCCCTGGAAATAAGTCGCCAAATACAAAAATCCCACCAACACCTGATACTGTATTGTTCCTGTAACCATCTTCTCCACTTAATGATAAGAGAACTGACGGAAAAGGCTCATTGGCATCTTCTCTAGAATATATACGCACTGAAATTTGGCCCAGTTTCTGACAAGAAAAGGAATGAGGTCCAACTTGCTTTACATGATAACCAGGCTGTGAATAAAAAAAGAAATATTAGGCAGCTCCACTAGAGAGAGACATAAAGCTTATATTCTAATAGAGTCCACATAAACTTATTAGCAAATAAGCTCCAGTAAAGCTGACAACTTAAGTTTGAATGCAATCAAGGATAACTATAGTAGAAAGAAAGAACAAATTTGCTAGCAATATCATGATAATCCACCGGCTTCATACTTCTACTCTTATTTGGGTAGCAATGCATATACATCAAAGATATCCATACACTACAAACACACCATTTATCATTCAAAAATAATAAATAACACAAAAGGGATGAAGAGGCTGTTAATAATCTGGAGATGCTATTAATCTGCTCAATCAAAGCATTATGGAGAAACAAGAATAGCTCGGGGAGTTACAAAATTTGTCAAGAAAACTCAAACCTTTGAAGCTTCAACACTATAACTTATATCATCATATAGAGGCCCCGTAACAAATAAGCCATCTGTCCCTGTGGTAGTTTCAAGTGCTAAATCGCCTTGCTTAAGTGGAGCACTTTGGCTGTCTCCTGCAGCAATTATTTTGACAACAACATCATCGAGAGGGGGAGAAACTGATCCTTCTATATACAACCCAAGACGACCGGCGAAAGGTGGAATTAAAGATTGGCAGCCATCTTGCATCACGGCGACCTAGAGACAGCAAGGAAAGACTTCAAAACTAGGAGTACATATATAAAAACTAATCTGATTAAAACTTGCAATTCCACATACATGCTGCTGCGTTGGATAAAATAATATCTTTTTTCCGCCATCATCCCTGAAACATATAACAACAATTATAAATGCATGAGAAGCTGAAGAATTATTACAAAACTGACATTTAAAAGTATATCTATTCTTGATTCTGTGCAAGGCGGTGTTTCAAAGCATTTGAGCAGGTCAGGGAAAACATCTCCTTTCTGATCTACGAATTCTAAACATTCTGCCATCAAACTGCCATATGTATCACTACAAAGGGCATGAAACAAGCTTGAAAAATACAGCTAAAAAAGTGAACATATATTTTGGAAAGTCAGAATCAGGCAGATGAAGATGCTTTATCATCTCAAGTCTGTCTGAAGGCTTTATTGTCTATACAACTCATTCAAACTAGGATGCTTACTTGACTCTCAGAAAAAAACAAGAAATTAAAAAATTAGATATATATAGCTAAACAAAAGCAGATTTGTATTACAACAAATAGTTATTCTCTCTCTCTTAAGGAATAAAATCAATCACACAAGAACAATCAATACGTGAACCTCTATCATATAGGCAAAAGGTCATATTCCTTAAAGTTCCTTACCAATCTATGTATTTTCGTTTTAAACAAAACAAAATGAGAGACGGAGAGAGAAAGAGCAGCAGAGAGAATAAAAAGAATAAAATCAAGATATAATTCACACACCGTGCATCTCGAGGAACAAAAGTAATTTTTCCTCCAGGACTAGCCCACATGGAAAATTCATAGACGGCTGCACTCGATTGGTCAACTCCAAAAGGCACACGTCTTGCCGTTAGACCACCAACAACAGAACCTTCACTGTCCAAAATGTCCAGCGGTATATTCTCAGGCAAGCCCTCAACGCTACTAAATGAGCTTGATTCAACATGGACATGACCCTTCAAAAGATAGCTCTCGCCTTTTAAATAGATAGGCTACAAAAACAAGAAAATAAATGAGAATACATGCATGATAAATGAAATAGTAGAATAGAAAAAACTCAACTCCAAAAGGATCATACAGAAAGGTTAGATGTGTCAATTATCACAGATGAACTCCCAAACGAAATACATGAATTTGGAAAGCCCAGTTCATGCACTCCCGGAGATTCTACACACACGTGTTGAGAACCCTTCTGCAATTTAAGAGCCAAAAAAAGAAAATGAGCTTCTCATGTCAGTTAAATATTTTAAGAGAAACTTTTGAGGAGGACTAAACCAACCTTGATATTCAAGTTCATTATAGAACCATCTGGTTGAGTCAGCAAACCATCCACGTCGTGGCTTGAGATTATGTTGACCCAGAATCCTTTTTGAACAAAATCTACCCCTTTAACATCTTCAGCACCAACTTCTAAATTGATAAAACTCTGCTCCCAGCACCATTTATCTTCTCCTGATGATGCTATTGGATAATTGTTTTTTACCTGAAATAAAGAACACCATCAAATGGAACATCATAATGCATTGCCAACTAATTGAAGGAATAGATTAACAGATGCAATAGAGAGTGTAATTTCAGCTTAGACTACTTCTGGATACAAGTATTTCTTTAGAAAACTAGACATGAATACAGTGCATGCACTGCTTAATGCAGAATAGACAAGAATGTAAAACTTTCTATTTGGTCAAATAGGATAGTGTTACTTCAAAGCAGGAAAAGGGAGGTTTTCCAATTAAGATCTTAACAAATTAAAATAGGAGCCTTCTTATGAAATGGGTTTGGAGATTCAATGTAAAAGATGAGGCATTATATCGAAGGTGATCAATGAGAAATTTGGCCTAATGAATGTATGGGGTAGAAAAGGGCCTCACCACATGGATCCAGTGTCTGGAAAGACACCATTGCCTTGTGGCCTTTTTTCTCTCAACAAATTGGTTTCAAACTTGGAAATGGACGGAATCTCTCTTTTTGGCAAGAAAAATGGTTGCAACACCTCCCTCTCAGAAAACAATTCCCTCATCTTTATAATTTGGCACTGAACACAAATTACTTAGTGGCTCAATACCGGGAGGGCAACAGCGGGAATTATAGTTCAAAAGAGATTTTAATGATTGGGAGCTTGGTGAAATTCCCAGTTATCCCTTTGTACAAGAACAACGGTGCTATCCAGAGTTGCAACAACTATAGGGGTATCAAGCTGCTAAGCCACACTATGAAAGTTTGGGAAAGGGTCGTGGAGATGAGGGTGAGGAGAGGCGTGTCTATGTCCGAGAACCAGTTTGGATTCATGCCGGGGCGTTCGACCACAGAAGCCATTCATCTTATTAAAAGGTTGGTGGAGCAGTATAGGGAGAGGAAGAGAGACTTATATATGGTTTTCATCGACCTCGAGAAGGCATACGACAAAATCCCTTGGAGGGTTTCTATGGAGATGTTTGGAGGTTAGAGGTGTACCTGTAGTGTACACTAGGGCGATCAAAGATATGTATGATTGAGCCAAGACCAGGGTACAGACAGTAGGAGGAGACTCGGAGAATTCCCAGTGATGATAGAGCTGCACCCGGAATCATCTCTTAGCCCATTCTTATTTGTCATGGTGATGGATGGACTGACGCGACAAATCCAAGGGGATGTGTCATGGTGTATGTTATTCGCAGATGACATAGTCCTGATTGATGAGACTCGCAGCGAAGTGAACGCTAAGCTGGAGATTTGGAGACAGACTCTGGAGTGTAAAGGGTTCAGGCTGAATAGGACCAAGAAAGAATACTTAGTGCAAGTTCAGTAACGGGAGTGACCTTGAAACAGGCGTGGACGTGAGGCTTGGTACTCAGGTCATTCCAAAGAAAGAAAGCTTCAAGTAGCTCGGGTCTATTATCCAATGGGATGGAGAGATTGATGACTATGTCAGACATCGTATTAGGGTAGGGTGGATGAAATGGAGGCTCGCATCTAGAGTCTTATGCGACAAAAATGTGCCACCAAAACTTAAAGGCAAGTTTTATAGGGCAGTGGTTAGACCGACTATGTTGTATGGGGCGGAGTGCTGGTCAGTCAAGACTTTGCACATTCAAAATATGAAAGTTGCGGAGATGAGAATGCTAAGATGGATGTGTGGGCATACAAGGAGGGATAGGATTAGAAATGATGATACCCGGGACAGAGTGGGAGTGTCCTTGGTGGAGGATAAGATGCGGGAAGCAAGGTTGAGGTGGTTTAGGCATGTGCAGAGAGACACAAATGCCCCAGTGTGGAGGTGTGAGAAGTTGGTTATGGAAGGGTTTAGGAGAGGTAGAGGTAGGCCAAAGAAGTATCGGGGAGAGGTGATTAGACGGGATATGGCGCAGGTGCAACTTACTGAGGACGTGACCTTAGATAAGGGATTGTGAGGACATGGATTAGGGTAGTAGGTAGTCGAGCGTAGTCCTACTTACGCTTGCGAACTGGTAGTTGTAGTGTTATTATTGTAGGCCCGCTTAGCCTGTCATACTAACAGGCGCAGTATTGCTTTATTAGTCTCATGTAGTTAGATTTCTGTTGTTATGTGTCATTTAGTGTACTTTGTTTAGCTTATCTACCTGCGCTAGTTACTGCTTACTTTTTCAGAATGCGCTAGCATCGCTTATTCGCTTTTGATACCAGCATTTTCATACTGCTATAAAAAAATTGACCGGATCTGACTGTTTCTCTTGCTTTGCTTTTGCTTTTGCTTTTGCTTTTGCTTTTGCTTTTGCTTTTGCTTTTACTTTTGCTTTGCTTGTGCTTATGCTTTGTCTTGAGCCGAGGGTCTCTCGGAAACAGCCGCTCTACCTACCAAGATAGAGGTAAGGTCTGTGTACACTCTACCCTCCCCAGACCCCACGTTGTGGGATTTCACTAGGTATGTGTTGTGTTGTTGGGAGCTTGGTGAAATTGCAGATTTCTTCAAGAAATTGTCTACTGTTGAAGACCTGTTCAGCAGTGATGATTGACTCAAGTGCGAAGGTAACAGTGATGGCATCTACACTGTTTAGTTTTGTTATAATCTATTAATGAGAGGTTCAAGTCAACCTGGCCCCTGGAACACGTATGGAATTCTAAAGCAGCATTTCTTAAAGTTATAAGTTTCGTATGGTTGGTTGTCAGCAAAGCATGTTTAACTCGAGAGAAGTTACCAAGGAGGGGTTTTCAGCTTGTCAACAGATGCTATATGTGAGGAAAAGAAGCAGAAATCACCAACCATTTATTCCTGCATTCTGCTGCCACTTCTCAGCTATGGCAGATTTTCTGAACTTTTTGGGTGTTAAATGAATGATGCCAAACACTTGCTACTGAATTACTGTCATGTTGGAAAGAAATAAACAGGAGATGCTTCGAAGGAGAAAGAAAATCCTGAATATCAAATCAGATTGTTTTTTGTTGATAGCTTTTTGGGATAAAAGGGTTGTGAAACCCTGTTACGGTTAATAGAATCTTTTGTATAGATAGCCAGGGTTTCTCTTTGCTCTTTTTCTTGTTTCTTCTCTTCTCTATATTTTTTTTATGTAATCATAGCACTTTTTTTTAATTGTAGTCACAGCACTTACTTGGTGCTGGTTTTTGACATCAGCAACACTTACCGTTTTCCAAAATAAAAAAAAAATGGGCAAGAATTATCTCCTATTTACTCCTGCATTGGGTCTACAGCATGCCTAGGTAGAGGGAAGGATCTGCTGAACTCCTAAATGAGAGAAAGAAATGAATACCCATAAAAACCACTTTTGTTAGATAAAAGGAAAGCACAAAAGAAAAAGTTATGGGTAAGGGTAAAACACGTGTGAAGAAAATTTCACTGCGTATACATCATCGACATACAAATTAATAAAATGTATATATAAAACGTCTACCAGCTGTTTGATGATGCTAACACTGTAATGAAAAGTAAAACCTATACTCATATAGAAAAGAAGATCTGAGTGGGGAATGCATCACTCTTCAGTCAAAAATAAAAACCCAGGGAACATCTTAGAGGACTACTAAGTAAAGTAAATTGCCAACCAGAGGATGCTATGATCGCAAAACACAGAACTTATTTTAAAAATTAAAAAAGAAAAACACAAACCTTTCATCACCAAATATAGTTAGCTAATAACAAGGGGGATAAAAAGCAAAGGAAAAGACATTGGGATGTAAATACACAAAAAGAAATGCAAAGGAGAATAAAGTAAAGGAAAAGACATTGGGATGTAAATACGCAGAAAGAAATGCGAAGGGTCCTAAAAAAAAGGAAGAACAAGGACATAGGTGGGGGTGTTACCTCAACCCTGTATTTACCAGGGAGAACATTTGAGAAGAAAAATTCATTACTCTCGTTTGCCAAACCAGTTGTCTTCTTATCGTCTTTATTTCTCCCATCCAAGCGCAGAAGAGTCAAAGAAACTGAAGAACCACATTTCTCCTTACAAACAACAGAGCCATGAACACTTACTTGTGCCTTCAAAAAAAGAACAGGAGTGATCAACAAGCATTTCATCTGAATTTAGATGGACTGACTTTCTACTACCATATTCCACAACTTAGATATTTAGTTTGACACATCATAAGAAGAATTAGTATAACTTCAAAGCATTCCTTAGTTGGATTTGAAATTCTAATAACACAACTCAAATACCTGATAGAATTTGACATCCAATAGCGGACTCCTGACTGAGACATCAATATGAGAAGGAGAAAATATAAGCTCTTTAGCGTTCTCAAGTTTTGCTGGAATAGCAGATAAGCGATATTCACCAGGAGGAACCTGTGGAAATTCGAGACAAAACGTTAACGCGTTTCAAACAGAAAATATTTACAAGGTTCTTAAATTCTTTTGACTTTGTTAGTAGAGGCAATGCTTCAGAATTAGCCTAGGGGCCTAATGCCAATCAACATTGTTCGTTCTCCCCGCACAGTAAGAACTTCACTCCCAAGACCTTAAGCTAGCAAGACTAATAGGTTTAGACTAGGGCGCCAACCCTCCATTACATCTGAGGATGATGATAGAAATATACCATGAAAACTTTATGTCCATCAATTCTGAAAGGATGACGAGAAGCTAGAAGGTCTCAAAGATCCAAGATTAAAAGAACCTTGGAACTGTGACACCCTATAAGTCTAATTCTGATTTAGTCTTAGTAACTTGTAGATTCATGAGGGATCTTATACAAATGGGATTAATTATATCTAGTGTGACTTTTCTCAAAAAAGAACTTATGCATTTGCTCTCTGTAAAGTCGTGAGCAGGTATCCCTTTCACAAGACACTCAAGAAGTGTCCTCCAACCAAAAAAAACAAAAAAAAAAAGAAAGGGGGGGAAGGGGAAAAAAGCCACCCCACCAGAACCCAAGTAATAAGATAATGTAGCACAAAAGCATCAGAATTCTGAGAGCGTTCACAAAAATTAACATGGTAAACAGTTTAGAAAGCAGGACGTAAAACTCAAGTTTAGATTAACACTGGCAAGGACCGAAGAATTCTGAGGCGAATGCGGTTGTTATATTTAGATTAACACTGGAAAGGACCCAAAAATTTAAAACCTGACAGAAATGTCAAACGTTTACAAGATAACCTAAAGATAAATACAAGGTGACCCCAAAAGATTACAGATTATACAAGATAGTTCATTACCAAATGTTCCAAGGAATAGGGGGAAAAGAGATAAGACTGACGTGACTAGGGCAAAGGAAGAGGAATTTGCCTCATTTACACTTCACATCTTTGGGATCCTTTACGATGACATTGCACTTACAAATAGACTACCTCTTTCATTGGTTAGTTTACGTTCACCTTTCGCATGCAGTGCAACGCACTGTGTGACAATCTCATCTACAATCTTAAATTATTAAGAACATGTAGGTTAGTAAGACAATCCCTTTTGATAATGAGTAATGATGAAACTTGTACCCAGCATTTTGCATGCGTTGGTATGGCATTGAATTGCATGATCACATTCACCTCAAATATAAAAGTTTAAGCTATTAGGAAAAGTGCACATTTGCAACCCCTCGTATATGGCCTGATTCTTTTTGGTTAAGAAAATGGACCTTGGGGCTAATTCATTCTCAAAAGCTAGCTCATAAGGTAAGGATTTCCTATGATTATACAAGGAGACAACAACCATTCTCAACCAATGTGGGAACTCTAGCACCTCCCGCACGTCCAGACTTAGACAAGTAGAGAGTGGATAACATAACAGGCAAGTCCAACATTGAGATGTGTCTTATAAACAAGCACCAATAATTGATGGATTTCCCATTGTGTACCCTCCCACCCACCCCTGGGGGCTACTGTGACAGATACATGCCATTATAGATTTGATTATCCTATTTCACCTAAACAGCATCCTATAACGACGACGGCAAGTATTCAAGAAGCAGAAAAAAGTTCAAAAAAATATTCACGCTGCCATACCTCAAAGCAAAAATGGCCACTCTCATCAGTAAGTTTGACTTGAGGTTTAACGTTTTGCGGGCCATGAGTCAGAGCTACCTGCATGCACAACCATTTGCTAGAAGATAATGGAAATATCAAAAGAAACTGCAAATATTTTTTAAGTTCTGACCATGAAATTAGACAATTAAAAACTTGCGAAAGGTGTATGATACTGACTAGTAAAAAGTAAGGAACTAGTATCAAGCAGCTAAAACGTACCAACCTAACTCATTCACATAAAATTATCAGTGCATAATTGCTAGCGTGAAGGGGAGCCTTGGAGTAACTGGTAAAGTTGTTGTCATGTGACCAGAAGGTCATGGGTTCATCAAGCTGTGGAAACAACCTCTGGCAGAAATGCAAGGTAAGGCTGCGTACAATAGACCCTTGTGGTCCGGCCCTTCCCCCGACCCCGCGCATAGCGGGAGCTTAGTGCACCGGGCTGCCCCTTTTATAATTGCTAGTGTGTCTCTCAAAAGTGAACTCACCACTCATAAAGAAAAAGGTCATATTACACAAACAAACTAATTGCAGATCTGAACTATATTTCATGTGCAAAACATCAATATTGAAAAACACACCAATATTCTAAGAAAGTTGCAAGTTTGATAGCAGAACAGAAACACGATACCTTGGCTTTGAATTCAGAACTAACTGTTTGCACAAGACCACATAAATCATATGATGCAGCTTTGATGTCAGAGATAGAAGCCATATTAGGCAATACCTAAAATCATAAGGATGGAAAAGGTGGAAACACCAAAAAAAAAGGGGGCAGTAAGTAACAATTTGAAAGAAATGACCATATAACAATCTATTTGCACTAAATAGATCGCTCAAGTCATCATTATAAATAAACGATGCAGTTGATAAGCTTACCAAAAAGTCAATGAGCCTGTCAAATCTGTAGTGCACCTTCTTAGCTTCTATTGTGTATCGTTTAGACGTGACCTGGATATGTTTTGCAAGTCAATCAAATGCAAAGAAAGGGCTATGAAGCATGCAATTTAGAGAAGTACAAACCTGAGATTTCTTCCAAAAGTGAAGGGGTAAATTTAAACATATTAAAAGTTTGCAATAAGTGAAAATTGCAGACAAAAATATACATGAGGAAAATATTTGAATATCCCCGAGGTTTTAGAATATTGTGTCCCCTATCCCTAAACCCCAAAATCATTATTTTCATATATTCTAACAAAACCCACCATTTGGGAACCCTGCATCTTACACCATTTCAGTCATCTCAATCAAGCATTTGACGAAGTGAAAGGCAAGGTATTGAAAACAAGGGAATGATGGTACTTACTTCCTAACCACACCGGGTAGCACACATAGCTTAAAGGCACAATCAGATATGTTTACTTTTACCATATAGACAACCTCAGAAAAGACTCTGATGCTAAAGACATTCTGGTATTATTTACAACAAATTGCCAATTCTTCAACGTACAAAACTTTGAAGCTACAACATAGCTGCAAATAGAATTACCTGGTCAAGCTTGTAATATCCTTCTTTGTCAGTGATAGATCTTTTCTGTCCATCAACTAAAATTTCAACACCCTCAATTCCATTACCATCTCCATCAACCACACGACCCCCAACAGAAAATCCAGTGACCTATGAAAAAATAAAATGCAACAACTTTTTGAAACATTCTTAAGGAATTACAGTGAGAACCTGGCGTATCAATGATTCTAAAGGACAAAGAGTCGGAACATGTGATAAAATACATAGCACTTCTTACAACCATTTTTTCAAGCAGAGAGTACAGTTACTGAACAAAACATCCATCCTCTACCTTAGGTTTTACATAAGAAACAATCAAGGAAAGGATTGGAGAAGCGTACATTATGGCGCTAGAAGAAGATAATATGCACCATCTGGGTATGATAAACTAGTTCGGAGGAACGTAAAGAGCATAAAAAGATAGCTTGGTCCTTTAGCAAAGGGTGTCATAAATGGAGGTGAAAAGAGCCATGTGTGCTCTTTCGTGCAGTAATCAATAACTTACTAAAGTAATTTCATTTTTCATTGGCTGATCATACTTTCTACAGGAAAAAGTTAATTAACAACTCACATCTATATTTTCGAGACAAATATGTAGCTTTCTTTATATGAAAGAGAAATAAAAAGATTCATATTCATAGCAAAAAACTGCTCGCCACAAAAATACTTTTCATTGTCACGGTATCTTTTGATTTAGTCCTTGCCAGATCTTTATTGAGGAGCTGTCTTTGCAATATAATCTTCTCCAATTCAACTTTTAAAAAAATCCTCTAACTGAATGGATGTGTGAGATTATATGGTGCACAATGAACAATTTATCCAAGTGCGATCAACAGAATTTGGGCCTTTGAAATGGCAGTTGCAATTGAAAGATTTAAACACAAGCAGTCAACAACAACAACATACCCAGTGAAATCCCACACCGTGGGGTCTGGGGAGGGTAGAGTGTACACAGATCTTACCTCCACCTTGTTAGGTAGAGCGGCTGTTAACAGCAGTAAAAATTGGTTCAAATACCTTGTTATTAAGACATCTCCTCACAAACAAAAATAGCAGCAAAGTGAAGTTTTTACATACTTTTAGCAGATACTTAGCCAAAAGGACAACTTTTAATTCCCACATAACCCAATAGAGACCCATTTAAACATTGGCAAGGACACAATGTGCAATACTATACCTGAAACTTTTCCGGCACTATTACATGGTCATGCTGAATTGATATCGACGTTGAAGAAGGTGAAACATCAAAAACTGTGTTTTCACCCTTGTAGAAGGGTATAAGCTTGTAAACCCCTGCAGTTAGTTCAATAGATCAATCCTTATAATCAAAAAGAGGGGGGGAAGGTGGTGATAAATGATGTCTTACCCAATCAAAAAAGGTACACTCATACCAAAACACAGTTGAAGTGTTGAACCAACCATCTACTAGTATTCGAACAGCACTAAAGTTTTCTTGTTTTTTTAGTTTTTCTTTATCAGTTTCTTCTTTAGTTGACCAACGGCACGAAAAGTAATAGAGAAGCATTATGAACTTCGATTTCTGGAAGCAATCAGTATTAATGTCCTACTGAAAAAAATGCAGTGTTAACTAGCTACGCAACACTTTTGAATGACCTCACCAAACCCACTGCACACATCCACTAAAAGTCTCTTTTGCAAACTGTGTGAAGGAATATGAAGGACCAGAAAAGGAGGATAACCAATCATCTCTTGCATGGAAATGAGTGAAGAGCTCGAGGTGAAAGGGTCACAGCTCAAAATGTCAAATGAAATGGAGAAACTAGTGACAAAGCAGAACCTATAAACAACCCAACTTTACCTAAATCCATGTCATTTAGTTCTTGGGAATGAAAGGGGATATGATCTAAGGTACCGGGAGTGTGAGTATAGAGAGCCCTCTTTGAGAAACTCTTAGAAGGAGATCATATGCATCCCCCAGGGAAGTCCTTCAACTTGGTTGCTTGAATCGTTTACTTCAGAAGTGCTTCAGAATTAGCTATATCATTTGCCCTTTGGATCATACACTTCTGCAGCAACTTGTAGCATTCCCAGTCACTTACCTCTAGAATAACTTCATTTATAGCCAGATGTACAAAGAAGAAAGGTGACAATCACAGGCTAATACTTAAGGGAAATCAGGCTGAGAAAGGTATCTCAATGGCGAGTTAATTGGAAAGCCTATTACAGAAGGTCTTAATTAATGTTATATCTGTGAATGAAAATGGCCACATACTCATCGTTCACGAGAGATCACAATGATCTGCTGATAAAGGAGATTAGTAAAGTTGACCACAGAAATCTTGTGTAAGTTGTTATTAACAATAGTCTAATTTTTTAAAGCTGGTCAAATCCTAGAAGCCGGGGGAAAAAGTCCTAGAGGCATTATACCCAAGCTTTTTGTGGACTCCTGCATGGTTCACATATTGAACCTTGTTCAGGAGCATTTGTGCGACTAGTAATCTAGAGGAAAATGAAATGTTCTATAATAAATGCCACTGCAATAGTGAAGTCAATGACGATGCCTTTATGATAAAGATACATCATGAATCACTCTCTAAGAAAGCAAATGCAATGATGAACTTGTTCCTATGAAATTGCTCCACTTCTTCCGTTGTCATTGCTAAAATTCAACTCAAATTTTCTTTTTTGGGGACTGATACAAATTCTTCAAATTTCAAACTTGGTGACATTGTCTCCTATTATTTTGAAAAACCTCCCTATTTGCCGAAATGGTAGAAGTAGATCGCATCAGCGGCTCTCAGGTTGAGTGTCTCGCCCAACTGCTACAACAGATTCATTGGCAAATCATTGTGTTCAAGGCTCACGGTGTATCCTCAGAGTAAGAATCCCAAATAGCTATAGCTACAATCCAGGAATCTCTCTCTCAATAGATTTAGGTGTGCTCACTTCAATCTCTAAAACAGTTGCCTTAAATAAGATACTTAACCAAACAGGTAATAAATGCAATATTCTTACTCGCTCATTCAAGATCTAAATAGGGTGATAGGTTAGAGGTTCGAGCGCTACGTCATGCGAACTAAGCCTAGTATTTGAGTGGAGAAGGTAAAGGGGTGGGTCCATCGCCTTCCGAGTTTCAAAGGTTGCATAAGCCAAAATGTGCTTATAAGCCAATTTGACCGGCTTATAAGCTTGCTTACCCAATCACCCTCTAAGATATCTGACAAAGTTAAATGATACTTTTTTAAGTTATGAACGCAATAATAAGAATTTTTTTAATCTATTACTTGATCTTCATATGTCTTAGTTTTATTTGATTTTCATGAATACAAACCTATCCCCACGTTGTGGGATTTCACTGGGTATGTTGTTGTTGTTGTTGTTGTTGTTGAATACAAACCTATGCACTTAGAACTTCCAAATATTTATATAATGCTAGGAAGCAACTTACACTTAAACAATTATATTACATACAGCCAAATCAAAAGAATTACACCAGCAAAAATAAAAGTTTTACCACAAGGAATGGATTTCAACGAGAAGATTCCATTAGAATCTGTCACATTGTGGCAAAGTGCTTCTCCCAGTCCTAGTTCACCAGGTGAATTTTTAGAGCCCTTAGGGCAATCAACTTTTGTGACATCATCCGAGTATAAATAGATATGAACTCCCAATATGGCATTTCCCTGCAATACAACTTAACATTATAAAACATAAAAGAATGTCAACATATTATTAGCTGGAACAAGAGAAGCTACATTGGAAACTCACCTAATCATATTCTAATCCTTCTCGTGAGAATGAAGTGTGAATTTCATAATTGATTGGTATCACAATAAGGGAAGAGGGAAACAAATAGGACAATTGTTCCTAATTCATGTCAATAACACTAGTACGATCCCAAAAAAATATATGTTTGTTGTCTTTGCTTCATAGTTTGTGCGCTTTCATTTGAATAAGAATGAATAAGAGGACAGTCACCATAGTAACATTATCAAATAACAGAAGGCAACATCAAAAGAATAAAAGTAATATCCAAAAGAAAAGTAAGTCATAAATCTACTTGCCCTTAGATTTAGTATAGGCATATCACATTGATGCAGCACCAGAAAGGGAAACCAACATATCAAGAACGTTGTAATCGTCCATTGTTTCCTTGATGGGTAAGAACCTTGTACCCATCCTAATCAATCAACTGAATAGTCATCTAGAAAGCAAAGCTTATCTTAGATTAACAGAACTTAATCCGCAAGATGACTAGGTTTGCAGGTTCTTGGTCTCCATAAGCTTGGTTAGCCTACTAGGAAATTAAAGCAAATTCAATTTTCTAGAATTATTTTTGCTATGTATTAACAAGAAGGAAATGAAGGTATAAATCCGAGCGAGCTTTAAAGTTTATTTTAAGTCCTACAAAGTTGCATGTATTAAAGAACAAGCTGGAAATATCTATAATTCGCAAAATTAACTATCTTTTAACATATTTTCCCACTACACTAATATGTGCAAGAAAGATATTTCCTTCTCCCGATAAAATTAAACCGGTGCAAGGAAGTAGTTCTTCATTTCCTTTACTTCTCTTTACCACGTCACTCTTTTTTTCTTTGAAGTGGCAAGTATTCCTCTTTACGACATCATTCAAGAACCATTATCCACATAACTTGCGTGAATTAGAGTAGGAAAATTTTATACTAATTTTGCATTATGATACCAAGGTAGCCATACAACATGGTCTCATAAAGAAGTGGGGCCTTCACTCACATGTCACTAGAGGAAGAAACAACCCTTGGCTATTAAGATTTCCACCTCTTCCCGCATTTTCATCACCTTAACTATGTGAGAGAAGACACAAGTAGGCACAAATTCTTTTGATTGTAATGAGTCCGAATACCTGTAGTCAGTTTTTGCAATGGTCGTGTCTTGAACTGTGTGTAAATATAGTTTAGAGTGAAATGACTATGAAATACAGAATATGCAGAATTAAAAGGTATCCTTGACCTATCAATTTCTTAGAAGAAATACATGGAAACTGTAACAAGTCACAGGAGCAAACTGTATAAACTTAGGGCAGAAACACAGATCAAGTCATTACTAGAGAAACTCACCTGAGCAACCACAGATCCACGAATATCATAACCAGGTATAAAGAAGAAGTCATCCACTATTCTATTTTCGAAATCCAACTCAATCTGCAATGAGAACCAACATGGTAGATTCAAGTAATTATTCAATCAGTGTTACTAATTCCTCCCCAGACCCCACTTGGGGGACCACACTAGGTATGTTGTTCATATTGTTCATATGTTACTTATTCCTAATGGATGTACAGTAATTTAGGAAGTAGATATGGTTACAACGTGATTACACGGAATGAAGAAATACTAGTCAAAAGAACATGAGGAACTCAAAACGCACCTCAGCAGATCCTCTAACTTGAACATTCAAGTCGTGACGTGATGCGCGTAATTTGTACTTCCCTGTAATGAAGATCAATTGGTACACTGAGCTTTATAACAGAATAATTGCACGTTAAGAACACACAGAAATTATTTATTCATAAGATAAGCATCATAATCATACCTATCTAAAAAAGTAGCATCAGAATCATGCAGTTCCATCTAACTATATAGATTTGTATTTTCCCATCTAAATATATGCACTATAAAATACAACCAAACAACTTTTAGGGTAACATACCTGGAATTGTGTTTGTGAAGGAGTATGTTCCTCTGGGTTTTGATAATGCAGAGGACACAACATCACCTGTGGGAGACAATAGCTCAACGTTCACATTTGATGGGCCTCCATCTTTCTGAGAGCAGCTCTCCCCACCGACATTTCCCACAATTCTTCCAGATACAGTGAACCTGATGACTCAAGAAAATTAGCACGTAGAAAAGTGGGTAGAGTCCATAGTGCACATTATATGGAATATATTGATAAATAGCCAAGTGGGGAACAAGATGAATATTGTAAAAGATTAAAGTTCCCCCTCCTTTGTTCTTTGTTTAGGGAACAAAGGATTCAAAGACTAATTTCAATATTATAAGACCAAGGACAAACCCCGTGAACCGAAAATTTATATCTTCATTGCCATTGCAGCCAGTATGATCAATTACAGCAGGCACCTACAGAAAGATCCTTCTTTGGTCAGATACACCAGCCAGAAAAAAAAAAAAAAAAAGGGGGGGGGGGGGGGGGGGGGGCTAACATTGAGCTGCTAGTAAATCGCGAAAAGTGCATATGCTAACAAAATATCATCAGCATAAGATTGAACACACTCAACTTGTTCAGGATCCCACGACCATCCCTCAGGTCCATTCACTTTGATCAAGAAAGAACCCTGCAAAGTGATTTCAATACAATGTGAGATATTCTTCAATTTCTCAGAAAACTAGAGAATTGAGAGCATTGATGGAGCAAGATGTCATGTTAAATTAAACAATTTAAGAAAGAGGAAGAGGATTGTTGTTAGTTGGTGATTTCTGTGTAAAAGAGTTGGGAGAAGATATAGATCATCTATATTGCATCGTAGACTAGCATCAGTTTTATGGGCACTTGTGTTATAGTTGTTTAGTATCACATAATTATCATTAAGAACTGTGGAAGAAGTAATCACAAGTTAAGAAACATTAGATAAGCAGAAGATAGAAAGGTAGCACCGTTGTGTCTTTTCTAGTCTATTCAGAATGAATTCGAAAAAAGGATATTGTTTAGTATCAGTCAAAATGATGTTATTTCTCAAAATAAAACAGTGAGTGAGAATGATATTGGAACTATTGGTAGAACTTATAGTTCCATTGTGTACCTCTTTTGATAAGGTAGTTCTATTGTGTACTTTAAGTGTAAAAAGAGGGTATCTTATTACAAAGATAATAAGGCAAACTTAGACAACATCTTGGTGTATTTTAAATAAAACAAAATTAATTCATTAATCAAAAAAGGATTTTGTTTGCATGCTACTTTGTGAGTTACGCATTTGAAACGTGCCAGCTGACGAAATAACGAAGTTAAATGGAAGGGTATCCCCTCTAACAACTGAAGTTTTTAGATGAGGCAGTCCCACAATTCAGCATGGTATCGGAGAGAGCAGAAACCTTGGCGCAAATCACACAACCACGCATTTATCAAAAACATTGCCTTCGTACTTCAATCCAATCAATCGATCGATCAAGAGGCTAATCTCTTTTGTTTGGGCCGGTAGCTAAAAGTAAAGAAAAAAAGCAAAGCAAGTTCCAGGGATGCGGGCAGAGGGGGGGTTTCTCGATAGTCCAAAACTAGTGATCTAGGCTTCTCTAGCAAAGAATCGACGCATGCCGAGTAGACTACAATTTGTGGCACCATATTTCGGGGCATTCGACTACAGAAGGCATCCATCTTATTAGGAGGTTGGTAGAGCTAGGAGGTTGGTAGAGCTGTATAGGGAAAGGAACAGAGACATATGGTTTTTATCGAACTCGAGAAGGCATACGATAAAGTCCCTAGGAAGGTTCTCTGGAGATGTTTGGAGGCTAAAGGTGTGTCAGTGGCGTACACTAGAGCGATCAAGGATATGTATGATGGAGCTCAGACCAGGGTACGGACAGTAGGAGGAGACTCGGAACACGTCCCTGTGATGATAGGGCTACACCAGGGATCAGCCCTTAGCCCATTCTTATTTGCCTTAGTGATGGATGGACTGACGCGACAAATCCAAGGAGAGGTGTCATGGTGTATGTTATTCACAGACGACACAGTCCTGATTGATGAGACTCGTAGCGGGGTCAATGCTAAGCTGAAAGTTTGGAGACATACCCTGGAATCTAAAGGGTTCAGGCTGAGCAGGACCAAGATAGAATACTTGGAATGCAAGTTCAGCGACGAGAGCAACCGTGAGACAGGCGTGGAAGTAAGGCTAGAGACTCAGGCCATCTCGAAACAAGAAAGCTTCAAGTACCTCGGGCTTATTATCCAAGGGAATGGAGAGATTGATGATGATGTCACACATCGTATTGGGGCAGGATGGATGAAATGGAGGTTAGCATCTGGAATCTTGTGCGACAAAAACTGACACCGAAGCTAAAAAGCAAGTTTTATAGGATAGTAGTTAGACCAACTATGTTGTATGGGGCGAAGTGTTGGTCAGTCAAGACGCCGCACACTCAAAGGATGAGAGTGGCAGAGATAAGGATGTTGAGATGGATGTGTGGCATACGAGGAAGGATAGAATTAGAAATGCAGATATCCGGAGCAGAGTGGGAGTGGCCTCGGTGGAGGATAAGATGCGGAAAGCGAGGTTGAGGTGATTTGGGCATGTGCGGAGGAGAGACACAAATGCCTCAGTGCGGAGGTGTAAGAGATTGGCTATGAACGGGTTTAGGAGGGGTAGAGGCAGACCGAAGAAATTTTGGGGAGAGGTGATAAGACGGGACATGGAGCAGGCGAGACTTACTGAGGACATGACCTTAGATAGGGGGTTGTGGAGGGTACAAATTAGGGTAGTAGGTAGTCGAGCGTAGCTCTGCTTACGCTCGCAATCTGGTAGGGGTAGAGGTATTACGATAGGCATGCCTATCCTATCATACGAATAGGCGTAGTTGCTTTAATAGTCTTTTGTAGTCTTATTTCTCTTGCTATACGCTCCGTAATGTACTTGATTTATTTCATTTATCTACGTAATTACTGATTACTTTTCTGGATGCGCCATCATGGCGTATTCGAGTTTGCTATTAGCATTGTCTTACTACTTTAAATCTTTAGATTTTTTACCGTGCGGTTTTTGTTCTTGTCCTGAGCCGGGGGTCTCTCAGAAATAACCGCTCTACCTACCAAGATAGAGGTAAGGTCTGTGTACACTCTACCCTCCCTAGACCACACGTCGTGGGATTCTACTGGGTATGTTGTTGTATATCCTACCTATCCCGAAGGGAAGTCTCCAAACTAGGATTGTATAGTGTACACAGCAATTTAGGTTAAGAAGGAATCCAGGGATCAAGTTAAAAAAAAAAAAAGCAAGACGTGCATCTATTCCGCCTAAGAGGAAGTAGGACCTAACTGTAGAAAAGCTATAAGGGTAAAGAGCTTGCCTAAGCAAGTGATTGGGATTGCCGACGAGGTCTAGAGCTTGAAGCTCGCTTTTCACTCAAAGCGCGCTCTTTCATCCATGTGCATGGTTCTTACTTTCATTTCCCCCTCTGTATGTACACCAAGGACTTTCCATTTCAACGGGATTCTCGTCTCAAGGACATTTCCGCCAATCAATTCAACAGTGCCAAAATGCCCTATTCCTTGAGTCACTGGAACGTGAGGACCTTATTTGACATGTTTTTTCCTTCCAAAGAGAAATAATCACTCTTGTAGCTTATTGCGATCGATCTACATCCTACCTAACTCGATGTTGTTTTTCTTCTTACACACAGAAGGTTTTTGCTCTCGTATTGCGGATTTTCCACTCCGTTCAGTTACATTACGGATTAGCCTATGAAAAAGAGTCAAGCACGCAAGTGAGTCATCGATGTTGAAGACATAATTAAGTTAAATGAAAGTTTACACTCTCTAGCAGAAATTTTAGATGAGACGGCTACATAATTCAACATCTATTAAAAGATCTCAGACCAAGCCATGTAAAAATATTCTACATTTGCATACAAGAAGACCTAGTCTATCTTCCACTTTATAGTCATGTTTACTCCATCTTTAAATTTGATAAGATTCTATGTAATGCTTATGTTGTTCATCCTGTAAAACAATACTATAAGGGTTGTATGGTTTGAGGGATAAGGAATAACAATCCCAGGATAAAATACGGGATTATTTTATCTAGCATTTGGTTGAACTTTTGATTCTGGAATTAGCAATTCTAGGATTATTAATACCACAATTGTGGTATTATTGTAGGGGTAAAGTGTGTGTACATTCTACCTAACCCATACCCTACTTGTGGGATTATAGTGGGTATGTTGTTGTTGTTGTTAATATGGGATAAACACCAAAATAACAAAGATGCCCTTCTCCAAAGCTCTTCTTCCAAAGTCCTACAAAAAGTCAAGGTTAAAATTGGAAACTAAAGTTTATCCCAATTATCTAGTGTAACACCAAACACGTACTACTCCCTCTGTCCCAATTTATGTGATACACTTTCCTTTTTAGTCCGTACCAAAAAAAATGATACATTTCCTTATTTTGCAACAATTTATCTTTAACATTTACCTTTTACGCTTAACGAGATGATCTATAACCACACAAATATCTTTGACTTGTTTTAGGCCACAAGATTCAGAAATCTTCTTTTATTTCTTAAACTTCGTGCCAAGTCAAACTATAACACATAAATTGGGACGGAGGGAGTATTATATCATACCCATATAATATATGTGTTATATTATACCAAACAAATGTGTTCTAATATACCCCAAGCATCCGATTTTTAGTCCGGTGAACCAAACATCTACCAGTAAAAGTATATCCACCAAATAATCCTGCCATTATTAAATCCTCATATTGTAATCGTGGCATAATAATATTGATATAACTTGTTCACCAACCAAACTACCCCTAAATATCTTGGCTAAATAACTTATTCCTCAAGAGATTCCAGTTGTCTTGTGTACATCGGCCATTGGTAATTTGGCTGTCTTGAGGCATAAACCAACTTGCTGATCTAAAGACAGTTAAAGTACACTACTAACCTCAAAGCACTAATGACAGTATAAGCTCGTCGAGTTACCAGAAGAAGAAAAAAAACATAAGCTTGTCCAGGAAAATGTGCAACTCAGTACCAAGTGGAAGAAGTACCTTATCATACACTGGAATGAAGTAATAACCATTAGGGGCACAATGTGTTCTTTCCTTAACCAAGCCATCCAATGTGCGAAGCTCAACCTGCATTAGAAAAACATATGATTCGAAGCTCTAGTGAGATATCCTTACGGATTTAATTACACTATAATGTGTAAATTGGCAACGGCTGACTGACAAATATTAGGCATAGTGGCATACTACAGCACCCATAAACACTGTGTATAAATAACTGTTTAACACCATAAATTTTTGAGAAGATGAATTGGAAAACGCCAACACCAATCAGTGTGCAGAAAATGCAGTCCTTATTAACCTAGGGCTGCAAGGCATAGGCCCTGGAGCATGGCCGCATGGTGCTAATCTCCCATGGAATTTTTTATATTCATACATAAGCAAAATATAGCATATAATACAGCCAAACAATGGTAAAAATAAAACCCTCTTAATCATTAGAGGAAAGGACAGTGGGTTAACTGTCAAGTATTTATGCTTTTGAAAATAGATCCAATTCTATTCAGAAAGTGAAATGGAATTGTATTGTATCTTTTATTTTTGGTGTAAAGAGCAATGTATAGAGGAAGTAGATGATCTGATATATTTATTAGGAGCCCTGTAAATCAGTTTTTGTTTATCTTTTTTATAGTTTTACTATTCTTTTGTAGGTGGTCAGCATACCGTTATACCCTTAACGTTGAGGAATACAACAGTACCAGTTTCTCAACAACAAAAAAAGAATTTATGCTTATCAAAATAAAGGAACAAACTTATGTTTTCTGATAATAAAAATTGACTTCTTTTTCCCTCAGCATTAATTTTTCAATATATGAATCATCGTATGATCATACTCTCCTTTGAGCCGAGGGTCTATCGGAAACAGCCTCTCTACCTCTCATGGTAAGGGGGTCTGCGTACACTCCCTCCGATGACCCCACTTGTGGGATTACACTGGATACATTGTTGTTGTTGTTGTAGTATGATCATACTCCGATAGATGAAATTATGAATTATAGCATTGATGAACTTCTTGGAATGTAGTCTCTAAATTTAATTTCTTAACTGTCATCATCCATTATAAGATGAAACATGTATACACAATACATAATTCATCACTATGAGATGTTATAAATTTTGCCTTTATTGATTCATATGTTTTCTAATGTTAAATTGCAAACACGTGATAAATGCTCAAGCTCATAGGCTTAGCTCCAGTGATAACATAACAGGATTTTCTTTCCCTAAAAGCACCCCAACTTAAGGGGAAACCCAAGTATTAGCAGACTTGCATAGATTCTCTATAACGAAAAATTTTAAGGTGGCAAAATTAGCCTATGAAAATATAACCCACCCAACCCATTCAAGTTTGGGCAGGTTATTGACTCACCCATCTATTAGCTCAGCCTATCAAAAGTTGGGCTGATATGTACCCCAAATTGACTCACGAGAAATCTTGTCAAAATATTTTCAAAAAAATATTTTTTTATTTGATATGTTATATATAACCATAATAAAAAAAATTATAAGGTATTAAAATATTACTATAAAAGAACAAATAAAGCAATTAAAAGTTAGTAAGAATTGACGGGTTGGGTTATGACCCGCATTTTAGCCCATTTTGGCCCAACCTGTTTTAGCCCAAGTAACTTTTGGGCGGGTTATTAACTCAGCCCATTTTGACCCGCCGGTTTGACACCTCTAACGAAAATCAATGAGAATAGCAACTTTTTTTGATGAAGTAAATTAATGAGAACAGCAACTTGAAAGGATATCAGAGACAAAATATGAAAAAGCAAAAACAGAGTTTTAGAGACTATTAACCCAACAAGGAGAAGAAAGTTCCCATTTGTTTTGTATCAGTACCAAGTAACAACAAAGTGATTATACATGATTCATGTAGCAGACCTCAACTAGTCCGAAATTGATGTGCAGTTAACTGATACTACCAGGTAATTACTATAGGTGAAAGAGTAAACTAAGTAGTTGGAACGTACAATGATATTAGAATAATCCAATTTCGGATCGCTTGACTTCCTTGACTTGATCAATTCCGAACTCGCCTACATCAACAACAACAACCTAGATCAGTGTCAAACTCTTCACTTACTAAAATCAATCTGACACTAAGAAACTACTAGAAAACCTAAAAACGACATAGCATTATCTGATTCGAAATCAAGCTAAAAATGAAGTAAAGTAAGAGATATAATGACCTCGACAAATCCGCCACATCCTTGAATTGAATCAGCAGTGACAGTGGCAGTGGCGGAAACGTAGACAATAATCAATATGACAGTGAAGAAGAGATAGTAGTAGCTGGATGCCATTGCCATACTCGCACAAATAGATCTCAGCTGATGCGCAAGGGTTTTGGTTTTTGTACACAAATGGACAACTAAATCCCACTATTATTTTATACTCCCTCGTTATCGTCAATCTCAATATCTATTTAATTAAATAATTTATTTTTACCGAAAAGTTAATATTTATTTAAAGGATACACAAATGACTAAATAAACAACTTTTTTTTATCGAGAGGATAGTATTGTTATGGCGAGAGAATGATCTAAACAAAGTTAGATCACATAGACTTACTGATTTGAATTAGAATGGCTAATTAAATTGTTTACTTTTATGATTCATAATAAATCATTTTCCTGACAACTTCTATTTTTATTGAAATAGTTTGTTTTTACACTAAAGACTCAAAACAAAGAAGAAATCCAAGATAAATAGATTTTTCTTTTTCTTTCTATATAGAAAAAATGTGGGTTAGGGAGGTCGACATGTTAGCTTTAAGTCTTTTAATTTTTATTTGAGGGTGTTTTAGACATTTTACATTTAACGATGCAATGAGGCTTTCAGCTTTCAGCCACATAGACACATCACACACACTTGTTATCTTTTTGTTCACGTTTTTTCCTCTCTTCTATAATGATTCGGTCGGTCATTTTGAGAACCGATGCTCTATTTTGTGTGTCATTTATTTCAGAAGCTCCAAAATAATTATTTTAACTTGCTTGTAAAATTTGAAATCAAACGTATATCATTTGGTTCACTTTGAGAGAATATTTCATTTTGAAAATTCTAATAGTTAATTTATTTGAATTAATTACTCGTTAAAAATAAAGATGAGAGATAATGGTTCAAACGAGGAACAAACATGTCTATGAATGGGGATATTCATTTCAATTAGGGGGAAATGCTCAAATTTGCCTTATGTTTTGCAAAATGATCTAAAATCTAAATATATCCTTGTTACTAAATTAGGTTGAATATGCTGGTTTAGCTTATTTACATGCGCTAGTTATTGCTTACTTTTTTAAATGCGCTATCATGGCTTATTCGCTTTTGATACCGGCATTTTCATACTGCTTTAAAAAAAATCTGACACCATTTCTCTTGTTTTGCTTTGGTTGCTGCTTTGCTTTGCTTGTTATTGTTGTTATGCTCTTATTAACTAATGGTCAGCTATTAAAGATTAATTAGTCTATGATTTGTTTGCTTGGTACTAATAGTTGCCACATGTCCAAATTTAATAACTAAACCCTTATACCCTCGCTCTTACCACCCCAATCATCACCACCACCACTATCATTATCGAATAAATTCACACGAAGTGTCAATTGCAAATGCTTAAACTCAAGTCGTCAACCTAAAAAACATCAAAAAACGAGTAAACATTATTCACAAGGTTTTGTGGTATGAAATTGTTAAATATAGTTAAAGATGCTACAAGCGGCAACTTAGGTTGAAATGAAATGAAATGTGAATTTTGAAAAAAAGTCTGTTAGAATCACCAACACCGTCGCCAACCTTCTGCACCACAAATTAGATAGCATAATAAGAGAACAAGATGAAAATGAGGATAGGAGGAGATCGGGGAGGTAGACGGCATATCATTCTTCCTCGTGATAATGAAGAAAAATACTGAATTAAAATAGATGGAGATCATAACATAGCGATGATATTAAAAGGGTTTAGTTAAGAATAATACTGAATTAAAATAGATGGAATCACCAACACCGTCGCCAACTTTCTCATGAGTCGTGGTATATGGACACATGAGCTACGTCTCACATGAGGCATCTCAAGATAATCTTTCGTCTTATTTTAATATGAGCACTAATAAAGATATTATTGTCGCAAGTGGGCAGAAAATTCCAATTTGTGGTATTGGTCAGGTAAACCTACCTCCCCACACACCCACCATTAAAATTGAGAAACGTCTTACACGCACCAAAACTAATTAAAAATTTGATATATGTGCGACGTTTTACAACCGACAATAATATTTCTGTGAATTTTGATCCGTTTGGTTTTTCTATGAAGGATTTTCAGACGGAGATGCCACTAATGAGATGCAATAGCATGGGGGAGTTGTATCCCCTCACGGTTGTTTCCAATAATTGCATGACCAATCCATCTACTTTTGCAGTCATTTCTCCTACTTTGTGGCACAAACGGTTGGGACACCCGGTAGCACCAGTTTTTGATAATGTTAGAAAGAATAAATTTATTTCTTGTAACAAACTTTTGGACTTTTCTGTGTTGCGAAACGTGTGTGTTTGTTAAACATGTTAAACTTCCTTTTGCATCTTCTACTTCCAGTACTCTTATGCCATTTGATCTGTGCATTGTGATTTGTGGACATCACCGGTTTTGAGTTCTGCATGTCATAAATATTACCTGCTTATTTTAGATGATTATTCAAATTTTCTGTGGACATTTCCATTGGTGAATAAATCGCAAACTTATACCATTTTAAAATAATTTAGTATTTTTATCAAAACTCATTTTGAAAAATTCAGTAAATGTTTTCAATGTGACAATGGGGGAGGGGGGGAATTCATAAATGCCCTATTTAATAATTTTTGTCACCAAAATGGGATGTCTTTGTGTGTTTCATGTCCACATACATCTCCACACAATGGGAAAGCCGAAAGAAAGATTCGAACAATTAACAATATGATTCGCACTCTCCTTGTGCATTCGTCCACACCATCAAATTTCTGGCTCCATGCTCTTCAAATGACCACATATCTTTTAAATATTTTTCCTAGTAAACTACTCTCCAACGTGTCACCAATATTGTACCACCGTCTCCCATCATTTACACATTTACGGGTTTTTGGGTGTTTGTGTTATCATTTGTTTCCATCCACCACAATTAACAAACTTCAGGACCGTTTCACTCCTTATGTGTTTTTGAGATACCCACAAAATCATAAGGGATATAAGTGTTATGATATGACAAATGGAAAAATCATAATTTCTCATCATGTTATTTTTTATTAATCTACATTCTGGTTTGCAACATCTCAAATGGCATCATCACCTTCATATGATTTTCTGGACGACGGACTACATCTAATTTTGAGGTATCATCTAAACACTAAAAACAATGTAGGGCTTTCCCAAAAACCCCTGACCTAAACCTAAAATGAGATTGGGTCGGTCCGAGGAGCATAGGTCACTCTTCCCCCAGCCTCGACCCAATCCGTCGTTGGAATCGGGAAGGCTCAACAAAGGGAAAATTCTACAACCCGATACAAAGGCCCAATCCCGCTGCCAAATCGAGCCCACCATTTTGCCCCAAAATTGGTCAACCACCCAACAAGCTCACATACCCGACAACCCAACTGTCCAACCTCGGACCATTGAAATTTGTGCAATGCACGGAAAATTTCAATCTAAGCACCATTTTAACCTAACCACCTCTGTCCAACCGTCACCAATTCTAAAAAATCCCAAAGCTGTCATATCCGACCCGAATTAGAAAGATGCCATGTTAGACGAATTTAATGCTCTCATTACAAATAATGTCAACATCATTCGGTCTATGTGGGTTTTTTGTCATAAAAAAAATTCTGATGGTTCTTTTGCGAGATACAAAGCTCGTCTTGTTGGTGATGACAGGTATTAGCAGGTTGGAGTGGATTGTGGTGAAACATTCAGTCTGGTAGTTTAGCCAACAACTATCATGACTGTTCTCAGCCTGACACTTCCCAAATCTTGGTCCATTCATCAGTTGGATGTCAAAAATACATTCTTACATGACCACTTACAGGAAACAATGTACATGCATCAACCATTGGGTTTCCGAGATTATACCCGTTCAGACCATGTTTGCCTATTGAATAAATCCTTATATAGTTTGAAACAAGCTCTTCGAGTATGGTATAACAGGTTTGCAAGATTTGTTTCCAAGTTGGGTTTCTCACACATCAAGTCCGATTAGTCGTTGTTCATTTATCGGAATGGCGCTGACATGGAATATATACTTCTGTATGTAGATGACATTATTCTCACAACATCATGGACTTCACTTCGCTAGTCTATAATGTTCCTTCTTGCGGCTGAATTTGCAATGAAGGATTTGGGTGCGTTGAATTATTTTCTTGGCATTGCTGTAACTCAATATGCAGGTGGTCTGTTTCTTAGTCAAAAGAAATATGCCGAAGAAATAATTGACAAAGCAGGGATGTCTTCCTGCGAACCATCACATACTCCGGTTGATACAAAGGCAAAATTGAGTAACATTGCCGGTACTCCATACAATGATCCTACACATTACCGTAGCCTAGCAGGGGCCTTGCAGTATCTGACTTTTACGAGACCTGATATTTCCTATGCGGTTCAGCAAGTTTGTTTACACATGCATGATCCGAAGGAAGAACATATGGGGGCTCTCAAAAGAATTATGCGGTATGTTAAGGGTACTCTTCATTTCAGTTTGCATCTATATAAGTCTTTCATCTCGAGTCTCTCATCCTACACAGATGTGGATTGGGGTGGCTGTCCGGACATACGTCGTTCCACTTCTAGTTATTTTGTGTTCTTGGGGGGACAATCTCATTTCATGGTCGTCGAAACGACAATCCACACTGTCTCGGTCAAGTGCTGAGGTAGAATACCGAGGGATAGTCAATGTGGTTGCTGAATCATGTTGGCTTCGTAATTTACTGTTAGAGTTACATTGTCCGATTGAAAAGGCAATAATGGTCTATTGTGACAATGTGAGTGAGATATACTTATCCGGAAATTATGTTCAGCATCAACGCACAAAACACATTGAAATGAATATCTTATTTGTCTGAGAAAAGGTTGCCAGTGGACAAGTCTGTGTTCTCCATGTACCGTCCCGCTATCACATTGCATATATCTTCACAAAAGATCATCCGCGCATACTTTTTGACGATTTCGGCAGACCTGGTCACTGAAATCCCTAAGAAATAGCTCAACTTCCCTAAGTCAGTCATAGCAAATTCTGTTTTGAGCAGTGCAATGATCTTATTTTTCAACAAGCCAGATGAGGCGGTGAGCACAATATCATACAATAACAAATATGCAATGCTACTACCTATATGAAAAATAAATAGAGAATTATCACAATTGCTGCATACAAACCCAATCTGCAAAATATATTGTGCAAAGCGGTCATACCATGCTCGGGGGGCCTGTTTCAAGCCATAAAGTGACTTACAGAGATGCCATACATACTGAGGTGCCACAAGATGTACAAACCCAGACGGCTGGTGCATGTAAACAGTCTCTTTTATATCCTTGTATAGAAAGACATTCTTTACATCAAGTTGATGAATTAGCTAGTACTTACCCATAACAATACTCAGAACTGTGCGAATTGTGGCCGGTTTAACAACCGGACTAAAAGTCTCGCCACAATCAATGCCCTCCTGCTGATTTGTGCTATTAACCACAAGTCTCGCCTTATATCTCAAGGTCACCATTGTTTCTGTATTTGTGATGAAAAAGCCACATACATCTGATCGCATTCACCCCCTCCAGTCTAGGAACCAAATCTCAAGTGTGTTGTTTCGTTAAAACATTTAATTCCTCACACATGACTGCATTCCAATTCGGGTCTAGTTTGGCTAATTTTGGGTTTTTGGGAATTGGGGATATGGTCTGAGTGGATAGGTTAAAGTGGACTTTGGGTTTGAAAATTTTGTGTTGGGCATGGGTTGTCATAGGGTGCGAAGGAGTAGGGGTGTGCGTTGTGGGACTGTTGGGTAGCGGGCCAGGGTGTGAGTGCGAGTCTAGTAACTGCTGGTTGTCAGAAGTGAGTTCTGGCAGTGGATGGGTGTCGATAATGATGTTGATAGGTAGAGGTGAGGGTATTTGTTGGGTTACCGGAGATGTCGGAGGTGAGGGGATATGCTAGGTTGTTAGAGGCGACAATGGTGCCGATCTGGAAGATGGGCCTGGTTGTGTGGGGTATGTTGTCGGGGGTGGCGTCGGGGCAGAGATGATGGTTGTGGCATTGGGATGTGATAGTGACGATACCGACAGACTACCGGCGGTGACATGAGTTGTCAAAGGTGATGGTGGACCAATGGACCGGCTGACATGGGACACCGTGACCGGCGGTGATGATGGTCCAGTGGTGGTAGTGAGTTGGAGTCCAGTGGTGACTAACGGATGTAGGTGGCCACCGGTGATGGTATTTGGTACGACTGTCGTTGCCGGAACAGTGGCAGCATGACAGAATGCTTATTGGACAAGTGGTGATGGGTCCGAATCTTCGAGGAATTGGTAATCAGTGACTCAAAATTTTTTGATGTTGTCAAACAGAAAGACATATTCGACAAAGGTGATGTGGCGAGAAATTATAATTTTATCGATGGAGAGCTCATAGCACAAGTACCCCATATGGTTTGACGAAAAACCTATGAAGGCGCACAAAGTAGACCGGGGTGCTAATTTGTGAGGTGTCGTGGATGTCAGATTTGGGTAACACAGACAATCGAAAATTCTAAGGTGGTCATAGGTGGGGATTCGACGATAGAGAATTTCGATGGGTGTCATATTTTGAATCGCACGGGTAGGTAAAATGTTGAGAATGTTTTCTGCCATTTTTAATGCATACATCAAAAAATTAGGGGGGAGAGACGCATGAAAAAGAAAGGTGCGAATCATATTATTAATGGTTCGGAAAATTCTTTCAGCTTTTCCATTTTTAGGGGAGGTATGGGGGCATGAGAAACGAAAAATCATGTCGTTAGCCGCACAAAATTCATGAAAGAAGGAATTATTAAACTCACGACCATTATCACATTGAAACAATGTTATGTCTTTTTCAAATTGTGTTTTAACCAGTGTACAAAACTCAACAAATTTGGAGAACACTTTGAGATTTTAGTTTAAGTAGATAGACCCAAAGAAGGTGAGAGAAATCATCCAAAAGGACCAGATAGTACTTGTGGCCTAAGTCACTGGTTATGGGAGATGTCCATACATCAGCGTGAATAATATCAAAGGGAGAGAAAGTAGTACTCGTGTTTCCCTAACTGACACGAGGAGCAACTATGAGAAAGATTTCCTTTGTTGCATTGGATTAGATTTCGATTTCTAAGAGAATAAAAAACATGAGACCCTAGATGACCAACTCTACTATGCCACGTAGAGGGATATATGGTTGTTAAAGCGGTGGGAGGAGTGACACTAGTAACAGATGTGGGTAGGAACGAATATAGGTCCCCCTCACTGTTGCATCTCGTAAGGAGTTTTTCGGTACGGAGGTCCGTTACAGAAAATCTAAATGAGTCAAAATTAATAGAGACAGAATTATCGGTGGCAAATTTTCTGACAGAAATTAGATTTTTGATGATGTTTGGAGCATAAATGACATTTTTAAGAGAGAAGTGTGGATGCAGTGTTGGGTTAAGGGTGTGGCCGAATCCTTGAATTGGAATGCGATGACTACTACCGACCATAATAGATTGTGGAGTTGGCAACTGGCGCAGTTAAGGAAGATTATCTGAATTGTTGGTGAGATGAGACGTGACACCCGTATCCATATACCACGCATTATCGGGCTGTTGACAGGTCAAGGAAGCCATTGATTTGTTCTCGGGTAATGGATTTTTTTTAATTATATCCAGGTAAGAAGAAAGATGCGAGAAAGGAAAGGAAAAGATCGTGAATATAGCATGTGAATAGGGACAGAAAGTTAAGGCCTCTATGCTTTTCGTCTCAGAAAGGACAAGCAACAACAACTGGCAGAAAGGACAAGCAACATAGAAACCTTTGTTGTCTTTTCGAGAAAAGCAGGGGACAGGCCTCTGGGAAGACGAGACCGAGGGGGAGGAAAAAAGAAAATAGGGTTTAGGCTTCTGATACCATGTAGAATTGTATTAATCTCCCTTGGAGAGTCTTTCTCATTAATACAAAATATATATAGGTGTATAATGTGGAATCCTTATACAATAGGGATCTTAATTCTATCATAATTACATAAGACTAAGAATGGTAAAATACAATATGGACAAGTTGTAGTACACGTCTAATACCTTTAAATTAGTTTGTCTTACAATATCGATCGGACGGGCTGGTTGGGAAGGGGTGAATTGCAGAGAAAAGAATTGCTGATAGATAGAGCAAAAGAGAGAATCCATACAAAATCTCACATAATTTAGCACTATGATTGATGAACTTTTGTCATGGTTCATATTAAGCATTTAGTTCAGTTAGAAATAGAAATAACATGCAAACTGTAAAACCCTTATCTATATAAACAACAACTTCGTGGACCACATAGTTTGTCCAAACACACAACCACAAGTACAATATACTTTTGATTTTTTATATTTATATTATACTTTTAAAAATATACAACTTTACAAATACATAAATGTGACACAAAGGAATCAACGGCGTGCTAGCTATACTCCTTTATATATAGTTGATACATAATATTTGTACAATTTTGTATTTTTATCATAACCATTCATAAGAAATAACTATTCTAATATTGCTATTACCTTCCTGTTGGATTCACAATCTGTGAAAAGACATCTTCTGTGTTACCATCAGCATTTTCACTTTCAAGGCTCAAAGTGTTTCTATGCATAGCTATCAAACTATGTTGATCTACCACATCTGCATTGTCATGATCCACATGCTTAGTTGCCTCAGAAGTTGATAAAACCCCATCTGGATTTTCCTGTAACTGAAGGGCATATTCAAGATTCCATAACACGTCGCCCATAGACGGACGATCTATACCATTATCACCTAAACATTTCTCTGCCGTTTCTGCAAATATTTTCAAGCATTCAGGATTGATCTTTCCTTTCAAATGTGGATCAATAATATCTTTTAAATGTCCTTTCCTTTGACAAGCTAATGCCCAATCTGCAAGGCTAACTTGTTCCTTTGGAAGGTTCAGATTAAGCGCTGGCCTTGCACACAATACTTCAAACAAGACAACCCCATATGAGTACACATCTGATTTTTCAGTCAATTGTTGTCTTCTAAAGTATTCGGGATCCAAATAACCAAAGCTACCCTTTACAACTGTTGTAACATGTCCTTGGTTCATGTTTGGACCTGTTTTTGAAAGTCCAAAATCTGAAACCTTAGCAACCCACTTGTCATTTAACAAAATGTTTGTACTTTTCACATCCCTATGAATAATAGTGTATTTAGCTCCCGTGTGAAGGTAATGAAGTCCTCTGGCTGCTCCAATACATATTTCCAACCTTTGGTTCCAAGATAGTATAGTTTTGTTACCTTTATAAAGATGTTCCCTCAACGTTCCATGTGCCATGTGGTCGTAAACAAGGACCATTTCATTATTTTCATCACAAAATCCGATCAAGGACACCAAGTGTCGATGCCTTAGCTTTGAAAGCATCTCGATTTCAGTTTGAAATTCATTGACACCTTGTTGTGAAGATGGGTTTGATCTTTTGATTGCAACTTTCGTGTCTCCATCGATAACTCCTTTGTACACCTTTCCAAATCCACCAATTCCAATGACATATGATTCGTCGAAGTTTTTAGTAGCTTGTTTGATCTCAGCAAGTGAAAAGTATCGACAGTTACTAGCAGCATCTGATGAAATGGTAGTGCTACCACTACCACTTCTTCCAGAAGCTGAATTGCTAGCGGAAGAATTAGAGTTCCCATAAATCGGTAACCAACTATTCGTGCCTGATTCAGCTCCTGTGATTCTCTTTTTCCTCTTCAAAGCAACAAAGACCAAAACAGCAGCTACACCAATTGCAGCAACTCCACCAGCAGCACCAGTGATTATAACAGTAGTACTATGTGATTTGTCTTGATTAGAAAATTCCAGCGAAGCTTTTTCTTCTTTACTCTGTTCGTCCTGATACTTCATCATTAAATCTGACATTGTAGGATTCCGACCTGCCAAGCTCGTGTTTCCACCGCTGATCTTAAATATCTCTAATCCATTTATAATAGCATTAGCTAATTCAGAATTATGTCTTGATGGATGCACTACTATCCAAAGTTGACCATCTCCTCCTTTATCGTCAACATAAGTCACATAATCTTTCACTAATGGAGCTGCATTTTCCCCATTTTGCAGTGCAATTAGATCGACTTCTCTTTCTGCTATTTGTCCATTTATATATACATTAAAAACTAATGAATTAATCTTTGTGGAATCAACAATGAAATCGCACCAGTGGAACCTTATGAGATATGTAAAGTTTGCATCAACATTGAAAACCCAAGTAAGGTTATAATTCATGTTGAGATTCGACTCGAAACCCATCGATCTACAACTCTCGTACACAGAAAGTGGTGCAACGTATGATGGCAAGTCATCGTAACGAATTGTCATGTTGGTACTCATTGTAATGCCAACACCTCCATATACGTAGGGAGTATCTTCATACCAACTCCGCATTAACCCACCTGAATCATTTTTCGGAGGAATATACTGGCCACCAACATTGACCCTATACGACAACTCCATATTATTTTCCTTTACAGATATAGTTTGTTGAGAAACACCATCACTAGCATCTTCATCAGTAGTGAACCCAGCCATGATAGGGTCGGGCCCAAAAAATAAATCAGGTGAGGTGATAATTTCGATTCCATTGATGAATGCAAGCGATGAACTACCAAAAGGCTTAATTTTGATCTCTATAGTTGGAGAATTCACAGGAGCCAAGAGGTATTCTTTAATAATGTAATTTTGTGAACATGCTTGTGCAGTTATAAAGGCACTGAAATTACTCAACAATGTAACTTTACCAGCGGAAACAAAGATATATGAATTGGAAACATTTAAATTAGGATAATTAGGGGTAGGGTAAAAATGAAGCCTGAGCAAAATATGGGCTGATTGGTTTTTAACAGGAAGATTATAAGAAGATTCTGCATGAAAAAATCTTGCATTTATATATGGTACAACAGATGGAACAGAAGGGTCATGGGATTGAGGTTGTGTTGTGACTGATTTATCACCTGACATGAGATACTTCGTATCCGATTCCCATTTTCTCTCATCTTCATCTGTTCCACCATCTTGAGAACCACATGCTAGGAACAATGAGTTTTGATCACCTGTTGCAGCATGCAGCGAGCGCGAAATTGAAGAAAGACATATAAATAGTAGCAAAATGCGGATTTTTGTTAACATGGTGTTAACAAAAAAAAAAGGCGTACAAGAAAACAATGTTTTCTGTACGCCTGAGGCAAAAACAATTGAAGTTTTTTTTCCTTTTAAACAAGAGATTCTTTTGTGTTTGATTTATGGTAAAGACCAGATCATTTCTTGCCTTCTAGGCATCCTTTGTTGAAAGGGTTGAAGCTTAATCAATTAGGATGCCTGGGAATAAACCAACAAATTGAAAAACAGTAGAAATGTTTTCACATTCTTCAATTTTCTTCTTTTGTTTAACTTTTTTTCTTTCATTGAACACATACCAATCACTGTGATAATTGGAGGTTATAAATGAATGGTTAAGAGTGAAAATTGTAACACAAGCCTAATGTTACTGATTTGGTTCCTAAGCTAATGAAAAATGTTTTTATTCGAGAAAAATAGTTCTTTGAAATTGATGAAAGTGAATATGTCGATCGAGTATCAATTTTTTTCAAACAAAATCATATAGGTTTGTTTGGTTATAAATTTATCACCATACCCAAAAGTTAGATGTGTTATTTATAAAAATAAACTGAAAAAATAATGAACCAAAGAGAAATATTTGTATATAGTAATATATTTTATATTATCAAGTTTAAAAATCAAAGCATCTGTAAGATGATATTCCTCTTTTGTATAGGCTTAGGATTCCTATTGTATAAGGGATGAATATTGTACTCTATATAAGGGCGGGATGAAACGATGGTGATGACTTTGTGGTGGGATTTGTGGAGGTAGATGCGTCATAAAGTGTGGAAGAATCAGGGATAGCCATTTAGAGAAGAGAAGAAAGGAAGAACAAAACCTGAAAAACAAGAAGAAAATCCGGGAGGGCCGCGGCGTAGGAGAGGCAGCCGGCGGCTGTGGAAGAGAAAAGTTTTTAGGGTTTTGTTTATTTGGCTCTTGATACCATGTAAGATGATATTAATCTCCCTTGAGGAGTCTTTCATTAATATCAAGGTATATATAGAGTACAATATTCATCCCTTATACAATAGGAATCCTAAGCCTATACAAAAGAGGAATCCTAGTCTTACCATAATTATATTTACACAATATATGAAAATATTCTAATTATGGGTAGGGAATATATTGTTTCCTATATTTACACTTCAGCTGGGTGAGCCTTCGCTTTTTGGGACGTCGAGGTACTGCAGAAAAAAAACCAATAAAAATGCACAATGAATTACTCGAGGCAGCATCAAATGTTTTGATCTTGGGCATTGGCGTGGACTCAGATGGAAACCACTACAAGTAACACTGGGACCTTCCTTATAACTGTTGAACTAAATTGGTTCGGATAATTTCCAGAAGCCACCAAAATATGTTTTCCAATCTTCTTTTCTTCTTCCCATTTTATATATTTGTGATATTTGAATCAAATATCAAGTCTATATTCTTTTCAAAAATCTAGAGATGCTACACATTAAAAGATATTGCTTGAGCATTGCACGTATACAAACTTTTAGGGGTCGTTTGGTATGATGGATAAGCAAAAATAGTCCCGCGATAAAATTAAGTACCTCCTTATTCCATGTTTTGGAATAAAATTCCGGGATTAGTTATCTCGGGATTGTAGTGTTATTTTATCCCAGATTGAGGGTGGAATAACTAATCCCGGTATGTTTTCCAACCAAACGAGGCTACTCAATGAACATATAACACTCTTAATCTCTACTTTATTTTACATTAAAAAAATTGGTAGTTGAAACAAACCGAAAATAGACAACTCTCGTTCAATATAATTCACTTTTAAAATTGAACGTTAAGCTAGAATTACAAAACAAAGTAGTATGTAAATTCAACAGAGCTTAGAATAAAGGGATGAGAATTAGACTGATATAGAATTGGGATCCGAAAGATACAGAGCAGAGATAAGAGAGAAATTGAACATCACAATAAGCATAAAAATCGTTCTATCGAATCCTAATCCATTTTAACTAGTTGCTAATTGGGTCTGGATCCCAAATAAAACTCTCCACCATTTTACTCGGCTCAACAATCCCAGTTGGATCAACTTCTAGCCCATAGGCCCATACGAACTCAGCTCGGTTCATAACAACACTCACATCCTAATAAAAAAGAATCTTGTCCTCAAGGTTCGGGTAGAGCAACATTGATATCATAGCTGCAAATTTGTAAAGACTTGAATATGTGTTAAGAGCTGCTTTAGCAAGAATTTTGTCTTCATTGTCTTCCTGATTGATCCTTTGGAGGGAAAATAGCACCAGCTACTTGACGAAGGAATTATCAAACATGGGATTCACAATAACACTAGTATTGCTAAATATTACTTCTATACTAGCCACAACATGGGGTGAAAATATATCGACTGTTGAATAAATAGAGTACAAAACTCTAATTATCCCAAGAAGAAAATAAAACACACTCTAAAGAGAACTCACAAAACTCTTGATTTACAAAGCTTTTCTTATTTAGCAAATATCTTTGTTTTTCTTTGGATAAATTACAAGGCTCAAGGACTATGGTATTTATAGAAAACCAAATGAAATCTACACCACACACATAATTAAACTAAATTTAATCACCATCATACAACCACATTAATTACACTAATTTAATCACTTCCACACAACCACATTAATTAAACTAATTTAATCACTACCACACAATGTGAGATTGATTCTTAACACTCCCCCTCAATGTCAACTTTAGTTCTTTGCACTGTGCCGAGATGACAACAAAACATTTCGAACTTGCATGTACTCAAACTTTTTGTGAACATGTCTGCAATTTGATCATCTGACTTGATCTGTCTCATCTCAATTTCTTCTTTCAAAACCTTTTCTCTGATAAAATGATAGTGCACTTCAACATGCTTAGTTCAATCATGAAAGATTGGATTCTCTACCAAACGAACTGCCTGATTGTCACAATACAATGGAATAGCATAATCTACTAGTTGATGTAGATTATTCATCAGCTGTATCAACAATGTACTTTCTTGAGCTGCCATTGCTGCTGCTCGATACTCAACTTCTGTGGTTGATAAAGATATCGTCGGTTGTCTCTTGCTACACCAAGAAATTGTTTCAGAACCAAGTTTAAACACATACCAGTTGTTGATCTCCTGGTGTCATGATCTTCTGCATAGTCAGCATCACAGTAACTAACTAACTTGCAGTTTTCATGTTTCTTGTACAAAGATGTACTTTTCACATATCTCAATATTCATCGAACTGCTTCCAAATGAGGCTTCTTTGGATTTTGCATGTACCGACTCATCACACTAACTACATAAGAGATGTCAGGTCGAGTCAAGGTTAAGTAGATCAGACTACCTACCAATTGTCGATACATCATCGCATTTTCCAAATCTTTTCCTTCATGTGCACACATTTTGGCATTTGGCTCCATCGGCGTCGAAATCAGCTTGCTTTCGAGCATTTCGAACCTCTTCAACAAATCTTTGGCATATTTCTGTTGACAGAGAAATATTCCTTATTGTATGCGATCAACCTCTAGACCAAGAAAGTGTTTGAGTTGTCCAAGTTCCTTCATCCGGAAACGAATTGATAAATTAACCTTTGTCCGAAGAATTTCTGACTTATCATCACCGGTTATAATTAAATCATCCACGTATACTAGCACGATAGCTAGTTTTCCTTCATTGGCTTTTACAAACAAGCTAGACTCTGCAGGTGTTACTAGATGTTTGTTTCAATCTGTAGAGTGTTTTTCGCAGCTTACACACATATTCTGGATGATTTTGGTTTCTGAAAACTCATTAGTTCGATCATGTAAATCTCTCGATCTAGCTCTCCATGAAGAAAATCATTCTTAACATCCATCTACCATAAATTACAGTCTTTGTTAGCTGCAAGTGCAAGTAGGA
This sequence comes from Anisodus tanguticus, assembly GCA_034509755.1. Classification (NCBI taxonomy): domain Eukaryota; kingdom Viridiplantae; phylum Streptophyta; class Magnoliopsida; order Solanales; family Solanaceae; genus Anisodus; species Anisodus tanguticus. The sequence continues at coordinate 55,901,968 of CM067545.1, forward strand.
CTCGTACATTTGTAAGTTTCGCCAATGGACTAAACGTTTTATTGTAGTCTAATCCGTATTGTTGAGAGAAACCACGAGCTACCAATCGTGCCTTGTACCTCTCGATTGACCCATGGACGATGTTTTATCTTGTAAACCCACTTACAGGATATGGGTTTCACATCTCTTGGCTTTGGTACCAAATCCCAAGTCTGATTTTGCTCAAGTGCAACAATCTCTTCTTTCATAGTTGTCACCCACTCAGAACCTTGTGATGCTTCTTCGAATGTCTCAGGTTTTGTTGCAGTTGCTTCTTCAATTATGGCTGCATTGGCTTATTTGGGATTTGGCCTTCGTGTTCTTGTTGACCTTCGAAGTTGAGATTGTGAAGTTGATTTTTCCATTTCCCTGGGCCCACCTTCTTCATCTGGTTGTTGATACACACCAGTTTGCCAAGGATTCTGAGTTACTCTTTGCTTGACATCATCACCGTTTGGATATTCTGATTCATCTAAGCTTGGTTGGAGTTGAATAATATGCTCCCCCAACTTCTGTCGTAGCTTGTCTCCGAATTCTTTAGAGTCTGGCAATACCTCATTCTCTAAGGACCACCAAGAATATACTTCATCGAACACCACATCTCATGAAGTGTAGCACCTTCCACTCGTTGGATCGCAACATCTACCCCTTTCTTTGGCTGTCGTATCCCACAAAGATACATCTAACAACTTTCTTGTCAAACTTGCTCCGTAAATGATCAGGAACAAATACATAACATACACAGCCAAATACTCAAAAGTAGCTAATTGTAGGCTTCATGTTCCACAGTTTCTCAAAGGGCGAAACAAATCCTAACCTTGGTTGAGGAAGTTTGTTGATCACAAAGGCTGCAGTCCTCATTGCTTCAGCCTAAAACCTTTCCGGTATGTAATTTGCATGTAGCATACTTCGACAAATTTTTGTGAGATGTCGGTTCTTTCTCCCAGCTACACCATTTTGTTGCGGTGTGATGGCACAAGTGTACTGATAACGTATTCGGCATTCCCTTAGGTATTGAGAGAACTCACTTGAGATATATTCTTCCCCGTTGTCTGTGCGCAAACAACAGATCTTCTTTTCCACTTCTCCTTCAACTGACTCTCTGAACTCTTTCAACTTTGAGAATGTGTCAGATTTCCTTTTCATAAAGAAAACCTACACATACCTGGAGAAGTCATCAATGAATGTCACCATGTACTGCATACCACTAATTGATGATTGCTTAATGGGCCCAAACACGTTAGAGTGAACCAACTCTAATGGTTCCTTTGCTTTAAACTTTGATTCCTCTTATGGAAATTAGTGTGCTTTACCATACTGGAATCCTGCATAGACTGTGTTTGTTCGCACATCAAGTTGAGAAAGCCCCTTAAGCATCGACTTATTCATCATCACACTTAACTTTGAATAGCTTACATGACCTAACCACATGTGCCACATCTCTGTTGTCTCATTTTTCCTTGTCTTGTCTACATATGCAGACTCTGCTGACATCATGTAGACCGACTCCAATCGTTGCCCCTCCATTGTCAGTTTTTCTGAGATTTTGAGATCACGACACACCTTCACATCTCGGGGACCAAATAAGACATATTGGCCTGATGATGTCAATTGAGCCACATATAGCAATTTTTTCTTCATTCCTGTGACATGATAAACATCTTGAAGTGGCACCTGGTTAGAATTATATCGAGGTGTAACTATCGTATTACCGATGTGAGCTATCAGTAACCTTGAGTTGTTAGCTGTCACCACCACACGACTTCCCTTGTACTCAGACAGGTTTTGCAACTTCATTTTATCACCCGTCTTATGATTTGAGCAACCCGAGTCTACGATCCAATCATTCTGGTAATTAATTCGTTCTGACGTTGTTACTTTCTGAGCTAATTCTTCTTCCTCCATAGCTAACGACGCTTCGAAATCCCAACCATCTTCGCAAATCTCTTTACAACTGGAAGTAGCAGCATTACTCTCAACATGCTTTTTCTTGGCCCAACAATCTTTTTCCATGTGACCCATCTTTCCACAGTTGTAACATTCTCCATCGAACTTTCTATTGTTACCGCGATTCCTCGAAGCTCGCCCTGGATGAGAGCCTCCATTTCCTTGGTAACTTTTTATCTTGTCATTATCCCTTTTAGATCCACCACCAGTATGTCGCTTGAAAATATTTTTGCTTTTGTTGGTGTATAGTGCTTCCTCTTCACCCTTTAGCAAGACTCCTCCCATTTGCTTGACCATAGCTTCTTGACCTGTAAGCAAATTTCCAAACTCAACAAGTGATGGTGGTTTTGGCCATCCCTGTATAGCGGCAATGAACCTTCGGTATTCGGGTCTTAAACCATGGATAATTATTCTCTTTATCCTAGCTTCCCCAATAGATGCTGTCGGATCTAACATTGAAATTTCGTGGCTTATCGATTTCACCTTGTGAAAATATTGGGCAATCGTCCTGTCACGTTGCGCCATCGATAGCAGCTCATTCTCGAGAGTTTGCAGTTTTGTATCGTTCTTCTTTGAAAAGAGTGTAGTAAACGTGTCCCACGCTTCTTTCGGTGTTTTGACATCCCGAATATACTCTAACATTTCTTCTTCTATTGTGGTCTTCAAAGCAAACATCGCATTGCCTACTTTAATTTTCCACTTTCGCAAGATGCCATTGGCATCTTTTGTCTTTGGTTGTGTAACTTCAGTCACCAACAACCTCCCATAAGTCTTGACCTTGTAGGTAAGACTCAATACACGTTGACCATGTGTTGTAGTTTTGATTGTTGAGCTTCTTGATTCCTCCAACTACTTGAAGATCACCCATCGTACTGGTAGGATTTTAACAAGTTTGGAAAAATACTCAACTACTCCCAACACAGAAACGTTCTACAAAGGTTTGCAATAATCTCTAGAAATCTTTTCTAATGTGGAGGATCGGTTAAAAACCGCAACCACAGAGCATAGTCAGAATTTCAAAAGATCTCACAACCTTAGCTCTGATACCAATTGTTGAATAAATAGAGTACAAAACTCTACTTATTTCAAGAAGAAAATAAAGCACACTCTAACGAGAACTCACAAAACTCTTGATTTACAAATCTTTTCTTATTTAGCAAATATCTTTGTTTTTCTTTGGATGAATTACAAGGCTCAAGGACTAGGGTATCTATAGAAAACCAAATGAAATCTACACCACACACATAATTAAACTAAATTTAATCACTACTATACAACCACATTAATTAAACTAATTTAATCACTACCACATAATGTGATATTGATTCTTAACATCGACAAGGACTAGAAGAAATCCAATGATAATGTTGCTGCCATTTCATTTTTAGTCAATGCACTGAAGTACTCGCTATTGTGGTTCTACCCGCCATGGTGAACAAACAGATCTAATGAACTACCGTATTTGATCAAGTCCATATGATATCTAGCTTGTAAAGCACAGAAAACATGAAAATTGGTGGAACATTGATTGCGAGATCCTTGAAGATGTTCGCAAATCACACATACCTTAAGATAAAAATCCCAAGAGTAGGTTCAGTTGTATCAACATTATGATAAGAAACTTCAAGATGAAACCATACACATGTAACATAGGCGCAAAAAAGGCAATAGTAGGTGTCGTTAATATACCACATGAGGCTGGACAAAGGCAAGAATCTCTTTCAATTTCAGGTGTTTCACATGTTGGATATAACCATGAAACAGGATTTTGAACATTGCTCACTCCGCAGAATTCTTGATGGACAACTATATGACACATGTTGCATTTGATTATATAGTTACCGTCAAAATCCTCAACCCATCTATGTGTTGGGATCCACCCATGTGGAAAAGAAACAAGCATCTTCTCCCATGTGAAGGAGAAATGATGGGTCATGATGGTCACATGTGGTCTACCCATGCAAAAGGAAAGCCAACATGTGCAATTTGTCTCCCAAAATTTTCAGATTTTTCTCCTATAAATAGGAGCCTTCCTCCTTCATATTTTCCACACCAAAATCAAACACAATACATATAATAAGTTATATAGAGAGTTCCTACAAAATAGGAAGAAATATTTTGTAGATAGGTTGTGAGATTACCCCACTAGTGAGTGTGAGAGTTTTGAGTGTATTCCTCAAGTATTTGTCAAAATTTTAGAAGATATTCTTTACCCATTATTATTGTTATAGTAGAAGGTTTACCGTTATTATTTTTCCACGAGATAATTCTTGGCTTGTATTTAGTATTTTATTTACTATTCATGAAATACTATTTACATTGGAATATATCCAGAAATACTGAGTATGCTCTGTGATTGCAACTGTGTCTGATCTTTCACATCAGAAAAATATTTTGGGGTGTCCATCCTATTTTTTCCGCACATATTAATCCAGAAGGGAATTGGAGTACTCTCCTTTTATTCCCAACACTATGTTTAGTGCATGGCTCTACTGTCCACTTTGCAAGAACAGGGTCATGGTCTTCCCTTAGGATTTCAAATAATTGCTGGTGATCTAACTTCTGAGAATTCCAACGATGCACCACCCAATTCTCAGTTCCACCACTAACAAGGAAGAATTCTCTTTGATACACAGCTAGTGCGAAAACTGGCCTCTTAAGTTGTTTTGCATTCATAAGAAGATATTGAGTTTGGGTGTGAAACAAAATGGCGCTATTCAAATAGTTTAACTTAATAGACTGCTGATGTATTCCTGGGTCTCACAGATGTAAAATTACACCATTTTCAACTAACTTACTTTGAGAAACAAAACATTTCAGGTCATAATCACGACATTCAGCAAGTTTAGGATGCATGTCCAAGGAATAAATAATAAAATAGCCAACATGGTGTCGACTATCATCAACAACTGCTAAGAGAACACATTCGCGCACACTGTTTGTATTTCGGAACCAAAGTTCCATGGATGCGATGCGAGAATTCCACATGGTTAGTGCCATGAACCTAGAAAGATTAGAACTGCCCAAAGCACCTCAAAATACACAATTCCTTATAGCTCCAAAGAATATGGTAAACAAGCTAGAACCGGGATCAAATGGAAAGTCTAATTCGAATTGCTTAGAGCAAACTTGGTGCAAAGTTAATATAACCGCAACATGGTCAATTGTATTGAAATGATCAAGTATACCGCTGCTTATAAGCTTGGCAAAACTGCAGGTGGAAAGAACAGAAGACATCTCCTCCCAGCGTTGAGCAAGCTCGAGTCCATGTTGAAGGTAAACTTTTCCGGAGTGTACATCAGATAATTGACTCCAACAATTATCTAAAACTCTATGAATATCAAACATGGAAAGGTCACGGGGAATAAATACTAAGGAATTAATCCATAAAGAAGGCTTATTTGCATTTGCAATAACATATTCTATAGGTTCGTCTATGATGGTAACAATTTCCTCTTTATCATTCTTGTCTTCATTTTTAGCATCATTATCACAACCATTTACCTAAGCAATCTGGGAGACAGAATTTACCAGATTATTAAGGGCATATGACTTATTATGAGAGATTGAAATTGTTGGAAATTTGTCTTTGGTGAGAGTTGCGTCCACCAATCTTTAATGACTTAAACACTAGGGTTCCGCATGTTAGAGACTTTAATTCTTCACACGTGCATAATCTACTAAGTGAGTAGATGACCGTAGGGCCAAGGATCGTCAAATTTCGTTGAGAAATGAAAGAGATATTGGTCCACAAAGTGAGTTGTTTGAAGCATGAAAATGTGGTGTGAAACAATTCTCCCTCATCGGTGGGGGAAGGAAGATTTGTTCATTTTATAAGTCTCAAAATTGGCTAAGGGTCTGGGATTCCAAGGGGTAACCCATGTGTTTGAATGAGGGAGGACCTAGGTATACTTGGGTTCGAGGCTAAGCACACACGCACGCCGCCGCCGCGCGTCCGGTCCGGATCAGAACTCCTTTTCTTACTCTCTAGCATCATTTCGTACTCTAAGTTCTTCAAAAAAACACTTGAGTTTCCTTTGCTCATTTGCTAAGTTGATGTTTTATCTTGAGAGTTTATTGTCTAGAAAAATATCAAAGTGGTTGTAATTTCAGTTTGTTGTAATAGTTAGCAGTTACTTATTTTCCATTTCCTGCAATTGTTATAACCCACAATTTTAAGACAAGATTGCTGTAACTGCTTAGAAAGATGACTGGAAACACTTATGATTCTGCTGCTGCTGCTACTCAAGGCAACTCCTCTGCCTTCCCCACTGTTGCTCAAGGAAACGTTACTGTTCCTCCACCATCTGCATTCCACCATGAACGCCCAGAAAAGTTCATGGGCTCCAACTTTCTGAAAATCCTTCACGAAAAATCCAAAAGGGTAAAAAACAACAGATACCCAATTATTAGTAGTAAACTTTCTAACAGATACCAAGTTTTTAATTAATTGTGGAGCATGAAGGACATTCTTTAAGTGGTGGGTTTGATGGTGACAAATTGGTAGAACCATAACCTCGAATTGGAATAGAATGACCATTTCTGACAATTATACCATTATTTTTGCTCAAATTAAAATAGGATGAGAGATTACCTTGGGAGGACGTCATGTTAGACGTCGCTCCGGAGTCCATATACCAATTAGCATCGGGCGGATTAAGTCCAAGAATGTACATGGTGGACTCAATGTCGATTGGGTGGGAACACTGGCGATGAACTATTGCCTGCTGGACTGTTACCTCTCCGCCCAAATGCTGAAGGCCCAAAAAAATTGTTGAAGTGGCCAGTGGACCTGGGAACTGGCCTGCCCAATTTCCCGTTGGGACTGGGCACAGTGGCACAGCCCAAGGCCACTGCCAGACCTATTGGGCTGGTCCGCCGCGGTGCTGCCACTGTTGGTCACCAAAATTGTTCCTGCCGCCATTTCATCCGCCATCGAAATTCCGGTGACCACCACTTTTATTATTTCCGCGATTGCCACCCTTATTTTTACCATCATTCTGTCCTTTGTCCCATATTTTGTTGTGAATGTTCAAAATAGGTAGTACCGTCATTCGTTGGGGTAGCAATCATGGCGGAATTGGAGACAGTTGCGACCTTTTTGGCGAAGCCCGCCTCTTCAAGAATAAGCATCGAACGTGCTTGGTAAACGAGTGGTAGTGGATTGCTTTGTCGGATGAGTGTTCCTACACCGCTATACGCGTCGGTAAAACTGACTACCAATTGTAAGACAAAGCGATTATTGGTAACCGGCGAATCAAACATTCTTGAGTTGATTCGACAAGACTTTGAGGCGTTGACAATATGCCGACGCATTTGGAAAATCTGCCATATCGATGGTGGAGAATTCTTGCTCCAACGTGAAGGCGCGAGAATTTTTGTTGTCTTGAAAATATCCCGCAAGCGATTCCAAGCCTCCATTGCTGTAGAATCGGGTTCCATTATTGCGTGCAACAAATTAGAAGAGATAGTTGCATAAATCCATGAGAGAACTGTGGCATCAAGAGTTTCCCAAAGTTCTTTGTCATCATCGGTCTTTAACTCCTTCCCTTTGCCATTCGCCGTCGGAATTATGTGATGAATTACCCGGTGGGAACGACAACATATTTTAAAAAGTTATGCCTAAGTTGCATAGTGAACATTTACCATCTCAAGAATGATGGAAATATGTGTTTTGATGTTGGAAACGGTAAGGATATGATGAAAAGTGGATTTTGAGTCAGACATTGTTGACCGGAAAAAGGATGAACAATAATGGAGAAAATAAAAAAATATGGAGAAAACAAGAAAATCGGGAGTTTTGTTAAAGAAGGAGATGGTTGGCCGATTTTAGGGTTTAGGAGGTGTTTAGAGTAGGATCTTCCCTAATCTTCTGATATCATATAAGAATAATTAAAATGTTTTCCTCAATATTTCCCTTCCAATGAGGTGGTAAATATACCAATAATACAAGCTAGAATCATGCTCACTAATCTCTCAACATTAATACTAATCTACCTACCATATACAAATGATACTACACTAATTACAAATAATAATAATTATTAATGATAATATTAATAATTATTATTCTATCAATAACAGTAGTAATGAGTCATTCTGATAACACAGACTTTTACGTTTTGTTTTAAAAAATTAAATACCAAAAAGAAATCGAATTATACTAACACTAAAAAGAAACTGAAATAATTGAGACTACTTTGAAAAGTCAATTTTGCTTATTCACAAAACTCAAAAATTTGATACTAATGTATACATTTTTAAATGGGAAAAGTTTAAATATGCCATCGAATTATCAGAAATGATTCATTTATGTCACTCGTTAATAGTTTGATTCATTCATGTCATCGTGGTTACCAAAATGACTCATTCATACAATTTTCATTAACACTATTTTTACAATATATTTTTTTAATTAATATCGTCATTAATGAAAAATGACATGCATAAACAATTTTGATAACGTCAATGACATAAATGAATTAAAATATTGACGAATGACATAAATGAGTCATTTATGATAATCAGGCATATTTGAGCCTTTTCCGTTTTTTAAATGAGCGCCAAACTCAACTATTGACACCCTTAATGAGAACCTGAAGGGGAAATATAAGTAGCATCAAATATTTGGCTTGGCACCACAAATAGCAGCAAAATTTAGCTGCTCTGAAAGTTTTCGCAAGCCAAAATTATGGAACAATGGATCACGCTAATTGAGAAGCTAGGTTTCGCAATTAAGATTGAAAAGGAGGTCAGCATACTTAACTCACCTATTTTTTCTATTCAAATTGGGTTGTGCGTTGTTTTATTTTTACCTAGCTATACCTTTTTTGATCTGCACAAAGTAAACTTTAATTTTACTTGCTCTGTAAAATTTTGCAACAACAGTGAGTTTGTTTGTGGATTTTTGGTTCTTCTTGATATGTGGCGCTAGTGTCAGAATCAGGATTTTGATTAAGGGAGGTTAAAAAATATAGAGAAGTAAACACACAAGAAGCGCCAAGGGATTCAACATCTACTATATATACAATAACAACAACATACCGAGTGTAATAACACAAGTGGGGTTTGGGGAGGGTAGAGTGTATGCAGACCTTACCCCTACCTTGGGAGGTAGAGAGCTGTTTCTGATAGACGCTCGGCTCAGGATAAAGGGAAAAAGGAACAATATCTACAACAAAACAGTATGCTAAGTAAGCAAATAACAAGTGACAGGAAAAGAAGAAGTTAAAGAAGAGTGATGGGTAGGGGAATAAGACGATATAAAGTTAACCTTATCAACATTTAAGTAAAGAAAGAGGTAACAAAGACTCATTATTTAATAGACTAGAGATTATTACAAGATATGATTTGTCTAGGATACATAGCACCTAAACAAATCATTTTCAAAAGAGGAAACTACATAATTAGGGGGTACATCATCTATCATTAAGCTATCAAAAACATCAAGATTGCTTCCAACCTTAGCAAGATCATCCGCTACTTGGTTTACTTCCCTATAAATATCCTTCAAACATGGATTCCTTGGTTCATGCATTAGTGACCTGCAATCGTCAATAATATGGGAGCAAGTTATTATCATTTGCAAACATAGAAGTAATCTCATTGGGCTTGCAATCAGTCTCCACATTGATAGGGAGGAGATCACGTATTATTTGCCAATTGTAAACCTGTTTTAAGAGTTAGGATTTCTGCATAGATGTTAGTTGTATACTGTATTCCTTTGTAATCCTTTTGTTTACCATAGGAGATTCCAGGTACTTCCCAGAGGAGTGATTTTGTCTTATGGAGAGGCAACTGGATGTGTGGTTTTTAACTTCTCATGTGGCATTGTTAGAGAAGACTACTCTAGATTTTCTAAAATTAATAGATTGTCCTGACTAATTAGAGAAGTTATTAAGTGTGTCAATAATGAAGTCACAATCATCTTTAGTAGCTTCTGCCACTAGAATAAGATCGTCCGCAAAAAAAAAAGGTGTGATATTGGAGGACCTTTCTAGATACGGTGATTGGGATCCATCTTTTACAGTCTACCTCACGGTGAATAAGCCTCGAGTTTGAGAGTATTTCCATACAAATGATAAATAAGTATGGAGATAAGGGTCACCTTGTCTAATTCCTCTTGTTGGTTTAAATTTTTTTGAACTAGATCCATTGTTAAGTGTAGAAGAGGAGGTGGTTCTAACACATGACATGATAAGATTGACGAGGTCTTTTTGGAAGTTTAGATAATGAAGAGCATAGTTAAGACCACTCCATTTTATCGAAAGCTTTCTCGAGGTCGATTTTAATCATCATTTTAGCTCTTTTTCCTTTAATCTTTTTGAAATTGTTTAGGATTTCGTGGACAACAATAGCATTATCAGAAGCATTCCTTCCTTTAATAAATCTAGATTGAGTAGGGTGAATTATTTTAGGAAGGAGGGGTTCAATTCTATTGGAGATAATCTTGGTAACTACTCCCTCTGGTCCACAATATATGGTGTTTTTAGTTTGAGCACAACCCTTAAGAAATCACTCATTCCCAGAAAGTAAGAGGTGTTTTACTTAAATTATCCTTAATTTAATAGTACATATTTAATACGATTTCTTGGTTATGTAAAAACTCACTTATCTAAATAATGGTAAATTTAAAAATAATAATTAATATCTTCTTGATTATGTAAAAAACCATTTATTCTGGACTATATGCAGAGGCTAACACCACCACATAATATGGACCAAAGGGAGTATTTATAAGTCGTGTTACAAAGACTAGTGGGTCTCTATTGCCTAATAGTTTCCACATTCTGGCATATAGGAATTAAACAGATGTAAGTTTTGTTCATTTCCTCTGGCATGATCTTATTAGCAAATGTAAAAAAAATAATCTATAAGGAGTAGACCTACCTCTTTCCAATGTTTTTGGAAGAAGAAGTGGTGGAGATCGTCGGGTCCAGGAGATTTAAAAGGTTTAAAAGATTTGAAGGTATTCTTGATTTCTAAAATTGTAATCGCTCCATTAAAACATCTTTCTTATGCTAGTCAAGAACTATACCATAGTTGGAAAAATTTATGATCTACTGGAGGATTGATGTTCGGTGGTGAAATGGTTGTTATAAAAAGATATGATAATATTATGAATATTAATTTGATCATTAGTCCAGTTTCCTCCATTATCCTTTAGACTTGGGATTCTATTTTTTCTCCTTCTTTGTATGGTTGATATGAAAATCTTTTGTGTTTGCGTCTCCTTTAATCCATTGGATACGAGATCTTGAGGATATTATTGTATTCTCGAGTAAGTTTGTATTCTAGATCAATTAAGAATTGGCTAGTATTGTAGCTAGGTGAATTTTGAATCCCTTTGAGTCTAGTAGTCAATATTTTCGTTTTATGAAAGATATTGCCAAAGGAGTTAATATTCCATTCTATGGCATTTTTAGTGAAATTTTCAATGGCGGAGAATATGGTTTCTTGATTATGCCATGTTTCTTTGATTAGAATTCTAAAAGAAGGGTTTATTAACCACATGGATTCTACTTTAAAAACACTATATTTCCCAGAAATGTGTTTCTTAAGGTTTACCTTAATTGGACAATGGACCGAGTATATTCTAGTAAGGTGAACGATATTTGCTTCCGGAAAATTATCAATCCATTCTTGATTAGCTAAACTACGATCTAGTATTTCAAGTATTGGGCTTTCCTTTTTCTTTATTTTATTAGTCCAAGTAAACCTACTACCTTATAACCTAAATCCATCATATTACAGTGATCCATACATTCTAGAAATTTAGTTATTCTATGGTTATTTACAGGTAGTCCACCAAACTTCTCAGATGCCCTAGTTACTTCATTAAAGTCACCACAAATTAACCAAGGTCCTTTGACATTTTCAGATATTGTTTTAAGACTATTCCAAAGTATTTAAGTCTATCATTTAATACAGTACTAGCATAAACAATGGAGAGCCAAGGTGAGTCTAAATGATTACCCGAACCATTGTGCGAATTTCCTGCCCGGTAGTGCCGATTTGATTTACTTCAATTTCCCCAATGTTCCAGACTGTTGCGATCCCTCCTGAATTACCCTGAGCCCAACCAGTATCATATTTTGAAAGCCAAAGTCGATCTGAGCATTATCTGTTAATTTAGTTTCAAGCAGAGCTATCAAAGATGGTTTATTAAAATCCAACATGGATCTGAAATTCCTTCTAAAGTCTCCGTTGGCAGCCCCACCGATATTCCATATAATGAAATTCATAATCCTGTTTCTGTTATATGGGTTCTACTCCGGGTCATTCTCCCCCGTTTGGTTCTCCAGTGCTTCCTTGAGGATCGACACTAGACCTGCTGAGTAAGTGAACCTCGAAGGTTGTATTACCTTGCGAATATTCAAAGAGCATTGCTTCAAATGAATAATGAAATAAATCCAAACCATTAATTGTTATATGTACACATGGCAAACATCAAAGACTCCTTTGAGGAGTAATGGACAAAAGGCTACTGGAGGGGATCCAATCCCAATAAGAAAATAGTGTCACATAAACTGAAATGAAGAGAGTTACACTGCGAGAGTATGTCGGAGGAAGAGGGGGTGGAACAAGCTTAGAGGGAGGTGTGCCACAAAACAAGAAAAAGATGGATCTTGGACCAATGTATGGAGCGAAGAAGCTCGCTCTTGCTTTTCGCATGCCAGCCCGGTCGACGAGAGCCATCTATTAGCATACCCGTACCGGCAGTTAGACTAGCACTCTCCCCAATCAATCGCAGTAACTGGCTGTAAGAGAGCTGACTGTCTACTATCTATGTCATGCCTTGGCAAGTGAATATGAAAATGGCTGTCTAAAATACATCAAATATACAAAATTTGTTGTGATATCTCGAAAGATACACTATAGCAGCATTATTCATGACCTAATTCCTGATATAGTTGATACAAAGTATGTTAAATATTTGTACAAATTCTTACTCTCATCATAACAGATGATAAGAAAGAACAACCTATGTTATGCTATTACCTTCCTGTTGGATTCACAATCTGTGAAAAGACATCATCTGTGTTATTATCACCATGATCACTTTCAAGGCTCAAAGTGCTTCTATGCATAGCTATCAAACTGTGTTGATGTACTTCTTCAGCACTATCATGATCCACGTGTTTAGTTGCCTCGGAAGTTGACAAAACCACATCTGGATTCTCTTCTAACTGCAGGGCGTATTCAAGATTCCATAAGACGTCGCCCATGGATGGACGATCAACACCGTGATCAGCTAAGCATTTCTCTGCTGTTTCTGCAAATTTTTTCAAGCATTCAGGATTGATCTTTCCTTTCAACTGTGGATCAATAATATCTTCTAATTTCCCTTTCTTTTGACAAGCTAATGCCCAATCTCCCAAGCTAACTTGTTCCTTTGGAAGGTTTGGATTAAGAGCTGGCTTTGCACACAATACTTCAAAAAGGACAACCCCAAATGAGTATACATCTGATTTTTCAGTCAATTGTTGTCTTCTGAAATATTCGGGATCCAAATAACCAAAGCTACCCTTTACAACTGTTGTAACATGTTCTTGGTTCATGCTTGGGCCTGTTTTCGAAAGTCCAAAATCTGAAACCTTAGCTACCCACTTGTCATTTAATAGAATATTTGTACTTTTCACATCCCTATGAATAATGGTGTATTTAGAGCCTGTGTGAAGGTAATGAAGTCCTCTGGCTGCTCCAATACAAATCTCCAACCTTTGCTTCCAAGATAGTATAGTTTTGTTACCTTTATAAAGATGTTCCCTTAATGTTCCATGTGCTATGCGGTCATAAACAAGGACCATTTCATTATTCTCTTCACAGAAGCCGATTAGGGACACTAAATGTCGATGCCTTAACATTGAAAGCATCTAGATTTCAGTTTGAAATTCATTGACCCCTTGTTGTGAAGACGGGTTTGATCTTTTGATTGCAACTTTTGTGTCACCATCAATAACTCCTTTGTACACCTTGCCAAATCCTCCAACTCCAATGACATAAGATTCATCGAAGTTCTTAGTGGCCTGTTTGATTTCAGCCAGTGTAAAATATCGGCAGTTAGAAGCAGCATCTGATGAAATGGCTGTGCTACCACCACTTCTTCCAGAAGCTGATTTGCTACCAGAAGAATGAGAGTGCCCATGAATCGGCAGCCAACTAGTTGTGCCTGATTCAACTCCCGGTGTTCTCTTTTTTCTCTTATAAGCAACAATAACCAAAACAGCAGCTACACCAACTGCAGCAACTCCACCAACAGCACCAGTGATTATAACAGAATTACTATGTGATTTTTCCTGATCAGCAAACGCCCACGGAGCTTCTTTACTATGTTCTTCCTGATATTTCTTCATTAAATCTGACATTGTAGGATTCCGTCCTGCCAAGCTCGTATTTCCACCGCTGATCTTAAATATCTCTATTCCATTTACAATAGCATTAGCTATCTCAGTTCCAACTTCTGATGGACGCACTGATGGATGCACTGCTACAAAAAGTTGATCTCCTTCTTTATCATCAACACGAGTCACATAATCTTTTACTAATGCAACTGCCTTTTTTCCATTTTTCATTGCAACTAAATCGATTTCGGTTTCTGCAATTTGTCCATTGATATATACATTAAAGAGCATGGAATTGAATTTCGTGGCATCGATACTGAAATCACACCAGTGAAGGCTCATGAGATATATAAAATTTGGATCAACCTCGAAAACCCAGGTGAGGTTATAGTTCTTGTTGACGTTTGAATCATAACCCATCGATCTACAGGTCTTGTAGACAGCAAGTGGTGCAACGTACGATGGCATGTTATCGTACTGAATTGTCATGTTGCTTCTCATAGTAATGCCTGTTGAAGCACCATATACATAGGGAGTATCCTCATACCAACTTCGCATTAACCCACCTGAATCATTTTTCGGAGAAACATATTGTCCACCAACATTGAGCCTATATGTTAATTCCATATTATTTTCCTTTACAGATATACTTTGTTGAGTAGCAGCATTTCTTATATTCGTACTAAATCCAACCATCAGCGGATCCGGGCCGAAAAAGATATCTGGCGGCGTGATCATTTCGATTCCATTGATGAATGCAAATGATGAATTACCAAAAGGCATAATCTTGATCTCCAAGGTTGGAGAACCCACAGGATCTAAGAGGTATTCTTTAATAATGTAACTCTGTGACAAGGCCTGTGCAGTTATAAAGGCGCTGAAATTATTTAACAATGTTTCTTTGCCAGCAGTAACTGTGATATCTGAATTGAAAGTGTTGAAATTAGGATAAGGAGTTAGGTTGAAATGAAGCCTGAGCATAATATGGGCTGTTTGAAAAATGCATATAGAGATAAAAACACCTTTAGTTGTTTGATATTGAGTTTGTGTTCAATGTACCGCCTTCTTTTACTATCACTATTCCCCCTTCTTATTTTTCTGTCACTATTCCCCCTTCTTATTTGTCTGTCACTATTCCCTCCTTACCTCGAATACATAGGGTAGGATTACAACCTTTTTCTTATATTTGACTTTTCAACCTGCCCCTATTCACTATAATATAAAATAAAAATTTAAAATATAAAAGCAGGTTGAAAAGTCAAATATAAGAAAGGTTGTAATCCTACCCTATGTATTCGAGGTAATCCTATCCTATGTATTTGAGGTAAGGAGGGAATAGTGATAGAAAAGAGAAGGGGGAATAGTGACAGAAAAATAAGAAGGGGGAATAGTGATGGTAAAAGAATGTGGTACATTGAACACAAACTCAATATCAAACAACTAAAGGTGTTTTTATCTCTATATGAAGATTCTTGCATTTGTATATGGTATAACGGATGGAGCAAAAGGGTCTGGGGATTCAGGTTGTGTCATGACTGATTTATCACTTGACACGAGATACTTAGTGTTCCCATTTTCTCTCATCTTCATCTGTTCCACCATTTTGAGAACCACATGCTAAGAGCAATGAGTTTTGATCATTGTTTGCAGCATGAAGCCAGCGAGAAATAGAAGAAATACATAGGAATAGTAGCAAAACATGGGATTTTGTTAACATGGTTAACAAACCAAGGAAAAAGGCGTACAGGAAAACAAACGATCCTGTACGCCTAGGCAATACAAAGTGAAGCTTTTTCTAAAGGAGGGTTTCTTTGCTTTTGGTACAGGCAAAGACCAGGTCATTTCTTGGTATCCATGAAAGGGGTGTTAATACCACTATATGATGCTGGGAAATAACCCGCAACGAAGAAAAGTTGAAAAATGTCAATTTCTTCAATTTTTTCATTTTGTTTACCTTAGTTGCCATCATTAAAGACGTTATGAATTAGTGGATCGGAGTGAAAACTGTAATGCAAGATTAATGAATTGATTTGCTTCCGAAGCTAATGAGAACCCCAAAGGAAATATTGTCCTTGAGTGCTATTCGCGTCATATCTGCTAGATCTGTTCTTGAAAAGGGAGTGCGAGTACATGGTAGAGATGTGGAATGAGAAATGGGTCAACTTCCCAAGCAATGCCCTCTTCATTTTGCTTCACGTGCGCTGCTTTTCCTTTTTGGATGTCTAAAAAGTGGAAGTCACAAACGAATCCTCTGAATTAGCAGCGGCTGATGAAGAGTTCCCTAGCTGGACAGTTTTGCACTTAGAATGAATGAATGAAATAGTGAAGTCTTAATAAAAGTAAGGATCGGACTTCTACAATCAATTAAAGTATTTAATACAAGAAATTTATTCGCATTAACAACAAAAACAATTTAGGTAACACAAATGAGATCTAAGTATCGGAATTAGAAATCCATGTCGATGGTAAAAATACCTTTTTAATAAAATATATGTTAGTCTTCTAGATAAGCCAAATAATTAGTCGTGAGAAACAACTAAAACATATCCTGCAAGCAATATATGCGTCAACTCCTGCTTTCATTCCTTTCGAAACAGATGAAGTCAACTTGAAATATCATAAATATTGCTCGCAAGCAACAACTAAAACATACTTTAAAATATGCGTGCGTGATTCATTCCATGTCAGATGAGCAAGACATGATGTGATACATAAAATTATGTCTATGATAATATAAAATAACAAATAGTTCAATTTAGTCGCAAGTAATAACTAAAACATACTCTGAAAGTAACATATGCGTCAACGCTTGTTTTCATTCTTTTTGAGACAGATCAAATTGACTTGAAATATCATAAATATTACGCTATCTCTAACTATTTAATTAGCATCTCACCCAGTGAATTTCCCAAATCACCCATTTCCCAAAGCATAACTATTTTTGCATGCAGGTTCGTGATTTATTCCACGTAAGATAAGCAAGACACTTTATACATAAAAAATATAAATCATGAAAGATTATCAACAACTAAAACATACTCTTCAATCAATATATGCACCTACTCCTTCCTTTATTCCTTTTGCAACATACCAGATCAACATATCATAAATATTGCGCTATCTCTAGCTATTCCATCAGCGTCTCACTCAATAAATCACCCGTTCTCCAAAGCATATAATTTTTGCATGCAGACTCGTAATTCATTCCACGTAAGATGAACAAGACACGCGATACATAAATTTTGTAAACTATGAAACATTATCATTGACTTATTATTCCATTAGAGTCTCACTCAGTAAATCAAGCACGTACGATTTGTAAATCATGAAAGAATATTATTGACTTACAATCCATCAACAATACATTGATAGAGAATACATATATATTCTTCATATATTATATAATTATATAAAGTAGATATTCTCATACAATTAGATTTGTAATTATAAACACCTATATATATATATTGCATTAATGAGAAGCCTTAAACAAGGAGAATTTCATAATTCTACATGGTATCAGAAGCCAAATCCTAATCCTCTCCCTAAACCTACCCCCCTCTCCTTGCATCCGGCGGCCATTACATGACTTCTCCCGACTCCTCCTCCTCCACACAAGATGTCACACATCCTCCTCATCTCCAAACACCTTTCATCCGGCCTTTGCCGTGACGAACATAAAAAACTTTATCCCTTTAGTTATTTATCAAGAGGATAGATACTCATCGTAGGTTGAATTATTTCAAATACATGTTTGTGCCTACAACGTTCTTGATCACATCGACGTCACCACACCCCATCCGCCTGACGTTGACAACACGACGTGGAAGAGGCTTGATGCTATCTTCAAGCAATGGATATATGACACCATATCCAAGGATCTACTTCATACTATTATGAAAACATGTGCTTCGGCTCATGAATTATGGATAAGACTAGATGAAATCTTTCAAGACAACAAACATACACATGTCGTGTATCTGGAGGAACAATTCAATAACACCCGTCTTGAGAACTTTGCGAATATGTCCGACTATTGTAAGCAATTAAAATTAGTTGCAGATCAATTATCTAATGTGGGCACACCAATTTCAGAAATGAAGATGGTTTTGCAACTAATTAATGGTTTGCCAAAGGGTGAGTACGACACACTTGCGACGATGATCCAATAAGCCGATTACTTCCCTAGTTTTAACAAGGCCCGATTACAATTGCTCTTGGAGGAGACTAGGAGTGCCAAACAGGACGAACATAATCAAAAGGCGTTGGTGGTTGATGCATCGGTGACCACCACAACACCCGTCGGCCAGCCGCAACACATGGACAACCAACAGCCGTAGTAGCGGCAGGGGCAGAGGCCACAACAATGGACGTGGCGGCAGAGGAAAAAAGACGCGGGGGACTGTCCAATTCTGGTAGCCAAACACAGTAGGCTCAATGCCCATCTCAGTGGCCGACCCACTGCCTTGGCCAATTTTCAGAAATTGGGCCTCACCCCCATGCCCCTACCAGATAGTCTCGGCCCACAGCACGGGCCAGTGGCAGCAGTCCAATATTTTTAGCCCCCCTTTAGGCCCATGTCAGACGGTCCAAACCAGTAGGCTCACTTCTCAGCGACCCAACAACAACCATACGACCTCCTTACCCCTACCGAACTGGGTCAGGCCTACAATACCATAAATTTATAGCAGCCCGAAGATACATGGTATATGGATACGGGAGCCACATCTCATCTCACTTGTAACTCCGGTAATCTTCCTCAACTGTTTAATTTGAAAAATCCTCAATTTATTTTGGTCGGAAATGACAATCACATTCCAATTCAAGGTTATGGCACCACTCAAACTCCACCACCTCACCCTCTATTTTCCCTAAAAAACGTCATATATGCTCCTAACATTATTAAAAACTTAATCTCAGTTAGAAAATTTGCTAGTATCTATTGAGTTTGACCTTTTTGGTTTTTCTGTGAAGGACCTACGTACGGGGATAACTTTTACGAGATGAAATAGTACGTGAGACCTATATCCTTTCTCATCTAATTTCGCTGCAAGTGTCAATCCATTTACCTCTCTAGCTGCAATCGCTCCTTCAACCTGACACAGTCGACCTGGGCACCCAGGAGCACCATTTTTACCTTTTTTAAAAGTCAAAATTTGATTCAATGTAATAAATAGAAATTTACCCACAACTGCTATTCTTGTCCATTAGAAAAACATGTTAGACTTCCTTTTAAGTCATATTTGAGTGTTACTTTTTTTCCATTTGATATCATTCATGCAGATTTATGGATATCTCCCATTACTAGCAAACTGGGTCATAAAAATTATTTGGTGTTATTAGATGATTTCTCTCATTTTCTTTGAGTTTATCAGCTCAAATATAAGTCTTAAGTTTACTCCATTTTTCTTGAATTTCAGACATATGTTAAAACATAGTTTGAGAAGGACATAAAATTGTTACAATGTGACAATGGTCGTGAGTTTAACAATTCACCCTTTTATAGATTTTGTATGGACAATGGCATGTTGTTTCGATTCTCTTGCCCCCATACATCACCTCAAAATGGTAAAGCCGAAAGAATCATCCGCACCATTAACAATATGATCTGTACCATGCTCTTTCATGCTTCTCTCCCTCATCCCTTTTGGGTCTATGTGTTACACATGGTAGCATACCTTCTTAATATATTACCTACACGTTACCTTCAAAATAAAACTCCTACCGAAATTCTATTCCGTCAGATCCCTTCCTATGGCCACCTTCGGATTTTTGGTTGTCTATGCTACCCTAATATCGCCTCCAAGACCCCTCACAAATTAGCACTTAGGACCACTCCTTGCACACCCTCTATGATTTATCCACAAATAAAATCCTAGTTTCTCGTCATGTCATGTTTGAAGAGAATATTTCCCCTTTTGCAAACATCCGAAAATTTCAAGTCACTGACTATGGCTTTCTTGACGATTCAGACATTTCCCCTCTTATAAGAAACGTTATCCATGGAACTCGTGGTCCGGCCTAATGCCCACTACCCTCGTCATCTTCCTCGACACTGCCCCACTACCCGTCGACCAACCCACTGCCCTCGGTTCCCGTCACTGCATCACCCCTCACTGCCCAATTTTTCCATCGCCAATTCCGTCGACCACACCCCCGCCCAATGTTCCTGCCACTACATCACTACCCCACTGCCTGAATTCACCATCACCAACCCCACTGCCCACTATCCCCATCGACTACCCCCATCCCCCGAGCCCACCTCCAACACTGCCTAACCCCACTGCCCAACCGGTCTCTATTCCTATGCACCACATGGAAATCTGTGCCCAGCACGGGATTTTCAAACCGAAAGTCCACTTTAACTTATCCACTCAAGCTATCTCACCTATACCCAAGAACCTAAAATTAGTCAAGCTTGACCCGAATTGGAATGCGGCCATGCGTGAAGAATTTGATGCGCTCACTACACTGCACACGTGGGATCTTGTCCCGAAACCAGAGGGGATTAGTATGATTCGTTGTATGTGGATATATCATCATAAATTCAAGGATAGTGGTGAGCTTGAAAGCCATAAGGTAAGACTTGTGACAAATGGCACAGGGTAACAAGAGGGAGTTTATTGTGGTGAGACCTTCAGTACAATGGTTAAACCTGCCACTATTAGTACGTTTTGAGCATTGCTATGGGAAAGAACTGACTGATTCATCAACTTGATGTGAAAAATGTGTTCTTACACGGGGATTTGAAAGAAATCGACTATATGCATCAACCATCTGGCTTTGTGTATCCATCAACTCCTCAGTATGTCTGTCGTCTTCAAAAGTTACTATATGGCTTGACACAAGCCCCCCGAACTTGGTATGAGCGCTTTGCCAGTTACATCATGAAGATCGGGTTCGTCTGCAGCAAAAGTGATAATTCACTTTTCATTTTCATCGAGGTAATGACACTGCATACCTTTTGCTATATGTGGATGACATTGTCCTGACTGCCTCCTATGATATGCTAAAAAACGAGATCATTGCCTTGCTCAAATCTGAATTTTCCATGACAGACTTGGGTAAGTTGAGCTATTTCTTGTGGATTTCCGTGATCAAATTCGATAATGCAATGTTCATGTGTTAGCGTAAGTATGCCGAAGAGATTGTTTACAAGGCTAAAATGGAAAGCTGCAAGATCATGCCTACTCCAGTCGATTCGAAGTCGAAACTTAGCGCCAATGATGGGGATACAATGCTTGATCCTTCTCTTTATAGGAGTCTCGCTAGTGCACTTCAGTATCTTACCTTCACTAGGCCCGACATTGCCTATGCCGTTCAACATGTGTGCTTATTCATGCGTGCTCTTAGGGAGCCTCACTTTACCACTCTTAAACGTATCATTCGGTACGTTAAGGGTAATCTTGACTATGGATTACATCTTTATCCATCTGCACCGACCATTCTGATATCCTACACGAACGCCGATTGGGGCGGCTGTCGCGATACACGTTGATCTACTTCCGGCTATTGTGTATTCTTGGGTGATAACCTCATCTCGTGGTCTGTAAAACGGCAAGCCACACTTTTCCGTTTGAGTGCAGAAGCAGAATATAGAGGCGTTGTGAACATTGTTGCCAAAATATGTTGGCTTAGAAACCTACTTCTAGAGCTTCATTGTGTCACGACCCAAACCGGAGGGCCATGACGGCCACCGGGACCTTACTTGCTGAGTACCCTAACCATATATTTAGCATATATCCATAATTTCGCATGGCCCACGAGGCCGCCACGAGATACCCTGCTGATATATGAAAATAGTAAACTGGAAAGGATCTATGTAAAATCCTGCAACCAGAAGGACCCAACCTATATACATATACATACCAAGGCCGACAAGGCCATACATGACTACTATATACAGGACGTCTGTCTACAAGCCTCTAAAGAATACGTAACATCATAAGGTCGGGACAGGGCCCCGCTATACCCCTATGCATATCCAAAATATCGTACCATGACTAGACTGCAACTCTGAAATAAATAGAGTGATCCAATATCAGCTGAACCAGCAACCTACTAGTGCAGACCGTCACCCTCTTTACCTGAGCTTGGGGGAATAAAATGCAACGTCCCCCGACAAAAGAGACGTCAGTACAACTGATGTACCGTGTATGTCAGGCATGAAAAATAGCATAATAGAAACCTGATAGTAACATGAGATAAGAAACAACCAACCTGTAGCGAATGCCTCTGAGGGCCATAATTTGCATGAGTACCATGTATGTGTAGAATGCCTCTGAGGGCCATAATATGCCTAAATACCATGCACAATGCAAATGCGGTCATTCATATGTGTATACAACGCCATCAAGCCTCTGTGGACATCCCATATATCATGTCGACCTCTGTGGGCATCCCATATATCATATCGACCTCTGTAGGCATAATCATTATCGTGTATATCTGTACCAGCTGCAGGTGGTGTGCGTATATAAGGCCTTCCCTTTCCCCATATCCCATACATATATCTAATGCATACATATAGTAGAGTATATAACAAGATTATCAACCTGTAAAACATACTCTGCAATCAATATATGCGCCTACTCCTTCCTTCATTTCTTTAATTTGCAACATACCAAATTAACTCGAAATATCATAAATATCTTTCACTCCGTCAAAAAAGGTCCTTAGACATGATACTCTCAGTCAAGTAGACTATATGATATTTGCTTGCGGCATATCTAACTGTTAAACAGAGCAATATACCAGTGATATACACCCAATATATAGCAGTGTATATCACAAGTATATTGCTCCATTTCAGATGGGCTTTTCAAATAGCCCGATGGCATGGGGTGCCCATCACGGGCAGATTTCAAACAATCCACAAGATTGTAATCTTGTATATATATTTGGTGTATATTGTAGTGTATTTGTTACCTAAATTAGGATTATACACTTACCATAATTGTAGAATCATATTCCTATTCTATTCCTAAAATCTTATTCTACTATAATTCTAACTCTACAATTATGGTAAGTGTATAATCCTAATTTAGGTAACAAATACACTACAATATACACCAATTATATATACCATATATACAAGATTACAATCTTGTGGATTGTTTGAAATCTGCCCGTGATGGGCCAGCCCACTGCCACTGACTGCTGAAAAGCCCACTGCCGAAATGGAGCAATATACTTGTGATATACACTGCTATATATTGGGTGTATATCACTGGTATATTGCTCTATTTAACACTAACTTTACATTAGCGTCTTACTCGGTAAATCACCCGTTTTCCAAAACATTATCATTTCTGTTTCGTGATTCATTCCACGTAAAATGAGCAAGACACGTGATACATAAATTTTGTAAATTATGAAAGACTATTATTGACTTTTAAATCATTAGCACTAGATGTGTAATTGTGCTTTGCATTAAAACACAACTTTCATGGAAAAAGATTAAATAAACACAACTTTAAATATTACTAATGGATTTTTTTTCATTTGTACCATGTTTTTTGTACTCAAAAGTTGACATCAAAGGAGCAACCTTTTGTTCTAATAACATTGTGTGCAGCACTACAAAACTCTGCGTAGAAAGGAGGGAAACAAAGGAGCGAAACGAAAGAGATGCAGATGACGATGAAAGTGAGGAGCAGATTAGGAAAAAGGCGTGTCCAGTTAATTGCACTTTGGCTACTACAAGCCAATTCAAGAATACAGATCAGACAGTGTGAATAATAGCAAAAAAAATTAAAATGGTAGAGATTACAAGCATCTCCATTGTCTTTACTACTACTAAACTCCCTATATCAACAACACCCTTTTTCCCTAACCCTACATAACCATCAAAACCATCTTTTCTCCTCATTCTTCTCCTTTCCTACTGGCTCATTCTTTTTTTTTTTTTCCAGTTACAACATTCATTTGCAGGTCCTTTTTTTTGCATGGTGTAACAAGCTGTGCTGGCCATCAATTCTTCTTCATCAACAAGGTGCTTTTTATTTTTTTTTGATTATTTATCTAGTGATCTCAGTGTTTATTCATATGCTCTTGTTAAATTGATTTTTTTTGACATGTATGTGTGTGCTGATTGATGTGTTTGTGTTCTGGCATGTGAGAATTCATTTTTGGTGCTGTTTTTAGGGTTTTTGCTTGTGTTGGTTTGATGATTTGCTATGTTTGAGTATTCTTCTGGTAGAATTTAACATCTTTATATGCTTAGATTCGATTGTTGAGCTTGATTTCACTCATTTGCAGGTCCGTTTTTGCTAGGCAGATGTGCATGTTGTAACAAGCTGTGTGCTGTGCATCAATTCTGATTCATCAACAAGGTGTTTTTTTTTTGTTTTGGTTATTTATCTGATAATCTGAGTGTTTATTCATATGTTCTTGATAAAATTGAACTGTTTTTTGGGCATGTATGTGTGTGCTGATTAATGTGTTTGTGATCTGTCATGTGAGAATTCTTTATGGGGGCTTCTTTTTCCCCTTTTTGGGTTTTTGCTTGTGTTGGTTTGATGTTTTATTGTGTTTGATTATTCTGTTGGTAGATTTTAGTTTCCTTATATGCTTAGATTCGATTTCGAGCTTGATTTTAATTCATTGGCACTGTAAGCGTGTCCCTTTTGAATGCTTTTAGCTGTGTTAGTCTATTAAGTAAGGATATGCTGAAGTCTTGTTAGGCCAGTTACGTCAAATTTTTAAGTAAAGGTTCTTCTGATCGATTTTTTTTGTCCAAGATTTCAATGCCATTATAATTTCAATTTATTGATGATACATTTACATCCTGGCCTTCCCTATGAGGCGCAGAGCTGTTTTTCAGTAGTAAATCCTGGTTTTTGATCTTTTTTGGTAGCTTTCCTTCAAAATATTTGCTGAACATTTGTTTTCTCTTCATGTTATAAAGGGCTTACATCCTATGTTGCTCGAACTCTTCAAAATATCGACGGATGCGTGTCGGACACTCCAAAAGTAGTGCATTTTTTGAGAATCCGACACGGGTGCGGCCACAAAAGTAAAGAGTCCGTGCAACTTAGCTTACAACAACCGTCTTATAAAAAGTTGTCTTTTTTTTATAACCGTGGTGTCTGAGCCAGCTTCGCGCACCTCGACTAATTCCAAGGGATACCTGTCACCTTCCACCATCAATAAGTATCTGGTAACTCTGTCCACCAAGGCTAGAGTAGTGTCACGACCCAAACCGGAGGGCCGCGACGGGCACCCGGACCCTACCCGCCGGGCACCACAGATACACTCTACCCTTAATCATATTTAAACACGGACTGAGCCGTGATAGATTATATAAAGTTTTAACCCAAAAACCCCAACTTACACATTTATATACCAAGGCCGACAAGGCCATACATGACAACTAACCACAGGACACCTGTCTACAAGCCTCTAAAGAGTAAAACATACCACGACCAGACCGCAAACGAATATAGTGCTCCAAATACCAGCTGAACCAGCAACCTATTAGGGCGAACTGTCACTCTCTCAATATGAACCTGCGGACATAAAACGCAGCGTCCCCAATAAAAGGGACGTCAGTACGACTGATGTACTGAGTATGTCAGGCATAAGAAATAACATAACAGAGATATATCATAGTCTGAAACAGAAATAGCTGAACATCAGTAAATGCCTCTGAGGGCCCTAATACATATGTCTAAATGTTATGCATAATGCAATTTTCATATACATCAGCCTCATCGGGCATCTTCCTTACCATAACAGCCTCTGTGGGCATCATACCATATAATGATTAATGAATGTATGCATAATGCAAATGCGGTATACTAATGTCCACACAGGAATCCTCCCATAACAGCCTCTGTGGGCATCAGGTTATATCGCCACACAAGGGCATCACATCATCATATCATATTGGCCTCTTCGGGCTCTTTTTGTGATAGTCTGTACCAGTTGCAGGTGGTGTGCGCATATAACACCTTTTTCCCTTTCCCCAATCCCCCCCCCCCACACACACACATATATATATATATATATATATATATATATATATATATATATATATATATATATATATATATATATATATATATATATATATATATATATATATACATATATATATATAATATTTACCATATATTAATGTGCATAACACAAGTGGTTCAGGGTAACATATGAATGCAATGCAAATGAAAAATGTATGAATGATAAGAAAACATCTGGAGTGACATAATACCCTTTACACCTTTGGTTAACATTGGGAACATCAACATCTTTTCCGGTATGCCTTATTAAGGTCTTAGAAACATACTTGGACATTCTTTCAACATAGGAGTCAATGACTTGATCATTCCTAACTACTAAGAGTAGTAATTTATGTAGCAACACGATGGTTATGTTTCGCATATAGAATTATGTCAAAAGAAAGAAAGAGCCTTGCATACCTTGTTGTCGAAATTATCTAAGTTCCGCGGATCCTTGTAAGCTTTATAAGTGATTATCTACACCATATGAATGATTTACATCATAATCGGATCAATATACTAGAAATCGCTTCATTGAGACATTCTAGCGAATACTTTGTACGCGTAGAATCTATACTTCTTCTATGTCGAAACCTATGCATGTAACCACACCATCAGCCCTCCTAACCTTTTTTTTCCTTACTGCTACAATACCTAAACAATTCAACAATTTCACATGCAACTTCCATTTTCATATCGACAGCCCTAACAATACCCAACCAACTTAGTATTTTCAATACCCATCTTAGAACTAGTAAGAATCAGGCTCTAAAATTCGTATAAACTTAGGAATAAGAAGGATTACCTCTGTTAGAAGCTGCGACCAAAATTGTCGGACGACCTTTCACCCAAACCCGATTTCGACAAGCAAAAACAGAACCCCAAAAAAATTGATTTCCAGAACTTCCCCGAAACTCAAGGTCTCGGCTTGGTTTCTGGGTGTTAGGATTGTTCAAGGGTTTAATTTCGCTGGATCCAAGGCCCAAAACAACATGAATGTCTCCTCTTTTGGAGAGCAGAAGCTTGCGGAAAACCCCCAAATTCGACCGAGAATGTTCAGAGAACTCACCAACTGAGATTACTCCTTCTAATAGAAGTGTGACAATTATTTCTCAAGGGAAAGATTTCTATGGAAGCTCTGAGAGATGAAGGTTTTTTTAAAATGGAGAAGAGGTGAGTGCTTGGAGATTTATGAAGCTCAGAAGCTGCCAGCGTTTGCTTATGAAGCTTAGTCATTGAGACAAATTGTTATAAGGCTACACGTAATGTCCCACTATATATTGTCCCCAATTATAATTAATCCCACAATTAATTAATTACACACACTTAAATTCTTGATCCCAATTCACTGAAATCCTGACGACTTATAAAACCTTATACCAAATGTCATAATTCTTGTAATATGACACTAGTCCATAACCTCTTTGGGGATATACAATTATCATTATTAATCCCCGTCATCACACTTGTTAAATCCAAAATTATTTCGGGATCACATCCTTTCATATACTAATTTCCTTATTAGCATGCGTGAGTGCAACATAAACTTCCCGGAGTCCGGTCTACTTGCCTACGTTTATGCGCTCAAACCATTACCCGGAAGTACGGGATGTTACAAGTAGGTGGGAAGAACTAGTGTTTTGTCTCTATAAAAAATTGTCTTTGCATGCTTGGAGTTTAAAGTTGGTGCAGCAATTTCCAGGTTCATTTAGCTGTAACTTAGTATCGTGGATGTTCAACGATCTAATTGGTACACATTTGGTTGTGGTGTGGCAGATTCTTCTTGTACATCATGGATGAATGTGGTGGTAGTCGATACGAAGGGCTCACTTTTACTGTTAGAAAAAAAAGAAGCCAGATGCTGCGGCGACCTAGGACAGAATTTCCTGAATACCATGATCATGACCATACTGATGATGCTAATGCTGGAGGGAGAATCTACAACCTCAATTCTTCTGCTAACAGGTTCAAAGGTGATTATTCTTCTAAAAAGAACAAGGAGGATGCACGTCAGATAGATGATACGTCTCTTAGGCAGTTAGCGGATGCTGCAGTTGCTGAGAGCAAGCTGAAAACGATAAAGCTGAAAGTTGGTGGAATGACACGCACTATTCAAACCAAGAATGTACAACCTTCTGATGCCTCTCAGCCTCGGCAGAATCTCACTCCTCAGGTTTATAGCACGCTCGACTTAATCTTTTGGATTCTCTAAATCCACTCGAATCTTAATTAATTTTGTCTGGTAGAAAATTATGGTTGGTTTGGAGGGGAGTCACATAAGAATTTGCCACCACCTAGTTTCCGTCTAGTATTAAAATGTTGAAAAGAGAACACATAAAGCAACATCTAAATTTGGTTATTCTCAGGGGATGAATAAAGAATGTGGCCGAGAAGCATTTTTTTCGGTTGCTAATTTAGAAATTCACTACTTCCTTTCCAAATTAGTGAGCAAGAAAAGTTAGTCATTGCAAGATTATTCTGTTTTTCATTTACCGATGTGTATGGCTAGTAAATCTTTATTATTTATGTACAATAGGATTATCTTTTAATAATCCTGGTAATGCTGATCTTTCAATTGAACCGTTTCTCTCCGGATTTCAGGAAAATTCAAGTGAAGACAGTCCTCTTGCAGATAAGAAAAGTGCGTCAAAAGGAATTTCGTGGAAACATGGCACTTTTGGTGCTAGCAAGGGTGATAAGGGGAAGATGCCAATGAAGAATGTGTTTGAAAAACAAGGAGACAAGCCACATCAAAATCGTAAGAGCAAGATGGTGCCAAACAGGCTTGATGAGGATGATGATATTCGGTACTTGGAGAAGCTTAAAAGCTCAAAGGTTGCAAGATATAAGGATTTAGGGGAAGAATCAACTAAAATAAGAAGTCTTTTAAAGGTCGATAAGTATGAAAACTCGGAAGATGTTGGAAGGTCACGCAAAGAACTCTTGTCTGATGAACGAACAAAGAAGAAGGAGAAACAAATGAAGGAGTCCTCTGTTGAAACAAAGAGAGAAACAGGTCTTACAACACGACAACGGGCGAATCAGATTGAGTTTCCTAATGGTTTACCGCCAGCACCACCTCGAAGTGAGAAAATTTGTATTTACACATCTCTTGCAGTGTTGTCCCTTTCCTGATGTACAAAGTTTGTCTGTGTCAATCCCTGCTATTTTGACAGAACAAAAGAAGAAGCTCTCAGAAGTTGAGCAGAAACAAAAAAACGCAGAGGCTGCTCAGAGACGTAGAATGCAAAATGAGAAGGCAGCTCGGGAATCAGAGGTTTTCCCTTGTTTTTTTTTCTTGCTTATGATGTGTCACATGTTTTAGATTTTATGATGCTGAAGTTAGCTAAATTTTGTAGGCCGAGGCACTTAGAAAAATACGAGGTCAAGATTCCAACAGAAAGAAGCTAGAAGAGCAAATAAAGAAGCGGCAGGAAGAGTTGGCACAGGTATCCCATGTGCAATTTTTTTAATGTTATCAAGCTAATGATCAATTAGGGGTCGTTTGATTGCTGGTAAGAAAGTTAATTATTCATGTAATAAAACCAGTATAACTAGTAATATGTTTGGTAGCATTTTAGTTTCAGCTCACCAAGTACGACATTCGGTTACCGGTTAACAATCTCACATAACTAATAGTACATGTATAAGTTATGAGTAAATTTATGTATTATTTTATGTAAGGTAGATGATGGAGTAATTAATACATGAATAACTAAACCATGCATAACTAATCCCTACATTATTAATTATTGAATCTGGCAGGAGAAGGCTGCCAAAGAGCTTGCATCAAACACTATCAGAACGGTTATGGGCCCAACTGGAACTGTTGTGACATTTTCTCCAGATATGGGTTTGCCAAGTATTTTTGACTCTAAGCCTTGCAGGTAAGGATTGTCACCCTTACTCATTCGTCCGCATAGGTATGATTGATCCTTAATTCTTGTGATTAATAATCATTTAAGGTACTTACTGATTGTGTTTTATGGTTTTGTTGTTATACTCCAGTTATCCTCCCCCTCGTGAAAAATGTGCTGGTCCTTCCTGTGTGAACGCATACAAGTACAGGGATTCAAAGTCAAACCTTCCTCTTTGCAGTCTTAAGTGCTACAAGGCGATTCATGAAAAGATGCAGGAGGATGAAAAGGCTTGCTAACGTCGTTGTGACATATGCTGGTATTCCTGCTACATTAAAACTTCGGAAAGGATAATGGAGATTCTTTTTCTCCCAATCATATTGTGTAAAATTATACAGGAATTTGGATTAGCCCAGTGATTCAAAACTTAGTTATTAAGGGCAGGGCTATTCTTTATTGTTGGGTCGTCTCCTAATCTATTACTCACTTCAATTGGTTTGCTGACTCCGTCTAGTTTTTAGGAAACTTTTGATGCATTTCAGAAAATGCTGCTCCATTTAATTGCTGAGTTCATATCCATGGTTTGAGCTCTGGTAATGCCGAGGGTCTTTCGGAAACAACATCTCTACCTCCCAAGGTAGGGGTAAGGTCTGCATACACTACCCTCCCCAGACCCCACCGTGTGAGATTACACTGGGTAATGCCATACTTGTAAGTTGTGACAAGTAAACTGAGATCAATTATGAATAGAATCTTAGAAGTGGATAATGTATTCAAACATAGATACGAAGATACATGCCAATCAACACTTGCACTGGTTTTAAATGAGCATGATATTTCTAAATTTGCAATTAAAGTAACTAGCAACACTTGAACCATAAAGAGCTAGCAGTTGACTGGTACTGGTTCGGAGTGTTGCCTTTTGTTTTATGGCCTGTGTTACTCACCTATTGACCTGATCTCTGAACTCATAAAAGTCATTTTCTTCTGACCATTTGGGTTTTGGAAGGCTCATTGGTTGAAGGTAAGAAAAGGGTAATTGGTCTTAGGAAAAGGCCAGTTGAATAATCACATTGGCCTCCATTTTTACTTTGATAACAACTTTCTAGTCTATCTTCTGAGAAATGAAGAGATATTCCACCTTTTCAATCTTTTGGTTTTTTTCTTTCTAAATCTTGAGAAAATTAGCGTGAATCACATTGTTCCAACTTTATTTTGCTGTGTCTTATTTGCTCTCGTTATTTCTTTTTACATGCTACTTTGAATTGTCTGTCCTTGTTTGTGCCGAAGGTCTACCGAAAACAGTCTCTCTACCTCCCAAGTTAGGGGTAAGGTCATACACTAGTCTACCATTCTCAGACCCCACTTTGTGGAATTTCACTAAGCAGTTGTTGTTGTTAACATTGTTCCAACTTTCAACTAATAAGCAAGCGATGGATATGAATCTCATCGAGTTCTGAGAATTGGTACCTCAGCTGCAGTATCTCTTGTTTGGATGCATGGGATTTTGGTTTAAGCATTCTTGAAATCTTTGAGAGGAACTAAGTATGTGTTTGGGATGGAGGAAAATGTTTTCCAATTTTCTTATGTTTGGTTGCTCAAAATTTTTAAAATATTTTCTCTAGGAAAATAAGTTTCTAAAAAATGATTTCTTTTGTGTAAGTAGGGAAAACAAGTACTATAAGCGACGTACCACACTAATTATTTTCTCCCCACCCTTCAATATACTCCATCCCACCGCCAACCTCCGTAGCCCCCATCCCACCACCATCGTGCTCCCCTCCAGAATGTTTGCGTATATTATATACAAATGCTTTTGGGATAATATTTTTTGTTTACTTACCAAACACCAAATCGAAGATGAGCAAAAGGGATGAAAAACCGACGAGTCGCAATTCTTTTCACCACCATTCAATATCCTCATGGGTAAGCATAAGCTAAACAAAAGGTGAGAATACAACACTACAAGAGAACAGACATTTTAGCCAGGGACAAATTTCCTAGCTAACAAGAGGAAATCCCTAGCTAACACCATTGTAGCTAGGAAATTGACCCTAACTAAATTCCGTAGCGAATACGCCTATAGCTAAATTTTAACTAGAGAAAAACCTCTATCCGTAGCTAATTACCTAGGATTTACTCGTTAGGGCATATTCCTAGCAAAATGTTAGCTAGGGCAATTCTTAGCTAGAATCCTATCAAAATCCGTTTAAAAATGTTGAGTTCAGTTAAATTTACCTATGGATATTCGTCTAAGAATAGCTAGTTTCATTCCCTAGCTATATTTCAAGCTAATTTGATCGATATACCAGCCTTCCCTCACGTTCCACTTTCGATGTTACAAGGCTAAAATAAATGCAAAGCCATAATTGAAATGTTAAGAAGACATAATTGAAGCAATTCAATACCAACAAATATATTTTTATAAGTATCTTGAACAATCGTACAATTGGTCCTCATAAAGTACATGTTTACAAGTGAGATAAAACTTATGTTAAGTATTAGCGAATATTCACAGTATATTTTGTAATTATGATAAATGTATATTTAAGGTAACTTAAGATTCTTATTGTATTAGGAATCAACCATTTAAGGTAACTTAGGATTCTTACTGTATTAGGAATCAACCATTTAAGGTAACTTAGGATTCTTACTGTATTAGGAATCAACCTCTGTACAACTATATATATTGTGAATAATGAAAGAAATCCCTAAGGGAAATTATTCTATCTTACATGGTATCAAGAGCCAAACCCTAAACCCTCCTCTAAAATTTTCAGCCGAAACTCCCTCTTCCCTTCCCCTTGGCCGGCGGCAACAAGGTTGCCACCATGTCTTCCCCAACTAATTCCGATTTATCCACTAGCACACTTGACAACTCCTCTCAACGTTCATTGTCTTCTTTTCATCCGGCATTCGCCGTTAACAACATCAAGAATTTTATCCCTATAATTCTTGACCAAGAAGACTGTCAATATTCCATGTGGATGGAACTATTCTATATTCATGCATGTGCATACAATGTGCTCGACCACATTGATGATTCTGTTCCTCGTCCCACCGATGTTGCAGACTCAACCTGGCGTCGCCTTGACGCCATCGTCAAACAATGGATCTACGGCACCATCTCTAAAGACTTGTTGTGCACTATTATGAAAACAGGTGCTACGGCACGTGAACTTTGGGTCCGGCTAGAACAAATTTTTCAGGACAATAAAAATACTTGGGCCGTGTATTTGGAAGAGCAGTTCAACAATACACGTCTCGAGAATTTTAACAACATGTCCGAATATTGTAAGCAACTGAAACTTATAACCGACCAACTATCCAACGTAGGGACTTCTGTTTCAGAAACCAAGATAGTGCTTCAACTAGTTGCTGGTTTACCGAAAGGTGAATATGATACTCTCGCAACGATGATTCAACAAGCCGACCCTCTGCCAAGTTTCAACAAAGCACGGTCACAACTTTTGTTAGAAGAAATACACCGTGCCAAACAAGACGAGCACAATCACAAGGCACTAGCCGTTGACGACATGACTCCATCGGCGGCCAACACCACCCAGCCACCACTGCAAGACCACCACCACCAGCAGTCCCGCGACGGAAGGCGTGGCGGCAGAGGCCGCGGTAACAACAACAAAGGGAAGGGCAGCGGCAAAGGCAACCAGCAGCCATGCCCAAATACTGCCTATTTCCCGTGGCATGGACAACAACAAATATGGCCCAATCAGCAGAACTGGGCCTCGCCTGCCTGCCCTTACCCGACTGCAGCGACCCAGCTCCAGCTTGCTTGGTCCAGTGGCCTCTTAGGCTCTGCCCCAGCCAACCGGCAGGCCCACCCACAGCAGCAGCAGGCCCACATGGCCTCAGTCCAGCAGAACCCGCAAGGCAGCAGCCTGCCCCCACTGATTTGAGCCAGACCTTCAGCACCGTCAACCTTCAACAACCCGACGAAAATTGGTACATGGACACTGGAGCCACATCTTACCTCACCCGGTCGTCAGGTAACTTATCTCAACTACTTTAGTTAAAGTGTCCTCAATTCATTACTGTCGGCAATGGTCATCGCATTCCAATTGAAGGTTACGGTAACACACATACCAAACATCCCCACCCGCCATTCTCCCTAAATCACGTCCTTTACACCCCTAACATCATTAAAAAACTAATATCTGTTAGAAAATTCACTAGCAATAATTCTGTGTCTGTCGAATTTGACCCTTTTGATTTTTCTGTGAAGGATCTCAATACGGGGAAAATTCTTACGCGCTGCAATAGTGTGGGAGACCTCTACCCCTTCACTCAATCTTCCGTTGTTAGAACTCAGTCCCCTGTCTCCCTTGCGGCTGTCTCTCCGTCAACTTGGCATAACAGATCCGGACACCCAGGAGATCCTGTTTTTCATATTCTTAGGACTAATAAGTATATTCAATGTAATAATGGAAAACTTGCCCAACAATGTTTTTCTTGTCCGCTTGGCAAACATACTCGTATTCATTTTATGTCATCCAACAGTGTTACTTTTTGTCCATTTGATATTGTTCATGCTGATTTGTGGACATCTCCGGTTGTCAGTTCCTTAGGTCACAAATTCTATCTAGTATTATTAGATGATTTTTCCTACTTAGTATGGATCTACCCACTAAAGTTCAAATCTAAAGTATTTGCCAAGTTTCTTGAATTTTAAAAATTCATTAAAATACAGTTTGAAAAATCTATAAAATCTTTTCAATGTGATAATGGACGTGAATTTAATAATTCGGCGTTTCACAATTTCTGCTCTAAACAAGGCATGGTTTTCCATTTTTCCTGTCCCTACACTTCCTCCTAAAATGGCAAAGCTAAAAGAATCATCCGTACCATCAATAACATGGTACGTACCCTTCTCTTTCATGTCAGTCTTCCAACGTCATTCTGGGTCTACGCTGTCAAAATGGTAGGATACCTCCTTAACATTTTACCATCCAGCACCCTCCAAAACAAGACCCCAACCGAAATGTTATACCGTAGATTCCCTTCTAATGACCAACTACGCATCTTCAGTTGCCTATGCTACCCCAACCCGGCCTCCACTGCATCTCACAAACTAGCCCCACGCACCACGCCATGTGTATTCGTCGGTTTCTTACCTAATCATCGGGGTTACTTGTGCTATGACATAACCACTTGTAAGGTCATCATCTCACGTCACGTCACATTTGACGAGGCGAACTATCCATTTTCAAACCTGCAAAAATTCCAAACCACGGATTACACATTTCTAGATGAGTCTCCTCTAATCCAGTCAATGTGTCTCCAACAGTTTCCAGTTCTGACGCAGACTGCTCCAGCAACTACGCCACCCTCATTGTCCGGTGTCGTCGCCGACCAAACACCCCCTCTCTCTCGGTCGAACCCCTCACTGCTTGACCAACCATCGACCCGAGACCACCCAACACCCCTCCAGAAACAACGACTCAGCAGCCCCATATCAACCTGCTGCCACTGTTGCCTACAGAACCAGTACCTTAGCAGCCCCAAACTCCCAGTCCAGACCTCCCAGTGCTGCCTACCCATCGCATGGAGACTCGTGCATAACACGGGATCTTAAAACCCAAGGTTCACTTCAACCTCTCCACACAAATCTTATCACCCATTCCAAAAAATCCAAAACTAGCAAAACTGGACCCTAATTGGAATGCGGCCATGTGCAAGGAGTTTAACGCTTTAACCAAATAGAACACTTGGGATTTGGTACCTAGACCAGACGGTGTGAATGTTATCCGGTGTATGTGGCTATTTCGTCACAAGTTCAGAGACAGTGGTGACTTGGAGCGGTATAAGGAAAGACTAGTTGCCAATGACATTAATCAACAGGAGGTATTGATTGTGGTGAGACATTCAGTCCGGTTGTTAAACCGGCCACTATTCAGACTGTTCTCAGTATTGCTATGGGCATGCATTTGCCGATTCATCAGCTTGATGTCAAGAATGCATTTCTTTATGGGGATTTGAAAGAAACTGTGTACATGCATCAGCCCCCTGACTTTGTTCATCCGGCAGTTCCGCAGTTTGTATGTCATCTCAGGAAGTCATTGTATGGCTTGAAACAGGCACTCCACGCTTGGTATGATTGCTTTGTCAGGTATCTTATGCAGATTGGTTTTATATGTAGCAGGTGTGATAGCCCTCTATTCACTTTTCATCGAGGTAACAACACTGCCTATTTACTATTATATGTGGATAACATTGTTCTTACTGCCTCATCTGACGGTTTGAAGAATGAAATCATTACTCTACTCAAAACTGAATTTGTTATGACTGACTTGGGCAAGCTGAGTTATTTTTTGGGTATATCAGTGACCAGATCTGCAGCCAACATGTTTTTGTGTCAGCGTAAATATGCAGAAGAGATAGTATACAGGGCTAAGATGGTAAATTATAAAATTATGCCAACTCTGGTTGACTCGAAATCCAAGCTCAGTGCCAATGACGGTGCGCCAGTGTCTGATCCCACTCTATATCGGAGTCTTGCAGGTGCCCTTCAATATCTTACATTTACTAGGCCTGATATTGCATATGCCGTTCAGCAGGTGTGTCTGTTTATGCACGACCCCCGAGAGTCTCATTTTTCCGCCCTCAAACGTATTATCAGATACGTTAAGGGCACACTGGACTTTGGATTACATCTCTACCCCTCTGCCCCAACCAAGTTACTATCCTACACGGATGCAGATTGGGCAGGATGCCCCAACACACGTCACTCCACCTCAGGCTACTATGTATTTCTTGGGGATAATCTTATCTCATGGTCCGCCAAGCGGCAGGCCACGCTATCCCGTTCGAGTGCTGAAGCAGAATATCGCGGAGTTGCTAATGTCGTTGCTGAGCTTTGTTGGCTCCGAAATCTTCTTTTGGAGCTCCAGTGTCCACTACGAAAGGCGTCTATAGTCTATTGTGACAACATATCTGTCATCTATATGTCTCATAATCCGGTCCAACATTAGCAGACCAAGCATATTGAGATGGATATTCACTTTGTGCGAGAGAATGTTGCCCGTGGTCAGGTCAAAATATTACACGTGCCTTCCTCCTATCAGTATGCAGACATTTTCACAAAGGGACTACCGAGACAACTTTTCACCGACCTCCGATCCAGCCTTAGTGTTCGGCCTCCTCCCGCTCCGACTGAGGGGGAGTATTAGCGAATATTCTCTGAATATTCACAGTATATTTTGTAATTATGATAGATGTATATTTAAGGTAACTTAGGATTCTTATTATATTAGGTAGGAATCAACCATTTAAGGTAACTTAGGATTCTTACTGTATTAGCAATTAACATCTGTACAACTATATATATTGTGAATAATGAAAGAAATCCTTAAGGGAAATTATTTTATCTTACATTAAGCTCAAAAAGCAATCCATTATTTTGGCTGCATGCTCAAGTCTCCAGAAGTTCTTAACACTCTTCTGCAAAGCAGAGTGCCGTGAGTCCTTAAATTTGCTCCAAAATCTGTATATCCTTCACAAAAAGACAAATTTGTAATGGTATTTTTCTAGATTCATACAGTCTTTTTACTTCAGCCGTATCACATGTAAGTTATAAGTAATAAATAGATGTGTTATAGTTTCAGCTTTTGAGGAAGGTAATGTAGTTTTTATTCTCCATGCTCTGCTCAGGGCACTACAGTACTGAAACACAAAAAGAAGACAACATTATAGCTTAGCGCTTTCACACTCAATGTCATATGTTTTCTTTTCTTACCCTCAGTTATTTCTCCCCTAAAATTAGAATAAAATGCTCCGCCAAAATTAAAAAATTCAAGTGTCTGCAATATTAGAAAAGGGTTAGATCAATGTGAAGGAAATGCATGCATCAAATTGACAAGCTATAATGCTAAAAAAGCTAGACATTCTTATATGAACTGCAACTTTCCATGTTGGATAATGCTATTTTTTTCTCCTTGCAGAGAATAATCGATTCTCATTAATGAAAATGTATATATACATGATATACAATATCTAATTATGGAAATTAAATCTACATTTTCCTAATACATGACTACTCCCTTTTCTTAATACAAGACTACTACCATAATTATATATGTACAAGAACTCTAATAATTATGGTAAGGAATATACAAAATATACACACCATATACACGGTTTTGACCGTGTATACCGTGACCTGCTTTCACACCCCCGCAGTCATAGCGGGCGGTTGTCGTACGCTGAGACTGTCCCTAAAATGTTTAAACAGAACT
Organism: Anisodus tanguticus; assembly: GCA_034509755.1. NCBI lineage: Eukaryota > Viridiplantae > Streptophyta > Magnoliopsida > Solanales > Solanaceae > Anisodus > Anisodus tanguticus. The sequence continues at coordinate 55,940,388 of CM067545.1, forward strand.
AAGGGAAGACCTTTAGTAAAGATGTCAGCAATTTGGTATCGTGAAGGGACATGCAAGTCACGTACTTGTCCACGAACTACCTTTTCGCGAATAAAGTGAATATCCATCTCGATATGTTTAGTGCGCTGATGTTGGACCGGATTCCCAGAGAGATAGACCGCACTAACATTATCGCAGTAGACTAAGGTAGCTTTCTGGTAAAAAAGAAGTTTAACTCTTTAAAATCAAGCATATCTTAATAACCATATAGTCAAGACTCAAGAGGAAATTGTACTGCTATGCTAGTAAAACTAATGAACTTATGAACCACTTGATAGATGAATAGATCAATTGGCTCTTTAAAATAGAGAAGAATATAATAGAAATGAAACCTGTGTGATCTGCTATGCTCCAGGAACATTCAATCTAGAAGAAAAGATAGATATCAGTTCAAGTGAAGCACATAGTCTGGTCACTTTAGTGTTTAGAGAGAAGCATAAGTGAAGGTTGCATAGCAACTCTAGTAGTACTTTCTACTATAATATCATACTTTAATCATTATTCAAATTACAATGGTCATAGAAATCACTCCATATTTTTTTGGTAATTAGATATTTCATTAATCACTAAGTAGAATATTTACAAATCATAGCTTAACAATCAACAACTTAGCTATTCACAAAGCAAACAAATTTCTAGGGCCTACACAATGTTACTGTCTAAACTAATGTGTATATCAGTACAAACAAAGAAAAAGCTATCAACATTAAAATGAAGCTTCTACAGCATACACTTTAGAGTTTCATCAGCCCTAATGTTGCACACAAACTATTTCTCTTGCTACCCCTTCATAAAGAATTCATAAGTCAGTTCAGTTTAGAATAAAAGTAAACTCCTGTATCAGATCCTAAAGAATTAACCTTAAGTCACTTTTTAGTTTCATATTCAAAGTAAAAGATCAAGGCATTGTTAAATATTTAGAAAATAGAATGAGAATCGACAAAAAATTACCGTTAATTGCATATATTCCTTGGTTACGCAGTTGCGATGTTGTAACATTAACTGCAGGCAATGAGGCAATGCATTAAGCAGCATGAAACATGAACTGTGCCAAAAAAAAAAGGCGTTTCAATTAGGGACTTACCGGCGAGTCTGTAGATCTGAAATTGATGAAAAGGAGCTTTGGAAACAGGAAAAACCAAGGGAGAAAGATAGACCAATGCGCCTGTTTTCTTATCGTTCTCCCCCAACTTCCTCCCTAAGATTTGCAGATCGTGCTCTCTGCAACTCTTTTTTTTTTCTTAACTCTTAATAACCACAAGTTGGTTGCCTCTCAAAAGTTTTGCCTTTAATTATTTTTTCAACTCATTTCTAATTCCGGCTAAACCAAATTTTTGGTCAAATAAGTATTTCGCGCTAAGTTTTCGCTAAATCATTTTACCGCTAAAACTTAGCTAGAGGTTTGGCTAGAGAATTCCCGTAGTTAAAATTTGCTAGGCCAATTTCCCACGCTACTATGGATAAAATTTCACGTAAAAGAAGTAGCTACGAAATTGGAACTTCATAGCTAAATCCGCCGCTAACGATACAAATTAGATAGGAGTTTCATTTTCCAAGCAAAAGATCCCTAGCTAATTGCATGTTCTTGTAGTGCAAGTACATGCTAATTAATCATGGTTACGTGAGAAGTCTATACTAAAATACATATCATGCATTTATTCGTTTGGTGTAATCATCCGGTGCGAATAAATTTTTACGTGCGCGCACAATTTTTTTAATTGAGGTGCAAATGCAATCTTTGATAAAGTCGCCATCAATGGAGGCCTGCTTTTGGTGCAAATTGCCAAATATTGCCAAGTCATTTGTGTTTGTTTAATTAATTATAGTTCTATTTTAAGGCAAATCCAAATCTTGGAATCTAGGTGAAGAAGTAAAAGCCCACATGTATAATGTCATCACGTTGCATTTGGTGGCATTTGTCGTTGTCACGATCAACTTCTGGTTTAGGTATGTCACCCCCAAAAAAGGAACAATATAAGTCCCAACTAATTATCCAACAACAAAGCACTATTTTACCCTAGTACTCCTAATTCATACTACATCCACTTAATCATGAGAAAATTAGAATGCAAATACATGACGCATAATGACCATTTCCCCCCCAGAATATTTGGCACTTGCTGCGTGGAATATGTGCTTTGACAGTGTACGTCACATATTTTAAAAAAAGCCGATGATCTCTTGAGCATAAAAGCCTGCGATATTATAAATTTAAATTCATACTTAGGTGAGTCAATAGAATTTATAAGCTTACTTAGATAAGTGTCACAAACTAAACTCCATTTCTATGCATTTTAAAATAATTTTGGGCAACTTATCATTATGTTGAGAGTTAAATTAAATAAGGAAAAAGGAAACACTTAATCATGAATATATCTTACGTGCTATGACCACCAAATGGTTGAAAAAAGAATAAAACAAAGTACCGTAAATTATTGGATAATTAAGTTCCATAAAAATATACATATACATACCAAACTCATTAGAGAAAAGAAATTAAATTTCATATGTCAACCTTATGCAGAGAAGATCATCGTGGCAACCACTTTATATATTTTTTCTTCTTTCTTCTTCAAATTATTTGATCACATAATATATACTCCTCATCCCTTTATGTACTGCTCAAGTCCTGCTGCTAACACACACAAAAAAAAAAAGCAGTCTTTTTTCCCTCGTTAGCTAAATTTAAATTACATTAAATGGGTTGGAGTTCGGAATTCTACCAGCAAGAAGAGAAGAAAGTCATTTCAGTCTCCGACTATGCTGCTAATATGTTAAGAGAGTTATTTCAATGCCTTACCATTATCCTCCTCAGCCTTCTCCTCCCTCTCTCTTTTATCGTCCTCGCTAGGCTGTCAGTCACTCGCTATCTCATCGCCACCTCAGCTTACATGGAGCCCGATTCACTCCTTGTAAGGCTCTTCCTCTACACCAATCCCACTCTTTTGAACGTACTAGCTCCACTTGTTAGCATTTCTGCTCTGACCCAATGCTTGACAGGACGAACTCTGTCTGATCACATGATTTCTAAACCTCGTCTTTATACTTCGTGGTTTTTTCTTTTCGCGTTTCAAATTTGCGCGTGCATAGGCATAGAAGGTAGCATAGCAGTTGGAATAGATGGTTCTAGTTTTAGTCACGAAAGATTATGTTTATTGACCAGAGTTATGTTTTTCTTGGGGTTGCATGAGACAACGTTGTTTTGGTCAAAGAAAGTGGTGAAGCCGGTGGTGGATGACACTGTTTTTGGCATTGAGACAGAGGATAGGGTTGTCGAAAAGGTGGCTATGGCAATGAGTTTTGGTATATTGTGGTGGTGCAAGTTGAGGGATGAAGTTGAGTCTTTAGTGGTTGTGGCTGAGGTGAAAAGAGACTTGATTGGTAGTGTTGGTTTGGTTGATTTTGTTGGTTGGTGGTTGTATTATGTAACTGCGGCAACTGGTATGGTTAAGGTTGTGAAGGCACTTATTTGGCTAAATTTTGTGTTGTTTTGTGGGAATATTGTGGTTGATTCAGACAATGCAGGCTGTTGTACAAGAAATGATGACAAGGTCTGAGAAAGAGAGAGTTTTGACATTTTATTTTCCCGTCTCTGTTAACAGTTGTAATCTTGATTGTTAAGGAGGATTAGATTATTGTTTCTGCTTTGTCAAAGAAGGGGACATGTATGTATTTTTTATTTCTGAGTAAAACAAATGCAAATACAAATATTCATTCTTTTATGACTGAGAAATCTGTCTGGAGCAGACCCTTTGAAAGGATTTCTACCATCTATAATCTAACTTGCGTACTCACGGACATACAAAAACCAGATTGATCATGTTAAACAGACAGCAACATCGTATATAAGCTGATTTGTGTTATGTACATACATTTACAAGAATTGAAATGTTAAAAAAGAAATAAACCAGGAGAAGTTGCATGTCATTGTTCTCAGACATATAGCAAAACCAAACTTAGCACTTCATGAAGGCAGCCAATATAAAGGTGATGAGTAATATCTGTAAATACTAAGCAATTTGGATTCAAAAAGATAATATTAGAAGAAGCCCAAGGTCCACGACCCGAGTTCGGACGGGCGGCAGCGGCGCGCGTGTGGGCTTAGCCTCGAACCCAAACACACCTAGGTCCTCCCTCCTTCAAACACATGAGCTACCCTTGGGGTCCCAAACCCTTATCCATTTTTTAGGCTTATAAAAAGAACAATTCGTTCTTTTCCCACCGTTGTGATAGATTTGTCCCACACCATATTTCCATGCCTCAAACACCTTACTTCGTGGACCAATATCTCTTTCATTTCTTAACGAAATTTGACGATCCTTGGCCCTACGGTCATCTACTCACTTAGTAGATTATGCACGTGTGAAGAACCAAAGTCTCCAACATGCGGAACGCGAGTGTTTAAGTCATTAAAGATGGGTGGACGCAACACACATCAAATGCAAATTTTCAACAATATCATAGGCAAAATCCTGTTTTGATTGAAAAATGACCATTTCACTGGAAAGAGGAAAAACCATTACTCAATGAAAGTTATACACAAATGACACAATGACATTAAACTAGACTTTCAGTTGTATAAAATCTAAAAAAAGTATAGTTTTTTCCAGTTAAGCTGACCTATTCAATTTCTAGGATGCCCAAAAGTCAGAGATGGTTTTTCTGTTGTATGCTTCTTCTATTTGCTTAAAATTAGAAACAAGCAAGCCAGAAAAACTCATATGATTATCTGGTGCTTGTCATAACTAAAATGACATAACATGGGTTAGACAACACAACAAGTGAAAAAAACGTAATTACTTTATAATTGTAAAAGTAATTACACCAAGACTTGAACACTATAACTTGACTACAATATACACCAAGTTCTTACTCTTTTATTTTTATCAACACTTGACACTCACACTTAAACTTACTTAAGTATTTACACACACTTTAGACTCACTTGGACACTTTTTGGATGCACACTTGGAACTTACTTCCTTAAGGACCCAAGGTCCCTATATATACATGATCAATGTTGGTTCATCAACCAACTTTACATTGCTAGAAGATTCTAGCTATAACATCATAATGGGCTTGGCCCAACATGGTAAACAACTAGGGCATTGACTCTAGAATTTTCTAGCAATTATTTTCCTATGTATTTCTTGAATCTTTACCACATTTCTAGATAATTTTATAACTTAATCTAGAATGTTCTACTAATGAGAGAGGCGGTGGTGATTTTAACACTCCCCCTCAACACCGACTCTTCATACTGAGTTGTTCTCTGAGTTTCTGAAATCTTGAAGTGTTAAGTGCTTTTGTGAACAAGTCTGCTATCTGATCTTCACTCTTCACTTGGTGCATCTCTAACTCTTCTTGTAGTACTTTCTCTCTAAGAAAATGGTAATGCACCTCCGCATGCTTTGTTCAAGCATGAAACACTGGATTTTCTGCTAGTCGAATAGCAGACTGGTTATCACAATATAGTGGCACCGCATAATCTGTAAGTTGGTGTAGGTCCTTCATCAATTGCATTAACCAAGTACTCTCCTGAGTTGTCATTGCCGATGCTCTATACTCTGCTTCTGTGGTTGACAAGGACACTGTTGGTTGCCTTTTGCTACATCAAGATACTACTCCATATCCAAGCATGAATACATATCCAGTTGTTGATCGACAAGTATCGTGATCTCCAGCATAATCAGCATCGCAGTATCCAACTATCTTTACCACATCGCCTTTCTTATAAAAGAGACCATAGTTAATGGTATCTTTGACGTACCTCAACATTCGTCGCACTGCTTCCAAATGAGTCTTCTTTGGTTATTGCATATATCGGCTTACTACCCCTACTGTATGTGAGATATCTGGTCAAGTCAATGTAAGGTAGATTAGACTACCTACCAGTTGTCAATACATTGCTTCGTCTTGCAAGTCCTTCTCTTTATGAGCGCATAACTTGGCATTAGCTTCCATAGGTGTTGAGATGGGCTTGCACTCGAGCATTCCAAACTTTTGTAGCAAGTCTTTCGCATACTTTTGTTGGCAGAGAAATAAACCTTCCTTAGTTCGATCAACTTCTAATCCAAGGAAGTGTTTTAATTCTCCAAGCTCCTTCATTTGAAAGCGAACTGATAGATTCTCCTTTGTTTGACATATTTCTGCTTCATCATCGCCAGTGATAATGAGGTCGTCGACATATACTAGAACAACTGCGATTTTTGCTTCCTTCACTTTGATGAATAAGCTTGAATCTGCATGTGCCATGTCATACCCGCTCTCTACTAAGAACGCAACAATCTTGCCATACCATGCTCTCGGAGCCTGCTTCAATCCATAGAGCACCTTCTTCAGTTTGCAAACATAATCATGATGATCTTTATCCTCAAATCCTCTTAGTTGGATCATGTATATTTCTCGATCCAACTCTCCATGTAGAAAGGCATTTTTCACGTCCATTTGCCACAATCTCCAATCTTTACTTGCTGCAAGTGCTATCAGGACTCTTATTGTGTAATCTTAGAAACTGGGCTAAACATCTCATCATAATCTAGCCCATACTGTTGAGAGAATCCTCGAGCTACTAACTGAGACTTGTATCTTTCAATTGATCCATCAGGATGAGTTTTTACCTTGTAAACCCATTTGCAGGAAATGGGTTTTACTTCATTTAGCTTTGGTACTAGCTCCCATGTTTGATTCTTCTCTAGAGCACTTATCTCATCTTTCATAGCTTCAAACCACTTGATGTTCTGGGACGCTTCTTCATATATCTCTGGTTCTCTAAACTTTTCTTCTTCAGCTACATCAGCATTGACATACTTAAGATTTGGCTTTCGAACTCTTGTCGATCTCCAAGGCTGTAGGCTTCCTCCTTCTGGTTGACAGTCTTCTACTCTTTGATGCATGCCTGTTTGCCACGGATTCTGTGTTGCCTCATCCTCGGTATTTTCTTCCTCACTTTGATATTCATGTTCCTTTTCTGGACTTGGATGTACTTCAACAATTTGCTCCCTCATCTTCTTTTGCAAATTGTCTTCTACTTCCTTGTAATCTGGTAACTCTTCCTTTTGAGGTGACCACCATGATGCTGCCTCATTGAATACCACATTTCTTGATGTATAACACTTTCCAGTTGTTGGGTCGCAGCATTTCCACCCTTTCCTTTGGCTGTCGTATCCCATAAAGATACACTGTATCGCCTTTTCATCAAATTTGCTACGTAGATGACTTGGCACAAACACGTAGCACACACAGCCAAATACTCGAAAGTGACTTACTGTAGGTTTACTACCCCATAGTTTTTCAAAGGGTGAAACGAACCCTAACTTCGCTTGAGGAAGTCGATTGATGACATGAGTTGTTATTTTCATACCTTCTGCCCAAAACCTTCCTAGAATATTCTTCGAATGTAGCATGCTTCGACATATCTCTGCAAGATGTCGATTCTTCCTCTCAGCTACTCCATTATGTTGTGGTGTATTTGCACATGTGAATTGATGGCGTATGCGGCATTCTCGTAGGTACTGAGAGAACTCATCTGATGTATATTCACCACTGTTGTATGTTCGGAGGCATTGGATTTTCTTGCCGAGTTCTCCTTATGCTATTTTCTTGAATTCTTTAAATTTTGAAAAAGTTTCGAATTTTTCTTTTAGAAAGAAAACCCATTCGTACTGTGAGAAGTCATCAATGAATGTAACCATGTATTGCATGCCACTGATTGATGATTGCTTGACTCACCCGAATACGTCAGAATGGACCAGCTCCAATGGTGCTTTGGCTTTGAACTTTGAGTGTTCATACGGTAACTGATGCGCCTTACCATATTGGCAACCTGCACAAACGGTCTATGTTCTGACCTCGAGTTGAGGAAGACCTTTCAACATAGATTTCTTCATCATCACCTTGAGTTTGTGATAGCTTACATGTCCAAGTTTTGCATGCCACAAATCAGTTGTTTCGTTCTTTCGAGTCTTGTTTACATAAACTGACTGTGCTGACATCACATAGATAGACTCTAAGCGTCATCCTCTCATCATCGGTGTTCTAGAGATTTCAAGATCTTGACATCTTGAGGTCCGAATACGATATGGTGGCATGATGCCGTTAGTTGCGCTACTGATAATAAGTTTTTCTTCATCCCAGGTACATGGTAGACATCCTGGAGTAAAACCTCTTTCGAACTGAATCTCGGCATGATTGTTGTTTTTTCGACGTGAGCTATTGGTAGCCTTGAGTTGTTGACTGTCACCACCACACGACCACTTTTGTACTCGGTCATGTTCTATAGCTTCTCTTTATCTCATGTCATATGATTTGAGCAGCCAGAGTCGACTATCCAATCATTATTGTAGGCGATAGTTCCAGGATCGGTAACTGCCAGAGCTAATTCTTCTTCCTCCACTGCGAAAGATGCTTCAGCGTCCCACTCTTCATCGCTTGTCTTTCCTGCATTTGACGTGGCTGCATTACTTTCTGCAGTGTTTTTCTTGAACCAACAACTTTTAGCCATGTGGCCCTTTTTTCCACAGTTATAACATTTTCCATCAAACTTATTGTTATTCTTTGACTGGCCACCCCGATTGTCTTTCTTTTGAGCTCCCTCTGATTAGGAGCTTCCATGATGATTATCCTTGTCATCATGTTTTCTAGAATTTCTACTAGCATTTGGTCGGGATCGACCTTTCTTATCACCGCTATAGAGTGCTTTTTCGTCACTCCTTAATGAGACTCCAGATATTTGCTTAGCCAACGCTTCTTGGTCAGCTAGCAAGTTTTCTAATTCAACAAGAGAAGGTTGGCTTTGCATTGCAGCAATAAAATTTCTATATTCTGGCATTAATCCATGAATAATAATTCTTCTAATTCTAGCGTCTGGTATGCCAGCAGCAGAGTCTAATGCAGAAATTTCGCGACAAAGAGATTTTACCTTGGTAAAGTATTGTTTGATCGTCATGTTGCGTTGTCTGATAGAGAGAAGCTCGTTTTTCAGAAGCTGCAGTCTCGTATTATTCTTCTTGGTGAACAATGTTGCGAAAGTATCCCACGCTTCCTTCGGTGTCCTAGCCGGCCTGATGTGCTCCAACATTTCATCTTCAACTGTGGTCCGAATCGCAAACATGGCTTTGCCAGCTCTAATATTTCATTTCTTCAGAGCGGCTGCGTCTTCTGGTTGTGTGAGCTCATTGCCACCAACGATCTCCCACAAGTCTTGGCCTTGGAGATATGCCTCCATATGCATCGACCACGTGATGTATTCTGATTGTTAAGTTTCTTGATTCCACCGACCACTTGAAGGTCACTCATCGTGTCTTGGCTAAAATTCTATTTTTACCAAGAAAGCTTGATTTCGACAACAAGCTCTGTAGTACTAAACCACACACGAACACTCTAAGAAACTCAACAAACGACTCTTTGGTATGAACCTACCTGACTCTGATGCCACTTGTTAGACAACACAACACAACACGTAAAAAACGTAATTAGTTTATTATTATAAAAGTAATTACACCCAGACTTGAACATTATAACTTGACCACAATATACACCAAGTTCTTACTCTTTTATTTTATCAACACTTAAGCTTACTTAAGTATTTACACACACTTTAGACTCACTTGGACACTTTTTGAATGCACACTTGGAACTTACTTCCTTAAGGACCCAAGGTTCCTATATATATACATGATCAATGTGGGTTCATCAACCAACTTTACATTGCTTGAAGATTCTAGCTATAACATCATAATGGGCTTGACCCAACATGGTAAACAACTAGGACATTGACACTAAAATTTTCTAGCAATTATTTTTCTATGTATTTTTTGAACTTTACCACATTTCTAGATAATTATATAACTTAATCTAAAATATTCTACTAATGAGAGAGGTGATGGTGATTTTAAAAAATGCACTGCCCTTTTTGGGTTACTTTGACCAAAAAAACATCAAAACCTACGCTCTACTGAGACAAACATTTGGCCTGCAAACTTTCTTGTTTCTTTTATGATCCATCTTGATAACATACTTTATGATTAATTATTCTCTTTTGTCATTTCTTTCCAACCATGGCATTATGCCTTTAACAGTTTCTCATTGTCTCAAGCATCGAGTCCAAATGCATAAAATCCTTAATCAAAACAAACTCGTTAAGGCCTATGATCTTGGCTACCTCAGTCAAAGTTGCTCTTACAGATATAAATAATACAATTCTGTTAGGGGTCGTTTGGGTGTATTAGAAATGTTGAGATTAATTATACTGACATTTTCTTTTCGATTGTTTAGTTTGTTGCATTAAATAACACGCATTGCATAATTTCTAAATAACAGTGAATAGGTTGTATTCGAATAAGAATAGTGCTGGTATTGTCAATGACATGATTTACTATGTATAAGAATAATACTGAATAGGGTGTATAAATATATAGGTTGAAAACACTACTAAACAAGGGATTAAATAATACCAAAGCTAATACCAGTATTATTTTCTATAATACCTCCTACCAAACGACCCCTTAGAGGACTATCTTTCATATAGACTCTATGCTTGTGCTAGTTAGGGGTGTCAATGGTTCGGTTCAGCCGGTTATTTGATAAAATTTATACTATACCAATTTTTCAATTACTCTACTGTATATAACCAAAATTAACCTTTGTGAAACCGTCCCAATTAGATCGGTTTTTCTTCGGTATCAGTTCAGTTTGGTTAATTTTCGATATTTTTAGCTCCTAATACAAGACAAAAAAATAGTAGGTGTTGAGAATTTAAAAGTGTTGGATAAAATAAATTGAAAATGCAACATTATTGATGAACCACACAAATGCAACGACACCTAACTATAAAGACATCGGGGTTCAATTTGTATTTAATATTTATGTGTTAATTATGTACTTGAATGTTTCTAACTATAAGTTTACTCTCAAGCCTTTGTTACTTACTTGAACCAGTAAAGTGTAGGTTACAGGGAATGAAATATTTTACGTAGTATGTTTCACTACTAAAATTTTTAAAATTTTCTAAAAGAAGAAAAACTAGCAATTTTTTTTAGTTTTGAATCCTTAAAGCGGGAACTAATAACATTAGTAGAACTTGTTTCCACCTTTACTCTTCTTCTTGAAAGCAATTTTCAATTCAATCATACAAGATCATATAGGTTTAAGTGGGGGAAAAGGTAATCGTACTAAATTTTTTTTAATCAAAATTGCAAGATAAAATTATATGTAGATGCTACAATTGTTAATTGGGATAAGAACTTTTAAAGTTTAGAGAAAATACAGAAGGAAGAAAAAGGAGAAGAGAAAGAAACAAACATTTTAGTCCTCTCCATCTAAATACATCCCAAGGCAAGGCCTAAGGTAAAAAAAAATTGATGCTATATATTATAAACTTAATATATGAAATATATTTTGTATGTATGTATATGTTCGGTTCGGTTCGGTATTTTCTTAGTATCTTTTATAAATAAAAAACCTACCCTAATTATTCGGTATGGTTATAGATTTATATTGTAACCTTCGGTTTTCTTAAAAAGAACCTAAAAATTCATTCGGTACGGTCGGTTCGATCGGTTTTTGGAAAACCATTGACACCCTAGTCCCAACCATGGAAACAAAATCACCGCGGCTTCAATCTTTTAAACTTTCCCATGACCAGGTTGTTTTGCTTTGCTGGGACAAAAACTTCACTTTCAACCTTGTTTGAGCTCATGCTTAGTGAATTCCCTTGATATATATTCTAGCAGTAAAGCACAGGTTACTATACTGAAAGCCTAACATCACCAAGACTACTTCATTTGGTTAGCACTTTAACTAGTCCTGGAGTTAGGATCATGGATCAAATCTCAATCCCCACCATTGATTTCAGTGGTGGTCACAATCATCTTCAAGAGTGGGGGAGAAATGAATTGATCAACAATGGCGTAGTAGATCCTTGGTTTGAATTGGACAGTGAGGATCTTGATTCTCTTTACTCTGTTTTTGACCTTAAATATCAAGAGAATACATCAGACAAACAAGTTCAGTTATTGGAAATTCAGCAACAGAACATCTCAGATCATTGGACCCAAAGTGATGGTTCTTCCAACATGGACTTGCCCCTCAAAGCATCTAACGGGATTCAGCCTCGGGTGCCAAGGCTTGACAATATCCATGGGGAGAAAATAAATCCCATTTCTTTATCATCTTTGGAGCTCTCGAACAATTGTGGGAGATTGTTCAAGAAATCAAGCGAGGAAAACTTGAGCAACATAATCAGCAACGAGGCTCGTGTAAGTAACATCCCTAAGTTGTCAACAGAAGAAATCTTGAGAGTTGCTGGAGAAAGATATATCCAGTACTCCACCCAAAGGGTAGATGGTCTTTCTATGTTTATACATCCATATGCTTCATCACTTTCGGGTCTTTCCATAGAGCAAACGAAGGACATGGAACTTGTTCACCTCCTTCTAGCTGCTGCAGAAGAAGTGGATCAGCAGCAATTTCATTTGGCTAGCCAATCTATTGCACGCTGTCTGTGGAAGGCATCTGTTACAGGTAACTTTGAATTGTGTTCATTTCATCTAAAAGCAAGCTTAAGCTATTAGAGAGAGTACACATTTATTTACTCATTTATATCTTGTATAGGCAATCCGATCCAGAGACTTTGTTTCTACTTTGGTGAAGCTTTACAAGAACGGATTGATCGAGAAATAGGAAGGTCCCCAAGTTTTGAAAGAAAATTAAGGTTTTTAAGCACTCTGGCATTAGGTACCACACCAGAATCCTTAACCTGCCACCAAGAAATTCCCTTCGGTCAAGTAATGCAATTCGCAGGAGTTCAAGCAGTAATTGAAAATGTTAAAGGTGCAACCAAGATCCATTTGGTTGACTTTAATATCAGAACTGGAATTCAGTGTACGGGCTTGATGCAAGCTCTTGCAGAACAACAACGTGACTGTCCAATTGAGCTTCTGAAGATAACAGCCATTGGACACCAAGAAAAAGAGAAAATCGAAGAAACAGGCAAGAGATTACAAAGTTTTGCTAATTCCTTGAAACTGCCCTTTTCATTTGATATAGTCTTTATGTCTGACATGAAAGATCTCAAGGTAGAATCAGTCAATGTTAAAGCAGACGAAACTGTGGCTGTCTATTGTTACACTGTACTAAGGACAATGATTTGCAGGCAAGATTATTTGGACAATACGATGCGAGTAATCAGAGGACTAAGACCATCTGTGGTTGTAGTCTGTGAGGTTGAAGCAAACCATAATTCACCTTCATTTTTGAACCGTTTTGTAGAGGCACTTTTCTTTTATAGTGTGCTTTTTGATTGCTTTGCGGACTGCATGGATAGAGAAAACTTGGTAAGAAAGAGGATCGAAGTATTTCATATTGGTGAAGGTATCCGGAATATGATTGCAGCTGAGGATGCTGAAAGGTTCACAAGGAATGTGAAGCTTGATGTATGGAGAGCATACTTTGCAAGGTTTGGAATGGTGGAAATGGAGCTCAGTGAGTCATCTTGGTATCAAGCAAATCTGATTCTCAAGCAATTTCCCCATGGAAGTTCCTGCAATGTTCAAAATGATGGGAAGGCTCTCCTTGTTGGATGGAAGGGAACACCCATTGAATCTGTTTCTGTTTGGAAGTTCTTGTAAAGACACTGAAAAGGGCAGATTTAAGGATAATTCCATGTTAAGGAAATAAGTAGGGTACTTAACTTGCTCTATTCTTTTTTATGCCCTAAAGAGTTGTTGTAGCTAGGCAAAAGGTGCAAGCAACACACATCGAGGATAAAACAAGAGAAAGTGGCTTGAGATGGCAGATGCATCGGTCCGCAGGTGTGCAATCATGGCGAGTAAAGGTATTAAAAATGGGGCGAGGTAGACCCTACAGTCACATAGAAGAAAGTTGTCTCGAAACACCTACAATCTCTTGGAATCCATAGAGGAGATACCAATTAATAGGGAATAATGTTTGTCATTTTAGTACATTTACTAAAGGTCCTATCTGTTCAAAGAGTCTTTTTAGTCCTGCCGAAGATTATATGACAGACAAACTGCAAAGAACTCTTTTATTTCGTATAATATTGCTCTGCAATGAGATTAAATGGAGCGACATGGTAAGCGAGGATTATATAACGGATGCCAACTTGCTTGGGATTGAGACGCAGTTGTTGTGTTGGTGTTACTATAGCTGGCATCATCGTTGGTATCTCCATCACTATAAAATGTTTGTATTCTGATAATTCTTTCATGTTTACTCTGATAGTTATTTGCGAAACTTTTCGTGGATAGAGTGCAGATTTATTCATCCTTTTATGTCTCTATCAAGCACAGAAGTTGTAAGCTCATTGTTTAAAAGATTTTGTAATCAAATATTAGCGTCCAATAGCTAGCCCATGCAGCCTTTCTAATTATAAAAGATCGGACTGCATAAACGTAACAATCACGCATAATCTTCAATCAGCCTGAGCCTAATAGTACAGAGGACAAGCAGTAATCAGATTAGGAGGCAACTTTCGCTTAGCCAAAGCTTTGAGATCAGTTTGAGCAACGAACTAAAGGACACACAAAATAAATGAGAATAAACTAAGAAATTCAGAAACAATATATCAATGTCAAGGAAAATGTGACATATGAACAATATATCAATCAGTTTACAATCTTACATTAAGTAAAACTAAGGCCGGGAGGCGGGAGCTTTGGGTGCATTTTGCTCATCCATCACTCGCCTCACAACCTCAGAATCCACATACCTGCCCATACCTGCAAGGATATTCGAAAGAAGCACATAATCACCACCATATTTTTTTTCCATCTCCATAGTCTTCTTCATAACTCTTTCTCCCATATCTGCATTATCATGGAAACTACAAGCACCCAATAGTGTTCTCCAAATCACAACATTAGACATAGTATTAGGTATTTCCAACGCTATCTTTTCTGCTTCTTCTAACCTACCTTCCCTCCCTAACATGTCTATCAAGCAGCCATAATGCTTAATGTCTGGTTGAATCCCAAACTCATCAACCATTTTCCCGAGAAACTCTAGCCCCTCATCCACTAAACCTCCATGACTACAAGCATTGAGCATACTAAAAAACGTTACGCTATTCGGTTCAACACCTGCATCCATCATCATCTTATAACTATCTGAAGCTTCTTTTGCCATCCCATCCCATGCATAACATATCCTGATATTATTGACGTCCAAGACACCAAATTCCTTCTCTCATCTGATATATCCTCAAACACTCTCACCGCGTCATCTATGCTTCCGCACTTAGCATAAGCATCTACAAGCGAATTCATAACACGGATATCAAACACATTTATACCACTTTTCTCGCCGTAAGTATGAATCATTTGGCAACACTCTAAACACCGAACATTCCAAATAGCCAGGTAAATCGCCAAAAGAGTAACTTCACTCGGTTTAATCCCCTCGACCACAACCATATCCCGAAACAACAACGCCTCGTTAAACCGACCCATCCTCGTATACCCATCGATAATCCCCGTCCAAGAAATGACATTCTTCTTCGGCACTGCATCAAACACCGCCCGAGCAACCTTAACATCACCCCATTTGACAAAACCACTAATCAAAGCATTCCAAGTGACAGAATTTCTCACAGGCATTTCATCGAACACCTTCCTCGCATCACCAACAAACCCGCACTCCGCATACATATTAACCAATGCAGTTTGCACATATACATGAGATTCAAATCCATCCTTCAAACTCAAACACTGAACCTGCTTCCCAACACAAAATTTCCTAAATTAGCTGATCCTTTAATCAAGAATGAATATGTAAAGCTATCAAAAACTATAATGGGCTGATATTGAAACTGCTACAATAGACCCTTATAGTCCGCCCTTTTCCGCAAATAGCTAGAGTTAGTGCACCAAACTTCCTTTTAATTGTTTGAACAGTAAAAAAGATTCTTGTGGGTAAATACCAAGAGAGTAATGTCGAATTAATGAGTTCCAAAGAGTTAATATAATGGGTATTGAACTTGGGTTGTTGAAGGTGTTTACTGCAGTGGTGAATATTAATTAATTATGGATTTGTTGAATTGATTAACGGTAATTTTGGTGTTTTTTAATGAGATTAAGAAGGTGGTTAATATCTCTGCCCATTAATAGCAGCAAAGTTTCATTCTTTATTAAGTTATGACAAGTGCTACTTGTAATATGTTCAAATAAATATAACAACTAATTCTTTTATTAAAAAACTATTAAGAAAAATATACTCCGCTTCAAGAGGTCGCTAACTTCGACTGCGGCATACATCCTTTAAACCAAGCTTGAGAAAAATGACAAAAATTGGCCCCTTAAGTTTGAGAGTAGTTCAAAATAACCAATTAAGTGTGTAATTAACAGTTTTAGTCCTTTAAGTTTTGTCAAAAATTAACACTTTTAATCTCTTTTAAATATTTAACGAACACCATTTGTTAGATTTGACTATTTGAGGGAAATAGTGAAAAAAGAAGATTTAACTATAAATATCAAGAAAGTCCCATCAAATCCTAAACTATGCAATACAAAAAATAAAATAAAAAAAACAAAAATTAACCTTAAAATATTGCACCACACTCTAGAAATAAATTAAGATAGTAGAAAACAAAAATTGTACCTTTAAATAAGTGATCAATTCCAGCTTTTTTTTCATGATCTCCATCAAATCTAATAGATAAAGTTTGATAAATATTTGACAGAGACTAAAAATGTTAACTTTTGATAAATTTAAAGGTCCATTTTTGTCATTTCCTCGTCAAGCTTCTCTGAGGCCAAAATATTTTCGTTTTTAACTAATCAAAATACCACCCTTGGGTGCCCCTCAAATATATGTACTTTCTCCGTCTCAAAATACTTGTCGTCTTTGCTGAAAATACTTGTTTTAAAATATTTGTCCTTTATTCGATCAAGATAAAATTAAGTAATTTTTTCCCATTTTATACTTGATAGTATTAGCAACATTTAAAAGGTTTTCACTATTAATGAAGTAGATATTTATTGAAGAGATATTAGAGATGAAATATGTTAAGAGGGTAAAATAATTAAAATAATACCTTTATAAATATTTTTTTATGAGGCGTATAAATAAAAAATGTATTTTGGAATGGACGGATTACTATTATCCTCTTTCCTCTATATCCATAATGGATGATATTTTTTCACACGGCAAATAGATCAAGCAAAGATATTTTAGGCACAATTATCTTTGGATGTCACACTCACCATGTGGAAGCCTTCCATTGGCCAACAAAATGATAAGAAATGTGTGCTCATTGCTCATTTCATCATGATATATACCCATATCTCACATCCAAAAAAAAATAATTTCATTTCCCAAAAAAAGAATAAAAAACTTCATCAGCTTATCAAGAACAATGGCTTCCATAGCTGGTGTTAGTCTCACAACCCCAAGAATTCTATCCAAATCATCATCTAATTCCCTCAAAATTCAGAAATTCCCGTCCTTAAACAACCCAATATGGAAGAGTTCGTTACGTAAGATTGTATTAATCTCACGTGCTAATACATTCAGGTACCATAAGATGTACGTAAGTGCTGTACCAGATAACAAGCTATCTGATTTAGTGGCGGAAAGTGTTAAAGAAGCAGAAGAAGCGTGTGCTGAGAATCCGGTGAGCGGTGAATGTGCGGCTGCATGGGATGTGGTGGAAGAGACGAGTGCGGCGGCCAGCCATGCTAGGGATAAGAACAAGGAGAATTCTGATCCTTTGGAGAATTACTGCAAGGATAATCCTGAGACTGATGAGTGCCGTACTTATGATAATTGATTAATTACTGCTCTCTTTCTTGTGCTTTAAAGAACTCTGTGTTATGAATATTGCAAAAGTTAATTAATCTTCTCTTATCTATGATGCTTAATTAATAGTATATGCTTTTCATGGATATGTCATCAAGGATGTTTCTCTTATAGGTGGTGGGTAGAGGTGTCAAATTTAGCTCATGAAATCGTAATCCGCTCAATCCGCTCATGTTTTGATGGGTTATTGATCCACTCATTTATTAGCTAACATCATTTCCGCCCATCAAAATTTGGGCTAATATCTAATTTAAATTGATTCATTAAAAATTGTGTTAAAATATGTTTAATTTTTTTTTAATTTAATATGTTATATATAGTCATAATAAAGAAAAATAATAACTTATTAGGTACTAAAATTTTATAAAAGAACAAATAAGGTAATTAAAGCTTAATAAGATTTGAGCGGGTTGAATTTTGATCCGCTTTTTAACTTATTTCAGTCCAAATAACATTTTAGATGTGTTAATGACCCGCCCATCTATTAATTCAGTCATTTTGACCCACATGAGATATGAGATCAATCTCCTTACGTGATTTAAGACAATTTAGTGTCCATGAGCTACTGAGTTAAATTAAGTTCAAATTTCATTTTAAAAAATTTAGGTGTTTTGTAATTATAGTAACGTCTAATTTCATGATTGAGAAATCCACTTCTTGCTAAAGATAGTATACTTTTCCACCTCTTTGTAGTTCTCTCATTTAGAGTATTTCGATGTTTAAAAAAAGTAAAACTTTTTAACATTTGCAGTCATAAAGATTAATAAAATTCTTTCATTACGAATAAAAAAATGAGAAGTTTAAGTTAAATTATAGATAAAAGACATAGATTGCACCTTAAACTATAGCCGAAATTTCGATATCACATTCAAACTATTAAGGCGATATATTACATCTCTAATAATTTTAAAAGAGAATTTAATATCACTTTGATACACATATAACCAGTTGCACATGAGGAGAGGTTACACACTCTCGCCCCACGTCAGCGCCATGTCAGTGTCACGTCGTAAATCCTCTAATTTTTAATTATATATTCTTTTTCTTTTTTTATTCATTTTCTTTTCTTTTCTTTTGTTAATTATAGTCATACTAATTAATCCCTAATTAAATATTTAAAATCCTCTAATTGTTATATTTCTTCATCAATCTACCATCCCATCTCACCGGAAACACCATATTCGCCGCCACCGTCACCGTCACCATCAATTTCACCACCACTATTTCACTAAATGCATCACCATTAAAGTTTCAGCTCTAACCTGCCATTGAAACTTCAATTCAAAGCTCAATGAGTAGTTGAAAATGTTGTTGGGTTACCAATTTGGAACCTGATTTTTTTTTTATAGGTGATTTGTTAATCAAAATTAGTTTGCAAGTAAAAAGATGAAGGCTATGATCAAAAAATGAAAGAAGAAGAAGAAGAAGGGGTTGGGGTTACTAAAATTATATTATATCTTCTAAAGAACATGAAGCAGATCTAAAAGGAAGAAATTAGCACCAAACTGAGTCTTCCGCGTTGAATGACTCCTCCACCCTCTTCTTACTTCTTACCCTTCTCTTTATTATTCTGATTTTTTTTGGCCTGGGGCATACGCATTTGGTAGGTGGAGGAGAAGGGAGGGTGGGGGAGGGGTATAGTGGTGGTGAATGGAAGAAGAAGGGTGGGTTTGGGGGTGGCCTGAAGGTGGAGGAGAAGGGGGGGGGGGGTGAAATGAAGAAAATGAATTGCAAAAAAATTAGTTTTCTATTATTTTAAAAATATTTTTTATTTTAATTTTGATTTCTTCACTTGCCTATTTTTTGAATTATAATTTTTTGCCACATCAGCATTTAGGGTTGTATTAAATTCATTTTTTAGATGATAATATGTCGTCTTAATAGTTTGAATGTGATATTGAGGTTTCAAATATAGTTTAAGGGTTAATCTATGTCTTTTGCCTAAATTATATTCAAATTTGATAAGACAATTATTTCTTAGGCGAACTAAAAAGAAAATGAAAATTTTAATTAAATAATAAAATTGATATTATCTCTAAACTTGATTTACTACAGAGCTTGGAATTTTGAGATCTCGTATGATGGTGGGCTATTACATTCCCTTGTAACGATTGATAGAGTATATATACTTTTACAACTTTCAACTAAGCCTCCCTTAGATTCAATTCTATATAAAATTGACTCCTCAATATATCAGTTTGATTCCACTTTATAACTCTTGTATCTAAAAAATTAAGATGAGGAAAAAGCGCAGTAAAGTACCCCAAGTCATCACTGTCTCTGAACTTGTGACGAAATAGCCACATACACCGGATAACATTCACATTTTTTATTAACAAAGGATCTAACAAACAAAAGAGAGATGGTTTCGGCGTGCGTTACTCTCCTTATTTCGTTCATTTGAGTGCTTGTCTGTTTGCTCAAATGTATGACGTCAAGTCTCATCCTTGCACAAACCAAAAGGAATAGGTTTATACACAAGTCCTAACTCTCTTTGCGATGGACTTTCAAGTCCTATTCAAAGTTTTGGGTTCCAACAAGTCCTATTCCTCCTAACCCTTTCCTAAGAAGTCCTGTATTGTATTAATGTTATATTTTGTTCCAATGCTGTCTTGAATCGATAATTGGCTATCAGACGACCTACACATATAAGTGTTTGTAGTTTAAAAAATACTGTTTGTGATTCTGATAAATAATATTGTTTGTGATTCTGATAAATAATATTGTTTATGAGAATGGAAATAACATTTGTTAAATGAGGATGATGATTGATATACTATCTGTGACAAAATATGGGAGAAAATATTATTATTGAATTGTGCATCTACGTTATTACATTGAGCCATATTTATAGACACTACATCTCAATCCTTTTTAATGTAGGATACTATATACAAATCATATTCCTATTCTAACACTCCCCTCGAGCTGGTGCATACAAGTCATATGTACCGACCTAGTTACAGATATATCTAATACGAGGATGACTTAGTGACTTGGTGAAAATATCCACAAGTTGAGCACTCGACTTCACAAATTTAGTAACGACATCTCCGGAGAGTATCTTTTCCTTGACAAAGTGACAGTCAATCTCAATGTGTTTAGTCCTCTAATGAAATACCGAATTTGATGCGATATGAAGGGCCGCTTTGTTATCACACACAAGTTTCATTTGACTGATTTCTCTAAATTTTAGTTCTCTGAGCAACTGATTAATCCAAACTAGCTCACAAGTTGCTACATCCATTGCTCGATATTTTAATTTAGCACTAGATCGAGCAACAACACTCTGTTTCTTACTCTTTCAGAACACAAAATTACCTCTTATTAACACACAATATCCGGATGTAGAACGTCTATAAGAGGATGATCCTACATAATCAACGTCTGTATATCCAACGATCTGCTCATGACCTCGATCTTCGAAAAATAGTTATTTATCTGGAGCTGACTTAATATATCACAGAATGCGGATAACTGCATCCCAGTGACTATCACATGGAGAATCTATAAACTGACTTACAACACTCACATGAAACGAAATGTCAGGTCTAGTCACTGTGAGATAATTCAACTTACCAACCAGCCGCATATATCTTACAAGATCACTAAGTGGCTCTCCTTGTCCTGATAGAAGTTTAGCATTCGGTTCCATACGAGTGTTAATGGGTTTACATCCTATCACTCTTGTCTCCTCAAGAATGTCTAAGGCATACTTGTGTTGCGAAATAGTAATACCCGACGTGGATTGGACAACCTCAATATCTAGAAAATACTTCAGTTTGCCGAGATCTTTAGTCTGAAAATGCTGAAAGAGATGTTGCTTTAAATTAGTGATACCATCTTGATCATTGCCAGTTATAGCGATATCGTCAACATAAACCGCTAAATAAATATTCATATCTGGAGCAGAATGTCGGTAAAACACAAAATGATCTGTTTCACTATGAGTCATGCCAAACTCCTGAATTACTGTGCTGAATTTACCAAACCAGGCTCGAGGAGACTGTTTCAGATCATAAAGTGACTGATGCAATCGACACACCAGATTAGACTCCTTCTGAGCAACAAAATCAGGTGGTTGCTCCATATAAACTTCCTCCTCGAGATCACCATGGAGAAAAGCATTCTTAATGATAAAGAGGCCAATGGCGGACAACATCCATGGATAGAAAAAGACGAATAGATGCTATTTTAGCCACGAGATAAAAGGTATCACTGTAATCAAGACCAAATATCTGTGTATACCCCATTGCAAAAAGGTGAGCCTTAAGTCGATCAACTTGGCCGTTCAGACCAACTTTGACTGAATAAACCCAATGACAACCAACAATAGATTTACTTGAAGGAAGAGGAACGAGCTCTCAAGTGCCCTTTTCGCGGAAAAAAGTTAAAAGGTGAAGTTCTAATTTTGAAGAAACTCAAAGGACTATTCATAGTGACAGAGACGTGGTTATCGTCATGGAGTTCTTCTAATTCATGTATCATTTGAATTTCTTGTTAATACTTCTTTTCTTTGGGTCAACGGCCCTTCTCCGTACTCCACATCATAGTGGGAGCTTAGTGCACCGGGTTGCCCTTCTTTTTTACTTCTTTGGGTCAAGTTTTGTAAGATAATGGGTTTTGAATTTTCCATTAAAATTCAGTATCTTGTGATTGGATTGTATTTGATTTTTTTTTTGTTCAGGGTGCTATAGTTTTGAAGCTGCTGCTTTTCTATTTCATTTTTGTTAGATAAAGTTAGAAGAGGAGCTGGTAGATAGGGCATTAGGGATGGAAGAATCACCGACCTATTATGTGAAATTCTACCATACCCACCATCCTCATTACTCTCACAAGAAAGCTCCGGCTTAAAGAATCCTAGCCATTGTGACCAAAATTATTCGTTGCTAGTCAAGAATCCTAGCCATTGTGACCAAAATTATTCGTTGCTAGTCAGGTAACATGAAACTCACATTGTGGGATTTCACTGGGTATGTTGTTGTGGCTAGCCAGGTAACATGAAAATATGAGTATGACTTGAGCTTTGGCAATGAATGGAGAAAAAACCCAAAATTGACAGGAAAAAAAGGGAATTTTTTTGGTGCAAACGATGAAAAAAGGAAGAACCAAAAAGGTCAATGATGACCAAGGTTACACATGGCGGATGAAAAGTGCAAAAGAAAGAAAATATTAATGATAAAAGAAATATAGAGGCGCGTGTAAAACATTGCATGGGTTCTCATTTTGTTATACATCACGTCACCTCTTAGGGCGACAATAATTCACTTCAAAAAAAATTCAAGGAGGTAATAGAACTCTCATAAAGTATAAGTGTGCTACTGTAAATTCGGTCATAGTTTAGGAATTATTTTAGCTATTTTTTCTAAATTCTTTATGTTGATTAATTAACTAGTTTGGTTAAATACCCCTTGGATCAGAAAACGGTGAGGTTGTTAGGATAGGAATAAGATCAGTAGATTGAAATATTCCATTTACACCAATGTGGTATTTTATTGATTAATAACATTGGAGAGGGGAAATATAAGTTTCAATTTGAAGTCCACAATGTATATTTTCTTGAAATATATACAAGGCACTTGCAAGAAGAAAAAATGTTCCACTCAAATTTGCACTTGTTAGGTAGCAGGTTGGACCATTGGGAAGAAATATCTCTTGTTCTACTCTTTACAAATCAAAGACATAAAAAGTATTCCTCTTTGCCCTGTAAGCATTGACATCCAATGATCAAACAGTGGAACAACACATGATGCATGCAAAAAAGGATAAACAGAATGAACATAGCAATTCAATAGAAACAAATAGGATCGCATCTCATTCACATTACTCCAAGAAGCATGTATAAACCTAGAGACCAAATATCTTTAACAAATGTCAAAATACTACAAACAAACTGCTAAACCACAACAAACTAGATATTCGAATATCAATATTGGCCAATCATAACTAAAAGCTACATCGTTAATATGCATTTCTCTGTTCGATTCTCGTAAATCAGCAGGCCAGCAAGGCTCAAAATTGGAACATACCAGAAGAAGCATCGATAGGTTGAATTGGGCAAGGCAGTTGCCATGGCTCAAGCAAGGCGTCGGGAATTTCAGGAATGTCCACAGGAAATCCAGTAGCATCAACCCAAAATCTGGTAAGCGAGTTGAGTGAATCCAACCGTTCAGTCAATTCCGCAAGTTGAGCCCTCAACACATTATTCTCTGCATCGAGAACACGATAATTCCGTTCAACAGAATCAATCCTCTCATGACAGAGACCGTTCTGGTTCTGCAGTTGTGTTTTTTCACTCATCAATTTCTCCAAACGCTGCTGTTTCCTCATCCGTGACCTCTTGGCTGACTCACGGTTCGATTCCATTCTCTTCCTTTTCCTTTCGTCAAACTTTGCATTTGAACCCGAAGCCATGTGGAATAACAGGAACTTATGTGTAATTTTTTTGATAAAGCAGCAAACTTGATAGTGTGACTATGTAAATTAAGTTGGAACAGGACAATGATTATGAGGGCTAGATCATGAAAACACGTAGAACCAGTAAAGAAAGACTACTGAGAAAGAGTGCATAATCCGAATTCGACGCACGCGGATAGCTAATGTCATGAAGAACTTTTGAAACTAAGAATCAAACATTGAAACTTTGTGAGAAACCTCAATCAATATTTCCAGAAAACAAGAAAGATCTGCAATCAAACAGAACAAACTATATTAGAATTTTTTTTCAGAAACGAGATAAAAAGGCAAACAAAATTCAACCACAGAAAGAACATAATACAATCCACTGATGGATCTAATTTAGACTTTGCAAACACAAATATTGAGTTTAGGAAAAAGTATGTTATTGCAATGTGTTTGCTAAAAGATTTAACCTTTTTTTTAAAACAAAACAAGGGAAACCGCAACCGGGTAAACCACACTCCTGTGCAATAGCCTGCAAACTATACATAAGAGATAACCCGCACTAGGCAAGCCCCGTGCGACTATACATGTGAGCTTGAAGATCTTCAAAAAAGTTTTTTATTTTTTGCTAAAAGAACTCATCCAAATTACTGTTTTTGCAAACCCAAACCCAAATCCAAACCCAAACCCAAATGTCACCAAATCAGTTGAGGTCAGCTGATTAACGTACCCAATAAAGTTACTTTTGATTCGTTTAGTCCCCTTATATAAAGGTAAAAGTACTAAAGTTCACATCTTTATTCTTTTCTTGGTTAAAAAGTTCTAATATTTGAATCAATATACATATATAAATAATATTAGCTATAGGGATATGGTCTGCGACAAGATCCATCTTCTCTTTATCATAAAGAGAATAATAATAACATACTCAATATAATACACAAGTGGATCTGAAAAGGGTGTAGGCAAACCTTAACCCTTGGGAGGTAAGTTAGAGAGGCTTTTTCCCGATAGACCCTCGGCATATCATAACAACAACACAAATAGAAAAATTATCAAAAAATAAATTAAACAAACAAATAGAAGAACTAAAAACAGGAAACAGAAAGAACAAACAATAATACTAAATCGAAATACACAAATAAAGAAAGCAAAAGGAAAAAGGGTAAAGGAGAATGAAGCTTACCTTTGCAAAGAGGGAGTAGTAGAACCAAAAGGATCAAAAGAATGTTATAAAGGTTGAGATATGGGGGTTTATATAGGGGATTGGAGGAAGCGTTTTGAGAAAATTAAGGATATTTTATTTGATTATTTTAAGAAAAGTTGTGTCATAGGTGTAATATGGTTGGCTGCATTGTGATGACAGCTAAGTTGAGTTAAGCCTATTAGGTAAGTTTCTTGTATCTTTCCTTTTAGTTCAAAATATTTCCAAATGGTAAATCTTTTATTACACGATCCACGTTTTTATTATGCCTTGAAAATGTCGTCTTTATTCAAGTCTTGAATTTCTTACTTGACATTGTAATTATATTATAGAAAATAAATAGTAGTACAGTCGTGTTTGTCTGATAATTTCATGGTTACTATAGTGAGATGCTGTTATATATGAATACTGACATTTGATATTTAGATTTCATTTAGCTGTTATAAACGAAAGTACGCAAATAATTATTTTTCTGTACTTTTTATGCTATAAACGAAAATAATATACTTGTTAATTTTAAAATCTTAATTGATTTTCATATCTCATTAATTACAAATTTAAAAAGGCTAATAAATTATAAATAAATCCATGACTAGTTGTACCATACCAATAAAGAATTGAAATCTATGGAACATATGCATTTAAAATTAATTGAGCATTTAAATACAATTTCTAATATGACGTAAGAATTCTACAATTGTAGGTTGTTTCGTAAATTCTAGTATGTTGCCTCTTGTTCTTTCACTCCCATCACTTGTTCAATAATCTCTTCATCATTGTAAGTTTCAAGGATTGGAAGAGTTGCGTCAAACTCTGAATAAGTGGTAGCATTCATTGCTTGATTGATGTTATGAGATTGATTTGTGTTATAAGTGATAACACACTATGAGAAATATATTTTTTTCTTTTAGATATTCATACTTGAAATTTACTATGTGCATGACATTAATGATGATTATCATAAATATTTTTATTTTTTATACATAATATACTTACAAATATTATTACACAGTATTTGAATATGGATGTTATAGAGAAGTAATTTAATAAAGAGTGTACCGCTATAATGAATGACATTACTGTTATAGATAGGATGGCAACAGATAGGATCTGGACCGGATCCTACTAGATCCAGATCCATTTTATCATACCTTGATCCAGATCCATCGGATCCATAAAAATCAGATCCAAATCCAGATCTATCGGATACACCGGGTCCACGGATCAGATCTGGATCCACACGTGAAAATTTTTCTAGATCACCACACTTATATATATATATATATATATATATAAAGCGAAGTGAACCATAATAGTGATAACCGATTCATTATTGACAGAATGAGAAATAAGCTAGCAAACTGCAAAGTTCTTTTTCTCAATATGGCTGGAAGGGTCACACTGCTACTGGTTGAAGTTTTAGCATCATAAGAATGACACCATTCTACAACAATAACACAATTCTACAACAATCACAAGAATGACACTATTAGAATGTTCATTCAATAAACCTACACAAACGATGCAATTACAAAGGTCTTGAAATTAAATTCTACAACAATGTTCTTTAAAATATGGCAGAAAGTCACTCCAACCTCAATAAAACCTTCTGAATACCTTTCTAAATCATCCACTCCACAAAGCAGAGGCACTGGAGGTGGGCTAGAAGAAGCAACATGACTTTTATTAATAGCATTTACATTATTGTTAGACTGTTCACCATCCATTTCTTACAAGAAAATATTTGAATACATTACTTAACCACATAACAGAGAAGTATCATGCACATTTTAGTCCAATTAAACAGTGAATTTAAATGAACTTGACATTGGCCACAATAACGCAAAAATGAAAATTTTCCAGTAACTCTTCTAGTACCAATTCAAATCAATAACTCTTTTAGCACCAATTCAAATAAGACAACAATAACGCAAAAAATGAAATTTTTCCATTTTACCAAATTAGTAAGAGAATACTGAAAGCAAAATTCACATATACCAAATTAGCAAGAGAATATTGAAAGAAAAATTTCAACTTCAATTGATGGAGTTTCAAGAATAACTAGATCGTTGCTCGCATGCACTATATCACTGGCGTTTTCAACACATGAACTTGAAGACTTGCAGAAAGTCACGCAGATGTGCTGGGCTTCAGTCCTTTATGGCAGAAAGTCACGCAGATGGGCTGCGCAGATCAAGCCACGACGACGGCTAAGGTTTGAGTCTTACAGGATGTTAAACGAAATGAGGTATTTGCCCTATTTCGTTGGCTTAAAGACACGCAGATGGGTTGGGCTTCGGTCCTTTTATGGACTTGGGCCTGGCCGAGAAAACTAAAGAAACTTGCAAAGAACATAGGTTATGGATGTATAATGAATTTAATAAAAAACGGATCCACGGGTCGGATCTGGACCGGATCCGGATCTCAAATACAAGATCCAGATCCAGATCCGGTCCGTCAGAAATGGATCCGGGTTCGATCAGGATCCGTTGGGTCCAAATTTTAAAGATCCATATCCTATAAAACGGATCTGGATCCACCGGATCCAGGATCCACTGCCATCTCTAGTTATAGAGAAGTAAAATATAACATGAAAAATCGATTACGAAGAAAATCAGGCTGTTATAATGAAATGTTATTAGAACGAACGGTAATTATAAAGTGGTTTGAATGTATCAGCTTTCTTTGTTAATCCTATAATGATATTAATGAAATATTTTAAATACCTTCTTTCAAGTTCGATTTCCTAATAATAACATTTTTGGTTTGTAGTATTATATTTACCTTCTCTATTTTGATTTCTTTTAATAATTACTTTAACTTATTTATCATTAGTATACAAATTATTATTATTTAACTAATTATACTTTTCTAATATGTATTACACACTCATCCTATTTATTTGCATATTTGATTTATCTTACTTTTTGCGTAGGTTAACATTTTTCGAATTTTTTTAGTAACCAACCGAACATGAGAAAATAATTAAGAAATTACTTATTTTCAAAGAACACATTTTCCAGGAAAAAAAAACATTTCCATCTATACCGAATACATCCTAAATTATTTTTTGTAGTGATAAGTTATTTAATTTTAAATGAAAAAATGGAGGAGTAAATGAGTGAAACTCCAAAGTAAAGGGACTATTGCGAGCTTTTAACAAATTATCCTCGAATCATCCCGTCCTAGTCAAAAGAAAGAAATTTACCGGATCCAAATTGACCGATCAACAAAGCTAGCAGTAATTTTTTCACTGCCATAATTAACTACCGATAGATCTCAATTCCTCAGTTCTCCTTTTGAGTATTAAACATTTGAGATAACTTACCCGTTTATACCTATTTACCCTTATTATTAACTACTATAATTCATTTCTTTAATATATACTCCCTCTGTTCTAATTTATAGTTATTTTCCATGATTCAGAACAACAACTCTATAGACTGTCACAAAATTTACCTAAAATGTGCAGACTTCTTATTCACCCATCCCTTTCTTTTTTTCTTTTTTTTTTATATCTAGCTTGCAGTGTCTTACGACCAGACTATTCTTGAAGATAGTAGTTCCGGTTCCTTTAAATCGCGGGATGTGCCTGACCAGAGTTTGAGAACAAAGCAACTAATATCATCTAGGTTCTACACTAGCAGAGAGCAAATTGCTCCCATCAGGTTCAAACCACGCTGCAGGCATCCAGCTGTGCCATCCTTTGCCATCCAGCTATGCCCGTGACTTCACCCATCCCTTTCTTGGCGAAACTGATTTTGTTCTCTCATCATCATTTGTGCTTAATATTTTCATATCTGTGCTTAATATTACAAACCCACCTGCTTCCGAATTTAGGCACTTTGAAGCCACCCAGCAGCACATCAAAAAACAACTTGCTTCTTCCGATCTTGTTGCCATGTTAAGTAAGTTTAACTAGCATTTACTCATGAGCAATGTAATATATATGGGCTTCTATTTTATTTTGCGTATTCAACTTTGATTTCTCTTTACCTCCTTTATTTGGACTTCATTTTCTTATATACCTTACAGCATTGCTCCCTGCTATAGAATGTTTGGTTTCAGTCTTGCTTGTTTATTTAGCTTTCCAAAATCTCAAGTTCACTGTTTCTATAACCAAGCTTTTCATGGACAACACTGTCATGATGACTGATTGTATCTTATTGTTAAATATATCATATGTAATGGTAATACAATTATGGTAAGTATACAATACTATTTACACTCAAATACTACCTAAACTAATCTACACCATCCGAAATATACATAAGGGAGAAGCAGGGCTCGAAGAACGAGCTGATATATTGTATATCATATGTATATTTAACACTTATGACACTCATACTTGGTCAGGGATTATTTGGACTGATGTGCTTCTGATGGATCAAGTGTTGCCTGAGGCTGGTCTGCATGGTTTTACTATGGAGGTTGCATATAATATATAGCTACCACTTATTAGTCCGTAATGCTCTATTGTCATTGATGTACTGACTCTGTCGTTTCAGGCTGCTCACGTTGCTGTTAAACAATACGTTGCTAGCAGATTTAGCCATCTTCTACTTGATATTTCAGGTTTGTACTAATAAATCGAAATAATATATAAGATGTAACCTAAAAATACAAGGTACAGTTGCAATTATAGATTACATGCCTAAACTTTGACTGGAAAAACAAATGTCAATTCAAATAAATTTGTAATTTTTTTAGTTAAGAGATATAAATATATCTCTGAGAAGGATGTGTAAACCAACAAACCACTGATTTCCATTAACTCAAAAATAAGAACTTACTGATTTACTGAAATTGAAATGCAGAACCAGCTTTCAGTCCCTTCTTCACAAAGAACCTACTCTGTCTGCCTAAAGTTGGATATTTTGTATCATGAGTTGACTTTACATTGGTGGTGGGTCTCGGGGCTATGAAAATGGTCCAGCTTTTGTTCCTGCAGAAATTTGTCGCACTTTCAGAGCAGCTGCTGAAAAATTCTTGCAGCATGTATGTACTATATATTCTGAGCATCTTCTTTCTCTTACAGATGCCCAACACCATTATTTGTTTCAGTAGCCGGCTTAACTACAGAATCTGAATTATTTTGTTTAACTACTGAGAGTTTAATGTCTCCACCTTAAGAACTTTTTCTTGTATTTAAATTATTTCACACGTTTTCCCAATGCCTGCTTTTGAAGGTTCTTGACGATGTCCTATATGGATTGCATAGTTATCTTTGTAGCATCTTTCACTGTTTTGATTTTCAAATTATCTTCTTGGCTTGATGATAGTTTTAGAAATGAAACATGAATTACCTTACCTTATATAAAAAAAAAATGAAACATAAAGTTTATTGATGTTTGTTTTGTTACCTTCATTAGTAGAATATGAAATCAAAATTCTGATTCTCTTCATCTCTATTTATTCTCAGTATATTAACATGAGAACTCAGAAGATATCAGTTGTCTTGAATAAAAGGTTTACAACGCCAAATTGGGTCAAGGTAAGCAGAACATATGGTGAGTGAAAGAAATAATCCCCTTGATTATTTTCATTAATTGAAAGGCTATATATACAAGTTATATATTTCCATAATAGGAAGATCCTATTCCTATTCTACTTCTAAATCCTTATTCTACCATAATTCTAACTATACAATTATGGTAAGTGTATAACACTAATTAAGGTAAACTTTACAATACAATATACTACAAATATATATACCATATATACAATATTGTGTTGTCCACAATTCTGGCCGAGAGGCCCACTTCCGAGGCCCTAAGCGGCCCTCTGCTTTGCTGCCTTGGCTGCTGGCCGAAGGCCCACTGCCGAGGCCCAATTGGCCCTCTGCTTTGCTGCTGCTTGCTGTCTGCCGAAGGCCCACTGCTTTGTATATATGTGATATACACTGCTGTATATTCAGTGTATATCACATGTATATTGCTTTGTTTAACAGTGAGGTAGGAGTAATTGCCAAAGAGGACCAATGTGATGGTTTTTGCTAATTTTTGCCCTACCTTTTTTCTGTTTGTACAGCATAAAGAGCCCAGAGAAGTTCATATGTTTGTTAATCTGCTTCTTCAAGAGGTAATTTTTGGCTTTTATCTTCTTTACCTGTTCTAAGAATGTGAAGTTAATCTGCGGCGTCGGAGAAAACTGACACCTTCTCATTGTAATTATGTAATTGGTTATACATAGGAGTTGCAAATGGGCGGGTCCGATCAGATATGGGCAGGTCGAAATCGGTTTAAACAAAAGCGGATAAAATATCCGACCCGTCCATATTTAACATGGATAAAAAATAGGTTAACCGACGAATTTTATGGATATCCATATTATCCATAGTTCCAGGAATAGTAAGTTAAAACACAAGCTTAAAGCCAAAAAAAGTTGAGAATCTCAGAAAGCAAGAGCTCATGAAATATAACAAGCAGAAAAATGGGTTTGATCCATTTTTAAAAAGTCAGTTATCCAACCCGAGATTGGATGGTTACTTGTTTCTTTTAACCAGGTCTTACTCCTCATTGTAATTATGTAATTGGTTATGCATGAAATAAGATTAGTACAAGAAATTAACATTTTGTATTTGATCTTATTCCCAGCTAGATAGTACCGTAAAGAAGTAAAGAGTATATTACCTGAAGGGCTCAACCGTAAGCATCGCCGTACTGACGGCAGCGGGAGCACCACTTCCTCCCGTAGTAATCCATTAAGAGATGACAGAATGGTAAGGTCAAATACCCAGAAGGCCTGAAGTCAACTTCTTGAGTCCCATTTGGCGAAATTGTTTAAGCAGAAGATGAAACTTTTTACAAAAGTTGAACATACACAGGTTGGGTGCTAGTGCTTGTCACTTGGTAAACTGCAACAACAACAACAACATACCCAGTGAAATCACACAACGTGAGGTCTGAGGAGGGTAGAGTGTACACAGACCTTACCTCTACCCTGTTTCCGGGAGACGACATGTCTTGAAAAACAAACAATGGATAAGAATGCCCTTTGATTTGCAGGAATCAGTAATAACTACTATCGTGAAACTTTGCTTGAAAAGTTTACAAGAATTTGCCCGACTTCAGACTTTTAACCGTAGCGAATTTCAACATATTCAGCTGGACATTCATTTTCTTAAAACTTTGCTTGATGATTTCCTGTACTAGAATGTAATGAGACATGCATCCACAAAGGGCTTGACAGGTACATGTACAATGAATGTTGTTTCCTTCTTCCTCTTTTGTGTTAATATATGATGACATTTTCTATCTATGTTATATAACAAGTGGCGGAAATTATACTATACAAGAAGGGAGGTCTTCGTTGACGAAGGGCATTTTTGGTATTCAGGAGTATTGTGTGAACATTTTGCTGAATAGTAGGGCCCACTTAAATTTTGCCATTTTACACTATTTCAATTTGCATGTTTGAACTTTAAAATTCATTATAATCGAAAAAAATGCTAAAAATACCCCTAACCTATTGAATTTGGCTCAAAATTACTCTTCTTCCGCCCGTTGGATCAAAAATATCATCATCGTTATTTTTGGCTTAAAAATATTCCTAACTTGTTGAATCTGGCTAAGAAATACCCACCTTTTCTAAAAGAGGACTTATATTTGTTACATAAGAAAGGATAAAATAATTTTTTTCCAGAACCAATGAAAAACCTTTTTGAAAGAAATAATACCCTTGATTATTTTCATTGATTGAATAGATATATATACAAGTTACAAAATAGGAGAATCCTATTCCTAATCTATTCCTAAAACCTTATTCTACCATAATTCTAACTATACAATTATGGTAAATGTATATCCTAAATATGCTAAGTGTATATCCTATTCTGGGTAACAAATATACTACAATATACACACAATATACTTTCCTTAATATACAAGAATGTCAACTGATATTTCTGCCCTAGTACCGTGATGGGCCTGGACCTGTTGGGCCAGTGCCCAAGCCACTGCTGGGCCGTAGCTGCTGCACTGCTGGGCTGCCACTGCTCACTGCTTGTATACCTGTGATATATACTGCTGTATATTCAATGTATATCACAGGTATATTACCTTTGTTTAACACTTTTAAAGCAAAGTTTCAATAACAATGTCCAAGAAGAGAACCCAAAATTCTACTCTACCTCAATTCGTACCACCAAAGTTATAGAACAAACACAAAATTCTAAACCAGTATAAAAAAATTCCTTGAAAATGAGAGAAAATATGTTAATAGAGCAAAAACCAAAATAGCAAGGGAAGCATTTCGAGGATAAAATGAAGTGAAATATAATAGTATATGACCAATTAAAAGAGAGTATTTGATCAATTTACCTTTTACCTTCTTAGCAAATATCGGCGTCGGAACCATCAAGTAAAATTCCTTTTCAGAACTATTACCTTCTCCCCTTCTGTGTGGATCAGAATACTCCATTCTTCAAGTAATTCACAATAAATTAGGAGAAATGAGAATACCGTGTTGATGTGATTTTAATTAGGTGTCATAACTGATACATTAAATTAGAAAATATGAAATTAATTACTAATTGTAATTAAGAGTAGAAGTTATGGAGATGATTTTTTAAATTAAAAATGATATTAAAAACCAAAAAAAAAGAGAAAATAAATAAATATGATCATTGACCATAGAAAGGTGACACGTAAGATTGTTTATTCCTAGCTTTATACTATATATAGATATAGATTGGAAAAATAAAACTCAAAGTAGGGTCGTTGACTATGCAAATATATATAAGCTTTATGTTCCTTAAGTTAAACAACAACAACAACATACCCATGAAATCTCAGAATGTAGGGTCTGGGGAGGGTAGAGTGTACGCAGACTTCACCTCTACCTTGGTAGGTAGAGCGGCTGTTTCCGAGAGACCTTCAGCTCAAGACAAAGCACAAGCACAAGTAAAGCAAGAGAAACGGTCAGACTCGGACAAGAAATTTAAAGCAGTATAAAATGCTAGCATCAAAAGCGAATAAGTCATGATAGCGCATTCTGAAAAAAGAAGCAGTAACTAACGTAGGTAAACAAGATAAACAAAGTACACTAGAGAACACATAGCAGCAGAAATCAAACGATAGGGGACTATAAAGCAATACTGCGTCTACTAGTATGATAGGTTAAGCGGACCTACAATAATAATACTACAACTACCCGTTTGTAAGCGTAAGTATGACTACGCTCGACTACCTACTACCCTAATATGTGTCATCCACAACCCCCTATCTAAGGTCATGTCCTCAGTAAGTTGCGTCTGCACCATATCCCGTCTAATCACCACTCTCCAATACTTTTTCGGTCTACCTCTACCCCTCATGAACCCGTCCATAACCAACCTCTCACACCTCCGCACTGGGGGTGTGAGATAATACTTTAATCCTAATTATGTGAAGTTAAAAGGCCATAATTATGGTTTC
Source organism: Anisodus tanguticus (assembly GCA_034509755.1). Classification (NCBI taxonomy): domain Eukaryota; kingdom Viridiplantae; phylum Streptophyta; class Magnoliopsida; order Solanales; family Solanaceae; genus Anisodus; species Anisodus tanguticus. The sequence continues at coordinate 55,975,263 of CM067545.1, forward strand.
TTTAAAAGGTAATTCATGATGATCAATTTTGATTCATGTTGTGAGCTTTCTTAGTCTAAAATAATTTTTGCTTTTTATATGGGTTCAAATACAATATTTATTATAACCCAAGATATAATATTATTTATTAATATTTAATAGGTTTTTATATACATATATACTTCATGTAGAAAGTTACAGGTTCAAATAAGCCCATAGCTAAAGGATACACCCGCTCCTGAATATGATGATCTTCGATCGGGACTTCACGGGTTTTGATTGAATGAAATGATGTTTTACGACATTTAGTGAAAGTAGAGTGATTTTGTGGTTAGAAAAACAATTTTATAATTTTCCGTCATTATCATCATATCATATCATCATAGTATATTAAAAGTGGGAAGCCCCCAAGTTGAAAGTTAGATTACTAAAATGCCCTTCCCTTAGAAAATTTCAAAATAAAAGATTATTAAACGAATAATTTTAGTGTTATCAAACGAATAATTTTAGTATATTAAACCAGATGCATGATAACGCTCTAAGCTTTAATTGTTGCTTCTTTTCAGCTTCCACCACCAATTGCAGATATTCAATAATATTAAAAGGTGGCATTAACTATAAGCCTTGCTCTTTGTCTACCTTCAATGCTTCACCGTTCCTATTTATCATTTTCGTGTATTAAATATGTCAATAAATGAGAGTGCAATTTACACTTTCATCTATGAATTTAGTCTATATTGCAATATTAATTCCAACTCTTCAAATTCCTAATGTTTTAGTAATGAAAATAAGTTGTCTACTAGAGATTAATTTAGTTAATTAGTCTTTATTGTGTTATTGATGGCAAGTCATACTAAAATACGACTTAAACTGATTTATATTTGAGTAGAACGAGTGCATTTTACTCACTAGACTAGCCATATTTTTTATATTCTTCAATGTTGAAATATCAGAAAAACATTAAAAAAAGTGAAGAAAAAGAAATTATACTCACCCAAGAAATTCATCCGGGAGACAGAAAATGGCTAAGCTTGTTGGTTCAACATTAAGATGATTAGGGTTTTTTCCTCTCTTTTTTTATTTTACATGTAAATCATAACTTTATATCTCTATAGGCATTTCGGAATTATACATTTAATTTGATTCTATTACCCCAATGTATTTTCAATTGTGTGCTTGCAATTTCAGCTTTTCTTGACTCTTTAGCGATAATTTTATCGGGTTACACTTGACACATCCACGGGATAAAAAACCATATCATTTTCTCATGAAATGTTTTGCCACCCTTATTTATTGTCCAAATTAAACTATATTATTTTTTGGTATATAAAATCTTTCTGGTATCAACCCAAGATAAGCTTCTCATTTGCCAAATTTGAGCTAATTATTTTGTCTCTTCAAATTTATAACTTTTCCTCTTCAAGTATTCTCCCTTTATTGAATTAACTGAATAAGATTAAGATTCATCATCTTCATAAATTTATACTTTTTCTTTATTTTTTTATATAATTAAATCACATTTTTAGTAATATTATGTAGTTTTAAAAAATTTCGTACTCATCCAAATGGGGTACACGTGCAAAGTAGGGCTGTTAAAAATCGAATCGTAACCGATAACCCAACCGTAAAATTGGCTTATTGGTATTGGGTTATCGGATTAACGGTTGGGGAATGAATTAAAATTTTATAGTTAACGATTCATCGGTGCGGGAACAGATTACTCAATTTCCTTATCTAGTAAACCGTTAACCCGTTAAGAGTTATCATTTTTACATTTATCCCTAGATATATAAAGTATCTATTGTATAACCCTAAAGCTAAAACCTCATTCAGTATTCTAGCTTAGAAAATAACGAGCCACTCCTCATCATGGTAGCAATTGTTGTTTATGCTTCTGAAATAGTCAGAACGAGGACAAGAAATATTACCCAATTCGGTTATGTTAGGTGTGCTTATCTAGGGCTGGCAATTTCACCATAACCCGATGGTTATTCATCCACCCGACCCGATTATATGGACGAAAAACTGACAAAACACGGATTTTAATCGGGTGACGGATGGATCGGGTGACGGATCGGGTCGGATTCGAGTGGACATACATCCAACCCACCACCCGATCCACCACCCGTTTATAAATTAGTTATTTTTTGTGTAGTTCAGTGATAACATACCCCTGACTCATGTCGTTACTAGTGCTTGGTTTTATTTCCAATAGTTGTCTTTAATTTTCTAAAGTGAACGAAAATTCTTTTTCAATTTCAACATGACAATAACGATGATTCCTAGTATCAAAAATGTTATTTTTGTACTACGTTATACATAATTGACATTTTCTATGTTGAACATCACTCTATATATGACTATAACTGTTAGCAATATAATAGGTTGATGAATATTACATTGGGATCAAGATCAAATTATAATAGTAAAGCAAGATAGTATGAAAAGCAAGATAGTATGAAAAGCAAGATAGTATGAAAAGCAAGATAGTATGAAAATTGAAAAATAAACCAAAAGTACCAAACTGATTGTGCTATAATTTTCATCCGCGAAGCACCCGATCCACCCGATTCACCCGTGGATGATGGGTGGATCGGATGTGGATGAAGAAAAATAGGGTGACGGATGGGTCAGGTGGTGGATAGATGGTTGGCGGGTGGAGGCGGATTAAGCTCCACCCGATCCACCTCCAATCCATTGTCAGCCCTATGCTTACCCAAGAGCAGGGTGGCAAATGGGTGGGTTTGGTTGAATTTGGTTTGATTGCAAATGGTTTGAATAAAAATGGATTGGGTTTCAACCTACTCATATTTTATGTGGGTAAATATAGATTGGGTAATAAATGGGTTGGTTGGTTATGAGTTAGCTAATATTACCCCTATTATGTAAGTGTAATATTTTTTCAAGTGTAATGTTATAATTTTTTGTCAAATTAATTTAATTTGTAATTATATAAATGATTTTTTTCTATTTTTTATAAAAATAAAATATATAAAATAGAAAATGTGTGTGTGTGTTTGGGTGGGTAAAGGTGGCCAGTGAGACGGGATTTGGGGGGTCGGGATCGGGTTTGGCTGGACAGGGCGGCCCAGGATATGGGGGACGGGAAGAGGTCCCGTCCCACATCCCGCCGGCAGAGGGGACGGAATTTGGGGGGACAGGACAGGACGTGTCGATCGGGTAGGGGGATTTGGGGGACTTTAATTTTTTTTATAGACACTTAATTTTAAAATATATATATATATATATATATATATATATATATATATATATATATATATATATAAACACTTAAATAATTGAACAAGATAGTGAAAAAACATCCCAAGGCTAATTGCCTCATATATTATTTAATAGAAATATGATTTTTTTTGTAATTCAATTTCAAAGTTGCAACTTTGTTTCGTAGTTCAAAACTTGCAAATCACATAGTAAAATTGTCATTAAAAAAATTACATATTCAATCATACTTTTTCTAATTTTCTGACAATCTCTTGAGGATCTTCTGTTGAAATTGGAAGTTGTTGGTCAAATTGTTCAACGTCGCTTCCTTCTCCCTCAGATAAGATTTCGCTGTAGTTGTAGTCTCCTTCTTCATTGATATCTATTTGACCGCACCTTCTACACTCCGCTCTAATCCAATCTTTAAATAAAATTGCAATCTCCAAACTGTCTTCCGCCAGTGAGTATTTGTGCTCTCCTATTTGAAACCTTCCAGCAGAAAAAACGCTTTCATAAGCTGTTGATGACGCTTGAATATTCAACACATCTCGGGCCATCTTTGATAGAGTCAGAAATGTCTTCTTATTCTCTCTCCAATATTTCAACAAGTCTTCACGTCCATTTCGTTGGCAATTGATTCGAACGATACAACACCCTGCAAAACATAAACATCAAATTCGCTAATTTGTGAAGAACTTGAACCACTATGCATTCTATTTCGAAGGCCTTGAATATTTGAAGCAGAAACCACATGTTTTTATAAGGTTGAAATGAAGTAGAAGAAGATGTTACAGAAGCCGGTTGATTATTTGCACTTTGCTCTTGGTAATACATATACATAGTTGTGCATTGTGTTTGTATGCTAGAGATAACATCTTATTTAGTTGGTTCGTTAGTTGGTTATTCAGTTGTAAGTATTTCTAGGCATTCATAAACCGTTTCAATAAGAGCATTACAATCGTCTACTTTAATACTAGGATTTAATACAACATTAATAAAATAAATAGCTGGAATAGGTAAAACATATTTTTTTTAATTTTAGAAACATTTTTGCAATAGCTGGAGCGTAAGTTGGTTTTTTCATATATTTATTAAATAACAAAAATATTAGAGCTATATAAAATAACATAGATAAAATAGTAGGATAATAAATACCAGAAAATTCCTTAGTAGCTAGAAAAAATTCTCTAAGAATACAATAAGTTCCAAAATTTTATCCCAATCATCATCTACAAGCATATCCATTGGATTTTGATTATGAGCGTTAGTTATAGGTCTTCTATACTTGTGAGCAACAAGTAATTATTCATACAAAGAATTCCACTTATTCGCAACTTCTTCTGAAATTTTCCTATAAGGTAATCCATAGTCATGACAAGTTTTTTATACTCTTTACGTCTTTGTATTTTATTACATTTAAAAATAAAGTTGATAGTAAATTGTACTTTATCAAGGATGTTTTTAAAAAGTTTTAGGCCATCATTGATGTAACGCCCCGTATTTTCGGATAGCGGTTGAACTCATAGCGTAGGTAAGTAGACCCGAACCCGGGAAGATTTCGTTGTACTTGTGTATATTAATAAGAGGATTAGTATATAAAAGGGCGTGATCCCGAAATAATTTTGGGATTTAGTAAGTGTGACGACGGAGTTTAAATAATTGTGTATCCCCGAAGAGAGTATAGACTGGTATTTTATTATGGGAGGTATGATATTGACATATGAGGATTTTAGTAATCGTCGGGATTTAAATAATCGGAGATCGGAAATTTAATTGTGTGTATAATTAATTAATTGTGGGATTAATTAATTAGGGAGGGGACAATTTATAGTGGGAGTAGGTAAGTGAGATGTTATAATCGATTTGGGGGTGGCTAAGCCCCAAATCGATCGACCGAGAACAGTGCCCATAAGGGCCTTCCTTCTCCATTTTTTTTCTCCATTTCTTCAACCTTCATCTTCTTCAAGAACCCATGAGGGATTAAAGGGTCACATTTCTAGCAACAGGAGCAAGCTCAGTTGATGGGTTTCCGAAATTTTCGACCAAAAATTAGGGATTTTCGGGAGCTTCCATATAACCAAAACGAGGGAAAATTCAAGGTGTTCTAGGCTTTGATTCCAGTAGAATCGAAGCTAAGAACAAGCTTAGAAACTCAGGAACTTTACAAGAACCTTGAATGCGAAAGGATTCTGGCGCAAATCGATTTTTGGTTCTATTTCTGGTTTTCGGAATCCGGCGAAAGCGCAAGGCTTTCCGGCGATTCTCGTCACTGCATCTAACAGAGAGGTAATCTTCTTTATTCTCTAAGTTTGTACAAGTTTTGGACTCGATTCTTGCTATTAGTTCTTAAGACGATTGTCGACAAATGCGAATTTGGGTTGGGTATCGTTAGGACTGCTGTAATTGGGAGTTACTGGGTTTGCATGTGAAATTGTGGTACTGTTTTGGAGATTGTAGTAGTATAAGAAGGAGGATTAAGAGAGTTGGATGTTTCACTACTTAGATTTCGAAATAGGAGGAATATAGGTTCTACGCTTTCAAAGTGTTCGTTAGAATATCCCTAAGAATCTGTTTTTAGTATGTTGAGTCGATTATGATTTAAATCATCCGTATGATGTAGATAAGCATTCATAGGGGCTTACAAGGACCCGCGGAACTTAGATAAATTCGACAACAAGGGTGGGAGTTCTAAAACGAGGCGTACGCTAATATTGAGTCGATTAATTCGTCTAAGAGGTATGTGAAACCCTTACTTCTTTCTTTTGGCATGCTTTAATGAAAGTACGGCGGACGTACTTAATTCTTATATAGTTTAATTCCTAAAGAGGATTGTTATGAGAAGTGCCTATGATTTTTCAGCAAAGAGTTTATTATGACATTATCGTAATGATTTTATTGAGAGTCAAATGATGATTTTTACTTGCATGGCACTCATGATATCTACTCGTGCTAAGTGTTACTACTTCACCTCACCGAGTCCCGGGCCGGGTTACGATTCGTGCACCACCTTGCATTGTTAGGGGGCCGGGTTACGTAGGATGGATCCATAGATGAGAGATGATTTACCGAGTCCCAGCATGGGCCGGGTTATGATATGATTCACCGAGTCCCGCATTAGTGGGCCGGGTTACGTTACAAGTATATATATGTATATGGACAGGCATACATGTTTTTCTTGACTTGCCTCTCATGTTTATAAGGCACAACTGACTTTTATGGTTTATGGCACAGTTGGATTTGAATCCTGATTTTTATACTGATCTCATGTTTCTGTTGGCTACTTATGATCTCTTTTACAGCTTCTTCATGTTTTACATACTCAGTACATTATTTCGTACTGACCCCCTTTCCTCGGGGGGGCTGCGTTTCATGCCCGCAGGTACATGTTTTCAGCTTGGTGAACCTCAGGCCTAGGTTCCTACTCAGCAGGTTGGAAAGCTCCTTTGATCCAGAGCTTTGTCATGTTGGTACCGAATCTCTTTAGAGCTTCGTTTGTATTTAGGGGCACGACGGGGCCTGTCCCGTCATATGTCGTTCTTCTTCTTATAGAGGTCTCGTAGACGGTGGTGGGTTGTACGTATGTAAGGGTTATGACTCTGTTTGGGTCAGTCATGTTATTGTATTCTGTGCTGGGGTGTTCCCATGTTTATACGTTACTATCTGGTGGCAGCCTTGTCGGCTTGCTTGTTATTTTATATTGGCTAATTGTGACTCCTCAGGAGACAGGTGCATTCGGGGGTAAAGGCAGCCTTGTCGGCTTGCCTACCCTGGCATATGTTGTTATTGCGACGTTATGCTGCCGGATTTCAGACTCATTAAGGGTTAGTTAGATTATGTGTGACAGGTTAGTATAATGACGTCATTAGGGCGATTAGTCGCGGCCCGTCGGGTCGGGTCGTGACAATTTACAACTAAGTTATAAATATGACATGCACATCTAACATGAAAAATATGGGGAAAAGATGAAGTCAATCGAGTTTTTAATTTTTTTACATCGTAATCATTAGAAGTCGCATTATCTAATGTAATAGTCATAATTTTATCAGTAATTCCATAATATTCACTAATTTCATGAATATTTTTTGAAAAAAAAACTCCAGTGTGCCTTTCATCAAATATCTATATGTTAATATACGTTTTTGCATAGACCAATTGTGATCTATCCAATGACATGTAATAATTAAATAATCATTACCATTAGTACTACGACCTATGTCAGAAGTGATAGTCACTTTGCCATTAAAATGATACAATGCATAACGTAAATATTGTTGATATTCATGTGCAAATTTAAAAACATATCTTCTAATAGTTGATCTAGGAAAACCGTTAAAAACATGATTATATGTTTCTCGAATGTAATGAATAAAACAAGGAGAAGAAGGAAATGAAAAAGGCAAACCCTTCACAACAACTAATTTTGCTAAATTTTCCCATTCTTTGTGTTTATCATATTTCGGATCTATAACTTCTCCCGTCATCGGGTTAATTTGACCATGTACTTGGTCGGGGACACTATGTGAACCTTATCCCGACTCAGAAGGCATTTGCACACCCGCTTTGTCAGCCAAATATTGGTTATACCTTGCTTTGTGAGAGTTTTATACATGTCTCATTAAACCGCCTGTCCCACCTTGACCTTTTCCAGTTTTAAATTTATAAACTTCGCGACAAATTTTACAAATAGCTAGTTGATTAGGAATGTCCCTTTCAAAAAAATCTAATGCAGGGTGATTTTAATTTTCGTTGTTTTTGTTCTCTTCTCATACTAGGGGGGGGGGGGAATATGAGGAATTCCAGTTTCAGCCTGAGACTCAGTCTGATCCTGAGGTGGAGGTGCACTAGTGGGTGTGTTATCTAAATTATCTTCTAATTCATTTTTTCTAAATCAAAGTCTGGTTCAGATGCAGAATATACCTCATGATCTAATGGTATATTAATATTAACATTAAAAGATCAGTTTCATCTGCATGAGTGAAATCATCGTAATTAGAATTACTAGAAGATGCACTCTTACCCCTGTTACCCCTAATAACTCTACCAGAAAAACGTCCACATCGTTCCTTTATAATTATGTAAATAATTAATTAAAGTTAATGAAATTAAGTACGTTAATTAAAATTAAGTAACAATAATAATTTAAATAAAAGAAGGAACGAAGGTACCAAACGCCGACGTGTAATCGAGGTTGAAAATTAAAACTTTGCTCGATGATCATCAAGCTAGTTGCCAACTTTACTCCCAATTTTTGAACTTTGATAGAAATTAGCAAATGAAATATAATATTTAGTGTGTAATTTAGACTTGTAGAGAGAGAGAGATAGAGAGAGAGAGGAGAGAGAGAGAGATTCGAGAGATGATAGGAAGATTTCTGAGAAAAATGAAGAGGAGAATGAAGTATTTATAGTTGAGAAATAGGGTTAATGTATAAATATACTAATTTAGGGGTTAAAAATAAATATTAAGGGAGTAAGAGGTTTATGGGGTGGTGGGGTGGGGGGAATGGCCGTTACTAGCTGTTGACAACAGTTAAAATTGAAAGTGATTGTTTGTGCAACGGTTGGTTTCTGCAAATGGGGTGGGACGGGGAGACGAGGGCCCTAGTTCCGTCTCGAGTTCGAACCCCGCTACCGACATTTTTATCCCGTATTTTAAAAGGGGGTCGGGGTGGGTACCAGGATGGGCCGGGGCTCGCTGGACAACCTTAGTTTGTGGGAGGTGGGGTTGCGGGTAAAAACAAATTTCTTTTTTTTTATAATTTCTTTATAAAAGTAAAATATATGATATAAAAAATGTGTGGTGTTGGGGGGGGGGGGAGGGATGGGGTAAAATGTTTTTCCTACTTTTTAGAATTATTTTTATGAAAGTAAGATAAACGATATGAAATAAAAAATGTGTTTGTGTGCGCAGGGAGAGGGGAGGTGCAGGGGGTGGTGGTGGGGGGTAAGGGTAAGGTTGGATGGTAAGAAAAAAAATCATAAATCTTTTATAAAAGTGCAATGAAATATACTACAACATATCAAGTAATCCAACAATGTGGGTCTGAAAAAGTACAATCAAATATATAAAATAAAAAATTGGGGGAGAGGGAGGGGGAGGAGGGATGTGGGGGCAATGTGGTGGTAGTGGGGTGGGTGTTATTGGTTGGTGTGGGGAGTTGGAAGGGGGGAGGGAGAGTAAGGGGTGGCGTAGAGGTGTGTGGGGGGTGTAGGGAGCAGGAGGTGGGTAGGTAGGTAGGGTAGGGATGGGGTAAGTGTAGGTAGTGGGGTGGGTGGCAGAAAGTGTGTTGGGGTTGAGGGGGTGCATTGATGTATTGTTTTATCGATCCGAAAAATATTTTTTCTCAAATTTACATTTTCTCCTATTTTGATAAAAATGAATTATTATTGGGTCTATTGAATCACATATATGAATATCCAAATTTTACATATATTTGCTCATATTTTTATTAATTAAAAAGAAAATTGAAACTCATATTTACCAAAAAAAAATATGAGTGACTCAATTAATTAAAAATGAATTAAATAGGTGAAGTCTCTAAATATGGGCTCAAATTGTCACCTCTACACTAGAGTATGATCTTTACCATATACTAGTATAGTATACCTGCCCTTTCCTATATATGCATTCAATTAATAGAGTCAAAGTATATATAGTCTGGCTTAAAAAAGAAACAACAGTATCTCATTGTGGATTCCTTTGTGCAATTGAATGGTGTGAAGTAATAGTTGAAACTTACTAGCTGTGTTTAAGTTTGAATATAACAAGTTCAAGTGGGTGAACTAGTTATGACAAGAAATTAGTTCATACATCGTCCGATAATTGCTAATTCGATATCAAATTAACCAATATGTTATCGATTATCTAGCGAATTAATACATTTAAAATTTGATAACTGATAAATCACGTTAAGCGTAATTATCCTCCGATTTGTCCGATAAACAACTCTAGTATAATTGTAAAGCACGTGTCCAAAGACTAATACTATATAAGTTGAGCAACTGGTAACAAATACTCTCACAAACACTCCTATTACTTTAACAGTAAAAGGCAGAATCATAGAATTTTAATTTATAAAAGTATAAAGATTTAAACTTATAAAGATTGAATTTCATGAAGTGTTTTAAGAACTTATAGAGTTTTATTTTCGTTGATTCATCTTATAAACTGTTTTCGTTTTCTCTCTCTCTCTTTATCTTGGTATAATTGGAATACAAAAGAAAATGATTAGATTGGAATCTTAATTGATTTAATATTAAAAAAAAAGTATTTTATATTTTCAGCTACCTAGTATGATTTATAAAACAAAGTTGGTGAGGGTAAATGATTTTCACCACCAAAAAAAAAATAAAAAATGACAGTTGAGATCCATCCACAAATTTGTCATTTCCCCACTGTTGTCTTGTCAGTGTCACCAACAAAAAGAATAGCTTCACCTAAACCCTGAACAATTCTTTAACAATCGAATCCTCACATATCTTTGTAGAATTTGCTAAGAAGAGATGTTTTTGTGGGATTGGTTTTATGGAGTTTTGTCATCTTTAGGCTTATGGCAAAAGGAAGCTAAGATCTTATTCCTTGGTCTTGATAATGCTGGCAAAACCACTCTTCTTCACATGCTCAAAGATGAGGTATACCTTTTATTTTCTCATAATAATAATACGTTACGTTGTTTGATTGGCCACGGAGTTTAAGAATAACTTTTGAAACATTTAAATCATCACATTTAAAGATGAGGTACTATTAATCCCTTTATTTTCTCATAATTATTTGGCCGAGCACGGAGTTTAAGTAAGAAAGACATACTTTTGAAACATGTAAATCATCAAATTTTAAACTTAAGTTGTTTCGAAATGTAAAAAGTTAGCATTTTTCTGGGACATACTAAAAAGAAAATTGCATCACATAAATTTGAGAGGGATGGATGGAGTAATTATAATGAATATTTTAGAAATCTTGAATTGAGTTAAGATGAGCAAATGGGTGATGGGGCTTCATATTGCGTGTAGTTGATTGGTTAGTTGGTGTCTAATTGTCTTGATTTATCATAAAAACATCATCTTTGATTGCATTTAGTTATTAAAATCCCTTTATTTTCTCATAAAATTATGTTATGTTGCTTGATTGGTCACGAAATTTTTGAATCATCTTATTAATGGCAAGATGAGAAGTTTAAAGTTAAATTGTTTCTAAATGTAGAAAGCTGCCATTTTTCCGGGATAGACGAAAAAAGTGCATAAACTTGAGTCGGATGGAGTAATTAATAATTATAGTGGAAATGAGCAAATGGATGATGAGGATTCATATTGCGTATAGTTGATTGATTGGTGTTTAATTGCCTTGATTTATCATAAGAACATTGTCTTTGATTTGATTATTTTTTAATTGGATTTCATTAATTACAGAGGTTATGTTATGTTGTTTGACTTGACATGGAGTTTAAGAAAAAAATTGGAACATATAAATCATCTTACTAGTTGCAAGATGTGAAGTTTAAAGCTAAATTATTTTTAAATGTAGAAAACTCGCATTTTTTTTTTGGGACCGACTAAGAAAGACATAAATTTGAGACGGATGGTGTAATTATAATGGATCTTTGAGAAAACTTGAATTGGGTTGAAATGAGAAAATGGGTGCATAGGATTCATTTTGCGTGTAGTTGATTGATTGGTGTCTAATTGTCTTGATTTATCCATAAACACCTCGGAATTATTGGAAGAATTATTTATCAGATGAACAAGTTCTTTCTTTGACCTTCCCACAAGCTTCTTCTAGTTTTTAGGGAGTACATAGAAGTCGGAATTGGTAGTTGGATATTTTTTGTATCAATGATCTGGCGAATTATTGATGATTCATTCTTAGATTTTCTATGATTTATCATCTCCGTTTTGATTTTTTTTATTGGATTTCATTAATGACAGAGGTTAGTTCAGCATCAGCCGACTCAGTATCCCACATCTGAAGAGTTGAGTATTGGAAAGATAAAGTTCAAAGCTTTTGACTTGGGAGGTCATCAGATTGCTCGTCGGGTCTGGAAAGATTACTATGCCAAGGTATGATTTGTGTATTATAAATGTTTTCTCTATAACTGTAATTCTGCATCCGGGGTAGAACTTGTTTTGCACCATTTGGAAATTGTGTTGCATCTTTCTGTCAAATTAGAAATATATAAATACTTGAATTTTGTAACCTGATCATTTTTTTATGATTTAATCGAAAGAAATAATCAAAAAGATTTTTTATAATCCAGAAGTAAGAGAACTCAAAATTGCCTTTTATATCAACTGTACTGGGTGTTTGGATCAATTGTCATGTAATTGCATCAGATCCATGTGTGCTGTAATGCATCTTCAGCTTTTTGCTGGTCTTGTTGGTCTGAAGTTCGTCTTGCTGTGTTTTGGTGCATTGAAGTATGTGGAGTTGCTTTCCTTTGTTGAAGCGACTTAAAAGTTTGACAAGCTCAACATGCTTGGTGCAAGATTATATATCCGCACACTTAGAGGTGCCAATCTTGGAAAGCTACTGAAATAGGTTATGTAGCAAATGATTATCCTTATCCTGTAATGAAGTTGGTCAGCTGGATTTTTGGAGATGATCACCATAATATATTTATGCTATTGCTTATGCTCTGCTGGGCCAGATTCCTAGATACTTATCTTTCTCCTTCATAGATATGACTTGTCTTTCTCTTCAGTGACCATTATTGCTTAGTACAGCCTCTAGATTGACTGTCCCTTGCAGCAAGAGGAAAACATTAATGTGCTTCATTGGTGACAGTTATCTCTGTCAATATAGGTTCTTTTGAAAGTATTCCTATGGAAAATTAAATTTTACTGAAGGTGTAGTAGGCTATTCCTTTGTCAAATTTGTTGAAGTCGTATGTTTGAATGCAGCATTTTTTAAGGAAAAGGATACAAAACAACAGTAACAATGCTGAGATTTACATCCGAAAAAGGAGGGAAGAGGTGAGAATATAAGAGAACCCCCAGGGAAGAAACTAAGCGACAAAAGTTTCTATCATCTACCCACTCCAATTTACACCAAAAAGAAACCAAAAGTTGACGGTCTGATTTACCCATTGAAGTATTTGATTTGTCTTAGATTTGCCTCCCGTTTATCTTTAGGTCCATGAAAGCCCCATACTGTTAATTTAGTCCCATACTTGCCCTCTTTTAATGATTGTCCAGCTTAGCTCTGACATTTGCCACAATGGACGTAGGCAAACAAAAAATTCAAATATATACCTACACTATCTGATTGACTTTTTAACTGTCAATGTGAGTTAGAGATCCTTGAAATATTTATACACTTTTTTTTGATAGGGTACTGAGAATATTATTGATGTAAAGAGGAGGCCAACTCTAAGAAAAAGCTGGACAGAAGTACATCCAAAAGATAACTTTACAGTGAATGTAAAGAACTAAGAAACTCAGCCAACGCCTCCGGCTCTAAAACATTTGCCGAGGTTATGTTGCACCAAAAATTAAGCAAAAATATACATTTGTGTGTTAGATTAACTACATTGTCCTTTTTGTTATAAAAAAATCTAGCATTTCTCTCTCCATACGACCCACCAAACTACTGCTGGGATAGACTTCCAGATGTAACCCGGCGCTTTATGCATATCCTGTTCGTGCCATGAGTAGTGGCGGATCCAGGATTTTTACACAGGGGGTTCGAAAAAAACAACAAAAAGCTAAATATAAAAAGTAATATTGACATTAAGAATCGAACCTAGGATGCTAGAGACAATTTTGAACACCCCGGACCACTTGAGCTAACCTTTTGCATTTGTTTAGGGTTCAAAAGTTAATATGTACATAAACACGGAAAATCTATCCTATATATACACTGTAATTTTTTGCCGAGGGTGTTCTGGTGAACACCTTGAGCCCCCACTAAATCCGCCCCTAGCCATAAGAGGAGGAAAACAACTGTGCTCCTAGGCATGCGCTATTTTATACAATATTTATACACTTGTTTTTTGTATAACAGTGGTGCACCTCAATAATTTCAACGAGTATTGTTACCTATCACCAACACATGAAGGTACTGGGTAACTCTAGGAACCAAGATGGGAAGAATCACCTAGCCTTTTTTTGTCTCTATGGAAATTTGTACCCTGGTCTCCAAGGTTTTCACCCACTTCATTGAGTCACTGACCGCTAGGCCACACATTTAGGTGCATATTTTACTTATTACTCCGTTTGTCTCAATTTTTGTGACTCTTTCTTGTTAGTTTGTCCCGAAAAGAATGACACCTTTCTCTTTTTGGAAACTATTTAATTTTAGTATTCTCAGTTTACCCTTAATTGCATGGAAACCACCACCACTCATGTAAATAAAAAGTACATATGGAACCCTCACCACCACTCATTTAAAGGGATTATTTTGGTACTTTGCATATATTTGGCTTAATTTTTAAATTTCATATCCAATTAAACACCGTCACATAAAACGAGATGGAGGGAGTAAATGATATAGGAAGTTAAGAAAGTAATTCATAATGGTTTGACCGAAATTTATTTACCTTAAAAGACTCAGTTTTTCTTTATAAATTGCTTTGTATGCTTGCAGTTTTGTAAAGGAAAATCATAACAACTGAGCAGTTGGTGTTCCCTCAAGGCTACAAGCTTGGCTTCACGATATTTTTCCATCTTTGATTTTGGTCTTGATTGCTTTACAGTTTACTGTTTGCCTAACTGTGCTAACACTTTTTTCTTGGGAGTTGGGTAATTAAATGGCAGAGGAAATCATGAATTTTCTTAGACAAGTTGTCGCCAAATTTACTCATTGTAATCCATATTTTAGTCAAAATTCTGCTTTAATGTACCTTTTACTCTTTCAAAAAATTCTGCCTTAATAAACAAAGAAATGACAAAAGCTCCTTATGCATAATGTTTTTCTTTCTCTTCTTTTGATAAATTATAATGTGTTAATGCCTTAACGGTTGGACCCTTTATCTTTTTCTCTTTTCATCGATCTTATTGAAGTGGATAAAATGCCCCTAAAGTGTCCGTAGGACATAGGTGTTCTGATGGTTAGGTTTCTTATTCTGAAGACCAGATGGAAGCTTAGGACTAAAATAGTCACATATCAATGTTTAGTGACTAAATTGCACGTCTTATGGAAACATTACCTACTCCAGTACATTTTTCTCTTCCCGCCCCTTCCCTAGAGTTCCTCCCACTTGCTTGTTATAAGGTTGCAATCTGATCTGTGCAATGTTTCTCTTGAGGTACTAAATAATTTCTCATTAGTGTAAAGTTTGCGTATTCTTTTTTCCTTATTCCCCTCTTTTTACACAGGTTGATGCTGTCGTGTACCTGGTTGATGCATACGACAAAGAGCGATTTGCAGAGTCGAAAAAGGAACTAGACGCGCTTCTTTCTGATGAATCCCTTGCTACTGTCCCCTTCCTCATTTTGGGAAACAAGATAGACATACCATATGCAGCCTCAGAAGATGAATTGCGTTACCACCTTGGCTTGACTGGTGTCACTACTGGCAAGGGTAAGGTGAATCTTGCTGATTCTACTGTTCGACCTTCGGAGGTATTTATGTGCAGTATTGTACGGAAAATGGGGTATGGCGATGGATTTAAGTGGGTATCTCAATATATAAAATAGGTTTGCTTGCCAATGCCATTAGAAGCTCAAAGAGATCGCATCCTCGTTATGCTGTAGATCAGCATTTTTGGAAAAAGATTGGTTTCACCAAATATTTATTCATTTGTTTTTGAACTGATCAGGTCTTCTATTACTATTTTGTATACTTTGGTATCTATGTAGTTCGATGAGAAGATATTTTTATTTATGTAAAATTTACGTGCAGCTGGAAATTGCTATCTACATATTCTTGACTTAATATCCTACCTATTCTTGTTTTACATATATTGTTCAAGTGTGTCCTAATTTTTCCTACGAAACATATGACTAAAACATCACGTGTTCATTATTACGTCGATGATCATTATTCCAGTGTAGTAAATTTTTGCAATCTTCGCTTTGAGATTTGAGAACTCGACCAAATCATACGATGGTGTTTTATTTTGAAAACAATGCAGAGAACGGGGGAGAAAAAGAGTTCTATTTTTTTTGTGTAAAAATTCTGAGGCAAGGCGTCTGCATTTATAGCTAACTGTTGAGTGTGAAGAAAAGGTGTGAGAAGGTTTTTTTCGTGAAAGCCGTGCCTTTAGAGAAGATCACCAAGATTTCGCGATCCGTTACCGAATTTATTTCAATTCCAAGAGCTCGGATCGTAAGTTCGTGACACTTTAAGTTAGTGTAGAAGTGTTTTTCTATTTATATCCAACAAATTCTTCTGCCTTTCTTCATTGTGGGACAACATTCCTTCATTTCTCATCCTTGCAAAATGGGGATGGCAATTGGGGCAGAGCAGCGCGGGGCAGGGCAGAGGGTAAATGGGGCGGGGCAGGGCAGGGCAGGGGAACTGCCACAATTTTTTTAAAATTACTAGGACGGGGCGGGGCAGGTCACAGATCTATAGCTGGTTTGGGTTAAAAAAAATGTGACCCGCTTAAGTTATCCCTATTTTCCAACTATAATGCTCAAATTTTCATCTACAAGCATCAGTGATATGCGTTATCGATCAAGAGCTTTTCATTTAATATGATCTGCTTCTTTGACCACTTATTCTTGTGCATACTTTTAATCTTTTGTTGATAATTGTTAAATACACTCAATGGTATCATCTGTAAATGAAACATGATACAAATGAACAAAACATTTGAGAAAATACCAAGGTATACAGTCGGTTACCTCTACGATCTATGGAAAATCGCAGAGAATGGTAAAGGTTATCTCCTTAATACATTTCTCATTTAATATTTTAGGCTATACAACATTACTAAAAAGTATACTTTATTCAAATCGATATACATACACAACTTTTTTTGATATGTCCATGAAAATTTAAAAAGATTAGATAGCATATTAAAAAATGAAAATATAGAGAAAAACATGAAAAAGAGACTAAACGGGGCAAGACTTGATAGGGCAGGGCGGGACAAGGTAAAGTTTCAGAAAATGCTAAACAGGGCAGGGCGGGTCAAAATCTTATCAGGTCAAAGCTTGCCCCGCCCTGCCCTATTGCCATCCCTACTTGCAAAAATACTTTTTACACTATCATTGCAGTTTGCCTATTATATAACAGATCACTTATCCTCACAATTTCCAAATTATTCCTCCCCCTAACTATAAACATTTATCAGTAGTTGGGTTTTAAAGAACTTGGCAGTATAAAGACTGAAGTTTGATACTTTTATAGCGGAAAAAGTCCTTACACTACATTACTTAAATACGGAATTTAATACTGTACATGTAGTGCAAAGAGAGTATAAAATGATAAATAGATAAAACTAACAAAATTTTCCCCAGCTAGCAGTGGTAAATACTTTTCTTCCCCATGTGTACAATGATAAAAGGAGCAGATACATTTCTTTTTGTGGTTTCCCACCCTGTGCCAGGTGACCCGCATTATGGGCCTGACTAATTTGAATTCGCACCGTTGAAGGCCCATTTAAGGGGGAAATACCCTCTAACCAGACTTTTTCATACGAGGGATCGAACCCAAGACCTCTAGTTAAAGAGGGGAGGATTCTATACAGCCCACCACAACCCTTGTTGGTATAGGAGCAGATTCAGATTCTACTGAGCTAGTGGCAATACATCTCAAACTATTCTCTTTCCTTTATAGAATTCTTACTATGAATCCCCTAAGATTCAACAACAACAATAACATACCCAGTGTGATCCCACAAGTGGATCCAGACCTTAGCCCTACCTTTGTGGGGTAGAGAGAGGCTTTTCAAGATTCAGCAACTCAATGCTTCATATTTCACTGGAATTGGTTGATTAAATCCAGCTTGAGACAACAAATTCCCAACGATTGCAAGCTCTCTGCAGAACGCCCCTTTGAACACTGTTGCATTTGTAACATTTGTGTTACACATATCTGAATCAAGAATTTCAGCTCTAGATTGTTTAAGTTCTTGAATTTGCTGAACTTGTTGCATTGAAACTGTGATAAAAGATTCAGTTCTTGATGGTTGGAGTTGTTCTTGATTTAGCTGAACTTGTTGCTGCATCAATTGCAATGCAGCAGCAGCCTTCTTTCTCTGCTTCTCAGCCGCTTCTTCGTCTTTGATTGTTGCCATCAAACTTCCATAACCTCTCTGTATCATTCTATAGAGCAGTAATGCTGACATCCTTGCTCTATCCTTAACAGAATCTACATCTTGTTCATCTGCAAACTCACACCTTTCTACAAAACTCGTCGATTTATCAGGCTTGTGTCTTAAAGTTAACAACAAATGCGCTCTTTCCAGTTCTGATCTTGAGCATCCCCACTTCAAACCAATCAATGCATAGTAATCCACATTCCCCGTTTCGCCATTTGCAAGTCTCTTCTTCAATTCTTGAATTTTCGTAGCCAATGAACAAAGCCTCCCCGGAATCTCCCTGTATTCCACGTTTTGATGTTTCCATATAGGTCCTGGTGATTTCCTATCTCGTAGAATTGAATTATACAAGAGTTTTAAGTGCTCCAAATCGTGAAGGCTATCGGGCAAGCATCTTATAGTTTCAAATAATGCTGCTCGAGTTCTAAGAGCATTAATACAAGAAGGATCCAATGCTAGCGTTCGATTGCAATCAGCTATTGCCTCTGCAATCCGACAAGAGGAATGATAAGCTGATGCTCGACGCATATAGCATTCGGCCATGAACCCTTGAGGGGCCCCACGACGACCATCCACAATTTTCGAAAAATGCCTAATAGCTTCCGAATAAAGACCAGCATCAAGAGCTGCAATTGCAGCAGTTTTTCGTCGTAAGAGTAACTTGATATGACTGAGAAGTTGAGAGATTGTTTCCGACTCGGTTATTGGCAAAGTCGTGCAGCAATGTTTGCCCGAGACCGGAAATTTGGCGAACGAGAAGCTATCGTCGGACCAACAAATGCTCTCACGTCGAAAAGCATCCGTAGCGAGGCGTTTGCCAGTTTGTAACAGAACCATTGCATCTTCCATTAGGCCCAAATGGCAACAAGCTTGTCCTAAGACCAAGTACCTGTTGAGACATAACTTAATTAAGTACTAATTCGAAGTGTGTTCTCTCTAACGGCATCAACTTTTAAATGAGATGATCACACAACAAAAATTTCCTAGGGACAAATCCTTGGTAGAAATAGTACCTATTAGACACTTTTCGGCCCTGTCTTTAAAAAATAACCATTGTCATGGAGTATCAAATTCCACAGGTAAAACTCCATGACAATATCCACATGTGAAATTTGAAACTCTTAAAATAGCGACTATTTTTCAATTACAAGGGCTAAAAGTGGTTATTTGTGAATTTTACCCCAAATCTCATAGCCACCCAAAAAACAACAAATATTTCCACGTGTTCGACCCATGAGAAAGAACAAGACTCCCACGGGAGAGGACATGTCGAGACATAATATAATTAGGTAATTAAAAAGTCTGCTCTCTCAAACAGCTTACCTCCATTGACCTTTATTGCAATTCTTGTAGAGGCTAGCCATAACCTTCTTCTTCAATTCAGATACAGAGAAGCACTTGAAGTTAGGTTCATCACCATAAGAAATGAGCCTAATTTGTTCCTTTGAGCTATCAAATGATCCAGAAGAAGAGGTAGAGGATGTGTCATCATTGGGCATTTTTAGACTAGGAATATAATCCTGTAACATATAAGCTACATCCTTAAAACACCTTAAATAAAGCAAAGATCGAGCCTTTAACTCTAAGGCAACTTCAAAACGTGGAGAAATTGCAAGTGCAGCTTCAACAAGGCTAAGAGCTGAAGCAATCTCATTTGGTTCTTGAGTGGCAATGAGAATTTTGGCATCTCTGATATATTTCTCCACAATCTGAAAAACCAAATACATGGCATAAGTTGGAGTTTAGGATTTTGAGTTTATGAATTCTACTAAGAAAAACAGGAATTAGCAACGGACAAAATCCGTAGCTAAATAGCAAAATTCGTCGCGAATCTTATTTAGCTGCGAGCAATTTAGCAACGGATTAGCGACGAAGTTCATAGTTAATTCTAGTTTTTCTTTATAGTGTTTACACATATTTAGTATATTTTTAAACACAAATACGGCGTTTGAGCCAAAGCTATTAGATTTGCCGGACCCGTAGGTGAAACTCTAGCTATGCCCCTGCATAACTATGTATGCAATTATCGATGAAAGTGAAAGAAATGAAACGGGTCAAATCAAGAATGTGCTTTTTTAAACACAAAAATAAGATTTGATCCAAACTACTGAAATTCTGCCGAACCCATAAGCGAAGCTCTAACTCTGCCCTTGCATAACTATGTATGCAATTATCCATGAAAGTGAATGAAATGAAAAGGGTCAAATCAAGAATGTGTTTTTTAAACACAAATACAAGGTTTGATCAAAGCTACGCGTAAGCAAAGCTCTAACTCCGCTCCTGCATAACTATGTATGCAATTATCCATGAAAATGGGTAAGACCAAAAATGTGTTTTTAAACATAAATACGAAGTTTGAGCCAAAAATACTGAATTCTACCAAACTCATAAGCAAAGCTCTAGCTCCGCCCCTGCATAACTAACTATGTATGCAATTATCTATGAAAGTGAATGAAATGAAAATGTGTATAATCAAGAATGTTTTATTTTTATTTTACCTTTTTGTTGCTAATCCACCAGTGTTTCTTTTCTGCACAGGCAAGAAATGGAGGAGATGTAGCCATTGTTGGATCAAGAATCAAAATGCCCACAAAATTTCTTGTTTTTTGAGGTAAAAGCCAATAGGTATCTCAGTTTACATTAATATCTTCATTTTTAGTAAAAATATGTAAATATATTGAGGGAAATATAATTAAGGAAGTGCATGAATATACAGTGCCAGCTTTAGAGAGAGAGAGAGAGCGCGCGCGCCTTGTGTTTCATCGCTGGCAAACCACGCACCCACGCCATAATCTCTTTCTGTAAAGACTCTCCCTCTACGGTCTACAATTATAGACTTATGTAGATGTATTTAATTAATTTATATATCTAAATTATACATCCTATAGTATAAATATTTCTGGGAATAAAATTGCTCCTTCCTTAATTAAAGGTTTCGGTTCAAGCTATGA
This sequence comes from Anisodus tanguticus, assembly GCA_034509755.1. Lineage (NCBI taxonomy): Eukaryota > Viridiplantae > Streptophyta > Magnoliopsida > Solanales > Solanaceae > Anisodus > Anisodus tanguticus. Next base: position 55,996,617 of record CM067545.1, read on the forward strand.
ATATGAAAAATCCTTGGTAGAGAACGCTACTAAGTGCTTTCTCAAAAATAGGCTTTAATCGGGCTTCAATACGAATATCAAACCTCGAATGAGAAACAAAAAAAACTTTTATAATAATAAAATATTGTTTTATCAATTGTTAGCTTTTAAAGTAATCGTCTGTATAAATACCTTTTACATTGCCATGCTACAAAAACGAAATGGTCCTTCATCCATAATATTAAGTAAATTATTTTTGTTTTTGCTGAATGTATCAAGGAATATAAATAGTCATAGTAATCCTTCTATTTAATTACTTTGACCATTTTCGCGCACTACATATCTTATTGGGAGCTTACGATCATTTTATATGAATCTTGAGCTGCCCTCTTTTAATATAGTGGCGGAATTTTGTTAAGAGTGTTCAAGATTTATTATGTATGTATCAAAGATTAATTTAACTTATATAATTATTGATAAAATCCGTGATATATATAGAGGTTTGTATATCATGTATATCACGGTTTCACAAGGCAATTTACCTAGTGTGAAACCGTGATATACACGGTATACAAACCAGTGTATATCACGGTTTTGGAGCCTTATTTGGTGTAAAATTATTGTATTAAATTAGGATTGTACACTTACCATAATTATATGATTTTTGTACAACTAGAATAGGGTTTTCAGTGTAGAGTAGGAATAAGATTTTTCTATTATGAAAAATTGTAAATTGTATATATACTCTTTCATTAATGAGAATAATCAAGGGATTATTTCTTTCATGGTATCAGAAGTCTAGGTCTCAAATTCTCTCCCAAATTTCCGTCCACTTTGCATCGATTTCCGAGCCTCTCTTCTCGATTTTCGTGCCCGGTGGTGCCTTCTCTCTTCCCAAAAATTTCTTCTCAATCCCTACATCACGTCTTGCGTTGCTATTATGTCTAAGAACATGTTTCACCCTGCTCTTACTGTTTCTAACATCAAGAATCACATCCCTATCATTCTTGAAATAGAAAATGTCTAATACGCGACGTGGGCCGAACTGTTCTAAGTTCACGCATGCTCGCATCAAGTCCTCCATCACATTATCCCCGCGGCTCCTGCGGATACAGAGGTGCCTAAACCTGAGGATGATCCTAAGTTATGGACGACCCTTGATGCTACTGTTCTTCAGTGGATTTACTCCACTATCTCTACCGACCTGTTGCAAACGATTATCGAACCAGACGCTACGCCGATGGATGCTTAGAATAAAGTGTGTGATGTATTCCAAGATAATCAAAATTCTCGTGTTGTTACCCTTGAGTAGGAATTCTCCCACGTCAATATGGAATATTTCCCTAACGCTTCAGCATATTGTAAAAGGTTGAAAGAATTGGCGGACCAACTCCACAACTTTGGTGCGCCCGTCACCAACGATCGTCTTGTCCTTCAAATGGTTGCAGGCCTATCTGAGGCCTATAGTGGCGTCGGTACGCTTCTTCTTCATAGCAGTCCTTTTCTGAGGTTTTCTCAGGCCGGTTCCATGCTCACACTCGAAGAAGCAGGCTTGGCTAAGAAAACGGCCACTGGGCCCCTTCGGTCGTCATGGTGACCGAGTCCAACTTTTGTCCATCAGTCTCCAACAATTTTGGCCAAAACCGCAATAACATTGGCGACAAAAAGGGTCAGAATTGCAAAAATAATGGTAACAATCGTGGTGGAAACTGAGGTGGAAATAACGGGGGTGGCAATGGGCCTCGGGGCAGTAGGCCGCAAGCCAACTGGCCACAGCCCTGGGGCCCATGGCCGTGGAACTGGGCCAGTGGACTTGGGCCATACAACCCCTATTTTCCGTCGTCGCAACATTACTCGGGAAATTGGGCCCAACTTCCCCCCAACAACAGGCCTAATTTCTCGGGTCAGCAGTGGTACCCAAGAGACAGTTCTGGGTCGGGGCAGTAAGTGGGTGTGATTGGGTCTCGGCCTCCGCAGGCCCACCATGTAGTGGCCCCCACCCCTACCGACATTGAAGTCGCGATGCACACGCTTGGATTAAATCCTCCGAAAGCAAATTGGTACATGGACACCGGAGCCACTACTCACATGACGTCCGACCAAGGTACTCTCTCGTCTTATTCCAATTTGAGCAACAATCGTGGCATAATAGTTAGTAATGGCAATTCAATTCCAATTCGTGGTTACGGTCATAAAACTTTGTCTCCCCCCCCATCCACCTCTTGTCTTGAAAAAATGCCCTTCATGCTCCTAACTTAATTAAAAAATTGGTGTATGTCCGTAAATTCACCACTGATAATTGGGTTTCTGTTGAATATGATCCTTTTGGGTTTTCTGTAAAGGATTTCAAAACGGGAATTCCTCTCATGAGATGTGATAGTAGGGGAGATCTTTATCCTATCACGCCCACATCCGGTCTCTCGAGTCAAGCCTTGCCATCTACTTTTGCAGCTCTAGCTCCTTCCTTATGGCATGCATGTTTGGGTCACCCTGGGTCGTCTATTGTTTCTTCCTTACATAACAATAATTTTATTTCTTATAAGGGTACACGTAGTACTCCAATTTGTCAATCCTGTCCTTTAGGAAAACATGTTAGATACTCATTTGTAGCCTCTACTTCTAGTACTTTAATTCCATTTGATATTATTCATAGCGATTTATGGACATCTTCCGTTTTAAGTTCTATGGCATCGTTATTATGTTATATTTTTGGATGATTTTTCTAATTTTTTATGGACTTTTCCGTTAGCGAAAAAATCTCAAGTTTTTTCCACCTTAAAATTTAGAGCATTCATCCGTACCCAAATCGAACGAGAAATAAAGAACATTCAATGTGATAATGGCAAGGAATATGATAATGGGATGTTTCGAGACTTTTGTGCAACTAATGGCATTATTTTTTGTTTTTCTTGTCCTCATGGGAAAGCCGAACAAAAAAATTATACCATTAATAATATTGTCCGAACTTTATTGGTCCATGCTTCAGTACCCCCTTCCTTTGGGCATCATGCTATACAAATGGCTACTTATCTTCTTAACATACTTCCTACCAAAGGTTTGACATATTTCTCCCCTCTTTAAATCTTATTTAATAAGACTCCTTCGTATTCACATCTTAGGGTCTTTGGATGCTTATGTTATCCCCTATTTCCGTCAATTACAATTAACAAACTTCAAGCCCACTCTACCCCTTGTGTGTTTTTAGGTTAGCCGTCGAATCATCGTGGTTACAAGTGTTTTGATTTGTCATCTAGTAAAATCATCATTAATCGCCATGTTATTTTCGATGAAACCCAATTTCCATTTGCTAAGGTAAGTGGTCCTGGACCCAGTTCGTATAATTTTTTAGATGACGATGTCCCACCATATATTATGCATCATCTGCTGGACCAATCCGCCAGTAGGCCCACTGCCTGCTGGCCCACATACGCCCCAGCCTAGCCTAGTTTTGGTTTCGTATGTCAAGTCCAGTGGGCCAGTGGCCCAAACCATTACCGATTTGGCCACTGCTCCAGTTCCTGTTCCAGTGTTGGGCCAGCAGGCCCACTGCTTGCTGGCCAGTCCGTCACGGTCCCTCTGTTTCCCAAAATCCACCCAATTCTCTCTCGAGTCATAGATCTGTTACTCGTAGTCAATGGAGTATTTTTAAACCAAAAAGACATTTTAATCTAAATTCTAATATTCTTAAATCATCCTTACCCCGTAACCCGATTTCAGCTTTAAATGACCCGAATTGAAAAATGGCTATGACTGATGAATATAATGCTCTTATTGATAATAAGACGTGGGAGTTGGTGCTCCGTCCTTCTGGTGTTAATATTATTCGGTCTATGTGGATTTTTGCTCATAAAGAAAATTCTAACGGTTCTTTTGCGAGGCATAAGGCTCGTCTTGTAGGTGATGGTAAGACTCAACAGGTTGGTGTGGACTGTGGGAAGACATTCAGTCCGGTTGTTAAACCATCCACCATTTGTACTGTTCTTAGCTTGGCACTTTCAAAATCCTGGCCTATTCATCAGTTAGATGTGAAAAATACTTTCTTGCATGGTGATCTTAAGGAGACTGTATACATGCATCAGCCGTTGGGTTTTCGGGATCTTAATTATCCACATCATGTCTGTTTGTTGAAGAAATCCTTATATGGCCTTAAGCAGTCCCCACGGGCTTGGTATAAGCGTTTTGCTGACTATATGTTTACTATTGGGTTCTCGCACAGCAGGTCTGATAATTCTCTGTTTGTTTATCGTCGTGGGACTTCCATGGCCTATATTCTGTTATATGTGGATGATATTATTTTGATTGCCTTATCTGATGTGTTACGTCGATCGATCATGATACTGCTCAGTTCTGAGTTTGCTATGAAAGACATGAGACCCTTAAGTTATTTCTTGGGTATTGTTGTCACTCGTCATGCAGAGGGGTTATTCTTGTCACAGAGGAAGTATGCTGCTGAGATTATTGAGCGAGCTGGTATGTCCTCTTGTAAGTCTACTTCTACGCCAGTTGACACTAAACCCAAGCTAGGTGTTGCGGCCGGTGTCCCCTACGAGGATCCCACCCACTATCTTAGTCTTGCAGGAGCGCTTCAGTATCTCACTTTTACGTGATAGGATATTACATATGTCGTGCAGGATGTATGTTTGTTTATGCATGATCCTCGGATTGAGCACGTGAATGCGCTCAAATGCATTATCCGCTACCTACAAGGCACTCTTGATTATGGCTTACATGTATATCGGTCGTCGGTTTCTTTACATGTCTCTTACACAGATGCTGATTGGGGTGGTTGTCCAGACACCAGACGCTCTACGTCTGGTTATTGTATGTTTCTTGGTGATAACTTGGTCTCTTGGTCGGCCAAACAGCAAGCTACCTTATCCCGCTCTAGTGCAGAAGTCGAGTATCGAGAGGTGGCCAATGTGGTTTCTGAATCACGTTGGCTCCGTAATCTCCTCTTAGAGTTTCACTTTCCAGTTCAGAAAGCTACCTTGGTTTATTGTGATAATGTTAATGTTGTATACCTTTCTGGAAATCTGGTTCAACATCAACGCACTAAATATATTGAGATGGATATACATTTTGTTCGCGAAAAGGTAGCTCGTGGATAAGTACACATCTTGCATGTCCCTTCCAGGTATCAAATTGCAGACATTTTTACCAAGGGTCTTCCATCGGTTCTCATTGAAGATTTTCGGGATAGTCACAGCGTACGAAGACCGCCCGCTATGACTGCGGGGGTGTGATAAAATCCGTGATATACATAGGTTTGTATACCATGTATATCACGGTTTCACAAGGCAATTTACCTAGTGTGAAATTGTGATATACACGGTATACAAACCAGTGTATATCACGGTTTTGGAGCCTTATTTAGTGTAACATTATTGTATTAAATTAGGATTGTACACTTACCATAATTATATGATTCTTGTACAACTAGAATAGGATATTGGGTGTAGAGTAGGAATATGATTTTCCTATTATGGAAAATTATAAATTGTATATATACTCTTTCATTAATGAGAATAATCAAGGGATTATTTCTTTCAATTATATATATAATATATTTTTTCTATACAAAATATAATCTCCGTCTGTGTTTAATTGACCACCTTTCGATTTATATAATTCCCACCCTTTTCACTTTTTGAGATTCAAACTGCATTAGTCATTTCTTCACTGCATATAGGTAGTCATTTTGCATCTTCTCTATGTAATGTAATGATATGCATGTCATATTATATTTCTTCATCTATTTTAATTTATATGATATATTTTGATGTTTTAATACATCCAATGTGTGAGAAATTATTCCAATAACATAAAATTTTGAACTATTCAAATTTTAAACTTCGATGTGATGACGAGTTGATTATAATCTTCTATTCAGTGGCAAATTCATAATTTTTAAATTGTGAGTGCTTGATTATCTTTAATCTAAAATCACTTTTTAAAGAGATGCTCAACCAATATCTTTGTATATTACTCCCTCCATCTCAATTTATGTGACTTTTTGCTTTTTGAGAGTTAATTTAATTAAATTTAAAAATTAAATTGGATTAGATTAACTCAATATTTTAACAAAAAAATTATATATTTGAAAACTACATGAAAAGTACTATAAGTTGCACATTTTTCTCATATCATTTTGGTGAAAAAATACATCTTAAAATATTGATCAAAATTCATGCAGTTTGAATCTCAAAAAGTGAAAAGTGTCACATAAATTGATACATATGGAGTAGTTATTACTAATACGAAATGAATGTGAAAGTTCTTATTCAATCAAATATGGTCATATAAACAGAATTGAGGAAAAATATTTACATACTATAATTTTTAAAAATTATTAAAATTGCATTTATTAGCAGAGTCATTTTCAACAAATTAAACTACTAGATCCAAGGCTATGAACTTATCTAGATAACGGGTCCTCAGATTCAACCACGGGGAAAGAGACGAGACTCCAACAACAACAACATACCCAGTGAAATCTCACAATGTGGGGTCTGGGACGGGTAGATTGTTCACAAACATTACCTCTACCTTGGTAGGTAGAGCGATTGTTTCTGGGAGATCCTCAGCTCAAGAAAAAGCATAATCACAAGTGAAGAAAGCATAACAACGTAAGAGAAGCGATCAGACCCAAACAAGAAATTAAAGCAATATGAACATGCTGATAACAAAACCGAATACGCCATGGTAGCACATTCTGGCAGGAAGAAGCAGTAGCTAACTTAGATAAATAATATCAACAAAGTACACTAGGGAACACATAGCAACACAAATCAAACTATATGGGACTATAAAGCAATATTGTGCCTATAAGTGTGATAGGCTAATTGGGCCTACAGTAATAATACTATAACTATCATTTTGTAAGCGTAAGTAGGACTACGCTCGACTATCTACTACCCTTCTACCCTAATCTGTGTCCTCCACAACCTCCTATCTAAGGTCATGTCCTCGGTAAGTTGCACCTGCGCCATATCCCGTCTAATCACCTCTCCCCAATACTTCTTCGGCTTACCTCTACCCCTTCTGAACCCGTCCATAGGCAACCTCTCACACCTCCGCACTGGGGCATATTTGTCTCTCCTCTGCACATTCCCGAACCATCTCAACCTCTCTTCCCGCATCTTATCCTCCACTGAGGCCACTCCCACTTTGTCTCTGATATCTTCATTTCTAATCCTATCTCTCCTTGTATGCCCATATATCCATCTCATCATCCTTATCTCCGCAACTTTTATCTTTTGTATGTGCGAAGTCTTGACTGGCCAACACTTCACTCCATACAACATAGTCGGTCTAACCACCACCCTATAGAACTTTCCTTTAAGTTTTTGTGGCACCTTCTTGTAGCACAAAACTCCAGATGCGAGCCTCTATTTCATCCACCCCGCCCCAATACGATGTGTGACATCGTCATCAATTTCTCCATTCCCTTGGATAATAGACCCTAGGTACTTGAAGTTTCCTTTCTTTGGAATGACGTGAGTACCAAGTCTCACCTTCATCTCAGGGTCGCTCTCGTTGCTGAACTTACACTCCAAATATTCTGTCTTGGTCCTACTTAACCTGATCCCTTTAGACTCCAGAGTCTGTCTCCAAACCTCCAGCTTGACGTTCACTCCACTGCGGTCTCATCAATCAGGACTATGTCGTCTGCAAATAACATACATCATGGTACCTCCCCTTGGATTTGTCGCGCCAGTCCGTCCATCACCAAGGCAAATAGGAATGGGCTAAGAGCTGATCCCTGGTGCAACCCCATCATCACTGAAAATTGCTCCAAGTCTCCTCCTACTGTCCGTACCCTAGTCTTGGTTTCATTATATATATCCTTGATCGCCCTAGTGTACGCCACAGGTACACCTCTAGCCTCCAAACATCTCCGAAGAACCTCCCTAAGAACTTTGTCGTATGCCTTCTGGAGGTCGATGAAACCATATGTAAGTCTATCTTCCTCTCCCTATACTGCTCCACCAACCTTCTAATAAGATGAATGGCTTCAGTAATCAAACGCCCCGGCATGAATCCAAACCGGTTCTCGAAAATAGACACGCCTCTCCTCACCCTCATCTCCATGACCCTTTCTTAAACTTTCATAGTGTGGCTCAGCAGGTTGATACACCTATAGTTATTGCAACTCTGGATATCTCCTTTGTTTTTGTACAAGCTAATCATTGTACTCCACCTCCATTCTTCGAGCATTCTTGTCGTCTTAAAATGACGTTAAACAACTCAGTCATCCACTCCAAACCTGCCCTGCATGCGCTCTTCTAAAATTCAACTGAGATTTCATCAGGTCCGATCGCTCGTCCTCTGCGCATCTTTTGAACCTCACGGGGGCGAGCTTACCTCAAAACAAAGTAAATATAATGCGTGAATTTATTTATTTATGCTGGAACATCATTTATTTACTCATCTATCCCTTCATTTATTTACTCATCTATCTCTTTTATTGGAGCCTTCATTTTGTTTCTTTAATCTTTCTTTTCCCATTAAGATTTTAATGGTGTCGTTGTGTCATTAGGAGGTCAAAAGTTTAAATTGTGAAAATAATATTTTTAGTGAAATAAAAGATAAAAGATGAGTACATTAGATTTAATATGGTCCAGCCTGCCCTCGAGTCTTTCGATAACAGGACTGGTTAGTCCACCAATCCTCTTTTTGAGTGGCAGAGCTATCCTCGTTCTATGAGTCATTAATATAGCTTTGCAAGGGAATTTACATTTAAGCTACCTTAAAATGTAGATTTATAGCTTGAAAATAGGATAATTTATCTTTTCTAACAGGTAAAGATGATCTAATGATGTAAAATTTCTTACACTAATTATATATATAATTTAAATTTATATATTATATGTTGAATCCCTTAAAAAAAAAAAATTAACTTCTTTGATAAAAAAAATTGACTCCACAACTGCGCTCTAGTCTTCACAGACAATCACATACTAATGCTTTACTAATGTTCCCATCTTAAAACGAATTAATTTACCAAAACAACTAATATTTGACATAAAAAATATCTTATATCATATGCTAGTTGTTTCTGGAAGTTGGGGTTGTACTAGTGCGAACCTAGTTAGAGGGTGTTTGAATTGATTTTTAAAAAATAGCTTGTAAGCTAAAAATTTAAAATCATAAGTTGACAATATACAATTTTTGGATTTTGGCTTATTCTTTATGCTTTTTTGGCTAAAAAATATTTTTTATCTTTCCCAAACACCACAAAAAATAAAAAAAAAACTTAAAAGTCAAAAAAATTGAAATAAGTCAATCCAAACATCCTCTTAATTACTACTCCGTACTCATTGCTCCTTTGAGATAATAATAAATGTGAAATATGTCCTCCGGGGCATAGCTGGATGGCAAAGGAGGGGAACTTAAAATCCAGCTGAAGGCCTGTAGCGCGGGTTCAAATCCTGGTGCGAGTAATTTGCTCTCTTCTGGGCTAAGACCTTGTAGGTGATATCAGTCGATCTGTTCTCAAACCCTGATCATCCAGGCACATCCCCTCGATTTACTGATATTAGTGCTGAGGGATTAAGACTACTATCTCTAAGAATAGTCTGACGTAAGCTGAAAAACTGAATATCAAAATAAAAATAAAAATAAGTAAATAAATGTGAAATATAAATATGTATACTTTTGTTGCTAAAAGTTAGATCTGTCCATGAAGAAAAGAAGAAAAAACAGATACTCCTAAGTAGGTTTACAAAGAACATTTAAGAATGTCAAGAAGATGGCAGTGGTCACCATTAAATTAAATAGGAAGCAAGAAGATAAGTATAGACTATAGAGTAAATAAATAGAAATTGGGTTGAGAAAGTGACAAGTGCAATGGCTCTCGTAAGTCGTAACGTGTAAGGCAACAGATTCATGCTTTTTTTTCCCTTTGCTTTTGAATTCACCCACATATTATTTAATGAATGCACATGTTATATGAGTCGACAACCAGATTGGTTTGTGTTAGTCTCTCTAAAATAACTTCCCCTTATCCCTTTTTCTTTTTTCTCTCTCACACACAAAGCCCCCCCCCCCCCCCACCCCTTAGGCCCTTACCTTTAAATAATTTGATTGTATAAATAATTTTTATAATTTCCAATACATAAAACTTAGACTCCAATTTTTATCAAAGAAGAGATGGATTAGTACTCTTGTATTTTAAATTTCTATAGTTATAACGTCACGGTATTCAATCTAACTTGCGTATTATCAATTATATTATCGGTTATTATCTCCCACCAATACATACATATTTTGTATTTGGTTGAGAATCACTATTAGAAACAAAGATTTTTTCCACGAATATTCCGTGGAAAATTTATGCTATAAAATATAATTTTTTTCATTTCATTCCTACTGAACCGGCTTACTAGGAAAATACATGGTGTAAAATAGATTTTCATTGAAACGCTAAGAAACTTCTTTATTTTTCCGTATGAAAACACTACTATTTAGGTTTCTCTCACCGAAATTTAGTGAGAAATAACCACAAAACATTTTTCAATGAGAAAAAAAATTAATAGTGAATTTAATTGTTTATGTATTCCTTTTTCTTTCAGTCTCTCGTCTATTTGTCACACACGACATATTGATAATTTAAGCTCTGCAAGTTCTCTTTCAAGGTCTTTAACATTAAATGCATTCTAAAATTTAAATTTTATTGTAATATAATCTTAGTAAATTTTTATACATTAATATTATATTTCATATAAAAAGAATTAAGTTCATAAAATTTAATTTGGTGTCGCAAATTGCATCCGCATGAGTTGCCACATCACTAAATGCTTCTTACCTTGCATCCAAGTGTCGAACTTTAAGAAGCTAGAACTCCAGCTCATCCTTGACAGTTGGGACATAGGATCATAAATAGAATTTTGGACCCACCCTATATGATTATTACCGGTTCCTCAACACTACTATTAGTAAATCGCAGAATGTGTCTGAATGATCAGGGTTTGAGAACAGAGCAACTGATATCACCTTCAAGGTCCTAACTCAGAAGAGAGCAAATTATTCCCTCCAGGGTTTAAACTCACGCGGCAGGCCTTCAGCTGAATTTTAAATTCTTCTCATTTGTCATTCAGCTATGGCTCTCCATTATTCATTTTATGATGAGCACATAGCAACGGCCTATTTTGCTTTTTTCTTACCTAATAGTAATAGGCACGCATATACATGAGAGGTCAAATGTCGCACTACAAACATCTCAATTTTATATAGGTTGACACACTTATGTCTATTGCTTCATTTGGGAGAAAGGACTTGAAGATGTGCCAATAGAAAGAATATATTAATGCAGTAAAAAGATTTTACACGTGTTATCTATATTTCTTTTGTCTCAATTTATGTGTAATTTTTTTCATTTTTTGAGATTCAAACTGTATAGATTTTTATTAATATTTTAAAGTATTTTTTACCAAATTAATATAAGAAAAGTTGCAACTTATAAACTTTTCATGTAGTTTTCAAATATATAAATTTTTAATATTAAAATATTGAATTAATCTAATCTAATTTAATTTCAAAACTTAATTAAATTAATTCTTGAAAAAATGAAAAGTCTCACATAAATTGAAACGGATGAAGTAATAAATAAAATACTGGAGCGAGTGTGAAATATGAATACTTTCTCAATTGTGGTGCAGTGGTGGAAGAAAAATAAGGCCGAAGATGACTTTAAAAAATGAAAAAAATGGACATGTGGCGTTCAGATAAGGCTTGACATAAAAAATTACTTCATGTGAACCGAAGATATTTATGTGGATAGAGATTTATCTCATTGAGTTTTCTAACTAAGGAGGGAGAGTAAATGTGGAAAGTTTATGAATTTTGAATTGTACCATAGTGACCTTAAGTTTCTAGTAATTGTATTTTAATTTTAATTCTTATATATATTTAGTAGATATTTTTATACTATATGAATTTGAACAAAAATTATTAAATTCAATCAAACTCATAACTTAAAGTTTAATTACCTGTTTCTGATGAAGGAATCTTATCGATCTCACCGAAATGATAGATAGTATCCAAAGCCATGTCTATTCGAACAGATAAGCTAATAATTCATGACACCAATTGTGATTGAACTAAAATGGTGAAAAGGATATTAAACAGCCCATGTTAATGGGTGCTGCTTAGTGCTTACCTCTTTTATCTTGTAATATCTTTGTTTCCCTGTGAAGTAAACATGCATGGCTTCGTTAAAGTTGAAGCTTTTGTCACAAACAATGATAATGTAGTTCGAACTATACAAGCACATTTGCATCATGCCCTGCTATTATAGTTAATTTCAAATAAGTTATAATACCATTGTTATATTATAACGTCATTAAAATTTAGAATGAACATGATTGTGGAAAAGAAAAAAAGATATAGAAGGTATATATATATATATACACAATGTTAGAGTGAATTTTGAGTCTAACTCAACCCCAAAAGCTAGCTTGTAGGGTGAGGATTGTTCAAGTCCATATAAGGAGTTCATGTTCCCATTTCATATCCGACGTTTTAACACTCCCTCGCACGCCCTTCCATGTTATGGCCAATTATTTGTAAGTCTCATTCTCATGTACATATAGTAATAATTATAGTTGATATATAATTAATTTTTAGTTTGTTGTACGTATATATTAGTCAGTTCTGGTCCATAGATATCATAAAGTGAGTGATGTGTATTCACACACACTAGACATCAACGCCATCCACAGGGTTTGACTTGCATTAAAAAAAAACTACACCAAGAGGAATCCAAGACTTGCATTGGTTATTTAATTGGGGTTTTACATTTAATCATAGAATTAAAACTAACACATGATGCGGTGTGCTTTAATGAGGCAAGTCTATTACTATTATCTATCTAATAATTAGCGGCATTATCAAAATTTTAACTAAGGGTAATTAAAATATAAGAAAAAATTGAATATATAGTGTCAAGAGAATTCAACATATACTATATAAAGAGTAGCTCGGTGCATAAAGCATCCCGTATTAGCAGGGTCCAGGAAAGGGCTGCACTCCAAGGGGTATGATGTAGACAGTCTACACCCTCATGCAAGCATTAGTGGCAGTTTCACGATTCGAACTCGTGACTTATAAGCCACACGGAGACAACTTTTACCGTTGCTATTCAAGACTCTCCTTTACAAAAATACTATATAATAACATAATATTTACACGGTATAATTTTCTGACAACGAAGTATCCGATCCATTGGCATTTTGGAGGGTGGGTGAGGGTTTGGGTTTGGGATCACATAATTTTCTTATTTTTACATCAATCTAGGTAAAGATAAGGAAAGCTATAAATGAAGTACTGGGATTAGAATTTATAATATACATATACTCCCTTCGTTTAATTTTAAGTGTCTCTTTATCAAATATTTAGTTATAAAAACTTAAGTGTCCGAATTGAGACCAATTATATTTATAAGGGTTGACCTTTATATTTCGAACACTTCGTTATTTTTAAAACAAAAAGAGTAATACATTTATTGAGGAATTTGATCAATTAGTAGCAGTTGAAGTTAGAAATTTTGTTTAAAATATTCAATATTTAATATATGTATAAAAAGTAATTTTAGAACTATATACTTACTATATTATTTAACATGCACATTATACTGTCCTTTATTATATGTGGCTCCGCCATGTAAATTTATAAAATAACCACTATAAGCTATGAAGGGGTTGTTAGTTGTTAATTAATTACTTGCAAATGGAGGCGAGTAAGCTTCCATTTTCTAGACATGTTGGACTCCAAGGAGGCATTATTCGTTCGATGTGATTACCCCTAAAGATTTTCTTAATCAAATGGTGTATTAAAAACTTAATAGTTAATACAGTGTCATTATTACTTATTATATCTTAAATTCTGCTACTGACTCTTGTATCTCCAAAGATCATGAATTAGTAGGTGATTAAAGTATTGCCCTTACAGTTGCTGTGCTCTGCGTGGCTATTTATTAAAAAATTAACCAATGAGATTAACAATTAATCTGAATTCTGAGGGGAGAGTACACGTGCTTTCATGTGGAGGAAGGAGGAATCAAAAAGAATTAAGGGGCATTAATTATATGGTGAATAATTGCACAAAAAATAGTATAGCAAATCTCTTCAATGAAATCTCAAGACATGTTGAATAAAACATGCATTAGCCTTTCATGTTCTAATTTTCAAGTTGCATTTATGTGGATTATGTTTTAAAACAATAAAGATTGGTGTCTTCAAGTATTGGTAACCTAATTAGGGGGGAGGGTGCATGATTTGTATAGATTATGATTATGTTCTAATTTTCATATTGCATGTAAATTACTATGTTAGTATACAACAATATTTGATGTTTTCAAAACAACCTAGTTTTTAAATACTCACATAAGTCTCTCTTGGTAATATTAGGGAGGGGGAAGGATTTGGTATATTTCATTCTAAATTACTGTTGGTATTCTATGGTACTTTATAGAGCAGTACGGGAAGTAATAACTATTACAAATGTTCGAAATGAGAAATAAATGGTCAATCTTCAAAACTGCCGCATGTGTGTTGTGTCTTGAATCTTGATCACCTTGCAAAGCCAATGTTGAGAATTGCCGCAAGTTTGTTGTGCCTTGAATCTTGATAACCTGAAATCTAGAAACAACTAAATCTGGATGGTTACAACGTTGTGTGTTGAGTCGAGGATAGCCCTCTATCCTTAAGACAAGATTGCCCCGTATATATGCTTTTACGTTAGCGGGCAATAGTCTCCCAAGATAAAACAACACTTTAATCTCAACACTACAAAGCCAATAGGTTGAGCCCGGCGAAGAAAACAAATATGACTCGACTTGTCAAGATATGGAATAGGAAGGAAGAGTTTCTCAATACTCTTCTCTTTTGTCTCTGTGTATATAGTGTGTCTCTGTAGTATATATCTTGTGTATATGTGTGGGTTTGCTCACCGATTTTCGTCACAATTTGCTCACCGTTTTGAGCTATTTTCGTGATTGTTTTTCGATCGATTTTACCTTTGCATCGTATTTTCGTCTATGTTTCTCACTTTTTTTTGCTTGCTTCTTCTTTTTTCAGCCAAGTGAAGCTCAATATATAGCAAGAGGAGGGGCTGTCCAACAGCCACAAACAAGGCTGTAATGGCCCTTAAAGGAGGCCATTAAAACGACCAAGTAATGGCTATTAAGGCCATTGAAAGAGGCCGCTCACGCCCAAGTAATGGGCTGTTAATGGAGGAATTAATCAGCCAAATAATGGCTGGTTAATGCTCCAAAACGCAGTCCAATATTTACGAAAAAAAGTCTCCGAAATTCAGGGGACCAAACTGTAAATATTGAAACTTCGAGGACCAAACTTGTACATATGAAAGAATTCGGTCCAAACTGTACATATGAAACTTCGGGGATCAAACTGTACATCTGGCAGAGTTCTCTGGTCCAAAAAGATAATATCATACAGGCCCACAGGCCCACAGGACCACAGGCCCACAGCCCACGACCCGTGAACCCGTGAACCCGTGAACCCGGAACTCGAAACCGGAACCGGACGGGACGGGCGGACGGCGCGCGTGTGGGCTTAGCCTTGAACCCAAGCACATCTAGGTCTTCCCTCCTTTAAACACATGGGATACCCCTTGGGGTCCCAAACCCTTTACCAATTAGAGACTTATATAGAGAGCAATTCTTCCTATTCCCACCGATGTGGTAGATTTGTCCCACACCACATTTCCATGTCTCAAACACCTTACTTCGTGGACCAATATCTCTTTCATTTCTCAACGAAATTAGACGATTCTTGGCCCTACGGTCATCTACTCACTTCGTAGATCATGCATGTGCGAAGAGACAAGGTCTCCAACATGCGGAACACAAGTGTTTAATTCATCAAAGATGGGTGGACGCATCTCCCCGCCAAAGGCTAATTTCCAACAATCCCCTCTATGAAAGAGAGATTGTGGCGCACGCACAAGGTGCCTACATTTCAGCAATCTTTCGGCGAAAAGATATTGCATCGGGAGAGGTAGCTTACGCTTTGAACCTTCCCTAGTTGAATACCATCGGACTTACTTACTATGCGCGTGAACGTGATGTCTTGAACCGTCGGTGTTTAGTGTAAGCCAAGACAACGATATCAACACAATAACTCTTCTTATTCATTTTCCTTCTTACGTTTCGTCCGTTGTGGCCATGGACACACTTGGATTCTTAAGTGCGTTCATTTGAGTCGGTCATCCTCGCACTTAAATAGGTGATCTCCTACAAGGTATCCTGTTATACCCCACTTCACAAGTGTTAGGAATCATTAAAAGTTCCACAACTTTAACCTCAACCGTTTGAGGATCTTTTAAAAAGTTTTGGAAGCTTAACCTTTACCCACCATGCGGGCAGCACTTTAATGTCTATCGCGGGAACAACTTTGGATTCATGTTTCCGTACAGAAATCATCATCCGAAGTGCTTCTTGCTTCCACCGAAGCGCTCAACTGAACCTTTTGCCGCTTAGTTTTCCCATTGAACCAAATTCTTGGGATCTCCAATCAGTATGGTTGGGTTTCCACCGCAAAGGTTCGTATTGTTTGGGTTTTAAGCCAATTCCCCTAGACAGGCAGAACACTTGATCTCCGGGTAGTCCCTTAGTTAGTAAACAAGGATGTGACACCCGTGATGATCAACTGCCATACGGTCTTATGTCTCCGACAGATCCTAAAAGATATGTCTAGACGCCGTCATCCGTGTCCTTCCTGAAGCCGACCGGCTAGCCACAGTGTATAACTGCTGAAGACACGGGTATCTCCCAATAAGGGACGTCCTCTAAGGAGCCGTGAAGTTACTCAACTTCTTTCATGCTTTGTATAAAGCGATAAACTCCGATTCCATCATGAATCGGCCGATGCAAGTTTGCTTAGAGGATTTTCCAAGACCCACCATACACATTTGCTTGTGGCTTTGGTGTTATTCAGATCTGATGCCCAGTTTGCATCACTGTGTTCTCCCAGAACCGCTGGACATCCAGAATACTATAATCTGTAGATAAGCGAATAATTCAGATATCGTCATATCTGACTTAACGCCTTCTATTGATCATGTATTAAGATCATCAGTGAACCTTAGTTCAACTGATCTGTTTGTATGACGATACCAGGTCGGTTGTAGTGTGTACAATACATTGAACTACACATGACCTGTGCATATCGCTCTTTGTCTATGGGAGCACCATGATTCCAATCATTTCTATGATTCATATCCATTGGTGGCTTCAACGAGACTGTCTACTATCGACCAGTCCGTTAGATGTCTTAGAAATCCAATTCCTAAGATGTCATCTGTGATACCCATATCTTTCATATCGAGACTTTGTTTCAATATGACTTTTTACTTTCAAACTGTTGATTCTCCAACTATTGGCTTTCTAAATTCAGAGTCAATGTTTCTGTGGTCAGATTCATTGTTCCTGTTTTATCTGAAACTTTCAGGACCAAAATGTAAACATTTCAGGGACCAAAATGAAAGTTCGGGAAGAAGCCCAACAGATTCGAAAACCAATTCGATCCTCTTCTTCCAACTCTCCGGTTGGAAAGGCCGTTTCAACATTCATGCCATGTAAGACTACAATGGCCCCGGATGTGAAACTACTCACAGGGGAGCACATTTTACAACCCAAAGGTTCTTTTCCCGGAGGAAGATCAACCATTACGCAAGTATGGTTCTATATGATAGAATCTATTTCTTTCTTTAGCTTCTTTCCAAAGCAGTGTTTTTGGAGATGACAATTCTTTGTTAATTGTCCATGGTTCGTTCTCAACCATACAAGCTAGAAGGTATGGAACAAGTCTTTGTCCCCTTTTTTGCTCCTTCTCGGTTCTACATCTAGAATCCCCGAGTTCTCAGATACTGAATATTAAGTTCCGGATAGCCGGCAACTTTCGAGTCCCGTAGATTTGGAACGTCTAGTTCCGGACAGTCAGGCCCTCGCGGGTTCTTGTTATCCTTGAGCAATTACCCCTTTTTCCTTTTTCAAGGAAAGTTATCTCCAAAGAATTCAGCATTCTTTGACACCAAGAGGCGATCAGCACTACTGTTATTTACAGATCCAAATGATATGCAATCTACGATCTTAGGTACAACTTGACTGTTTCAAGTATTCCAACTTTTACCAAGCCACCCCACATAATTTGGGCGTACGACTTTGCGCTTGGCTAACACCGTTGGACCGAGGTGAGAAATGAACAAGATCGTTTAATGAACGATGCTTCACATTCTCCCCCTCTATCACTACAAATTTCTCAATCCATAGGCTTAGTTGATTTTCAACTTCTGCTTTGTAGCGCTTATCCGCTTCAACAACTTCATCTTTGTTTTTCAACAAACAAAGGATTCCATACGTTGTACCATCATCAATGAAGGTCACAACGTACTTGTCTCCCCCCTCTATTTTGTATCAACTTCAAATCACCCAAGTAGGTGTGACTAAGTTCTAGAGGAGCGGTACTTCTTTCGCTATTCCCTTGACGGAATTTGGAAAAGTGATTTTGCCTCTTCGTCTACCTCACATTCATTTTGAGGGTTTATGTCGACGAAGGCAACAATCTCAACATCGTTAGCTTTTGAATGACTTGCTATTTAACGTGTCTTAATCTATGATGGCATAGATGCACGGATTACAAATATATCATTCATTTGGCTACAGACATACTGTACCATTCTTAGTTATTATAGACCTGTTGGACTAGTCTCAAACCAGCTTGACCAACAGCGTCCCTTAAACCAAGTTTGGGAACATGTATCACCTCTTTTTAGAGTGATCCATTCCTTGAAGTCCTATTGAGGACAACCTCTCCAGCCCCTTTGATTTTAGAGGTGGCGTTGCTTCACATGAACAACCTCTTGCCCGTGGTTAGGGCGTAACCGGATCATATATGATATAGATACTCTGGCCCACTCCAGTTGCTTTAGCAGACTGAGTGTCCAATTTCTTTACTGCCTTTCTTTAGGCCTTCAGATCATTAAGACATGGAAACTCTGGCCCACCACACTAGGTGTCCATTAATTTTCCTATGAAATGAATTCTAGCCCCACTCCAGTCGCCCGGAGGCTTTGTATGACTGGGTGTCCAATATCATCATATCAAAGGAATTTTGGCCCACTCCAGTCGCCCGGAGGCTTTTTATGACTGAGTGTCCAATATCATCCTATGAAGGATCTTCTGCCAAGTATGACAGGTTTAACGTCTTTAGCTTTTAGACTCCTTCGTTAAGATTGGATGCCCAGATAATTCTTGGCGCTTACTTAAAATTGGTAACGCTTTCGCACGCTTAGTGGATCTTTCTCCATCGTATGTGCGAACGTACTTTACACACTTTAACAATTACACTTAAAAGAACGGATCTTTTTAAGTCATTTACAATCCAATCTTTAAACGGGAAAGAAGATAAGATTAAACTTCTGATTTTAAAGCGTAAGGAATATAAATTATTTTCATATTCCTCCTTACTTTAATCCATTTTTAATCAGACATCATTTAATCTTTATTCTTAACAAGTAAGAAAAACTACTTATCCCAATTTCGGATTCTGGCTCACTTCATCAAACTGAGTGTCCAGTTCCTTCTTACCATTATTCGGATCTTTTGTCTGGGATAGATACAGGCCTTCTGCTGCAAGATAGAAGTACATCTTCAGTCTTCTCCTCTTGTCCCAGTTGACATCCTGAGGCTCTCGAGAGCGCTTGTTTCCACCAGTCTTGGTAGCGGTGACACCATGAACACGTTCATCATCATCACTCTCTTCTACCGTAAAAACCATTTCCATATCCAGATTTGGTCACACAACTTTTGACCGACATCTTTCGAACACTAATAGTAATACTATACAAATCTTGTCTTAAATTGTTGGTATTCTATGGTACTTTATAGAGCAGTACGGGAAGTAATAACTATTACAAATGTTCGAAATGAGAAATAAATGGTCAATCTTCAAAACTGCCGCATGTGTGTTGTGTCTTGAATCTTGATCACCTTGCAAAGCCAATGTTGAGAACTGCCGCAAGTTTGTTGTGCCTTGAATCTTGATAACCTGAAATCTAGAAACAACTAAATCTGGATGGTTACAACGTTGTGTGTTGAGTCGAGGATAGCCCTCTATCCTTAAGACAAGATTGCCCCGTATATATGCTTTTACGTTAGCGGGCAATAGTCTCCCAAGATAAAACAACACTTTAATCTCAACACTACAAAGCCAATAGGTTGAGCCTGGCGAAGAAAACAAATATGACTCGACTTGTCAAGATATGGAATAGGAAGGAAGAGTTTCTCAATACTCTTCTCTTTTGTCTCTGTGTATATAGTGTGTCTCTGTAGTGTATATCTTGTGTATATGTGTGGGTTTGCTCACCGATTTTCGTCACAATTTGCTCACTGTTTTGAGCTATTTTCGTGATTGTTTTTCGATCGAGTTTTGCACTTTGTATTTTCGTCTATGTTTCGCATGTTTCTTGCTTCTTCTTTTTTCAGCCAAGTGAAGCTCAATATATAGCAAGAGGAGGGGCTGTCCAACAGCCACAAACAAGGCTGTAATGGCCCTTAAAGGAGGCCATTAAAACAGCCAAGTAATGGCTATTAAGGCATTGAAAGAGGTCGCTCACTTGCCCAAGTAATGGGCTGTTAATGGAGGAATTAATCAGCCAAATAATGGCTGGTTAATGCTCCAAAACGCATCCAATATTTATTCTGGGGACCAAACTTGTAAATATTAAAACTTCGGGATTAAACCGTACATCCGGCGAGTTCTCTCGGTCCAAAAAGATAATATCCAGACAGGCCCACAGCCCGTGAACCCGTGAACCCGGAACTCGGAACCGGACGGGCGGGCGGCGGCGGCGCGCGTGTGGGCTTAGCCTTGAACCCAAGCACATCTAGGTCTTCCCTCCTTTAAACACATGGGATACCCCTTGGGGTCCCAAACCCTTTACCAATTAGAGACTTATATAGAGAGCAATTCTTCTTATTCCCACCGATGTGGTAGATTTGTCCCACACCACATTTCCATGTCTCAAACACCTTACTTCGTGGACCAATATCTCTTTCATTTCTCAACGAAATTAGACGATTCTTGGCCCTACGGTCATCTACTCACTTCGTAGATCATGCATGTGCGAAGAGACAAGGTCTCTAACATGCGGAACACAAGTGTTTAATTCATCAAAGATGGGTGGACGCATCTCCCCGCCAAAGGCTAATTTCCAACAATTACCACATTAGAGGCGGAATAAAGATTTTTAATTTTTGAGTTCTAGACCATAATATTCTTTTTTTTTTTGCTTACTAGGTTCTAGTTAAATTATTTAATATATAAATACTTTCTTAACATAAATATAAAATTTGAGCCAAAGCTATTGAATTTTACTAAATTTGCGGCTAAAACTGCGCAATTGACCCTGTTTACCACTAAGTGGTGTCGAGTGTCGACAGTAAGATAATTGTGATCTTTCCATTCTTAACTAGAGGTCTCGGGTCTAAACTTTAGAATAAATTTTTTTAATTCTTAGGGTGTGTTTGGTGTGAAGGAGAAAATATTTTTCAATTTTTTTATGTTTGGTCGATCAATTTTTTTTTTAATATTTTCTTTAAGAAAACAAGTTCCTTAGAAATGAGGAAAATAATTTTCTTAATGAAAATAGGGAAAACAAGTCTCACAAGTAACATTGAATCAATTATCCCACCCACCGCACCAAATCTCAACCACTATCACCAACCTATGCACCAACCCACCCAACCTACGCCCAAAAAAATTATTTTCTACACCACCCCCCACCCATCTACCCAATGTTTTTTTAAAAGAAATTTCTTTTTTAGTTTTCTACACCCTCCTCTCCCAACCCCCATCACCCTCCAAAAAAAATTATTTTTCCTCCATTTTTTTTTTAAAAAAAAAGTTTTTAATTTTTTTCTACACCAACCCCCCCCCCCACACACACCTAACCCTCCCGGATTTTCTAGTTCATATATTTTATTTTACTTTTATAAAAAATAAAAATTTATTTATGGTTAAATTTGGTGTGGGATGGGGTCATTGTTGGGGGGAGGGTGGGGTGAGGGTAAGAAAAAATTTCTTTTTTATAGAAAAATAAAATAAAATATATGAAATAGAAAATTGAGGGGGGGGGGGGAGCGGGGTTGGGTGGAACGATGGTGTGGGGTGGGTGTGGGATAGAAGTGAGTGAAGATGAAAGTGCGTTCGAGGGTGGGGTGAGATTTGGTTGGGTGGTGGGGGTGGGGTGATGGGGTTGGTGGGGGCTTGGGTGAGTATTTTGCAAAATCCCCACTCACCAACTCATCTCACCCTCATAATATTTTGCTAAATATATAAATGTTTAATATTTTTTTTACTTACCTATCAAACACTAAAAAATAAGTAAGAGACTCACTTATTTTTCAAGTAAACATTTTCCTTCCTACCAACACACCCTTAGTGGAGAATTTTTCTTTACTTTACTTTAGAATTTACCTATCGTGAATATGAATTATTAGAAACTTAGAATCGTAAATTTCGAATAACTAAAGAAAATAAATTTATATTTTGTTGCTCGTGATCCAATGGAGCATTGAGAAAAAAAATGGTCAATGTTTGCCGTAATTAGGCTAGGAGGATCCAATAAAAAACGGTATAACAGTAGTCGAACATCATCATGTGCCAATATTCCATCCTTTTATTCATCCAAATGCCAAAAGAAGAGAATTAAGTTTTTTCTTTTTTACAGCTTTTGTTAAAATTCAAAGCCAATAACCTATGTCCCCCACTGAATAAGATCTTAATGTCAAATAATTATTTAAGTTTAGCCCCATTACATAACCATGTAGAGTAGAAAAGTACATAATTCAAGTTTACAACTAATTGTTGGGAATGAAAGAAGAGTACTCTAATTCCCCTTCAAGATTAATATTAGCAAAAAAAAATAGAATGGACATCCCGAAATACTTTTATGATGTGAAAGATCAGACACAACTGCAATCACAGAGCATACTCAGTATTTCTGAATATATTCCAATGTAAATAGTATCTCGTGAATAGTAAATACTAAATACAAGACAAGAAATTATCTCATGGAAAAATAACCACGGTAAACCTTCCACTATAACAATAATAATGGGTATACAATATCTTCTCAAGTTTTGACAAATACTTGAGGAATACACTCAAAATTCTCACACTCACTAGTGTGGTAATCTCACAATTTCTCTACAAAATTATTCTACCAATTTTGTAGGAACTCTCTATACAATTTATTGTATGTATTGTGTTTGTTTTGATGTGAAAAATGAGAAGCCTGAAGGCTTCTATTTATAGGTGAAAAACGCTACTCGATTTTAGCAATTTCTGAAAATTGCAACTGCAATTGTTGAAAGTTGCAATTCAACAATTGCAGCATTTCAATTGCAATTCAACAATTGCAGCATTTCAATTGCAATTCTCCCCCTCTAGTCCCATGTGGAGATTCAACTAGACCAGCTTCACATTTATAGATCTCCAACTTATCTCGGGGTAAGGACTTGGTAAACATATCGGCACCATTCTCATCGGTGTGGATCTTCTCGGGATGCATTAATTTTCTTTCAAGTGCATCTCAAATCCAATGATATCTTACATCAATGTGCTTCGATCTTGAGTGAAAACTCAATTTTTTACTCAAGTGTATTGCGCTTTGACTATCGCAGTAAATCACGTATTTCTCTTGCTTCAAGCCCAACTCTAGTAGAAACTTCTTTAACCACAACACCTCTTTGCAAGCTTCAGTCACATCTATGTACTCGGCTTCCGTTGTGGATAGTACAACACATTTTTGAAGTTTAGATTGCCACGAGATAGCTCCCCCTGCAAGTCTCATTAGGTATCCAAATGTGGATTTCCTAGAATCAGCATCGCCAGCCATAGCTGCATCTGTATATCCTTCCAGCAGGATATGATTATCACCAAACTTCAGACGAGATTTAGAAGTGCCTCTAAGATATCCTAATATCCATTTCACTGCTGCCCAATGTTCCTTTCCTAGATTGGAAAGAAAGTGGCTCACCACACTAACTGCATGAGTTATATCAGGTCTAGTGTATACATAACATACATTAGACTACCCACTACAGAACCATATAGTATCTTTTGTAGCTCCTTCTTGTCTGTCTCACTTGTGGGGCACTGTGCTGAGCTGAGTTTCATGTGACCCGCAAGTGGAGTGCTGATTGGCTTCGAATTTCTCATGTTGAACCTCTCAAGAACTTTCTCAATGTACTGTTCTTGAGATAACTAGAGCTTCTTGCTTTTCCTATTCCTGAAGATCTTCATTCCAAGGATTTTCTTAGCTGCGCCTAAGTCTTTCATCGCAAAAGACTTGTTTAGCTCTTTCTTCAGTTTTTCAATCTTGTTGACATCATGGCCTACAATCAGCATGTCATCAACGTAGAGTAACAATATGATAAAATTACCTCATGTGAATTTTTTTATGAAAACACAGTGATCTGAGGTGTTTTTTGTAGCCATGTGTCGATATGAAGGATACAAACTTCATGTACCACTATCGAGGAGCTTATTTCAATCCATACAGGTTCTTCTTCAACATGCATACAAGGTTCTCTTTTCCTTTGACTTCGAAACCTTCAGGTTGCTCCATGTAGATTTCTTTGTCTAAATCTCCATGCAGGAATGCCGTCTTCACATCAAGTTGTTCAATCTCCAGATCTAAACTGGCAGCAATTGCAAGAACAACTCTGATTAAGGTCATCTTCACCACTGGTGAGAAAATCTCTTCATAATCTACACCCTTCATAACCAGTCTCGCCTTGTACCTTGGTTGTGAGCTATGTTCCTCAGACTTCAGCTTATAGACCTACTTATTTTTCAATGGTCTCTTTCCAACTGACAACTTCACTAAGTCATAGGTGTAGTTCTCTTGTAAGGAGTTTATCTCCTCCTTTATGGCTTAAAACCACTTTTGTTGTTGGTCATGTGCTGTGGCTTCTGCAAAAATTTATGGCTCTCCTCCATCAGTGAGCATCATATATTTATGTGGGATATTTGGTAGAAGGTTGTCTTTCTCTGGCCGACCTTCTAATGGGAGGGACATCATCTTGTGCATGTGGATTCTAATTATCACCCGCTTCATCATCAACCATATCATCATGCACCGGTTGGGTATCTCCCCCGTAATTCTAGACCGTTGGTGAAGGAACTGGATCTACGTTGACAGGAACTTCTGAATTAGATTCAGGTTTCTCTTTGGCTTCATCAGGAACTTGATTTTCAAGGAATACAATATCTCTATTTCTGACAACCTTCATGTTAACTGAATCTCATAATCTATAGCCGAACTCTTCATGGCCATATCCCAAGAAGATACATGGTTTGGTTTTGTCATCAAGTTTGGATCTTTCATCTTTTCCTGCAGCCAAAAACTCTTAAGTGTTTGTAAGAAACGTCTTTCCCTGACCAAACTCTATCTGGAATGTCACCACCCAGAGGAGTTGATGGAGAAAGGTTGATCAAATCAATTGCAGTCCTCATAGCTTCACCCCAAAAAGATTTTGATAATTTGGAGTGTAATAGCATGCATATGATTCTTTCACAAATTGTTCTGTTCATCCTTTTTGCCACGACATTATGTTGAGGGGTCTTTGGGACGCTCTTCTCAAGCTTGAGACCATGGTTCTTGCAGTGTTGCTCAAATGGGCCTTGGTATTCACCGCCATTGTCTGCATGAACACACTTTAGTGTCCTTCCAGTTTCTCTCTCAATTTTTGCTTGAAAATGCTTAAAGACCTCAAAAGTTTGGTCTTTGGTTTTCAAAGCAAAACACTAGACATTTCTCAAAAAATCGTCAATGAAAGTGATGAAGTACAATGCACCATCAAGAGTTATTTCTTTCATGTAGCACAGATTTGTGTGCACCAAATCAAGAGGATGAGCTCTTTTTGAGGGAGAGAAGCTTTTGAACGCAATTCTGTGTTGTTTTCCGGCTAGACAATCAACTCAGGTATCCAAGTGCTTGCCTTTTACTTTAGGAATGAGGTTTCTACTAGATAAAATTTCTAAGCCTTTCTGGCTCAAATTTCTGAGTCTTTTGTACCATAACTTAATGGAGGAATTTTTAGCAACTGTATTCACCTCTTCATTGGATAACTTTGCATGCATCAAGTAGAGAGAATTTTGTTTTCTACCTCTTGCTGCAACCAGGGAGCCTTTGATTAGCTTCCACTTTCCTTCGCCAAGGTGGTTGATGTATCCATCATTGTCGAGCTTGCCAACAGAAATGATGTTGAGTCTGATATCTGGAACATATCGAACATCTTTCAAGATAAGCTTACATATTGTATTAGTAAGCAGGACAATGTATCATATACCAGCAACTTCAGTCACACCTTGGTTTGCCATTCTGACTTTGCCAAAGCTGCCACCAGTATAGGATGCAAACATATCACGTGATGGTGTAATGTGATAAGATGCACCCGAATCCACGATCCAGTCCATTTGTTGGCATGACATGCTCATAAAAACATCATCGCACACCATGATGATATCGCCATTAACTGCAACTACTGTCGTGTCTTTCTCCGTGTTTTCATTATTTCCACGTTTTTGCTCTCTTTTCTTCTTTTTGCAGTCTCTTTCATAGTGGTTTGAACCACCGCAGTAATGGCATTTGAAGTCTTTTCTAAGCTTAGACTTCCCCTTGGATTTATCTCTCGTATGTTGCCAATTTTTATTTTTACTTCTCCCTCGATCATTATTTTCGGCAACCATCGCCTTTGACTCAGAAGAATGATTTTGCTCTTTTCTTCTGGACTCGTCATTTAGAAGACATTTTTTTACCGTTTGCAAGGGCAGTGCTCCATCAGGAGTCGAGTTGTTGATTGACACTACAAGAGTATCCCAACTGTCTGGAAACGAACTGAGTAGCAATAAAGCTACAACTTCATCATCAATAGTAATCTTCATATTGATTGATTGGTTGATAAGACCCTGATATGCATTTAGGTGCTCCGTCATGTTGGCACCCTCCACATATCGCAATCGAACAATTCTTCTGATGATAGAAGCTTTGTTTAAGGCATTTTTCCTCTCAAATATAGCTTTTATTTTCTTCCAAAGAACATCAGCCTTTTCCTCATTTGCAAAATGATGGAAGATATTGTGCTCAATGAAGCGCCGGATGTAACCCACAATTTTTCTGTGCAGGATTTTCCAGTCAGCATCAGTTATTTCTTTTGGTTTGGACTCATTACCATGTAAGGGAAAATAAAGATCCTTACAGTAGAGAAGATTAAGCATGCTTGGTTTTCAAATTGTGTAATTTGAACCATTCAATTTGAACATACCGCCAAACGACGATGATTCCTCCATTTTTTAATCCGCCTCGGTAACTTGGAAGCTCTGATATCACTTGTTGAGAATAAAAGGTGAGTACTCCAATTCCCCTTCTGGATTAATATTAGCGAAAAAAATAGAATGGACACCCCGAAATACTTTTCTGATGTGAAAGATCAGACACAACTGCAATCACAGAGCATACTCAGTATTTCTAGATATATTCCAATGTAAATAGTATTTCATGAATAGTAAATAAAATAATAAATACAAGACAAGAAAGTATCTCGTGGAAAAATAACCACTGTAAACCTTCCACTATAACAATAATAATGAGTATACAATATATTCTCAAGTTTTGACAAATACTTGAGGAATACACTCAAAATTCTCACACTCACTAGTGTGTCTCACAAATTTCTCTACAAAATTATTCTACCAAATTTATAGGAACTCTCTATACAATTTATTATATGTATTGTGTTTGTTTTGGTGTGAAAAATGAGAAGCCTGAAGGCTTCTATTTATAGGTGAAAAAACGCTGCTCGGTTTCAGCAATTTCCGAAAATTGTAACGCAATTGTTGAAAGTTGCAATTCAACAATTGCACCATTTCAATTATGGGGCTGGACCCCACACTAATCAACCCACTACCCTGATAGTTATGAAAGTTTAAGTTGCTAAATAAAGCACAAAACCCTAATTCCTTTTTAGTGGAAAGTGAATTCGAATCTATGACCTTTAACTACTCTGATGTTATATTAAAGTTGTTCGAGTGAATACATTTTTATTTATTCAATTATGTTTTTAATGCATCTTCTTACGTGCAGACCCGACCCTTTTAATAATGAGTCAAACAGGAGAAGTTTTTATATGCATGGCAATTACTTAAATTCTGATATTATGTCAAATTGTGTAATTATTTATTTTAAAATCTTAAGTTATTAAAGATAATACATTTTTATTTACTTAATTACATATATTTTAGAACAATAATTAGCACTATCCTTGCTCTTATATCTTTTGTAAGGGAGAAATACGGATATTCATACTCATCTCTTGAAGATAAGTTCATTCTTTTGAGATGCATTAAATTTATTTTTCTTTTATGTAGAGAGATTCAATAATTAATATACTACTTAAGATAAGTATTTCTGGAAATGAGAGCAGATGGCATCTTAAGCTGTGGCTGTCAGTTTGTCTGATCAATTGGAAATGCCTACTTTTCAACTTATCCCATTAATTGTAGGAGTCGTAACTAAAATGGCGGCCTCATTAAATATGTAAATTAAATATATTCCTTTAATTTATATTTATGTTTATATATGTATAAAAAATTATCCTTTTATGCCATTTTAATTACCTTTATTTTCAAAATTATAAATTTTATTTATTTTTCTTTCTCGATAATGTGGCACGTCTTCAATTTCACATTTCACAATTTTCTGCATCTATGACAATGTAAAACATCTTTATATTATTTATTCAGTTTAATCAGTTATAGCAAGTTATTATTGTACATATTCTACAATATGTTATTATATTTTACATTGTCAATGCGCAGAATATAAACTCCTGAGGTAATTAATTAAGTGCTAACGATGGATTATAATGTACAAAGAGGTCGTTTGATTGCTGGTTAAAGTTATGCAGATATTAGAAATATCAAGATTAGTTATGTAAGTATTAATTATGCAGAACTTAGTTATGTAAGGATTAGTTATTTTATCTTCTAACCTGCATAAAATAATACATAGATTCACGCATAAATTATACATATATTAATCATGCGGAATTATAAACTAGTAATCAAACACCATACTTGATGTACCAAATTTATAGAGATATATAGCAACTAAAATACTACTAAACATGATACTAGTAATGCTGATTTTAATACTTAAATAATTACCTTTCAAGCTAGCCGGCAACCAAATGACCCCTTAACGCATAACAATGATTGAAAAGGCAATAAGATGGCCTTATTATGATGATAATAAAAGTTAAGGTATCAAAATTTCATAATTTTCCTGGCAGTGTTCTTGTTCAGATTGCAAAATAATGCACCATTGACAGCAAGAAAAAGAGAGTCACGTGAAACCCATAAAGAATACTGATAACATATGGTATCTATCTATCTGGAATATTAGTGAGTGACCACTAAGGAAAGGATTAACGAATCTATATCATGACCAAAATATTTTTTTTAAAAAAGTGTACGTTGAGTGACTAATCCGAGCCAAATTCAGAATTTAATTATGTTGGTCGATTACTATTGAAACTGTAAATTTTTTATGAAAATTTCTGACGGAATTCGTCAAAAAATGCTCACCGAAAGCATAATTGAAGGAAAAATTCACATTTCTGACTACTTTTCGATGAAACGTTGGTTGATTTTTTTTTGCTTTTTTAGAGATATTCTTATATGAACCCATTGTATTTTTATAATTATGAGTATGAACAGAGTTCTATGGTCAGTTTTTTTTATCAGAATATGAATCAAACCAAAGGACCTTTGACACTTTCATAAATAGTGATCTTATAATTTGTTTCGAAATATTTATCATGTTAAAAAAAGGAAATCATTTACAGCATTTTTTTCATGTTCACTCTTACTGCTCTAATTAATAGTGTTAACTAAGTGAGACGTTTTAACCTAAAAAGGTACTTTATAATTAAGGCTATTAGATATCTCCTTAAAGAGTGGGCAGAAACCTTTCAAAAAATAATATGAGATAGGGGTGTGTGTTTAAAGTAAAATAAGCTCTGTAATCTTAATTAGCCTGTTGATAGCTTATTGTTTAGGTGTACTATATAGTACTACTTCCAAATCTGACACTGAAAGCATGTAGAGGTATAGTAAATTAACTCCGCAATCTCTATGTTGTTTTCCTTATTTCTAGGCTTTTTTTAATGTAATTTTTAATGCTTATTCTGTCCAGAAAATTATATATTACAACTATATATGACGGGTTAAAAGCATGACAATATTGATTAATTGATCTTCAAATGGGGATATGAGTCTATGACATAGGTCTATGGAATCATATTTAATGTAATACTATCATATGTACACTTGAAACTATTTAAGAAAGAAATAGTAATCTCTTAAGGCGAAAGAGAAGGTAGCATTTTAGCACAAATTCTGATGAGGTATCAGTACATAGTAGTAATGAGTTTGGATATTAGTTATATATAATATTATCCTTCCAATCAAAATAAAAGTATATAGTTAAAATCATGGATGGAGTTACGCTACCGGAAGGGGTTCATATGAACCTTCTTCATCAAAAAATTATATTATATAAGGTCAAAAAAATATTATAAGGTTGATATTCAATCTCCTTGACTTCTTCGTATATAATAAAATATTTCTATTCTTTCATTAATTGTATTAATTATATATCTTCCATTGTACAGGAAGACGAATAATGAGATGTGACATCACCGGAGATCTCTACCCTATTTCAAACGCCGTCAACAATCCAGTCTCAGTTCCATCAACCTTTGCTGCTCTTCATCTTCCCTATTTCATTCTAGATTAGGATATACGGGAGACTTTGTTTTACACTTCCTTAGGAAAAATAATTTTATTAATTGCAACCTATTTCTAAGACTCCTATATGTGAATCTTGCGTTTTTGGGAAACATGTCAAATTACCATTTTCTGCATCCACAAATTATACTTTAATGCCTTTCGATATCATACATAGTGATTTGTGGACATCCCCTATTTTGAATACGGTTGGTCATTGATATTATGTGTTATTTTTGGACGATTATTCCAACTTTCTATGGACTTTTTCAATCGGAAATAAATCCCAGGTCTATCCCATTTTTTCTTCATTTAATGCTTTCATAAAAACACAATTTGAAAAGAACATTAAATGTTTTCAATGTGACAATGGCAGGGAATTTGATAATAACTAATTCAAACGGTTTTGCTCCAAAAACGGTCTTACTTTTCGATTTTCCTGCCCTCACACATCCTCCCAAAATGGTAAAGTCGAACGGAAAATTCGAACATTAAACAACCTCATTCGTGCACTACTTGATCACGCCTCAATTCCCCCTCAATTCTGTCATTACGCACTCTCCATGTCCACATATCTCCTAAACATAATCCCAAACAAGTCTCTAGCTCAACGGTCGCTCACCCAAGTTCTGTTTCGTAGGAACCCCTCATAC
Source organism: Anisodus tanguticus (assembly GCA_034509755.1). Taxonomy (NCBI): domain Eukaryota; kingdom Viridiplantae; phylum Streptophyta; class Magnoliopsida; order Solanales; family Solanaceae; genus Anisodus; species Anisodus tanguticus. Next base: position 56,028,127 of record CM067545.1, read on the forward strand.
CAACACTTGCATATTTTTGGATGTCTTTGTTACCCTTTCCATCCGACCACTCACAAACTCCAACCTCGATCTTCCCCGTGTGTGTTTCTGGGTTACCCTGCCAATCATCGTGGTTACTCGTGCTATGACTTGTCAAGCCGTAAAATTATTATTTTACGTCATGTCCTATTTGAGGAGTCTTAATTCCCCTTTGCCTCTCTACACTCGCCACCTCGACATTCCTACGACTTCCTAGATGATGACATAAACCCTCTTCTAATTCAGCATTTACATAGTCCGTTGTCCTAAACCCCGACACCCGCCACCATCTCGGCTAGTCCGGGACTAGTTGCCCACCCGGTTCTGCCAACGGTGGTCCAGAATAGCTCGCCTCAAGGTGATTCCGCAGCGACCTCTCGGCAAATCGAGGTTCGGCCAGCCAGTACCGTCACCCGTGCCCTTCCTCCTCTTCCCGGCAATCCCACGGCAAACCCTCTCCCATTCCGCATCCCCCGTTCCGCATCCCCCATCCCGAGTCACACTCTCGGACCATGAAAACCCGTGTCATGCACGGAATTCATAAACCTAAACGGCTGTTTAACCTTTCCACTTTAGTTGTCCCTTCCCCTGTTCCTCGTAACCCGAAGGATGCCTTACCCGACCCTAATTAGAAAGCCGCAATGATTGACGAATATAATGCTCTTATTGATAATAAGACGTGGGACCTAGTACCCCATCCACCTGATGCTAATATTATTCATTCTATGTGGATTTTTAGACATAAAAAGAAATCTGATGGTTCTTTGGAGAGGTACAAGGCTCGTCTTATAGGTGAGAGCGGACTGTGATGAAACATTCAGCCTGGTCGTAAAGCCCGCAACCATCCAGACCGTCCTCAACATTGCCATATCCAAGTCTTAGCCCATTCATCAACTTGATGTCAAGAATGCCTTCTTACATGGGGATCTTCATGAAACGGTATATATGCATCAGCCTATGGGTTTCAGGGATCCTATTCATTCGGATTATGTGTGTTTTTTGCAGAAATCGCTCTATGGACTGAAACATGCTCCTCGAGCATGGTACCAGTAGTTCGCCAATTATGTCTCATCTATTGATTTTTCACACAACAGATCCGATCATTCCCTGTTCATCTACAACAAGGGTACATAAATGGCTTACCTATAATTATATGTTGATGACATCATCCTCACCTCATCTGATGCTCTCCGCCAGTCCATTATGTCTCTCTTTTCCTCTAAGTTTTCGATGAAAGATCTGGGGCCCTTGAATTATTTCTTGGGCATTTCTGTCACTTGACATTCTGGCGGCCTATTTCTATGTCAGAAGAATACGCCGAAGAGATCCTTGACCGTGCAGGCATGAGATCTTGCAAACCATCCCACATGCTTGTAGACACCAATTCCAAGCTCGGCGCTAATTCCAACCCTTCATATTCGGACCCGACTCATTATCGTAGTCTGGCTGGGGCCCTGTAGTACCTCACATTCACGAGACCAGACATATCCTATGCCATGCAACAAATCTGCTTGCACATGCACAATCCGACGGAAGCACACATGCATGCCCTAAAACGTATTTTACGATACATCCAAGGTACACTTAACTTCAAATTACATCTATATAGGTCTTCGCTCACTGGTCTCACTGCTTATTCTGATGCTAACTTGGGTGGATGTCCTGACACCCGACGCTCCACGTCTGTTTATTGCGTTTTCCTCGGAGATAACCTATTGTTTTGGTCTTCTAAAAGGCAACCTAGACTATCTCGATCCAGTATAGAAGCAGAGTACAGAGGTGTCACCAACGTTGTCTCTGAGTCTTGTTGGATCTGTAACCTTCTACTTGAGTTTCACTACCCTATTCAAAAGGCAACACTGGTCTACTGTGATAATATTAGTGCGATATATCTTTCCGGCAATCCCGTCCAACATCATCGCACTAAACACATTGAGATAGACATTCATTTCATTCGTGAAAAAAATGGCTCGTGGTCAAGTTCGTGTCCTTCATGTTCCTTCCAGATTTCAGATTGCCGACATCTTCACCAAAGGACTTCTGCGCATATTATTTGATGATTTTCGAGCCAGTCTCAGTGTTCGTGAACCTCCCGCTTCGACTGCGGGGGTGTAATAGAATATTTCTCAATATTCTTTCACTAATTGTATTAACTGTATGTCTCCTATTTTAGGTAGAATTATAATCCTTTTGTAATTAGGTTAATTAGTTACCTAATTTATATTAAAGTAAATATTAACCTTATATATATTGTAAATCATTCCTCAATAAACATGAGGGAACATATTCCTTTATGTTTACTTTATATTTTGAAACACTTTAATGAAAATTCTTACTCTTAATGACTCTGTACACATCCACTTGTTTTTATGCATCTCACATGTTGATTGAGTTAAAGAGTAGACGAACCCTCATTGGTTGAGTTATATTCCTTCCAGTCCCAAATATTAGTCGACAAACTGAATTTTCTCAAAAATATTTTTCGTCTTAAAAACACAAGGAGCATTTATTACTTCTTTTTCTTTCAAATTCATCCTTAGTTGCTTCAATCGGTAGTGTTAATCAAGGACGGAGCTAGATAGATTAAGGGTCAAAATATGATAGTGTGTAAACAGAAAAAATCGAGTTTGTGGTTATACTATATAGGTTTGTTGAGTTGAGTCCCCTTAATATAAAAAAAAAAAAATCTAATCAGTGTTTTCAAAGACAATTTCAGGACTCGCCTCGAGGTGTAACACTGTGAAAACGCCCCGAGACTCACGTGTGGGGCTTATTTCCTGTGAGGTTTACGTCCTAAGCACCTGACTGTACGTTCTAAACACGCCTTACGCCCAACACTCGGGGCTCGCCTAACAGTTCTTACACAAATTATATATTAAATTCTTTAATTAAAATTATTGACCCTAATAATTCTTTAACAAATGAATGATACTTAATAATTAAATTCTTTAATTAAAATTATTGACCCTAATAATTCTTTAACAAATGAATGATACTTAATAGTTTTTCATCTATATAAATAAGAAAATTGGGTGTAACCAAATAACAAGTAGTAGTATTGCATATTTACTATTTGAGAACATCGTGAGGGTGAATATCACTTAATATTTCTTTTAAAAATACATAGTCGAATTGTACATTTCACTTGTCATTGGTCTTTTGTCCTATGTATCAAAATTATCATATTTTATTATTTCGCTATTTGAAAGTAATTTTATTTTTATCATGAAGGAGTTACATTGTAATTATAATACTGATAAAGTTTATTGATTATTTGTTTATAGAGAGATAAAATGAATAGTATGATAGTAATATTATTTTAAGAAATTGTGATTTTTTCGTTGTTTCAAAAGTTAAGATGTTAGAGTTGATTTGAATTTTATAATAGCTTTTATTTCATTGTATTGTTTATACTTATAAAATTATGTTATATATAATTACAAGTTGTAAGTGACGTATAATGGATTGCTTTGATTAGTTTTTTGTGATGATCTAAAAATTAAATACCCATGGGGCTTACACCTCACTATGGCATATGTAAAACGTCCTGCCTTATGCCCGCCTTTTAAAACACTGATTCTACGCAAAGAGAATTCAAAAATTGCTTTTGATGACACATTCAAGTCCTAGGTGTAACAATGTAGTGTCACAAGCAAAATTAAAATGACAGTTTAGTTTCAGCTCTTAGCAAACATTATAGTCTTAAGCAGAGGCTTATGTTAAAATAGAACTCTGAAATCATATTTATACTACTACTTAAGGCACAAAGAACTAGGGGTGGGCCGGGCTCGGGTCTGGCGGGTCGGGTTTGGCGGGGTCGGGGTCGGAGCGGGACGAGCCAGGGGGTCGGGGTCGGGTCTAGCGGGCCTAGCGGGGTCGGGTCTGGGCGGGACCTGCTCCAGTCCCGTCCCGATCCCGATCCCGTCGGTATCGGGGCGGGCTCGGGGCGGGGTACGGTCGGGTTTTCCTTCTTCTTTTTTTTAAAAAATAAAAATAACATATGTATAAAAAAAACTCAATAAACAAAACAAGATAGTGTAATAAAAACATCCCAAGGTTGTTTTGTGCCTCTTATATTATTTAATAGACATATGATTTTTTTGTAATACAAATACAATTGTCTAAAATCTAAATTGCAACTTTGTGGTGTTGTCCAAAAGTTGCAAATTACATAATAAAATTGCAATTAAAAAAATTACATTTTCAAAAAAACCTGTTCTAATTGCTTGATGATTTCATGTGGTTCTTCGGTTGGAATTGGTATTTGTTGGTCAAATTGATCCACGTCGCTTCCACTACCTTCGGTTAAGATTTCGTTGTAGTTTTCATCATCTTCTTCGTTGATCTCCGGTTGACCGCACCTTCTCCGCTCCGCTCGTATCCAATCTCTCGAATAATACCGCAATTTCCAAGCCGTCTCCGGCCAATGAGTGTCTGTGGTCTCCTATTTGATATCCGCCTACGAAAAAGCGCTTTCGACGCAGCTTGATGACGCTTGAATGTTCAAAACATCTCGAGCCATCAATGAAAGTGTCGGAAAGGTCTTCTCATTCCCCCTCCATTATTTCAAAGCAAGTCTTCTTGTCCATCTTCATTGATAACTTCTTGATACGGTATTAACCCCGCAAAACAAAAATATCCAACTCGCTAATTTGGTTAGTAGTAGAGGTACGGCCGCACATTCTATTTCGAGGCTTTCAATACTAGGCTGCGAAACAAAGATGTCTTTTGTGAGGTTGTGTTGAAGATGAAGAAGATGGTATGGAAGCCGGTAAGTTACTAGCATTTTCTTGTTGATAAAATCTATATATATTTTTGCATTGGTGTTCTACGCTAGACACCGCTTCTTCTTTAGTTTGTTCAATAGGTGGTGGGTGATTTAGATTTTTGGGACTTGGAGGTGGTAGTACTTCTATACAATCGTAAATAGTTTCAATTAGTGATTTAGTACCGTCTATTTTAATAGTAGGATTTAATACTGAGAACCAATAATATAAATAGAGGGAATAGGAATAAAATATTTTTAAATTTTGACAAACATTTTTTTAATAGTTTGCCTTATAAGTTTGGTTTTTCCATATATTCACTAAGTAATAAAAATATTAGAGTTATATAAAATAACATAGTTGAAATAGTAGGATAATATATACCGGAAAATTCTTTTGTTGCTTGAAAAAATTTCTCTAAAAATACAATAAGTTTGGAAATTTTTACCCAATCACTATCTAAAATCATATCAGCTGGCTTTTTATTATGAGAGTTAAAAAATAAAGTTATAGGTAATTTATAGTCATAAGCAACAAGTAGTTGCTCGTATAAAGAATTCCACCTAGTGGATACTTCTTGTGGAATTCTTCTATAAGGTAGTCCACAATCGTGACAAGTTTTTTTATATTCTTTTCTACGTTGTACTTTATTACTTTTAAAAATAAAGTTTATAGCAAATTGTATTTTACTAAGAATGTCTTCAAAAAGTGATAGACCATCCTTTACAATTAAGTTATATATATGGAACGCACATTTTATATGAAAATGATCTGGAAAAGATGGAGTTAAACTATTTTTTAACACTGTAATTGCGTAATTGTTATTAGAAGCGTTATCTAATGTAATAGTCATAATTTTATCGGTAATTCCGTAATAATCGCACACTTGATAAATATTTTCTGCAATAAAAGTACCAGTGTGCCTATCATCTATATATCTATACGCTAAAATACGTTTTTGCATAGACCATTTATAATCTATCCAATGACAAGTTACAGTTAAATAATCATGGCCGTTAGTACTACGACCTATATCAGACGTGATAGATACTTTGCCATTAAAATGATATAATGAAAAACATAAATATTGTTGATATTCATGCGCGAATTTAAATGCATCTCTCTTAACAGTTGATCTAGGAAAACCGTTAAAAGCAGGATTATATATATCTCTAATGTAATGAATAAAACCGGAGATGAAGGAAATGAAAAAGGCAAACCCTCCACAAAGAACTAATTTTGATATTGCTTCCCTATCTCTATGTTTATTGTATTTAGAGCCTACAATTCCCCCCCCATAGGGTTAATTTGACCACATGTACTTGGTCCGGGACGATATCGGTATGTGAACCTTGTCCCGATGGAGCGGGCATTTGCGCACCCGATTTTGAAGCCTGGTATTGGGCATACCTAGCCGGGATGAGCACTTACTACGTGTCTAATTAAACCCCCCGTCCCACCGTGACCTTTTCCGAGTTTTAAATTTTAAAACATTTTTACAAATTTTACATATGGCTACTTGATTCTCTACGTCCCTATCAAAAAATGTCCATGCATCGATTTTAATGGTCGTTTTTTGGACCTCGTCTCATACTAGGGGGAATAGGAGGTATTTCAGTTGAAGGTGCACTAGTGGGTGTGTTGTCATCAACATTAGTGGGTATATCATCTAGATCATCGTCTAAATTAAAGTCTTCTTGAGTTCCCGAAAATAGCTCCTGGTCTAAATCTAATGGTATTGTAGGAAAATGTTGAGTATCAACAAAATCATCCTGTGTAGGAATAAGATGACTAGAAGAAGTACCCTTGCCCTGGTTTCCCCTACTAGAAGAAGCACTCTTACCCTTACCCTTAAACATACCTTTTAATCCTTCCATTTTAATTATGATAATAAATAATTAAAGACAATGAAATTAAGTGCGCTAAATAAAAATATAAAATAAACAGACAATAATAATTTAATGAAGGAACGAATGTACCAAACGCCGACGTAACGTCGACGTGTAATCGAGAGGTTGAAAATTGAAACTTTGCTCGATGGAAGATCCTCAAGCTAGTTGCCAACTTCACTCCCAATTTCCAAATGAATTAATAAAATTGAATATTTAGCAAACAATGTAGAGAGATATATTGAGAAATTAGAGAGATTGTAGGAAGATTTGTGAGAAAGATGAAGAGAAAATGAGTTATTTATAGTTGAAAAATTGGGTTAAAGTGTAAATATAATAACTTGTGGGTTAAAAATAAATATTAAGGGGTAGGGGGGGGGCCTAAAATGGCCGTTGGCCAACGACCATAATCTAAAATGGCCGTTGGTGCAACGGCCATTTTTGCAAAGGGGGGAAAAGGGCGGGGTCGGGGTCGGGGCGGGCTCGGGGTGGGGACGGGTCAGGCGGGCCTGGGGCGGGCTCGGGTCTGGCGGGACGAGACATCGTCCCGTCCCGAGTTCGAGTCCCGCCCCCGTTAATTTTTTATTTTTTTTAAAGCGGGACCGGGGCGGGCTCGGGACGGGGTCGGGCCGTCCCGGCCCACTGGCCAGCCCTACAAAGAACCCCATAACCCATAAGCTTACACTTCGTTTTTCATAAAAACAGAATGGTTCATGAAATTTTAAGAGGATAAAGAAACATGGTGATTACTTCTTTGTTTAAAAATGTTGCAGCGTCCAGCGCATACTATTCAAAGTAATGTTAGTTTTCACAATGTGCAAAATCACTAGTGTCATAAAAGATAGTAGTGTTTGCTTAAATACAACAGTTGCAGACAAAGGCATGAAGGGGTGAAATAAAAGTTCATCTCCTCTAGGCAAACCTTCAAGAGCTGATTTTTGTACATTTCACTATAATCTAAATATACTAAACTTGACTGGAGCTACTATACAGACCTTAGCCAAAAGATAGATTATCACTTCTTCTTTGAAGTAGAGGTCCCTTTTCTGGACTTCCTTTTGGTACTTGTGTTGCTTTTGTTCTTGCTACACTCTGGGCAAAACCAGTCTTCCTCTGGTACACATTCAAGGGGAGGATCACAGCAATCTACATGCATGCCAATCCCACATCCATGAGAGCCACTTTCATCACCACATATCAGCATTACTTCCTCCCTGTCAGGCAACCCACATACCTGGCATGCTATATCGTTATTATTGTCATCCGATGGTTCCATCTCCTCCTCAACAATCTCTTCCAAGCGATTGGCGTGTTTCTTCAGCGATCTTTCTGCCCAAGCATGGGTGTTGTATTGCACATAATTGTTGAGGGAATAACCAGGTTTGCACACGTAAGTCATCAAGTAATCAGGCAACACACAAGGTATCTCATGCCTTAAGAATTCTTGAACCCACTTGTCACAGCGTGGCATGACCTCACTAACAATGGCAAAGTCAACACCTGGCTCAAGGAATCGACTATAAGGAGGAGAAGTTTCTAGTATAATGCCATCTCCTGCCTTGACTGCTCGCTTCAATGTATCCTGATTCAACAAAAAGAGAGTATATTAAAACCTGTTAGAGATGAGAACAAAGTGCAATCAGGGAAATTTATTGCTCTAGAAATCGCTTGCATGTGATGTGGGAAAAAACACTTCCCACAGAAAAAATTTCCACTAGAAATGTTTCATCTAAGGAAATCACTTTCTAGATCATTTTCCAATTGTGGTTGGGTATAAAAGTACATGACATATTAAAATAGTGTTTTAGTGTTAATTTTTCAGGACTAAACATGTTTGAAACAAGTAATACTCCTATAGAGTAAGAGTTGTGCTTTGTAAGAATAATGAAGTGACATTTTGTAAAGAAAAATTATTTGCGCCCAAAAGGAAGTCATTTTCCACTTTGGTGGAATGTACTATCTTAGGAGAAATTATTTTTCCAAAATGCAAGGAAACCAACAACTGGAAAATGATTTCATCGAAGAAGTTCCAGAATACTTCTTCGTCATACAAAACACACCACAAAAGGAGTTCATGGAAGAGAAAGAAACTCCTGCAAATAGGCAGCATAGGAACTCAATCTTCAAAAAACCTATACGACAAACAACAAATTACCATACCAGTGGTGGTACGATGCAGTCTCCATATATGACTATCCTCATGCCATATAACACGCCATGTCCAGTCCTCTCCCTCAGAAGTCGCCACTTTCTTGGGGCCTCTAAGTTGGTTGCTAAGTCTTCAGTCAATCCCTTTTTGTGCCATTCATATGGCTCCTCATCTAATAACTTTCCAGCCTCAACACAAGCAGTTAAATAATCTGTCTTCAAGATCCAGCTGTAAAAATCAATAGAAAATATGTTAACTTGTGAGAATGGACATAACTTTAGGGCTGTGTAACTAGGCAAACCTTCCAGAGGATGCAGCAGCAAAAAATTTCTCTGTTCTTCGTACTGGAGCAGGAACAATGAAATGGATTGCCTGATATGACCACTGGTGAGAATCTCTGCACACTTTTCCTTTCAATCGCTTGATAACCTGCTGAAACTCCTTCCTTTGTAGCCGATGCCCGCTAACTATAAACCACCTAGACTCACTTTGTACTTTTGTAACCTGCAGCGAGCGAGGCTTTTTATCATAAGGAGAAGTTCTGTCAGCCTCATGTTTGGTATGACTCGTGTTCTGGCCTCCAATAACAGGTATATTCTCCTTTTCCACTTCCTTGGAGCTGTTTAATTGATGCTCAGTTGAAATTACTGTGGCTTTGCCAGGTTCAGATGGAGACCCTTTTCCTTTCTTTGCTTCTACCTTGTTTCTATCAGTTCTGCACTTCTTCCTTTCTGCACCTTCTACAGAAACAGCAGCTCTTTTAGTAGCTGGATTAGTTTTCTTGCTATTCTTCTTCAGATATTTTGGGCCTTTGGAAACTTTCTCCTCTGAAGCTTTCCCCACAGAAGTTGATTCACTTAACTTGCTATCCTTGCCAGAAAGAGTCTTTTGAGTTTCAGATTTGTTGTTTTCAGTACTTTGTCTCTTTGCAATATCCTTCCCGACATCCTTATTTACCTCCTTGTCCACATTTAATTTCTTCTCCATTGATTGAAGCCCTGAATGTTGTGCTTCAGTATCAGTAGACTTCTCTCTTAGAACATTTAACTCCTCGTTTTCTTGGTCCTCTGAAGCCTCAGTGTCATCATTTAGGGATTCATTTGTTTTGGCAGCTTCTTTTTCAGAATTCAAAAAATTATTTCTCTCGACCTCTTTGCTTGAATCTGCATTATCTGCAGGGAGAACCTCACCCTTTGTAGAGCTTAAGCTATTTTGATCTTCTGTCTCCTCTCTCCCTCCGCTACTGGAAGCAGCTGAATCATTCATCAGAACAGTCTTGTTATTGAATAAAGAACCTTTCTGATTTCTACCATCCCCTTTACCTGGACTTTGTCTAGATCCTAGTGTCTTCTTGGAAAGCGATCTTTTCTTCAATTGCTTAGACCATGACATGGAATCATCTCCAGCTTTATCAAACTCAGCCAGCACATTAGACTTCAGGGTATCTCTTCTTTCATTAACTGGAGATGGGACATCATGCCGTTCATCCAATGGCCCACTAACATCAACAGTAGAATGACTAGTCCCTTTTGACCCCATCATCCTACAAGTGCCAATTTGAGGTGCATCCTCATCATGCCCTCGCATAGTGCTTAATGTCACGGGATTGGAAATGGTTGAATCATGATGCTACATGGTATCCAAAGGTACACCCTTGTCAAAGTGAGGGGCAGTGTTCCTAGGCAATAGATGACTGCCTACCTCAGGTAGACTGTGTAACTTTGACGTGTTTTCTAACTCTTCAGTATGATTTGCCGTCATGTAACCATCTGGTATGCTTTCTGGATTATTAACAGTGCTTGGTAACTTGAAGCCACTATCTGAAATTCCCATATTCCTTTTCTCAGGCAATCTACTGGTTTGACCCTTCCCAGAAAACAACAAATTCCTTGGAGTTTTTACACCTAACTCACTTTTCTCTTGTCCTCTCTGAGAGGACAGGTTAAAGCAATCAAACTTTATACCTGCTTCAGTAGCGGCAGGAATTCCTGCATAACTCTTAATTTGTTCAGATGTCATGGGAGAACTGAATTTCCTTGGGTCACTTTTCTCTTGTCCTCTCTGAGAGGACAGATTAAAGCAATAAAACTCTATACCTGCTTCAGTAGCAGCAGAACTTCCTGCATAACTCTTCATTTGTTCAGAGGTCATGGAAGAACTGAATTTCCTTGAGAGTTTTCTTGATGAACAAGAATGAGGAGACTTCCGTGCACTATTTGAAACGAAAACCAAATCACTTCCATTTTGTCGGATGCTAGATGGTAGCTCTTCTTTTGTTCTACACAAGTTGGTAGTAAGCATCTCAGCATGCCTATTAGGAGATTGTTCAAAGGCTGGAACCTGGTCAGATTTTGACTGCTTTGAAGCAGATAATGACAGCTCTTTTGTGTTTCCAAGACCTGACAAACCTCTAAATGTGCTTTAGTCTGAAATGTTTGTAGAGGATTCCTGCTTCACAAAGAATTGATTAGGACTTTTTGCTAAGTCTGAAATGTTTGTAGAGGCTTCCTGCTTCACAAGGAATTGATTAGGACTTTTTGGATGTTCAGGACCCATGATAGATATTTTCTCTCCAGACCTGTTTGCAGCAATGCCCTCAGTTTCATCTTCAGAATCTTTGGCTTCAGCTTCCATCATCTCCAACTCATACTCACTTAAAGCCAGAAAAAGAAATGCATCCGTGAGCACACTATTATTTGTTGTTAATTTATTTGACAAGAAAGCCCCATTGAGGGTCAAGTATAAGCATATTATGCCTGAGCTAAATGAAATTAACTCTTACTTATTAGCAAGTGAGCAACACTTGCTGCCTTTTTATTTTGAAAGGTGTTGTCTACGTAATGCTTTGAATTTTGAGTTTGAACTTTTGTTTAGCACAGAAGCTATCACAACTCTAAATAAAATAAAAAGAGTGAAATAGGCATTAAATTTACAGATCCGAAGAGGGCTGAGCAGGTGCGCAGAAACCTCTGGTGAGCTCTATTAGATATAACTTAAGCACGTAGAAATATGCATTTTGTGTAATTCATAGAAAAGATGGAAGTGTGAAGTTCTGCGCATCTTTGTTTCTTGACTGGCTCGCTTGAAAATGTTTCTCATATGACAACTTCAATACACACTAACACTGTCCGATTCAAAAACAGGACTTCATAATATCTCAATGTACAGCTTCATATGTTTCAAATTCTGCAATATAAAGGCAACCTAGTAGGAGTACTATAACCAGCCACTACCAGCGCAGAACAAAATACAGTAGAGACAATGAGCTAATTTTCACATTAAAAGGCAGGAAATGGCAATGACGCACCTCTTATCATACTCTGCTTCCGAAAGGATTTCCCAAGACCTCAAACTGCATAAGAAATCATGAAATTGAAATATGCATTTTAGCAGCTTAAAAGTAGAAATTTCTGTAATTTCTGAGAAAATAAAGTTCGGGCATACCAATCCTCCAACCATCGGTGATTAACAAGCTTAATCGTCTTCATTTTCTTGGCAAGCTCATATTTCTCCCCTATCCAATGGAATAAGCTCAATTAGGATTGGGTTCATGTGACCGGGAGGTCATGAGTTCAAGCCGTGGAAACAACCTTTTGCAGATATGTGAGGTAAGGCTGCGTACAATAGACCCTTGTGGTCCGGCCCTTCACGGACCCCGCGCATAGCAGGAGCTTAGTGCACCGGGCTGCCCTTTATACAGTTGTAAATAAATACCACAATAGACATGGTAAAAAGTGAAAATCAAAAGGGGATTGGAGTAGCTTTCTTCCTTATCCTTGTTTAATGAGAAAAGAGAATTTAAGACATAAGTAGTATCACAGACTGATTTATCAAAGGTCAAGATAATTGGCAGTTTGTCTTAAAGAAAAATGTGTGAGCAAGGCCCATTCATCAAGCCTCAATGCCTGAAAATATGACATCACATAGTAAACCATTAAAAAAAGAAAGAGGATACAATGAAAAGTTAGCTCCATATCGTGAGATGGTGTTTGACTTGATAGATAATCTAATATGTCATCTAACTTATTTATTATATTAGCAAAGCAGGAAAATAAAATTAAAGTGGTGGTAGAAAAGTTATATGATGGAGAAAATACCAATGAATTTAAATTTTTTAAAGTTGTATAAAAATGGAATGGTTTCAAAGATTTTGGGAGGTCCCAAAAAGGAAAAGTGTCACATAAATTGGGTCAGAGGAAATATTTAATTTCCTTGTCATTATTCTCTCAAATTGTTAAATAGGAAGTAGTAGCTTCAATATTATGAAGGAGAGCCTTTGTGTAACTGGTAAAGTTACTGCCATGTTACCAGGAGGTCACGGGTTCGAGCCGTGGAAACAGCCTCTTGCAAAAATGCATGGTAAGATTGCATACAATAGACCCTTATGGTCCGGCCCTCCCCCGGACCCCGCGCATAGCAAAAATGATAGTCCTAGATTACGTGCTATGGTACCCTGACCTTCAGTTTGCTTTGAACTATCCTGTCAGATACACACACATAACCGACATTTCGCCCCAGGTCAAGCCTTCTAGGTAAGACAATTTAAAGGTATATTCAATTATAAATTGAGACAAGAGAGAATATAGGAGGGAAAAAATAAGCCAGCAGCAATTCATTGTAGCAAATCATCAACATAAAGAACGTTTGTGCAGAACCCCCCCCCCCCTCCATTCACCCCCTCTAGGATTAAGCATTTAACAAAGCAAAACAAGAAATAAGGAGGAATGTAGTACAACCAGCAATACGTTGCAAATGCTTAAAAAGGGATTTTTACCCTCAAATTTGTAGCATATGAGATGAGTGACTTTGTTTGCCACCAGTGGCTTTGAAAAGTTTGCACCCATCAGTCCCACCATTGTCTAGGAAGAAAGAACCAAATACCAAAGCAACATGACAACCAACTGTTTAGATTCTCCTTACCAGAAAATACTAAATTTCTCTTAAAAGTACAAGAATAAATGAACAAACTGCATTTCACGAACCATAATATCATCTCGATCTTGCCGCTGATACCCAGTTAGGCAGACTATCAGTGATTTCGCACCTGGGATTCCATTCAAATCCCTTGGAGGTCTGTACATGACCTGTAAGATAAGTGGAGAATTTTTTGAGTTTTGATTTAAGGGAAAAATCACTATGCTTAAAGGCCTATGACAATTTGACATAGAATTTTTAAGGGAGCAGATACAACCCAATAGATAGATCCATATGACCACCAAAAAAACCAAAATCATGGCCATTCAACATAAAAAATTTAGAGAACTCCCTAAGCTCAATATGAGAGATGAAAGATTAACTGGCTCCTGAACTTACTGCATAATTCACCGTCTAAAAGCAATATTGAAAAGCAAAAGCCTGTAAAACTGAATAGTAGAATTTATAAAACTGAACTCATGAAAATAAAAGATCTTTCATGCACCAAAGTGGTATTAGAATTTAAAGGTAAGATACTTCTGAGGAGAGATTATCTATCCACTATTTTATAAAGTTACATGTTTTTTTATTGAAGACATTCTTTGTAGCCATTATTGTTTAAGCAACCACAGCTGCAAAAAAAGGCATTCAACTGAGGATGGCTGTGCGCTGGCAGACTGTATTTTCCAACAGGTAAGAGACTGAATTTCAGAGGAACTCACAGAACGGTGATCGACAGGCATTCCCACATCAAAACTGTGTGTAACCCACAAGCTGGTAACAACTATTTTCCCATCCCGCCGAGCAGCAACACATACAGGGTCATCCTGTTTCCAGAAAACATTATGTTACATGCGTTGTACTAGTGAGGAATGCCATTTGAGTTGGGTACGAAAGATAGGATAAGTAATCAAGCAGAAAGAAGTGCAAAAAAAAAAATTATCACCCTGAAAACAAAATAAGGACAATTTCGTTCAAACATGACTAAAAGGTCATACTCACGTAGATAATACTATCAACAATAAGATGGGTGCAATCTGGTCCATATCTGTTTTCATCAACTCCACCACCCTCCAAAAGCTTGGAACGAATCTAGAAAAGGAAAAAAGGGCCAACTTTTAAAGTAAAACAATGATAACAACCATCACAGAGAGAAGAATTACCAAATAACAACTACAACAAGAAGATAACACTTGAACTTGAAAAATGCAAATCAATCACTAGCTAGTTGCATCAACAAATGAAATCTCAATATCCATTTTACTCTTCAAACCCAAGCTAGTTAGAGTCTGACATAACAAATCCTCTGTATCCAATTTGCTATTTTTATGCTAACCGTCGTTTCTACTACATCCTCAACAGGCTTGAGACTGACTGTGCTTAGTGAAAAACTCACATAGGGCAGAATTAACTTGAAAAACGCCAAGCTAGTTTGCATCAACAAATGAAATCTCAATATCCATTTTACTATTCAAAATATTGTATCCTCATCTTTTATCTAGGCTTGAGACCGACTGTACTTTTCTAATCTCACATGGGCAGAATTAACTACGATTTAACCTAAGCTAGTTAGGGTCTGACAACACAAATCCTCTGTATCCATTTTGCTATCCAGAGGATTATGAGATTATTTACAGTCATTTCTACTGCATCCTCATTCGGGTGAGACCGACTATTCTTAGTGAAACTTACATATGGCAGAATTAACTTGAAAAATGCAAATTTTGAGGAAAATTAAACATTTGCTACCTGCCTGTGTACTTCTCTAAGCTCACATGGGCAGAATTAACTTAGAAAATGCAACTAAATCAACTCTGCCTCAAACCCAAGCTAGTTAGGGTCTGACAATACAAATCTTTTGTATCCATTTTGCTATCCATATGATTAGAAGACTACTTTTACACAGACCGTCATTTTCACAGCATCCTCATCATTATTCGGGCTTGAGACTGACTATGCTTAGCGAAACATACAACAACAACATACCAAGTGTAGTCCCACGAGTGGGGTCTAGGGAGGGTAAAATGTACGCTGACCTTACCCCTACCTTTGTGAGGTAGAGAGGTTGTTTCCAGTAGACCCTCGGCTTGAAAAAAAAGACAGGGTGTTACAACAAATAGCATGGCAAAATACATGGTATCAAGAGAAAAAAATGACAACAAAATAGCAAGATAAAAAACAAATGCGGCAACATATAGTAAAACACATTGAGGAAAAGAAACTACGCGATTCCTACCTAACACTACTAATACGGAAAACCATTTGGCTACCTACTAACCTTCTAGACTAATCCTCGACCTCCACACTTTTCTATCTAGGGTTATGTCCTTAAGCTAGTTAGGATATGACAATACAAATCTCTTTATCCATTTTGCTACAGAGGATTACACGACTACTTTAACGTTGTCATTAATACTGCATCTTCGCCATTTACTCGGAAGTGAGACCGACAATGCTTAGCAAAACTCACATAAGGCAGAATTAACTCGGAAACTGCAATTACATCAATTAACTATGCTAAACCTAAGCTAGTTAGGATATGACAATACAAATCTCTATATCCATTTTGCTATCCAGAGGATTATACAATTACTTTTACACTGTCGTTTCTACTGCATCTTCGTCATCTATTCGTGCTTGAGACCTACTATGCTTAGCAAAACTCACATAGGTCAGAATTAACTAGGAAAATGCAATTAAATCAATCAACAATGCTTCAAACCCAAGCTAGTTAGCGTATGACAATACAAAACTCTATCCATTTTGCTATCCAGAGGATTATACAACTACATTTACACTGTCGTTTCTACTGCATCTTCATCATCTATTCGTGCTTGAGACCTACTATGCTTAGCAAAACCCACATAGGTCAGAATTAACTAGGAAAATGCAATTAAATCAATCAACTACGCCTCAAATCCGAGCTAGTTAGGGTATGACAATACAAAACTCTATCCATTATGTTATCCAGAGGATTATACAACAACTTTTACGCTGTCATTTCTATTGCATCTTCGTCATTTATTCAGGCTTGAGACCGTCTAACTTAACGAAACTCACATAGGGCAAAATTAACTACGAAAATGCAATTAAATCAATTAACTGCACCTCATGACAATACAAATCAATTTATCCATTTAGCTATCCAGAGGATTATACAACAACTTTTACGCTGTCATTTCTACAGCATCTTGGTCATTTATTTAGGCTTGAGACCGACAATGCTTAACGAAACTCACGTAGGGCAAAATTAACAAGGAAAATGCAATTAAATCAATTAACTGCACCTCATGACAATACAAATCTCTTTATCCATTTTGCTATCCAGAGGATTATACAACAACTTTTACGCAGTCATTTCTATTGCATCTTCGTCATTTATTCAGGCTTGAGACCGTCAAACTTAACGAAACTCACATAGGGCAAAATTAACTACGAAAATGCAATTAAATCAATTAACTGCACCTCATGACAATACAAATCAATTTATCCATTTAGCTATCCAGAGGATTATACAACAACTTTTACGTTGTCATTTCTACAACATCTTCGTCATTTATTTAGGCTTGAGACCGACAATGCTTAACGAAACTCACGAAGGGCAAAATTAACAAGGAAAATGCAATTAAATCAATTAACTGCACCTCATGACAATACAAATCTCTTTATCCATTTTGCTATCCAGAGGATTGTACAACAACTTTTACGCTGTCATTTCTACTACATCTTCGTCATTTATTCAGGCTTGAGACCGACAATGCTTAACGAAACTCACATAGGGCAAAATTAACTAGGAAAATGCAATTAAATCAATTAACTGCACCTCATGAAAATACAAATCTCTTTATCCATTTTGCTATCCAGAGGATTGTACAACAACTTTTACGCTGTCATTTCTACTACATCTTCGTCATTTATTTAGGCTTGAGACCGACAATGCTTAACGAAACTCACATAGGGCAAAATTAACTAGGAAAATGCAATTAAATCAATTAACAGCACCTCATGACAATACAAATCTGTTTATCCATTTAGCTATCCAGAGGATTATACACCAACTTTTACGCTGTCAATTCTACTGCATCTTCGTCATTTATTCAGGCTTGAGACCGACAATGCTTAACGAAACTCACATAGGCAAAATTAACTAGGAAAATGCAATTAAATCAATTAACTGCACCGCATGACAATACAAATCTCTTTATCCATTTAGCTATCCAGAGGATTATACAACTTTTACGTTGTCATTCCTACTACATCTTCGCCATTTATTCAGGCTTGAGACTGACAATGCTTAACGAAACTCACATAGGGCAAAATTAACTAGGAAAATGCAATTAAATCAATTAACTACACCTCATGACAATACAAATCTCTTTATCCATTTAGCTATCCAGAGGATTATACAACTTTTACGTTGTCATTCCTACTACATCTTCGCCATTTATTCAGGCTTGAGACTGACAATGCTTAACGAAACTCACGAAGGGCAAAATTAACAAGGAAAATGCAATTAAATCAATTAACTGCACCTCATGACAATACAAATCTCTTTATCCATTTAGCTATCCAGAGGATTATACAACAACTTTTACGCTGTCATTCCTACTGCATCTTCGTCATTTATTCAGGCTTGACACCGACAATGTTTAACGAAACTCACATAGGGCAAAATTAACTAGGAAAATGCAATTAAATCAATTAATTGCACCGCATAACAATACAGATCTCTTTATCCATTTTGCTATCCTCTTTTACGGTGTCATTTCTACGGCATCTTCGTCATTTATTTAGGCTTGAGACCGACAATGCTTAACGAAACTCACATAGGGCAAAATTAACTAGGAAAATGCAATTAAATCAATTAACTACACCTCATGATAATACAAATATCTTTATCCATTTAGCTATCCAGAGGATTATACAACAACTTTTATGCTGTCATTTCTACTGCATCTTCGTCATTTATTCAGGCTTGAGACCGACAATGCTTAACGAAACTCACATAAGGCAAAATTAACTTGGAAAATGCAATTAAATCAATTAACTGCACCGCATGACAATACAGATCTCTTTATCCATTTAGCTATCCAGAGGATTATACAACAACTTTTACGCTGTCATTCCTACTGCATCTTCGTCATTTATTCAGGCTTGAGACCGACAATGTTTAACGAAACTCACATAAGGCAAAATTAACTAGGAAAATGCAATCAAATCAATTAATTGCACCGCATGACAATACAGATCTCTTTATTCATTTTCCTATCCTCTTTTACGGTGTCATTTCTACGGCATCTTCATCATTTATTTAGGCTTGAGACCGACAATGCTTAACGAAACTCACATAGGGCAAAATTAACTAGGAAAATGCAATTAAATCAATTAACTGCTCCTCATGACAATACAAATCAATTTATCCATTTTGCTATCCAGAGGATTATACAACAACTTTTACGTTGTCATTCCTACTGCATCTTCGTCATTTATTCAGGCTTGAGACCGACAATGCTTAACGAAACTCACATATGGCAAAATTAACTAGGAAAATGCAATTAAATCAATTAACTGCACCTCGTGACAATACAAATATGTTTATCCATTTAGCTATCCAGAAGATTATACAACAACTTTTACGTTGTTATTTCTACTGCATCTTCGTCATTTATTCAGGCTTGAGACCGACAATGCTTAACGAAACTCACACATGGCTAAATTAACTACGAAAATGCAATTAAATCAATTAACTGCACCGCATGACAATACAAATCTCTTTATCCATTTAGCTATCCAGAGGATTATACAACAACTTTTACGTTGTTATTCCTACTGCATCTTCGCCATTTATTCAGGCTTGAGACCGACAATGCTTAACGAAACTCACATAGGGCAAAATTAACTAGGAAAATGCAATTAAATCAATTAACTACACCTCATGACAATACAAATCTCTTTATCCATTTAGCTATCCAGAGGATTATGCAACAACTTTTATGCTGTCATTTCTATTGCATCTTCGTCATTTATTCAGGCTTGAGACCGACAATGCTTAACGAAACTCACATAAGGCAAAATTAACTAGGAAAATGCAATTAAATCAATTAACTGCACCGCATGACAATACAGATCTCTTTGTCCATTTAGCTATCCAGAGGATTATACAACTTTTACGTTGTCATTCCTACTGCATCTTCGTCATTTATTCAGGCTTGAGACCGACAATGCTTAACGAAACTCACATAGGGCAAAATTAACTAGGAAAATGCAATTAAATCAATTAACTGCACCTCATGACAATACAAATCTCTTTATCCATTTTTCTATACAGAGGACTATACAAAACTTTTACACTGTCATTTGGGGGAAAAATACAAATTTGGATTTAAAATGAAACATGTGTTACCTGGCCTGTTCTATGGGGATCGAATCCAACAAGAACAAAACGAACACCAATGAAAATCTTCAAGGGCTCTTCGTATAACATATCTTGGGTCATTCGAATCTTCTAGAATGTAGTTCAAATTATGAAGATTTATGAGAACCCTAGAAATTTATTGTAAGCTAAGGTAACGACTAGAATTTGTTGAATTTTACAAAGGAAGGATTAGAGTTTTTTTTTTGTTGACGAAGTAACCCGCAGCGCTACTCTCTCGAGTGCGCACAGGTAAACTCCGGACTGACGCAATAACCTGCAAAACACGTCGTCGGTAGAAGCACACTTGCGCAAGCATGTGTGTGATGCGCTCAACCAAGAAGGTTTATGCAGGGGATCGAACTCGTGACCTTGCGATCCCGCGCTCTACTGCTAGACCAACTTGGTTACACTTGCGGGGGTAGGAAGGATTAGAGTTGAGAATTATTTGGAGGGATTTTGTATTTTTGGCTCACTGGCGGGACTTATTGTTGTGCCTTAAATTGAAACGTTGGTACTGTTTGATACAGTTTGTTTTCATATGAACCAAAGAACATGTCCGTGACCAATTCGCACAAATGTATCTTTTTCGGGTCGTCTTTAATTTTTGTGCCTCAAATTATAATTTTTAACTTTTGTCTTTCGCCAAAAATCTCTGGGTTTTGCCGTTATGGAATTAGTCCAAGGCCTAAAACATGAAAGAAAGGAAACGGATAGGTTCCAACCCCAGCTCAATCAGAAATTTAAAAAAAATCACAAAGCATAGTTTGCATAAAAACTCTATGCCTAAAGGAAAACTCTGTATTATAAGGTACAAATTGCAGGCAAATTCTATTTTGCGAATCCAAACTTTACCTTACGATTTTTTAAAAAAATTTTGACTGGGCGGGAGTTCGAACTCTGAACGTTGGGGTATTTTTAAGTGAAGGGTAAAAATTAAAGACTAGTACTTTTAAAGGGAAATCCGCACACAAAAAAAAAAATGCATGTTCGTTCATTACCATCATTGGGCTCGAGCAATGTATTGAGGCGCTAGTACTTTTTTTGTGCGGATTTCGTTTCCCATGGGCTGGTCTTTAATTTTTGTCCCTTAAATTACAGAGCGAAGGGAAAAAATTAAAGACTACCCTAAAATAGGGACAATTGTGTGAATTGTCCCGCAAGTACACAAATATTTGATTTTAGGAGGGTCATTTGCATTTTTGACCCTATTTTGTGTTCGTCTTTAATATTTGCTCCTCAATGTAAATAATTTTTTTGAGGTATAAATTTATATTTTCGCATCATAATATTTCATAAATTATGCTCCGCGCCTTTAGAGAGACATAAGTCCGGTTTTGAAAGGTAAAAATTGAAGACCAATCCATTTGAAGTCCAAACTGTGCAATTTCTCCATTTTGGAATCCATTTAAACTAGGCCTAGGTTCATATTTTCTCAAACAAGTTTAACCACTTCACACTCAAAAGTGTAAAAATTTGTATCTGAAGTTATAAATTTTATTTCAAGTAAACTTCCACATTAAAAGTATAGCTTATAGCATATGCGTATGAAGTTTGGATAATTGCCAGAGCCAAACTTCTGAGATATGCATCTGAAGCTTGGTTTGTCAAGGTCAATCTCCAATCATATATGTCTGAAGGTTAACTACCAACGTCTTAAGTTTCAGAGATAAATGTCGAAGCTCAGAATAATTTTTCTAAAGTTTAAACTACTAATATTATTAATTTTTTTTGTAGAAAAGGATAAGACTTAATAGATTAATATGCATCAAAAACAAAATATGATTTTCGTGAAAGTATGTATGTCCTAGAAACAATCTATATTAAGGACAAAACGTACTTGAACACATTTGTATTATTAATGAGATTAATAATTATGTCATTTGCAATTATTGAATTATTGTTTGATTGTTTGCAATTATTCATATATATGCATCCCTTGAGCTTACGTTGTCATTAATAGAATGAGATATTAATGATAGAACGTAACTCTCAAAATAGCCTCGACTAATGATCATCGAGAATGTGATATCGATGATATGCTATAAGTCGACATGTGGTCTGCATCACATTCTTGGAGAATGTAGTATGTCTCACAGCTACGAGTAATGGTTACTTGTGATGGACACATGGATACTTTGGAGAAGTATTGGTATACCTGCCGATAAACTATTTGTTATACATGTCTATAGTGTTATCGGCGTGTGAAATATAAAGGTCATTTCACTTGAGGCCAATACGCACCTTGTTTACAGAATGATGTACTTTGACCAAGTTCTAAGCTTAAACTCCTTCTGGATAAGATACGACTTGTGTTGGGTGCATCAGGATGTAAATCAAGGTGGTAGTTGAGCCAAGAATATGATTCATTCCTCGATTGGAAATTCGAGAGAGCACTCAGCTTCTCAATGTTATTAGGTTGATTAAAGTCACTGACGAGTGCAAGAGACATATTTAGAATATGGTCTAGTTGTCAACTAATAAATGTGAGATAAAGTGATTAAGCCATTTGGATAGACACTTGGACAAATCCTAAGCTTAATCGAGTGTGTCGCGAATGAAATGAATTTATAGTTTCGCATAAAGGTTAAGTTTGTTGGATTCATGTAAACGTACTTCACATATTGAGTTCGGCATACGATGCAGTCTAGGAGTTTCATATGAACCTTAATTAGATTAATGTCGATATGTGAAGACTTATAGGGTCACACTATATGCGATTGTTTCTTCGATCTAAGAGTGTATTGAGAAAGTATTAAATACTCAATTGAGAATCGAGATATTTAATTTATAATAATTATGGAATATTTCTATTTGATAGAAATTATTCAATTAAGTCGAATTGGATTTCGGATTTTATTAAATGTGTTGGATATATTATATGGGTACTCGGACAAATACAGGAAAATAATTGGGCCATAAATTACTGGCCCAAAATGAGACCTTGGCCGTCCAACTTGGACGTGTGAGGTGGACCAGCTGGGCTGGTCCACTGAACATTAATATGGGTCAGGTTTTCCTGTTTTGAATCTGCTTAGGTTTTATCTTGACTCCTATATATACAACACATACCCCATAATTATGAGGTTACAGAAAATTACTTCTCAGTTCTTGAAGCAAGATTTCTAGCTTTCTTGCAAAGGAAATACACTGGAGTTGGAACTTGCAGTCGATGATTCCATTCGCGTGGATACCTTAGTGGTGAATCCGGCGCTCGAAAACCTGTAAGTTTTCTTTATCGTGTTTTGAACACTTTATATGATTATCGTATAAGTCATGTCAGGATCATTGTTGGGTAAGTAAAAATTTAAACTTCCGTTGTGCTTACGAACCCAACAAATCCCTACATTTCGTGGCTTAATAATTCCTAGGAAGTAGAGTCGCAAACCAAAGTAGAAGTACTAGCCGATAATTCCTAACAAAAGTAATTCTTAAATTTATCAACCAGCTTCATCCCAAATTAATCGAGAATGGTCATACCAATCTTTTATTTATCCATTTTCGCTTTGGTCGGACTTATTTCATTTCAATAGGCAATTTAGGGTCCTTTAAATATCACATTATCTTTAGTTTGAGATACCAGTCGTCTTTAAACATACTAAATATACTCTTAAGGATCATTTGGTTTGAATTTATTAAAAGAAAATGATCTCGCACAACTTATGCAGCATTTGGTTGGCGATACTAAATAATACTCGTATTAAATTATGTGAAAATTTGCAGATTAAAATGTGGAAAAAAACGTGCATTAGCAATGCGGGGATTAAACTATTTAAATATAAAAATGTCATTTTAAAGTAAGTCATTCATGTATATATAATAATCTCCTCAATTATTAATCTCCGTACATTTCATTATTAGGCTCACGTAAATACTTCATATATTATTAATCCGTATCACGGGTATGTGAACCAAACAACTCTAGTATTTACTAATTTTTGAAAAAAAATAATGAAAAACATTTTCCTTCCTACCAAACACAACTTACGAAGAAGAACATCGTTGTATACGTTGTACTATGCAAGAAGGTGTATACGATAAAATTGACTAGTCTATATCGGTTCAAAACTTCAAATGAAGGTATTAAATTGGAAAATGATTGTTGATACATACAATAACGGTGGTGAATTGATATTGAAAAGAAAGGAGACCTTTTTTCAAAATTTTTTTATATTGAAAAGAAAGGAGACCAAAATGTACTACTCAATATAGTTGAGCTTTTAAGTGGCAATTTAATCAAAAGAATTTAACAAAATACAGTAGGTAAATTTTTTTATAATTTTCAACTTTTATTTTGAAAAGAAAGGAGACCACCGTTGAGCTTTCTTTTCAAAATTTTGAAAAAAGGTCTCCTTTCTTTTCAATATCAATTCACCACCGTTGATGTATGTATCAACAATCATTTTCCAATTTAATACCTTCATTTGAAGTTTTGAACCGATATAGACTAGCCAATTTTATCGTATACACCTTTTTGCATATTACAACGTATACAACGATGTTCTTCTTCGTAAGTTGTGTTTGGTAGGAAGGAAAATGTTTTTCATTATTTTTTTCCAAAAATTAGTAAATACTAGAGTTGTTTGGTTCACATACCCGTGATACGGATTAATAATATATGAAGTATTTACGTGAGACTAATAATGAAATGTACGGAGATTAATAATTGAGGAGATTATTATATATACATGAATGACTTACTTTAAAATGACATTTTTATATTTAAATAGTTTAATCCCCGCATTGCTAATGCACATTTTTTTCCACATTTTAATCTGCAAATTTTCACATAATTTAATACGAGTATTATTTAGTATCGCCAACCAAATGCTGCATAAGTTGTGCGAGATCATTTTCTTTTAATAAATCCAAACCAAATGACCCTTAAGAGTATATATAGTATGTTTAAAGACGACTGGTATATCAAACTAAAGATAATGTGATATTTAAAGGACCCTAAATTGCCTATTGAAATGAAATAAGTCCGACCAAAGCGAAATGGATAAATAAAAGATTGGTATGACCATTCTCGATTAATTTGGGATGAAGCTGGTGTAGGGTTTTGTTGGGTTCAAAATACATAAGTAGGCACAGCAGAAGTTTAAATTTTTTGTTCTTACTTACCCAACATTTTCTTATGGTATGGTTATATGACAATTAAAAACCTGTAACATAAAACATGAACACTTACAGGTTGTATTATCTGGAGTCTTTACTTAGTGATTACATGCGACTGTCCCTTCGACTGCAAGCACTATGCTATGGTGTATTCCTCTATCAAGAAAGCCAGGAAATCTTGCCAGAGGTTTGAGAGAGTTTCGTCCTGGACTCTAAGTCTAGAATTAGTTTATAGAATTGGTGTGTTTAACTTATGGTGTTTAGTGTTGTTTATATAGGGAGGATTAGGTCAACATCATATTAGGGTGGGGCTCTAAGCCTGGCCCAAAAATCGAGGTGCAAATTCGTTTCCCGTTTTCATTTAATATATATATTCAGCACATTAAAACCAAAATCTAATTTTGATTTAATTAAATAATTTTCATATAATAGAAATTATCTCACATTTATTATCAATTTAAATATCTCGATCCCAAATTGAATGTTTAATACTTTCTCAATACACCCTTAGATCGACGAGACAATCGACATAGTCCGACCCTATAGGCCTTTATATATCGACACTAATCCAATTAAGGTCCATGCGGAACTCCTAGACTGCCTCGTACGATGAACTCAATATATGAAGTACGTTTACCTGAATCCAACAAACATAACCTTTATGTGAGATGATAAATTCCTTTCATTCGCGACACACTTAATCAAGCTTATGATTTGCCATGTGTCTATCAAAATGGCTTGATCACTTTATCTCTTCTATATTAATCGACCATTAGACCATATTCTAAATATGTCTCTTGCATTGGCCAATGACTTGGTCGACCTAATATGACTGAGAAGTTGAGTGCTCTCTCGAATATCCAATCGAGGAATGAATCATATTCTTGGCTCAATTACCACCTTAATTTACATCATAATGTACCCAACACAAGTCGTGTCTTATCATATAAGGAGTTTAAGCTTAGGACAGGGTCAAAGTACATTACTCTGTAAACAAGGTGTGTATTGACCTCAAGTCAAAGGACTTTTAGGGATCAAATCACAGATCCTTTATCCTCACCCACCATTATCAATAACGCACATATCGACCATCATCCATTCATACTCGTTCTTCGCCGTGCACCATGTTCGCATTGAACCGGTTATCTGCACTTGGCTTAGTCCGAGTTAGAACGGAATGACTTCCTCGATTTAGCGTAGGTGATAATTTAGGGTGATATCAAAAGGTTAACATTCGGTCAAGATATGTAGGATTTCAAGAAGCCTTGTTTTAATCCAATTTTATGTTTAACCCATATTATTATGTTATTCAATTGTTATATAACCATTGAACTAACCTGGGCTCTGATACCACTGTAGGGTTTTGTTGGGTTCAAAATACATAAGTAGGCACATCGGAAGTTTAAAATTTTTGTTCATACTTACCCCAACATTTTCTTCTGGTATGGTTATATGACATAGATGATATGTTTGTTAAGAGCCTCCAAGTAAAAGATATTTAAGTCAATATTTTGTGGTTGGATCCGATAAATTTTGCTGAGGAAATATAATATGAAGCTAAACCCCGAAAAGAGTGTTTTTATGGTTGGATCCGATAAATTTATGGGTTTCTCATTTTCTCAAAGAGGGATCAAGATAAACCCTAATAAAATAAAGGCAATCGAAGATATACCGGACATACTTGAAGGTGTGAAGGCAGTACAGTGACTGATCGGACGAGTGGTGGCCCTGAGCAGGTTTATCTCCCGATCGTCGAAAAAAACACTACATGTTCTTTTCACTTCTAAAAAAGAAGAACCATTTTGTCTGGACACCTGAGTGCCAGCATGTCACACCCCAGTCTTGGGGGGGGGGGGGGCCGGCACCCAATGCCCGAAGGCCTGAGCATACCACTATAGTATCTGAATTCTGAAAAAAGGAACTTGGGCCGACAATGCCTCCAATTACACACGTACCACAAGACTGAAAGATATCATGCACATAGAAGAGCCCCAGCAGGATACATACATATGTAGATATAGCCAAGGCCGACAAGACCACAATATGAGTGCTGATAACAAAAAGGGCTGACAAGGCCAAGACATATCAACATCCACGATACATAAGTCCTCAAGCCTCTAAGAGGAACATATACATATCAACAAGTCAGGACAGGGCCCCGCCATACCCCAAAACACAAGTAGCATGTATAAAACAGTACCTACATACTCATGTACTACAACTCCAAAAGAAGGGAGTGCGACAATATCACAACTGAGTAGATCACCTACTGAGGAGGAGTGTCACTCTGTCTATCTGTACCTGAGGGCATAAAACGCAGTACTCCAGATGAGGCATCAGTATGAAAGATGTGCTGAATATGTAGAGCATAATCAACAGTAAAATAAAGCAATAGTAAGCCAAGGAAATTAGAGATACCACCTGAAATTCATAATGTCACAATGCATCAGACAATATAGATGTGTATAATAATTGTGTATATAACGACGTAGGCCTCTGTGGGCAATATCATCATTGTCATGTATGTATAAGTTGTGTATATAACGTCATAGGCCTTTAAGGACAATATCATCAATGTCATATATGTATAAGCTGTGTATATAATGTCATAGGCCTCTGAGGACAATATGAATACATAATAGATATATGTATGACCAACAACTAAAGGACATGTCATATTTATCAACTCAGTCCGAGTGACATAAGGTCGTTACACCTCCGATCAACATTATGGGACTAACATCCTTATCCTTACACAACTTTATCAAATTTTCAACTCTCCGGAAACTTTCGTTGTGCTTACGAACCCAACAAATCCCTACATTTCGTGGCTTAATAATTCCTAGGAAGTAGAGTCGCAAACCAAAGTAGAAGTACTAACCGATAATTCCTAACAAAAGTAATTCTTAAATTTAATTACCAGCTTCATCCCAAATTAATCGAGAATGGTCATACCAATCTTTTATTTATCCATTTTCGCTTTGGTCGGACTTATTTCATTTCAATAGGCAATTTAGGGTCCTTTAAATATCACATTATCTTTAGTTTGATACACCAGTCGTCTTTAAACATACTAAATATACTCTTAAGGGTCATTTGGTTTGGATTTATTAAAAGGAAATGATCTCGCACAACTTATGAAGCATTTGGTTGGCGATACTAAATAATACTCATATTAAATTATGTGAAAATTTGCAGATTAAAATGTGGAAAAAAATGTGCGTTAGCAATGCGGGGATTAAACTATTTAAATATAAAAATGTCATTTTAAAGTAAGTCATTCATGTATATATAATAATCTCCTCAATTATTAATCTCCGTACATTTCATTATTAGGCTCACGTAAATACTTCATATATTATTAATCCGTATCACGGGTATGTGAACCAAACAACTCTAGTATTTACTAATTTTTGAAAAAAAATAATGAAAAACATTTTCCTTCCTACCAAACACAACTTACGAAGAAGAACATCGTTGTATACGTAGTACTATGCAAAGAGGTGTATACGACAAAATTGACTAGTCTATATCGGTTCAAAACTTCAAATGAAGGTATTAAATTGGAAAATGATTGTTGATACATACTGTTGGGTATTGATATTGGTGAATGGGAAATGATTGGAAAGAAAAGTGGGAGTTGTCCCACATCGGTAGTGGAAAGAAAAGTGGGAGTTCCCTCTTGCTTTATAAAATAAGCATTTGTCCCACATCGGTAGTGGAAAGAAAAGTTCTTCTACTTATAAGTAGAATTACTCCTTCTTGTCCGTAAAAGGGTTGAGGGGGCAAGGACCCCTCGCTCGGCTCGGCTCGGCTTCGGCTTCGGCTTCGGCTACGGCTACGGCTACGGCTTTGGATTTGGATTTGGTCAAATGATCTAATTGATTGATAATCTTTTTGGACCAAATTTTCTTTAATTTTTAATTATTTAATTAATCATTATTTAATTAAATTAATTAACTTATCCAATCCTACCCGTTAGTGACCCTGACCCGCGACCCGGCCGGATTCCTGTGTCTGACCCGCGACCCGATTTCTTTTCCTTATTTAAATTTTCCACCATTTTCAGTGGCTGTTCAGAAAGGTTGCAAACCTTCAGAAACAAGACTTCCATGGCTATAAATTCGTTTGATTCCTCAGAATATTACTTACGAATTTTCTGAACAACACAAACTTCTTCTTTTTCTGCATAAACAAATTCCGTGTGATATACTACTTGTTGAGTGGTTTGCCGCTACCGGAATTTGGAGTACTACTATTCGGTAAGATAATCGTTCTATCCTGGGAGGGGATATTCCATCAACCTCGAGTACTGTGAG
Source organism: Anisodus tanguticus (assembly GCA_034509755.1). NCBI lineage: Eukaryota > Viridiplantae > Streptophyta > Magnoliopsida > Solanales > Solanaceae > Anisodus > Anisodus tanguticus. The sequence continues at coordinate 56,057,712 of CM067545.1, forward strand.
GGGAATAATTTCCTTAAGGACACACTTTGAACTAAGTGGCTCGATTATATTCGAAAAATATTTTTATTTTTCCAACACCGATTCTGTTCATTATTCAACTATTATTGTTTATCGGTTTTTTGGAATACGATTAATAACAATCTTAAGGAAATTATATTTTTAGATTAATCGTATTTTGTTTTGGAGACTAAAACCTGTGTGGTTTTCTACTCCGTGTGAAATTTCATATTCGACTTGAAGACATAAAAACTTCGTTGGAATATTAAAGTTCATACTTGTACAACGATTTGAAGAACATAAAAACTTCATCGTTGTTTGCATTCTCGGTTTGGAGATTAAAACTTGTGCGCTTTTCTACTCCATATGAATATTAGTATTCGACTCGAAGATATAAAAACTTCGTTGGAATACTAAAGTTTCATAATTATACCGCAATTTGAAGAAATAAAATCTTCATCGTTTAAGTCTCGTGATTGAATTGATATTCGGTTTTATTAACTAAAACAGTTTGTCGATTTGACAAAGTGACAAACGAATAATGGCAATTGAGACCGGAACTACCTCTCGCAATTACTTGCACCACGGTTACTCCTACAACCCGTACCGCCGTGCCACCGGGCGAGAAACTGCGAAGTTCACCGATGCCAACTTTAAATGATGGCGAAAAAGAATGTTCTTTTGGCTTACCACCCTTGGTATGCAAAAGTTCACCAGATGAGGACCCTCCCGTGCTCGCCGCCGACATGCCCGACAACCAAAAGTTCATGGTTACCGAGGCTTGGAAACAGGCTGATTTTTTGTGCAAAGGCTACATTTTGAGTGCCTTAGAAGATGACTTGTACAACGTCTACAAGCAGTAGAGACCTCCAAAGAACTATGGAGTGCACTTGAAAAGAAGTACAAAACTGAAGATGCTTGCTTGAAGAAGTTTGTGGTTGCCAAATTCCTAGACTACAAAATGGTGGATGGAAAAACCGTTGGAACCCAAGTTCAAGAGCTTCAACTTATCTTCCATGACCTTATTGCTGAAGGTATGGTAGTAAATGAAGCATTCCAAGTGGCTGCAATGATTGAGAAGTTGCCGCCCTCATGGAAAGATTTCAAGAATTATCTTAAGCACAAAAGAAAGGAAATGAAGTTGGAAGATCTTGTGATTCGTCTCAAGATCGAGGAAGATAACAAAACCGCTGAGAAGAGGTACCGTAAGACTTCACCAATTGAAGGGGCAAACATCGTTAAAGATGCTGCTCTGAAAAAGAACAAGAAAATGAAGAGGCCTTCTGGAAAGGAGAAGGATTCCAATAAGAAAAAGTTCAAGGGCAACCGCTTTAATTGTGGGAAAGTGGCCACAAAGCCCCGTTTGTCGTCTCCCAAAAAAGAACAAGGGAAAAGGACAAGCCAATATGGTGGAAAAGAATGATGATATGAATGATCCGTGTGCAATGCTATCGGAGTGCAATTTGGTTGGAAACCCAAAGGAGTGGTGGCTTGATTCTCGGTGCCACTCGACATGTTTGCGCTACAAAAGAAGCATTTGCAACCTATGCTCCCGCCGGACCCGAAGAGGTACTTGTTTATGGGAAATACTTGCAACAGCCCAAGGTTGAAGGATATGGAAAGATACTTCGAAGATGACTTCCGGCAAGGTCCCGACTCTCAACAATGTTATGCACGTTCCAACAATTCGGAAGAATTTAGTTTCAAATGGGACTACTCGTAAAAAATGGGTTTAAGTGTGTGTTGGTTAGTGAGAAAATTGTATTAAGTAAGAATGATTTGTTCATAGGAAAGGGCTACCTCACCGAGGGCCTTTTCAAACTCAATGCAATAGTTGTTGACAGTATTAATAAAAATTCAGCTTCGTCTTACTTATTGGAGTCAAATGATTTATGGCATGTTCGTTTAGGACATGTCAACTACAAAACCTTGCGAAAATTGATTAATTTAGAAGTATTGCCTAAATTCGAGTGTAATAAATCTAAATGTGAAATCTGTGTTGAATCTAAGTTTGTTAAACATCCATATAAGTCTATTGATAGGAATTCAAATCTTTTAGACTTAATTCACACAGATATATGTGATATGAAGTCAATACCATCTCGCGGTGGGAAAAAGTATTTTATAACTTTTATTGACGATTGCACTCGATATTGTAATGTGTATTTGCTTAATAGTAAGGATGAAGCAATTGATGCATTTAAGCAATACAAAAACGAAGTGGAAAATCAATTGAATAAAAAGATAAAAATGATTAGAAGTGATAGGGGTGGAGAGTACGAATCTCCTTTTGCAGAGATATGTTTAGAATATGGAATTATTCATCAAACTACTGCCCCTTACACACCACAATCAAATGGAATTGCGGAAAGGAAAAACCGAACATTAAAGGAAATGATGAATGCCTTATTAATAAGTTCCGATTTACCGCAAAGCTTGTGGGGGGAGGCTATCCTTACAGCTAACCGAATACTCAACAGGGTGCCCCACAGCAAAACACAATCTATTCCATATGAACTATGGAAAGGAAGAAAACCCAACTTGAAATATTTCAAAGTGTGGGGGTGTTTAGCAAAGGTCCAAGTTCCTTTGCCCAAAAGGGTAAAAATCGGACCAAAAACTGTGGATTGTGTTTTTATTGGCTATGCTACAAACAAAGAAAGCTTGTCGGTTTTTGGTTCACAAATCGGACAATCCCGAAATTCATGTTAACACGGTAATTGAATCAGATAATACTGAATTCTTTGAAAACATTTATCCGTATAAAACTGAATGTGAGTCGTCAAGTGAAAGACCTAAATGACCGCGGGAAGAACCAAAGGAAAATACACCAAGTAAAGAGGATGCAAGGCGTAGCAAACGTCAAAGGACATCTACTTCCTTTGGACCAGATTTTGTGACATTCTTGCTTGAAAATGAGCCTCAAACATTTAAAGCGACAATGTCTTCTTCGATTCAAAGATTTTGGAAAGAGGCGGTCAATAGTGAGATTGAATCAATTTTGAACAACCATACATGGGAATTGATTGATCTTCCTCCCGGAAATAAACCTTTAGGATCAAAATGGATTTTTAAAAGGAAAATGAAAGTGATGGCACTATTGACAAATATAAGGCAAGACTTGTGGTCAAAGGTTATAGACAAAAAGAAGGCCTTGATTACTTTGACACATACTCGCCGGTAACAAGAATAACATCTATTCGGGTGTTAGTGGCAGCTCGGTCGTATATGGTCTTGAGATCCATCAAATGGATGTCAAGACAACTTTCTTAAATGGAGAATTGGAGGAAGAAATTTACATGGAACAACCTGAGGGTTTTGTGGTTCCTGGTAAAGAAAGGAAAGTGTGCAAACTTGTTAAGTCACTTTATGGACTTAAACAAGCACCCAAACAATGGCATGCGAAATTTGACCAAACAATGTTGGCAAATGGATTTAAGATTAATGAGTGTGACAAATGTGTTTACATTAAAAATACTCCAAATCATGAAGTCATTGTTTGTTTATATGTTGATGACATGTTGATAATGAGTAGAGATATTACCGATATAAATGCTACGAAGTGTATGATGGCTAGCAAATTTGATATGAAGGACTTAGGAGTTGCTGATTTGATCTTAGGTATCAGAATTCATAAAACTCCACAAGGTCTAGCATTATCGCAGTCTCATTATATTGAAAGAGTACTTGACAAGTTTAAGTATTTAAATTTCAATGTTGCAAAGACTCCAATTGATGTAAGTTTTGCACTTCAAAAGAATAAAGGTGAAAGTGACTCACAATTGGACTATGCACGAGTTTTGGGAAGTTTGATGTATATTATGAATTGTACACGACCAGATATAGCATGTGCTATCCGCAAGCTGAGTCGATTCACAAGTAATCCCAATCAAACTCATTGGATGGCAATGAAACGAGTCTTGGGGTATTTAAAACACACCCAAGACTATGCTTTGCATTATAACAAATATCCCGCCGTGATCGAAGGATATAGTGATGCAAATTGGATCACCGGATCATCGAAGTTAAATCCACGAGTGGTTATGTTTTCACAATTGGGGGTGGATCAGTGTCTTGGAAATCAACAAAACAGACATGCATCGCCCGCTCTACAATGGAATCTGAATTTATAGCTTTAGACAAGGCCGGTGAAGAAGCTGAATGGCTTCGGAATTTCTTAGAAGATATTCCATTCTGGCCCAAACCTTTGGCTCCTATATGTATACATTGTGACGATCAAGCGAAATAGGTAGGGCGGGAAGCGTAATGTACAACGGAAAATCTCGTCACATACGACGAAGACATAATACCGTTAGACAACTCCTCTCTAGTGGCGTTATCACGATTGACTATGTAAAGTCAAGAGATAACGTGGCGGATCCGCTTACAAAAGGCTTATCTAGAGAGGGAGTTAGTAGATCATCAATGGGAATGGGATTAAGGCCAAGGACCAGTCATCATGGCGGTAACTCTTCCTAGCAGACTGGAGATTCCAAGAGCTAGGTTCAAGGAGATCAAACAAAGTTGTGACTGACGGTTCAACATTGTCAAATAACTCAACCCATTCTCGGATGAAGACAATGTTCAGAAATAAGGATAAAACCTCATGGCTTGTTAATGAGTTAATAAAGCATTAAGGTTCTTTAATGATTATCTAATTCTGGCAGTGTATGACCAGATAATGTGGCTATAGGACCACATGTTTAGAAATCACCTATGTGAGTGTTAAGTGTAAGCCGCTTTAAAGGGGAATGACAGTGAAGGCCCATTCTCTACGCACTCATGAAACCGGGAAGTGTTCATGGCTGAAACGAACACAACCGTGAGAACCATAAATGGTTGAGGGTTGATTGTGTGACTTATGTTGTCTAGGTATACAACAAATTTCGACGGTTCAAAGATATCAAATCTACCGATTGATCGAGTATATCCGATATAAGTTCACTACGGAAAGTTCAAAGGGAAACCTACTTATCCAGATGCAGTCAATTCTCGCTTGTATATCACACTTGTCCGCACTTTTATATTATAGCCATTCCCCATTCATGTGGGGGATTGTTGGGTATTGATATTGGTGAATGGGAAATGATTGGAAAGAAAAGTGGGAGTTGTCCCACATCGGTAGTGGAAAGAAAAGTGGGAGTTCCCTCTTGCTTTATAAAATAAGCATTTGTCCCACATCGGTAGTGGAAAGAAAAGTTCTTCTACTTATAAGTAGAATTACTCCTTCTTGTCAGTAAAAGGGTTGAGGGGGCAAGGACCCCTCGCTCCGTCGTCGCTCGCTCGCTCGGCTCGGCTCGGCTCGGCTTCGGCTTCGGCTACGGCTTCGGATTTGGATTTGGATTTGGATTTGGTCAAATGATCTGATTGATTGATAATCTTTTTGGACCAAATTTTCTTTAATTTTTAATTATTTAATTAATCATTATTTAATTAAATTAATTAACTTATCCAATCCTACCCGTTAGTGACCCTGACCCGCGATCCGGCCGGATCCGCGTGTCTGACCCGCGACCCGATTTCTTTTCCTTATTTAAATTTCCCACCATTTTCAGTGGCTGTTCAGAAATGTTGCAAACCTTCAGAAACAGTACTTCCATGGCTATAAATTCGTTTGATTCCTCAGAATATTACTTACGATTTTTCTGAACAACACAAACTTCTTCTTCTGCATAAACAAATTCTGTGTGATATACAACTGTTGAGTGGTTCGCCGCTACCGGAATTTGGAGTACTACTATTCTGGTAAGATAATCGTTCTATCCTGGGAGGGAATATTCCATCAACCTCGAGTACTGTGAGGGGAATAATTTCCTTAAGGACACACTTTGAACTAAGTGGGCTCGATTATATTCTGAAAAATATTTTTATTTTTCCAACACTGATTCTGTTCATTATTCAACCATTATTGTTTACTGGTTTTTTGGAATACAGATTAATCACACATACATCAACGGTGGTGAATTGATATTGAAAAGAAAGCAGACCAAAATGTACTACTCAATATAGTTGAGCTTTTAAGTGGCAATTTAATCAAAATAATTTAACAAAATACAGTAGATAATCCCTTAAAGTTGCCATTAATTGTCATATAGATACTTTGAGTCCGTTTAGCGTAGCTGACTAATAGTAGCCGATATACATCCAGTGTCAAAAAAACATTTTGAGTTGAAGTTGATTTGTAAATAAACATTTATGTGTTTGGATAAAAGTATCAAAATTGATAATAAACAATTAGTGTGTTTATTATTATTTAGAAAGAATATTTCAGTGATTACAAAAAAGGATTGTCTGGTGCATTAAGCTCCCGCTATGCGCGGGGTCCGAAAATGATCGGATCACAAGGGTCTATTGTACGCAGAATTATCCTGCATTTCTGTAATTACAGATAAAATCATAAAAGGTTTGATCAAATCGGAAATGCTTATAAGGTGTAAAATCATAATTTAGTGGTGACTAGCTTATGATGGTTTTTTTGGCTTATAAGCAGGGGCGGAGCCAGTGAGGGGTTAGATCTGAACCCTCTTCGGCAAAAAATTACACCGTTTACACAAAGTTAAAATTATTTTTTAAGTATATATAGTAGATGTTAAACCCCTTGATTTCTTCGTGTGCTTACCTTTTTACATTTATGAACCCCTTAATAAAAATGTTGGTTCCGCCACTGCTTATAAATACTTTTGATGTTTACCAAACGCGTAGAAATGTTTATAAGTTAGTTTGACCGGTTTATAAGCTTAGTCAAACATTCTCTTTCAGAATCCCAGCGATCATATAGTAGACACTTCTACTTGACAAAAGTGTGTCTCGTGAATACCTATTGTATAGGAAATATTTCGTATAAGACAACTGTACGAATAATATTATGACACGTGGAACACATAGTATAGTCGAGGCCATGTCATCTTGGGGCACTACCAATTAAATGCGATCGGTATCGGAAGCGTTATATGCAAATGTGGTACCGATAATACAGAAGGTTGAGAGTCGTTTGGATTGCAACGAACGACCGTTAGTAAACCAATCGTACGTCTTCCAGTAGAGCTTTAATGGCATTTATTGAGATATTAATTATTCAATTATTACAACATTCATTCTCTTGTATTAATGAAGGCATATTTTGTGGATTGTGTACTAGAGTAGCTCATATATAAATAGGACATATTGTTCCATTGTAAATCATCGCATTCTAGTTATTACAATACACTTTCTTATATTCTCTTGATCTTTGGGCTTGCATATACACTGTTATAACTCAGCCCCTAAGTCGTCATAAGGCTCATGCTAATCGTTACTTTCAGTTATCTTATTATTGTTAAATTATAGTGTATTTTATCTAGAATTGCTGTCAAACATGTCACTTGAGATCCACATGTCATTCACCACGTATACAAATTCAACTGTAACGTTTTACGGGTAAATAATTTGGCGCTCACCGTGGGGCCTAGACAATGTGGTGTCACAAGTGACCCCTCTACTAATCTAATTTTCTTTTTGAGTCTTATTCTTTGTTTAGATCAAACAGATGACAGAAATAGGAGAACGCGGGAGCAGTTGCAACATCGGTGACAATACAAACAACGTCCCACTGGGACCGGATGGTTTACTAATAAAAATCACAATACCAATGACCCGATGTTTGCAGACGGAACCACTTTCGGAAGAGGATAAACTCGGCATGAGTATGTTCCCACTGATGAAACACCTAAAGAAGCCATACATAATCTTAGGGCGCAAAATGCTGCAATGAGTGAGCAGCTGGAATGTCTGATATGGTTTCAAGTGGAGTACATGTCCAACAATGCTGGCAGCACTCCAACTAGCTAACCGGTGCCTCCATCAAATGCTAATGGATAAACCGGGAATGACCAAAGTAGATCAATAAATGATGGTACAAAAAGTGAAGCTACCCCTGGAAATTCATTTCAGAAAAATGTCTTAAAATTCATGGAAGACATGACGAGCAAAGTTGATACCAATGACGAGCAAAGGTCTTGTTCGATTATAAGAATTTGAATAAAGCATGTCCTAAAGATTAGTTTTCGCTACCGAATATTGATCAAATGATCGATGCTACAGCCGGACACGAGATCATGAGTTTTTTCGATACGTATTCCAGGTATAACCAAATAAGAATGGACCCGAAAGACCAAGAAAAAACATTATTTTAACTACTTTCGGTACTTACTGTTATAACGTTATGTCTTTTGGACTAAAAAATATTGGGGCCACGTATCAAAGGTTAGTAAATAAAATATTTGAAAAATAAATAGGGAAAACAATGGAAGTATACATAGATGATATGCTTGTTAAGAGCCTCCGAGTAAAAGACTATTTAAGTCATTTGCAGGAAACCATTGAGGTGCTAAGGAAATATAATATGAAGCTAAACCCCAAAAATAGTGTTTTTGTGGTTGGATTCGATAAATATATGGGTTTCTCATTTTCTCAAAGACGGATCAAGATAAACCCTAATAAAATAAAGGCAATCGAAGATATACCGGACACACTTAAAGGTGTGAAGGCAGTACAGTGACTGACCGGACGAGTGGCGGCCCTGAGCAGGTTTATCTCCCGATAGTCGAAAAAAATACCACATGTTATTTTCACTTCTAAAAAGGAAGAACCATTTTGTATGGATACCTGAGTGCCAGCATGTCATACCCCAGTCTTGGGGGGAGTGGCCGGCACCCAGTGCCCGAAGGCCTGAGCATACCACTATAGTATCTGAATTCTGAAAAATGGAACTTGGGCCAACACGGCCTCCAATTACACACGTACCACAAGACTGAAAGATATTTTGCACATAGATGAGCCCCAGCAGGATACATACATATGTACATATATCCAAGGCCGACAAGACCACAATATGAGTGTACTGATAACAAAAAGGGCTGACAAGGCCAAGACATACCAATATCCACGATACATAAGTCTGCAAGCCTCTAAGAGGAACATATACATATCAACAAGTCAGGACAGGGCCTCGCCAAACCCCAAAACACTAGTAGCATGTATAAAACAGTACCTACATACTCATGTACTACAACTTCAAGAGAAGGGAGTGCGACAATATCACAACTGAGTAGATCACCTACTGAGGAGGAGTGTCACTCTGTCTATCTGTACCTGAGGCCATAAAACGCAGTACTCCAGAAGAGGCATCAGTACGGATGATGTGATGAATATGTAGGGCATAATCAACAGTAAAATAAAGCAATAGTAAGCCAAGGAAATTAGATATACCACATGAAACTCATAATGTCACAATGCATCAGACAATATACATGTGTATAATAATTTTGTATATAACGTCGTAGGCCTCTATGGGCAATATCATCAATGTCATGTATGTATAAGTTGTGTATATAACGTCATAGGCCTTTAAGGACAATATCATCAATGTCATATATGTATAAGTTGCGTATATAATGCCAGAGGCCTCTGAGGACAATATGAATACATAATAGATATATGTATGACCAGCAACTAAAGTACATGTCATATGTATCAACTCAATCAGAGTGACATAAAGTCGTTACACCTCCGATCAATATTATGGGACTAACATCCTTATCCTTACACAACTTTATCAAATTTACAACTCCCCGGACCAACTCCGTAACGTTGGGACGCCTGTTACAAATAATCGTCTTCTTCTACAAATGGTTGCAGGCCTTTCTGAGGCCTATAATGGCGTTGGGACTCTCCTTCGTCAAAGTAATCTGCTTCCATCTTTTTATCAAGCCCGCTCGATGCTCACGTTAGAAGAAGCCGGATTGGCAAAAAGGCGGCTATCAGCGCCAATTCCGCAGCGATGATGACTTCATCTGCTAACTCTCATATGTTTGTTGACAATTCGGGCCAAAACCGCACCAACGGTGGTGGCAAGAAGGGTCAAAACCGAAAAAATAATGGCATGAATCGCGGCGGCAACAATGGTGACGGCCGGAATAGTGGCACTACCGGTAGGAACAGTGTCACCACCGGCGGGAACAATAACAACGATGGGGGTGGACCTCGGAACAGTGGCAGTGGGCTGCAGGCCACCTGGTCCCAGCCTTAGGCTCCTTGGCCGTGGAACTGGGCCAGTGGCCCTTGGCCCAACAACTAATATTTTCCAGCGTCTCTATTCCATGGACAGTGGGCCGCCCAGCAGCCCTTCAGGCCCAATTATTCACAGCAGTCCAGTGGTTACCGAAATAATGCTAGGCCTGGACAGCAAGGTGGCCTGCTTGGGCCTCGTCCCCTACAGGCTTTCCATTCTACGGGCCTCAATCCGATTCCGACACCTACCGATATTGAAGCCGACATGCATACACTTCGATTGAATCCTCCAGACAGAAATTGGTACATGGACACCGGTGCCACTTTTCACATGACGTCCGACCAAGGTACTCTCTCATCTTATTCCAATTTGAGAAAAAATCGTGGCATAATTATTGATAATGGCAACTCAATTCCAATTCGTGGTTACGGTCATACAACGTTGTCTGCCCCTCCCCCCACCCCCCATCCACCTCTTGTCTTGAAAAATGCCCTTCATGCCACTAACGTAATTAAAAATTTGGTGTCTGTCCGAAAATTCACCACTGATAATTGGGTTTCTGTTAATTTTGATCCTTTTGGGTTTTCTGTGAAGGATTTCAAGATGGGGATACCTCTCATGAGATGTGATAGTAGGGGAGATCTTTATCCTTTCACGCTCGCATCCAATCTCTCGAGTCAAACCTTGTCATCTACTTTTGCAGCTCTAGCTCCTTCCTTGTGGCATGTACGTTTGGGTCACCCTGGGTCGTCCATTGTTTTTCCTTGCATAAAAATAATTTTATTTCTTGTAAGGGTACGCATAGTACTCCAATTTGTCAATCATGTCCTTTAGGAAAATATGTTAGATTACCATTTGTAGCTTCTACTTCTCGTACGTTAATGTCATTTGATATTACTCATAGCGATTTATGGACATCTCTCGTTTTAAGTTCTGTGGGCCATCGTTATTATGTTCTATTTTTGGATGATTATTCTAATTTTTTGTGGACCTTTCCATTAGCAAAAAAATCTCAAGTTTTTTCCACATTCTTAAATTTTCATGCATTCATCCGTACCCAATTCGAACGGGAAATAAAAAATACTCAATGTGATAATAGCAAAGAATATGATAATGGGTTGTTTCAGAAATTTTGTGAAAATAATGGCATAATTTTTCGTTTCTCTTGTCCTCACAAAATGGAAAAGCCGAACGAAAAATTTATACCATTAATAATATTGTCCGAACTATATTGGTCTATGCTTCAGTACCCCCTTCCTTTTGGCATCATGCTCTACAAATGACTACCTATCTTCTTAACATACTTGCTACCAATGGGTTGGCAAATGCGTCTCCTCTTAAATTCCTCTATAATAAGAATCCTTCGTATTCCCATCTTAGGTCTTTGAGTGTTTATGTTATTCACTTTTTCCGTCAACTACTATTAACAAACTTCAAGCCCGTTCTACCGCTTGTGTATTTTTGGGTTATCCATCTAATCATCGTGGTTACAAATGTTTTGATTTATCATCTAATAACATCATCATTAGTCACCATGTTATTTTTTATGAAACCCAATTTCCATTTGCTAAAGTGAGTAGTCTCATGCCTAGTTCGTATAATTTTTTGGATGACGACATCTCCCCGTACATCGTGCACCACTTAATGGGCCACTCTAGTGACCCACCACAACCCATTGTTTCTGTCCCAGTTTCGGCGATTGGGCCGGTTGCCCAGCCCAATACCGAAATTGCTTCTGCCTCCAGTGGGCTGCCTACCCAGTTACACGTCCCAATCTAGTTGTTGTTTCCCGAGTTGGGCCAGCAGGCCCACAACCTGCTGGCCAGTCCGTCACTGTTCCAGATTTCAACCCAGATCCACCCGTTTCCACCTCGAGTCAAGGGCCTGTTAGTCGTAGTCAAAGGGGTATTTTTAAACCGAAAAGACATTTTAATCTTAATTCTAATGTTCTTAAATCCCTATTACCCCGTAACCCAGTGTCTGCATTAAATGACCCGAATTGGAAATTGGCTATGAATGACGAATATAATGCTCTTATTGACAATAAGACGTGGGAGTTGGTGCCCCGTCCTTCTAGTGTTAATATTATTCGGTCTATGTGGAATTTTACTCATAATGATAATTCTGATGGATCTTTTGTGAGGCATAAGACTTGTCTTGTAGGTGATGGTAAAGCTCAGCAAGTTGGCGTGGATTGTGGTGAGACATTTAGTTTGGTGGTCAAACCGGCTACCATTCACACTGTTCTTAGTCTGGCTCTTTCTAAGGCATGGCCAATTTATCAGTTAGATGTGAAGAATGTTTTCCTACATGGTGATCTTAAGGAGACCGTTTACATGCATCAGTCCTTGGGTTTTCGAGACCCCAATTATCCTCATCATGTCTGTTTATTGAAGAAGTCTTTGTATGGACTTAAGCAGGCCCCACGAGCTTGGTATAAGAGATTTGCAGACTATGTTTCATCTATTGGGTTTTCTCACAGCAGGTCTGATAATTCATTATTCATATATCTCTGTGGTTCTTTCTTGACTTATATTCTATTATATGTAGATGATATTATCTTTACTTCCTCTCCTGATGCTTTGTGGAAGTCTATCATGACACTGCTCAGTTTTGAGTTTGCTATGAAAGACTTGGGGCCCTTGAGTTTCTTCTTGGGGATTGTTGTCACTCGTCATGCATGTGGGTTATTCTTATCACAACGGAAGTATGCCGCTAAGATAATTGAGAGGGCTGATATGTCCTCGTGTAAGTCTATTTCCACTCTTGTTGATACTAAACCTAAGCTGGGTACTGCGGCTGGCTCACCTTACGATGATCCTACCCACTATCGCAGTCTGACCGGAGCTCTTCAATATCTTACTTTCACGAGACCGGATATTACATATGCCATACAGCAGGTATGTTTGTTTATGCATGATCCTATGGTTGAGCACATGAATGCGCTCAAACGCATTATCCGCTACATCCAGGGAATGCTTGACTATGGCTTGCATCTTTATCCTTCGTCGTCTTCTACACTTGTCCCGTATACAGATGTTGATTGGCGTGGTTGTCCAGATACGAGACGCTTCACGTCTGGCTATTGTATGTTTCTTGGTACTAACTTGGTTTCCTAGTCTGCGAAGTGATAGTCTACCTTATCACGCTCTAGTGCGGAAGCCGAGTATCGAGGGGTAGCCAATGTGGTCTCTGAATCATGTTGGTTACGTAATCTTCTCTTAGAACTTCATTGTCCCATTCAGAAAGCTACCTTAGTTTATTGTGATAATGTTAGTGTCATCTATCTTTCTGGTAATCCGGTTCAACACCAGCGCACTAAACACATCGAGATGGATATACACTTTGTTCGCGAAAAGGTAGCTTGTGGACAAGTACGCGTCTGCCATGTCCCTTCCAGATATCAAATTGCAGACATCATCTTTACGAATGGTCTTCCCTCGGTTCTAGTTGAAGATTTTAGGGACAATCTCAGCGTACGAAGACTGTCCGCTATGACTGCGGGGGTGTGATAAATAATATACCGTGATATACTTACCAAACTGTCTGTGATATACATGGTAAGTATATCACGGTTTGGAGACTATTTTTGTACCATATTATTTGTAACTAATTAACATTGTACACTTACCATAATTGTAGAAGTCTTGTACAAATAGAATAGGGTTTTGGGAGTAGAATAGGAATAGGATTTTCCATATTATGAAAATTGTAAATTGTATATATACTCATTCATTAATGAAAATAATGAAGGGATTATTTCTTTCAAAAATGACATGTTATACTCTATCATTTTAATTTTTAATGACTAAGGTTAAATTGCTTAATTTTGTGTAAATAACTGCGTAAATTGCTTAATTTTGTGTAAATAACTAATTCAGGTAAATATATACTAGCAAAGTTGGTGCCTAGCAGAGACCGAATTCATGAATTGAATTTAGCAAGTGTAGAATATTTGAGATCTTTATGCGCCCGCACAGACCCTCTCAAACTCACATATGTTATATGTACCAGAGGGTGTTGCTTAGCTAGATGTCAATGAAGTGAGAGGAGACACATAACAGTGTATATAGATTAAAATTCAAGCAGAGGTAAAAATACTAAATTATTTAGCAGAGCTACCCGGTATCTAGCTACTGAGAAGCAGAGTATCAAAATTGATCCAGACGTCAATATTATGAAAAAAACACGCACCTTATTTGTTTTAAACCATGCCGCACACTACGGGGTCGTTTGGTAGCTAGTTATAGTTATGTAAGTATTAGTAAGGAATCTATGTATTATTTATGCATGAATTAGTTATGCAGGGTTTAGTTATTCATGTATTGATAATTATTAGAGATACGCCACCATACGGCATAATTGCATTAAAAAGTATTGATAATTATTTCACCTTCTATCATGCATAAAATAATACTATAGATTCCCCCATATATAATTTATACGTATATTAGACTATTAGTTATGGAGTTTCTAAATTGTAAATCAAACACCGTATTAATTTTATACATGAATAACTTATCTCCTAACCGGTTACCAAATATGATATTACTTATGCAGGATTTAATATGTGCTCCAAATCAGCTACCAAATAACCCCTACCATTATTAAAGAAACACACAACTTTTTTTTCCACACATTTATTGTTCGACCCAACTCTGCATGCCTAGTCTATTTCCAAAACCATAAAAAAAAATGCATTACAACAAAGTTATGTAATAGTTCCTAAATTAAGACAAAAGCCAAGCTACCAAATCACTATGTATGGGATCAATATTTTCTACCATTGCTTCTTGGTTCTGCATATTGTCATTGTCAAATAATGAAATATTTGGCATATTATTGTTCTCTTGCACTGCTTCTTCTGTACTTGCCCCTATTTCATTGTTCCATTCAGCCAAATATTCCCAATCCCACAAATCAAAAGTACCATAATCAGCCTCATTTAATATTTTATTATTATTATTATTATAATTATTATTGTTATTCTCGACTATTTCAAGATTTTCTCCTTCATCGTTCCATAAACAACTGAAAATGAAATCTTGGTCTAGTAGTTCTTCATCCTTGTCGTCCATTAGCACAATACCGTCGTTATGCCACATCATCTGATCATCGTTATGCTTAAACTCCATGGCATTATTGTTGGCACTTGCTAGTGCATTTACGGATTCGTTTTTTGTATTTGACATTGAAGGCATAATCGAAACTGTAATTTCACTTGTGGAATTTGAAGTGCTGGCTTTTAGTTTTCTTTTGCGTCTTTGTTTGATAATTTGTTGGTGTGTTCCTTTTTTCGCCAATTCTACAACAGCCCGTGGCAGCTTTTCATCACTTGGAATCCTTAAGCTTTCTACTTTTCTTCTCAAACGAGAGTTCCAGTAATTTTTTATCTCATTGTCTGTTCTACCTGATAAATGTTCTGCTATTAGAGACCACCTGCAAAGTAAATTGTACATTCTCGTTAACACAAAGTATAAATTTCGTGTATTGATGAAGGAAAAAATATCTACACAATATTCATCTCATTTATAAGGTTAATATAGCCTAAATCTCTAGGATAAGTATTAAGAGTAATATGGTAAAATAGTAATTAATCAACTTACTATCGCAGGTTAAATTAAAATTTTAACAATGTAAGAAATTACTTAAACTACCAAGTGTATATAGTTTAAATTCAAAATAATATACAAGAATGAGTTTGACTTCTACATACTCACATTGTAAAAAGATTTTTTACGCTCTTATAACATTTAAAAATAACTACAACGAACTACTCATAATAAGTGAAACTATTTGCTAAAATTATATTGTAAAAGTTATTTATAAAAACCTTTTTCAGTCAGCACTCCAATATATGTGCACCTAGATACGTACGTACCAAGTCTTTTTCCTATTCCTAGTCACAGCCAACTTTATTTTAAAAATTAAACCGACACAGATACGGTTACAATAATAAATTAAGTTTGCTATTAAGGGACAGAATTATTCATCAGTACCAATTATGTAAGAGAACGAACTGACCCATAAGGTATATTTTTGTCCAAAATTAATGGAGGGAAGACAAACATGAGATGAAAACGAAAACAAAAAAAAAAATTAACTTATATATATTTGCAGTACAAATATGTTAATTAACAAAAAGACAAACCTGTTACCCAAAGTTGCGCGCAACTTGATGATTATAGCTTCTTCTTCAGAAGTTATGTTGCCTCTCTTCAAATCAGTCTTTAAGTAATTAATCCATCTCAGTCTGCAACTCTTTCCACATCTTAGTAACCCTATCAAAGAACCAAAAAAAAACCATTAACTATTTACTTTTCACTTAGTAATGTACATAATTCAGTAAATAAAAGTGTATTCTCGGTTTCTAACAATTTTTTCTTTTAGATGAGATGTTCATTCACTTTAACATGATACCACAACAGGCATGCAGAGGTCCTGAGTTTGAGAATCGCTAGCACATTTTACGAATTATCAAAAATAATTTTCACGTGCTTAGCTCCACTACTAAAATATAAATATTTTCCACTGAAAAATATTTAGTGGCTATTTCCACACATATTGAGTGAGAAAGCAAAAATAGTAGTATTTTCACACGAAAAAAATAGAAAGTTTCCTAGCGTTTCAATGAGAATATGTTACCCACCATGCGTTTTCCAGATGAGCTGTTTTGGTGGAAATAAGGTGGAAAAATCATGTTCTATAACACAAATTTTCTACTAATTGGTGGAAAAAGCCTCTATTTCTAGTAATGCTCGTGACAAAGATGTGGGACTAAGCCAAATTAATTAAAGATAATAATCTTAGCATAGTATGATATTACCTGCTTTGGTCCAAACGGCCACACAATTTTCCTTAGAAGGTCTTACACTATTAAGAATTTAATTTCCTACACCTTACATGTAGTCTCTTTTTCTGTTTGCCTACCAATGTGAGATTTTTTCACACATTCAACAAAAGAATCTAGCACGTGAGGAAGGAACGTGTTGAAGATATAGTTAAGTAAACAAAAATATACTGATCTCTCACTCAGCTCGCTAACAGTTTTTTAAACTTTCAATTGAGATGGTTATACATTAAAAATATATGTATATTCAAGAAAGTATGTTACCAGCATTTTTGGGTAATGACCTCCAAGAGCCTTCACCATTAGCTTGGATATAGGTAGTGAGGATTTCATCTTCTTCTGCAGTCCATCTGCCTCTCTTGAGACCTACTTTCTCACAACAAGGCGTTCTTCCCATTTTCAATTTTCAATTTTCTAGAGTATATATGAAATATGAACAACACTTTTGGGATATTTCCAAATGACAAGTGGAGAAAGTGCAAATGAACCTCTAAATGAATGCCAATAAATAGTTATACAAGTAGTACTAAGCCCCACCACCTACCTCAACCTCTTGACATTTTTATGGTGTATAGTTGCTAATTTGGACGTATATTACACATGCAACTTTCATTTTATCTTTATGTATTTGTGTACGTGTGGAACGGTAAAATATGCCGACATAAGTTATTTTTATGGTATTTTTGAAGGTATAGAAAAATATTAATACGAAAAGTTAGACATAAATTCTATTATCTTAAGGTTTAAACTGTTAGAAAAAGTTAAAGTATTTGTTTATTTGTAATGTCTATCAACCCTTCACGTGAACTCTTTTTTTTTTTTTGGACGAAGTTGGTCAAAAATCATTTTGATAATATGTAATGGTGAGACTTGAACTTAAAAAATAGGCAGACTAATTACATGTTACATTAATAGGTTAAAAATAATACACCGGGGAATGGTTTGGCTCACTTACTAGTTTTGTAAGAATGGTAAAGGGATTGTTGATTACTAATGAAGGAATATTCATGTTGTGACTAATACAACTTAATTGTTACACATATATTACATTGCTTAAAATGGTATTTTTGTCGGCGATTACATTTTTCTTGTGCAGCCCCAATCGATTCTATATGAAGATTAATTGCTTCAATATCCAAATCAAACGATCCGTGATTGCATAAAGCCGTAATATGTTTATAGGAAGTTACATGAATTAGAAGATTTTATGTAACGGTATTAGTATGAATCAAACGTGGCGAAGGTTATATTTTGCATGCATGTCACTCGTAGAGTCATTGTAACGTAATTCCTTTGTTTTGAAGTATTATGGGAGGCAGAAAAGGTAAACTTCGTATTTTTATAGTAGCATTTTATGGTGATGGAGGATACCACGCAGTCTCTAGTAGTGGCTTTGACGTGTATTTATTTTTTAAAAATTCATTTAATATGTATTAATTATAAATTTAAAATGTAATATATAACGTCAAAGTGCTAGATCCAGAACCGAAAACATCAAATCTTGATCCGACAATGTAACAATCTTCTATACTATGAGGGGATCATTTGGTTGCTAGCTAGAGTTACTTATGTATTAGTAATATAAAGTTTACTATTTATGTATTCCTCCAGTATTAGTTATCATATTTTTTCCCTGCATAAAATAAAGCATAGATTCTTTATAACTTATATATGTGTTGGTTATACGGGATTGTATATTGGTAACCAAATATCATATTTGATGTGTTGAATTTTATGTATAACAACTACTCCCTCCGTCCCAAAAAGATTGTCTTAATTTGACTTGACACGGAATTTAAGAAATAAATGAAGACTTTTGAAATGTGTGGTCCAAAACAAACTTTCGATATTTGTATTGCTGTAAATCATCTCATAAAATTAAATTATTTCTAAATATAGAAATGTGTCAATCTTTTAGACAAACTAATAAGAAAGATTAGACACTCTCTTTAAACAGAGGGAGTAAAATATTATCAAACATGATATTACTAAATTACTAATTATACTAATTTTAATATATAATAATTTACTTTCTAACCAGCAATCAAACTATGTTTGAGTGGATATGTTTATAGGTAACTACGTACATGACATAAACGAGTCTATATATGTAACAATATTAGTGTGAACCAAACGTGGACATTCCTTTGTTTTATCGTGACGATGATAGGGGAAAAGGTAAACTTCGTAATTTTATAGCTAGCATTGTATATATGGTGATGGAGGACACCACGTAGTGACTAGTCGTGGCTTGACCACCGTCGTGTGCTATGTTTACAGGGCTCCATCTCCCACGTTGTTTGTTCCTAGTCTATGTTATGTCATTCAAACAGAATAACT
Source organism: Anisodus tanguticus (assembly GCA_034509755.1). Lineage (NCBI taxonomy): Eukaryota > Viridiplantae > Streptophyta > Magnoliopsida > Solanales > Solanaceae > Anisodus > Anisodus tanguticus. Next base: position 56,076,947 of record CM067545.1, read on the forward strand.
CATTTATTGCATCACACCCTCTCTCACTCTCTATTTGTCTCGAGAATTTATCGTTTTAATTCATTTAGATTCATTAAAGTACAGGCTTACAACAAAGTGTTAATTCAAATTTCATTGTTGAAAAGTTATATATTTAAGGTTAAATTGCTTTTCATGTTTATAGTAGATGTTGAATTTTTTAGCTTCTTTCTATATATTTTTCATTAGATTTTGAATTTTCTAATAAAATCCTAGTTTCATCACTTATGTTGTGTATGGATGGAGATAAGAGTATCGCAAGGGATTTGAACTCTCTTTTGTCGAAAAGTTATATGGTATATACAAGGTTAAAATTATGTTTTATGTATAGATAATAGATGTTGAATTTTCTTGAATTCTTCCTATTTTACTTCGCTATATTTTGAATTCTTTTAGTGAAAATCATATCTATGCCACTAATATAATTTGTATGATTTCGTTGAAGAAAAATCACTCTTTCTACCTCTGAATAAGGTTCGGACCATTGTCTTTAACTTTGATTGAAAGTGAAAGGATTTTATGTCCCACAAATAGTGACTGAGCTAAAGGGAGACAAGAGCGCCCAAATTCCCTTGTCAAAAAATTATAGTGGGCAAATAAGATAAAAATTAATATTTTGTTAGTTATAAATAGTTATGTTACTATTAATAATCTCATTAAGGTTATATAAAAGTATGTTGTGATAGATTAAAAGTATCTTTTGGGATAATGAAAGTACTTTTTAGTTATATATATGATGTTGAATCTCTTTAATATAAGTAAATACTCTAATATAATTGTAAGATGATATTAATCTTCCTTGAGGAGTCTTTCATTAATATCAAGGTATATATAGAGTACAATATTCATCCCTTAAACAATAGGAATCCTAAGCCTATACAAAAGAGGAATCCTAAGCCTATACAAAAGAGGAATTCTAGTCTTACTATAATTATATTTACACAATATATGAAAATATTCTAATTATGGGTAGGAAATATATTTACACGTTTACACACCCCCTCAGTCGGAGCGGGAGGAGGCCGGACGCTGAGACTGGCTCTGAAGTCAAGAAATAACGTCGGGAAGTCCTTTGGTAAATATGTCCGCATACCGATAGGATGATGGAACATGTAACACTCTGACATGGCCTAACGCAACTTTCTCACGAACGAAGTGTAGGTCTATCTCAATATGCTTGGTTCGCTGATGTTGAACCGGATTATGAGAAAGATAGATGGCGAGAGATGTTATCACAATACACAATAGATGCCCGACGCAAAGGACGGTGAAGTTCTAACGAAAATTTCTCGAGCCAACAAATCTCGGCTACTACATTTGCAACGCCTCGTACTCGGCCTCGGCCTTTGGAGCGAGATAGGGTAGCCTGTCGCTTGCGGACCAAGAAATCGATTATCCCCTAAGAAAACACAAAAGCCGAGGTGGAGCGTCGCGTGTCCGGACACCCCGCCCAATCTGCATACGTATATGAAAGCAACACATGCCGGTGCGAGGGGGTATAGGTGCAAACCATAATCAAGAGTGCCCTTAATGTATCGAATGATACGCTTAAGAGCATGAAATGAGACTCCCAGGGGCATGCATGAATAAGCACACTGTTTGAACAACATAAGCTATGTCTAGCCTGGTGAATGTGAGATACTGAAGTGCACCTGCAAGGCTCCTATACAGAGTAGGATCAGAGACTGGAGCACCATCCATAGCACTGAGCTTAGATTTGGAATCAACTGGAGTAGGCACCTCTTTGCAGTTCGCCATCTTAGCCCCGTACACAATCTTTTCTCGCATACTTACGCCGACACAAGAACATATGATTGCGGACACAGGTCACCGATATCCCCAAAAAGTAACTCAGCTTTCCCAAATCAGTCATTGCAAATTCGGACTTGAGCAAGGCAATAATCTCATTTTTCAATCCGTCGGAGGAGGCAGTAAGAACAATATCATCCACGTAAAGTAATAAGTAAGTCGTGCTACTACCTCGATGAAAAATGAAAAGTGATGTATCACTCTTGCCGCATACAAACCCAATCGCAAGATATACCCGGCAAAGCGATCATACCACGTACGGGGGCTTGCTTCGAGCCATATAGTGACTTACGGAGACGGCACACATAGTGAGGAACTGCCGGATGGGTGAACCCCGGTGGGCGATGCATGTAGACTGTCTCTCTCGGATCCCCATGTAAGAATGCATTCTTCACATCAAGTCGATGGATCGGCCGGTGTTTGCCCATGGCTATGCTCAAAACCGTGCGGATGGTAGCCGGTTTGACAACCGGGCCGAAGGTCTCACCACAATCAATGCCCTCCTCGCTCGATTTGTGCCATTAGCCACAAGACAGGCCTTATACCTCTCAAGATCCCCATTGTCTCGGAACTTGTGACGAAATAGCCACATACAACGAATGACATTCACCCCCTCGGTCTCTAGGTACTAGATCCCACGTGTGTTGTTTAGTTAAAGCATTGAATTCCTCATACATAGCCGCATTCCAATTAGGGTCTTGTTTGGCCAATTTTGGGTTCTTTGGAAGCGGAGAGATAGTTTGGGCAGACAAGTTGAAATGGACTTTGGGTTTGAAGATTCCATGCTTTGAACGAGTTTCCATTGGATGGGTAGGGACAGTGGGTGGCGGAGTGGTGTCCGAGACGGGGGTAAAGTCGGATAAGGAGAGGGTGGGGGCGAAGCCGTCGGAGGTGCCGCGGCTCCTGGATCGAGAGTCACGGTGCTAGAAGGTTGACAGGCTTCTCGAAGTTTGGGTGCCGCGGCTCTAACGACGGAACCAGAGGATGTGAGTTGTTCGATTATGAGGGGAGAGATGGCAGACTCGTCAAGAAATGAGTAGTCCTGTTTTTGGAATTTTGGAAGATTCGAAAACGGGAATGTGGTCTCGTCGAATGTGACGTGACGAGATATGTGGATCTGACGAGTCGACAAGTCATAGCATAGATAGCCCCTATGGTTCGGCAGGAATCCTAGAAAGACACATGGAGTGGACCTAGGAGCAAGCTTATGAGGGGCGGTGGAGCTAAGGTTGGGATAGCACAGACAACCAAAAATCCGTAGATGATCATAAGAGGGGATTCTATGGTAGAGGATTTCGGTAGGGGTCATATTGTGAAGAGTGCTAGTAGGGAGAATATTTAGAGTGTATTCTGACTTTTTGCAAGGATAGACCCAGAAGGGTGGAGGGAGGGAGGCATGAATCAATAGGGTGCGAATCATATTGTTAATGGTGCGGATGATTCTTTCAGCTTTACCGTTTTGTGGTGAGGTGTGAGGGCAGGAGAAGCGAAAGACCATGCCATTATTGGTACAAAAGCGGTGAAACATAGAGTTATTGAATTCACGACCATTATCGCACTGAAATGATTTTATGCCTTTTCCAAATTGTGTTTGAATGAAATTGCGAAACTCAAGAAATTTGACAAACACTTCCGATTTAAATTTAAGAGGGTATAACCAAACGTAGTGTGAAAAATCATCAAGCAACACAAGATAGTATGTATGACCGAGAGAACTAGGGATAGGAGATGTCCAAAAATCGGCATGTATGATATCAAAAGGAGCAAATGTAACACTAGTAGATGATTTAAACGGAAGACGAATATGTTTGCCTAAAGAGCAAGAAACACAATTTTGGGCAAGTTTCCCATTACAGGCAATGAAATTGTTGCCTCTAAGAAAATTAAAAACTGGGACTCCTGGATGACCAAGCCTTTTATGCCAGGTTGAAGAAGAAACAGCCGCTAGAGTGACAGGAGAGCAAGATCTAGCAAATGGAGGTGGAAGTGAATGGATAGAGATCCCCCATGCTATTGCATCTCGTAAGAGGTGTCCCCGTATGAAGATCTTTTACAAGGTAAAACCAAAAGGGTCAAAATCCACGAGAGACGAATTATTACGAGTAAATTGGCGGACGAGATATGAGGTTCTTAATCATGTGTGGGGCATATAGGGTGTTTTTGAGGGAGAAGGGTGGATGAGGAGGTTGTGTGTATGAGGTACCATAACCCTTAACTGGAATGTGTTGTCCACTACCAACTGTAACATATTGAGGATGCTTTAAACAAAACAGTTTAGGAATAGTACCTGCAGACTGGGTGATGTGAGATGTGGCGCCTGAGTCCATGTACCAAGTATTGTCAGGTTGTTGCATAGATAGGGTCTTTGAACGCCCGACCCAACTCGGTGGGTGTCATGCGGAGGAGGGCTGCGGGACCTGACCTTGCATGAAGTGGGCCTTCTGTGGGGCTGGAGCGGGGCCTAACAAACTGGGGTAAAAATACGAATTGTATGGTTGCTGGTACTGGAATGGACTTGGCGCCGCGGCTCTAAATTGGGGTGCCGCGGCTCTGTACTGGGGCGCCGCGGCGCTGTAGACGAACTGCTGAGGAGTCGCGGCCCAGTTGTTCTGCGATCTCTGTTGCTGTTGCTGCTGTTGGTTCTGTTGGACCGTGACCCTTGCACGACCACGACCTCCTCTACCGCCGCGGCCTTTTCCGCCCTTGCCGCCGCGGCCCTGCCGTTGTTGGGAGTTGTCTGGTGGCGTCTGATCTTGGGGTTGCGTATCGACAGCTAACACCTGATGGGCGTGCTCATCCTGCTTAGCACGACGGGTTTCTTCGAGCAACAATTGTGAGCGAGCTTTGTTAAAACTCGGTAGCGGATCTTCCTGTTGAATAATGGTGGCCAAAGTATCATATTCGCCCTTAGTAAGGCCCAGAAATCATTTGTAGCACCATTTTATCGTCAGTAACAGGCGTGCCGATGTTGGAGAGTTGATCCGCTAGAAATTTAAGCTGCTTGCAGTACTCAGAGACATTGGAGAAGTTTTCAAGACGTGTTTTGTTGAACTGTTCTTCCAAATACACGGCACGAGTGTGCTTGTTGTCCTGAAAAATTTCCTCCAAACGATTCCACAAGTCAAGGGTCGTGGAGTCGATTTCATGATAGTAAGGAGCAAATCCCGAGAGATACTACCATATATCCATTGTTTGACGCCGGCGTCGAGACGATGCCGATAGAATCATCAACCTCCGTTGGGCGCGGAATAGTGTCATCAATATGGTCAAGCACGTTATAGAGACATGCATGATTGCGAAAAAGTTCAACCCGGGAGAATAATGGTTGTTTTCTTGATCAAGAATAATGGGAATATGGTTCTTGATGTTGGAAACAAGATAGGGCGGGATGAAACAGGTGATGACTTTGTGGTGGGATTTGTGGAGGTAGAGGCGTCGAAAGTGTGGAAGAATCGGGGATAGCCATTTAGAGAAGAGAAGAAAGGAAGAACAAAACCCGAAAAACAAGAAGAAAATCCGGGAGGGCGCAACGTAGGAGAGGCGGTAGACTACCTGTGGAAGAGAAAGGTTTTTAGGGTTTTGTTTATTTGGCTCTTTATACCATGTAAGATGATATTAATCTCCCTTGAGGAGTCTTTCATTAATATCAAGGTATATATAGAGTACAATATTCATCCCTTAAATAATAGGAATCCTAAGCCTATACAAAAGAGGAATCCTAAGCCTATACAAAAGAGGAATCCTAGTCTTACTATAATTATATTTACACAATATATGAAAATATTCTAATTATGGGTAAGGAATATATTTACACGTTTACAATAATGACAAAGAGGATTAAAAATTTCCCTAAATCACAAGTTCAATCATATATTTATTTAGAGTGTCCATCCACCATGGTTGGGCTAAACCTTTTTTTTTTTTTTTAATAATCATATATTTAGTACTCCAGTACTTTCTTGAACCGCTTTATATTAATTTCTGAATGGACATAATGAAGAACATGAATATTCGATGATTTCACGAAACAACTTGGTGGTCTTTAATTTCTCTTTTCCATCAGAGCTCTTATTAATTAATATTTCCATCTACTTATTTATGGGCACATCTTGAACTTTATAGAATTTAATGTTTCACTTTTGGTTGCTCTTGTAATGTGGTCCTGTATATTCCTATTTTTTATTTGTATGTGCTACTTGCTAGATACTACTATAATTACACATAATTTAGTTCCTGTTCTGTTTGTATTCGCTACTTGCTATTGCAAAAACACAATTGTCACAATCCAATGTTTTCATATTATTAAAAATAAAAATAAATACAGTTTCAGCAATAGGAATATATATATAATATATAAGAAAATGGAAAATATTAATTCATGCTACTGAACTAGCAATTGCTATCTCCCGTTAAAAGCAAAAATAGCAAGTATGCCATTTGAAGCCTCTGCTTTAATTTCGAAACCAAAAATATTCATGATGTTGCTGTCTTGCTAACTTTACTAATTAATGTGCAAGTGCAACAAAAATATAAAAGTTAGGGTTAATTTCAGGGTGAGCATTCGGTTTTCCGATTTCGTTTTTAAGAATTTGGATTTGGTACTTCGATCTTCGATCTTTTAATAATATATGTCAAATACCGAATCGTAACTAATTCGGTTCGATTTTTCGGTACAATATAGTATGGTAGCTTGTAACCATGCTTAGAATCTATATATAATATAAAGTTAGGAATAGACAATCCTATCTAGCACCTCTCTATGACCAAGGTTTCTATTTATTTATTTTTTGACTTTTTTTTTTACTTTTTCTCTCATTTTTAAAATAATTTTGTGTTAAAAAATCATCTTCATAACTCACACCTCTTTATTTATCATAAATTATATTCATAATAAATATTAATAATATTCATAACCTCCAAGCCTTTCATGTTCATGACACCTAATTATTTAATGTACGAATTTATGACACCTTAAAATCACACTAATTTCTATTCATATAAATTTGTTTTGAGCCATGTTAGTTATCCTCTATCTTTGTTGTATAGAGCATTTGTTTGAGTTCTTGAGGATATGAATGGTGAAATTCTTCAGAAAATGATTTCAGATTTCCCTTTGTTTCTCTTTTTATTTTATTTTATTTTAGAGAATTTGATTATGCTATGTTGACAACATAGTCCTTTTTCACTTTAACTCATAATTATAGTATTTTGTAAAGTTTCATTTGCTTGGTTATTTTTATCTTTATGTGTTCTTTTCTTTGTTGGTGTAACTTATTATCTCTCCATGTCATGATGTTTTCGAAAGTGAAAGCAGGGAAAAGAAGCCTACATAAATGTGTATGCTGCTTAAGAAAGTAAGAATATGTTATTTCGTAGTCATGTGAATCAATTTATAATATACCTAATGAAAGAGCATGAGAATGTAAAATTGTTTGTAATTTTCAAACTACAATTTAATTCATACTTTTTTATTAATATGTAAAATTGTAGTAATCAAGTTTTTTATTTTCTTTTTGTTGATAAAAGTCATCAAGTTTTTAAGTTTTCATAAATCATTACCACCACATGTTGATTCTATACTCTTTGAGCTTACTACTTGAAAAATGTAGAAAGAGCATTGGGTTAGAATAAAAATGGTCTAATAAAGTTATTTGTCTCACCCTTTCTGTCAAAGAGAAGAGAAGAATTATTGTTCACTAGACATTTATTCAACATTTACTTTTTCGGATGGATTGAAAAAAAAGATAAAAAATATTATATAAAAAAGTAGGTAAAAGTAACCCAAGAATAATGTTAGGATGAATATAAAGAAAGAAGTGATTACATAAGAAAATTATTAAGATAGAAAATGGAAGGGAAAAAGATAAGAAAAAAAACAGATAATCAAGGAAAATACAAAAAAAAAGAGGATAAATTTCAATTATGTCAAGAAGGTAATGAGTAGGCTGAAAAAAGATACACAACATTGACAATAATGACGTTTCGCGAGTATATGACTCATGCTCCTTTAAGTTCTGAAGTTTTTCTATTTGCATCGTGTTAGGTCAAATTCCTATTACTTTTACCGAATTATTCGTAACTGCATATTTACAAAATACAATATGATCAAACTAAGGAAGGTTATTTATTAAATATTGAATTGAGTTAGAAGTGAGATTTGCTTTTTCATTTGTTATTAACTTTGAAAATATTATTAGAATAACAGTAGTGTTACAATTGAAGATTATAAAAAATATAAAACTAATTGATAAACAAAGATGACTATTTTTAAATAAAAAGTAAATACTTACTCAGCTATATTTTAATTTTATTTTAATGACCGTGCGAAGCGCGAGATAATTCACTAATTGAAACATACTCGTTTGATATGCAAAAATTAGATGAGATTGGCCATTAGTGAAATGCATTACCTGTTACAAATGAGAACAGAAGAGAATCACTCCTACAACTAGCAAAGTTTTGTATTCATATATCTAATTCAAAAACTATAACATCCCTAGCTAATTATTCAATTACGGTCACTAAATTTATTTTTTGTAATATTAAAGTCACAAAATTATTATTTGTAATAATAAAATCACTAAAGTAATTATTTGTCACAATAAAGTCACAAAACTAGTCTTTGTAATAGAAAAATCACTAAACTATATTTTAATTGTCAAAAGAAAAAATAAATTACCGGAAAGTCAAATTTTCGACGTGAAAACTGTCATCCTAAAATGCTGCTAATGATGGATCTTATCAACATCCATGAATGTTATCAACATTTTGGCACTATATATATGCCACGTGAGAAAATTTATTTAAAAAATTCACATTGTCATAATTTATAATTTAAACATAAATAATTAACAAAATATTAAAATTAGAAGAAACAAAAAAAAAGTACTTCCAAATTAGTGAACAATTCTCGCTGATAGGCGATGACGAGAAACGTCATTTGGCAACTCTTATGCGACATTCATTGTATAATCAAAGGTGTAGATGCGATTTAACTCAACCCAGACGATTTTCTAGAATATCAATAGGATGATATGTGAGGTTATACTAAGGTTACAAGTTTGATATTTCATAGGGTATTTGAAGATATTTTGTTGAGAGTTTTTCGGAAATAGCTTCATATTTCGGCTGTGACTTTAATAGTACTGCTGCATAGGGATGACAACGGATTGGATCTTGACCGGATCCTACTAGATCCAAATTCAGATTCGTTTTTCAGACCTGGATCCAGATTCGAATCCAGATCCACCGGGTCCTTAAAAATCAGATCCAAATCCGGATCCACCGGGTCCACGGATCGGATCTGGATTCACATGTAAAAAAATTTGCCTTGCTAAGAATGTAACCTTGCTAAGAATATTTTTTTTTGAACTGACAAACGATTTTTACTTAGCTAACAGTTTACTGTATTTCAATTTTGAAATGTTCATATGAGATATTTTGTTTGTTGTCTCGTTTTGATGGTGAGCTATTAATTGAAAATGTTGGACAATGACAATAGTTGTGGACAATGCTGACTAGTATTTCCACAATGCAGAACTTGCATGTGCTTGGAATCTTCATAAATGAAGTGAATATAATTTTAGCTACTTGTCTATAGAGATGTTAGTCATTCACATTGATTTTATTATCGAAGTTACCTCTTTATTTTTTGAGTTAAACGCAGGGATAAATTAAACTTATTTTGAGAATTAAACTTGCAAGGATGTGCTTAGCAATTTCAAGAAAATACTTATAAAATTACATTCTAGGTTATGAATATATTTAATAAAAAACGGATCCACGGATCGGATCTGGACCGGATACGGATCTCAAATACAAGATCCAGATCCGATCAGTCAGAAACGGATCCGGGTCCGATCCGGATCCGTCGGTCCAAATTTTGAAGATCCATATCCTATAAAACGAATCTAAATCCACCAGATCCGGACCGGGTCCAAGATCCACTGCCATTTCTACTGTTGCGGATCAAAGTATTCATTCTATTGTGAAGTTGAAAGAAATTCTCTTTTGTACATATGATATGCAACAAGTCGTTTTTCGTTTTCTTTTATTTTTAATGTTTTACTAATTGTTTATGTTTAAATAGAGGTTATGACTTATGACAATTTGATTTTTTAATATTTTTTTCTTACATGGCGTGTACACAATGATAAAATGGTGAAGCGATGACATGTCATTTTTCGACATTCGAAATTTGAATGTTTGGTGATTCGTATTTTTTGCGCAACTGACGCATAATTCAGTGACCTTAATGTTACAAAAATTAATTTTGTAACTTCACTGTTACAAATAGTTATTTAGGAACTCTATTATTACAAAATAATTTTATAATTTTAATGTTATAAAAAGTAAATTTAATGACTTGTGTGTGTAGCTTTCATTTGAAATTTGCACCATATGACCCGTGCAAGGACTTTGAGAAACAGTAACATTTAAATCTTTCATATTTGGGTAACCTATTTTTTAGAGAAATTTTTTTGGACTTACATAAATTAAAGAGTCTTATTTAGAGGGAGATTTTTTTTTCAATAATGTTACTTTTTCTTTTATATTATTTTCTCGTAGGTAGGTCAATTGACCAAATCATGTAATAATATTCTCTTTTGATATATTTTTCTTTTATTTCTGATTTGTACGCCTGTTATTTTCCGTCCCAACAAATGCCAATTCTTTGTTCATTGATAAAGATAAAAAAAATTACTAGTCATTTACTCTTTTCCCGTTTGGCCATAAGAATTATTCACTTGTTTCTGGAATTTTTTTTCACTTTTTTCAAAAATGAGTGTTTGGCCATGAAAATTTCAAATACAAGTTGTTTTTGAAATTTAAAAAACAACCAAAATCTTGTTTTTCGTTTTTTTTCTCTCTTTTCACTACCAAAACCTTATTGAAAAGGTACATTTCAACAACAAAGTATTATTTGCAAAACTCTGGTCAAACACAACTCCAACTTCAAAAATTTCAAAAAAAAAATGAAATATTTTTTGGTTTCTGTGGCCAAACGCCTAGAAAACCAATATTTTTTTGGTTTCTATTAATGTTTGCATGAGCTAATGAACTATCTGTGAAGCTTCTGAGTGATAAGTTTAACATGTTCTTTGCAGCTTCAGGTCTTAAAACTAATTTGAGTAAAAGTCAGGTATATTTTTGAGGTGTTGATTCTCTAACTCAACAAAGCATTCTGGAGGTACTTGGCTATGAGTTAAGGAAATTACCTTTCAAGTACCTTGAGGTCCCTTTATCTACTAAGAGACTAACAGTATCACAGTGCAAACCTCTGGTAAATAAGATCACTGCCAAAATCATAACTTGGATGGCATAAGCTTTGTCATATGCAAGCAGAGTTCAACTAATCAAGGTTGTTCTTATTGGAGTTCAAGCTTACTGTTGGGTATTACAAAGGATTTGCAGGAAACGGAAATTACAAGTAACTGCTTATGTAAGAATTGAAATTATAATTCAACTCTAAAACTGAAAATTACAATATTACAACAAACTGAAATTACTATTTTGTTGATCAAGAAAACTGGAAATTTGTTTTTGCTGAGTCGAGTGTGGCACTCTGTCCTTAAGACAATATTGCCCCGTATGTATCCTTTATACGTCCTGGACAATTCGTCTCCCAAGATAAAACAGCAATGGAACTATTGAGCAAAGGAAACTCAAAAGCTACCGTGAAGAATATTGAATAACGAAATGATGCTTGGAAGATTAGGAAGAAACTGCTTTGCTTTCTGCTTTGTGTATTTTCGTGTATATCAAGTGTGCCTCAACAATGGTGTAAGGGGTGTTTATATAGGAGGAAGAGGGATCGTTTGATCGCCTCCATAACACCATTATTGGCCAAATAATGACCATTATGGAGGTAGTAAAGCCACCAAATAAATGAAGAAAATTGCCAACGGATTGGCCATTATAGGAGGTGTAATTCAGCCAAAATAAATGGCCGAATTGAGTGCTTTGGACGTTTCGTTCCGGACCGTCGAAATTCGACTTTCGAAAAACTTCGGGGACCAAACCGTACATCTGAAAGAATTCTGGTCCAAACTGCACATCTGAAACTTTTGGGATCAAACTGTACTTCTGGCAAAGTTTTCTGGCCCTCGACCCGTGGACCCGGGAACCCGGAACCGGAACCGGACGGGCGGGCGGCGGCGGCGCGCGTGTGGTCTTTCCTCGAACCGAAGCACATCTAGGTCCTCCCTCCTTTAAACACATGGGATACCCCTTGGGGTCCCAAACCCCAAACCAATTTCGAGTCTTATCTACACAACAATTCTTTCTTCCTCTACCGATGAGGGAGAATTGATCACACACCACACTTTTCCATGCTTCAAACACCTTAATTCGTGAACCAATATCTCTTTCATTTCTCAATGAAATTTGACGATTCTTGGCCCTACGGTTATCTACGTACTTAGTACATCATGCATGTGTGAAGAACCGGATTCTCCAACATACGTAACACTAGTGTTTAAGCCGTTAAAGTTGGTCGGTCGCAACTCCCGCCAAAGGCTAATTTCCAACACTTACTAGGCTCAACTATTTCTCCTGCCCAAGAAGGTCATAAAAATAACTGAAGCTGTTTGCAGCCCGGTGCACTAAGCTCTCGTTATGTGCGGATCCGAAAAAGGGCCAGACCACATCTCACATTTCTGAGAGAGGCTATTTAGTAGCTTGACAAAAGGTCTGTTCACCTAGGGGAGCTAAACTTACTGAACCTTTATATTTGGAACCATGCAGCTATATGCAAGTTACTCTGGTCTTTGAGTTTAAAAAAGATGAGCTTTGGATAACTTGGGTCCATACTTACTATATTAAGAAGCAATCTGTTGAAACTATGCATGTACCTGCTCAAGCTTCATGAATGATAAGGAATATCCTGAACATGGGAAACTTTTGACACACCCTGGGTGATACTAGCATGCTAAGCCAAGGTGGTAAATTCCGATCATCTCAAAAGTTTGTAATGATCTCACTTGGTAATTAATAAAATTTTATTTAATTGCCAAAAAATAATGTGATTTTTAATAAAATCTTTTCTTACACGACATGTACACAATGATAAAATGAAGATGCGATGACATGCGACTTTTTAGCATCGAAAATTTGAATTTTCAGTGATATTTATTTTTTGCGCAACTGATATATTTCAGTGACATTTAATGTTACAAGCTTTAATGTTACAAATAACTAAATTGGGGACTTTGAAATTATAAAAAGATAATTTCATAATTTTAGTGTTACAAAGAGTAAATTTATTGACTTGTGAGTATAGCTTTCATTTGAATTTGCACCACAAGACTCGTGCAAGGACTTTGAGAAACAATAACAATTCGAATCACAGTTATATATGTTATTGTTAATGTTGGATTTTGTGTTGTGACATTTGACCCAACAAATCTTCTAAAGTATTAATATGAATGTGTAAGTATGTTGGGACAAATGTTGCACAACATTCGGACCAACATTTTCTGAACAAATTTTGTCTTACTTCATGCGATACAGTAATATTTGTGTAAATATTACTATGAGGTAAAAACGTCTTGGCAAGGTAAAAAGGAGCTGGTAAAAAATGAGTGAGGACTAAGTCAAAAGTTGTTTCTTGTCGTGAGGATCAAGCCAAAGCTATTGAGATTATTACTCCCTGATCTTCTCCAACCAATCCCACCAGCAGTCCACCTTTCCCCCAACTTCCACAACTGATCGATGAGCTTTTCAAGGAAGACTTTCTACTATAAATAGAGAGGCTACTACAGAGTATCGATATCTAGAACCAGAAAGGAAAAATACCAAGAGAGCTCTCGGAATTTCATCTCAGAAATCTGGATCACCTGTGTTGCATGAGTGTGTTGACAACATTCTGTCCAACATTACAATTGCTATTTAGATTCTAGATTAGTTTTGTATGGAGCGATTGTAATGAGAGGTTGTCTATGTCTACTTAGTTAGATTTTTCAGGCAGAAATCATCTGCGACTTCAATTTTTAATTCCTTTCCGTTTTATCTTGTAAATCTGTAAAGAAAGGAATTTGTGTATTTGTATTTAATATATATACAATAAATTTGGTCATTGACCATCATAAGTTATATTATATATATAACTTATGAAAATTTAATTTTTTTGTGTTCTTTAAATTTCCGTTGCATTTACTCTTCAAAGTTTTCTGTTTTGCTAAAGTATTGTTACTGGTGTCGGACGACATAATTTCCGACATTCGGATATATAATTGGCATTCGAGTTTATTTCATTTTATTTTATTGTTCCATAGCCCCCCCCCCTTACAAGTGGTATCAGAGCTGACACTTAACACAATAAGTGTTTGATCTTGTTGTCATAAGTTATGGATCAGGCAAATCCAACTATTGGTAGACTTCTTATTTTAGATGGATCAAATTATGCCTATTGGAAGATTCGTCTACGTTCTCATATCAAATCAATTGATGTTAGGGCATGGAGATCTATAACCAATGAGTATGTTGTTCCAATGTTGCCACCGGATGAGCAAGGTGATATTCTTGTTAAACTTGAATCCGAATGGACTACAGAAGAAATCAATAATGCTAGCTTTAACGAAAAAGCCTTAAATGCAATTTTTGGATGGGTTGATATGTATATGTTCAAACTCATTCAAAACTGCCCCATGGCTATGGATGCATGGGATACTTTACAAATTCATTGTGAAGGTAGCTCAAGTGTTCGTCGAACAAAGCTACGCATGCCCATGAGTAAATATGAATGTTTAAGGATGGAAGAAGCAGATGATATTAAATCTTATTTTGAAAAGTTTATTGACATCTCAAATGAATGTCAAGTGCTTGGTGAACCATTAACCAACACTCAACTTGTTGAAAAGGCTCTCCGTTCTCTTTCTGAAAATTTCAATTTAAAGATTTGTGCTATTGAAGAAGCTCACAATCTTGCCACGATGGACCTTTATACGTTGATGAGCATTCTCAAAACTTATGAGATGAACGTTAAGAATCAAAAGAAATTGTATAAAAGCAAGAATGTGGCACTTCAAGTTCAATCCTCGGAGAGTCAAATCGAAGAAAATGATGAGAATCTTGAAGAAATTGGTGATGGTGCAAATGTTGTCTTACTCACTCGAAAATACAATTCGATGGTGAGGAAGTTCAACAATGAGAGAAATCAATCTAAATCTAAAGAGCACCAAAACCAAGTCTTCAACCAAAAGCACACTAGATCTCATCCAAATGTTCAAAAAGGAAATCAACTAAGAAGAACCATCCGATCGTACCAAATTTGATCTCAAACAACTTGAGTCCGTGCAGTGTCATGCATGCTCGGGTTGGGATAACTATGCTAACGAATGTGCAAACACTCTTAGAAAATTTGGTAAGAACCTATGGGTTTCCCTTAGTGATGATGAAGGATAAGAGGAAGGAGATCGTGAAATTGAAACACAAGCAATGCTGGCTACTGTTTTCGAACAGTCTCTATCGGATAATGAAGATGTCGTATACAATGTTGTCTCAGATGCCACGACATTTGCTCCAACATCATCAACAACATCAACATCCTCAGCGATATCTGAAAGGTATGAGTTATTTAACTATTCTGATGTTAATTGCTTTAGTGGTTCCATTTCTGTTAGTGAGGCTGATTATATGGATCAAGTTGAATGCAAAGATGATATGATTAATGAATTACAAAGTATTTGTAAAGCCTTAATCATAGAATCCAATCTTGACAAAAAGGTAAAATCTTTAACTCATGAGAATTTAGTATTAAAAGGCACGATAACTCGACTTGAGTTTGCACTTACCAAGAAGGATATTGAATTGGTAAGATCCGTGCAAAATTGGATTTAGCCGAAGCAACCTTCCATAAGCTCAACACGGGGACTTCGAAATTGAATGAGATACTCAACTTTAATAAACCTTCACATGCAGGAATTGGGTACGAAAACTCTCTTAAAATCATATGTTCTAATCTCTTTGATAAAAATGAGAAAATATGCTTCGTAAAAGAAAAAAGGATGAATAATAGGTTCTCATATATGTCAAAGAATATGAAGTTTGTGTGTCATCATTGTAACTCTCCTGGACACTTAAAACCATACTGTTTCAAACTTCAAGATTTTGTGAGCAAAATGTTACCTAAAATGTTGTTCAAAATTCCGGATAACAATCGAAGCAACATTTCTGAGCCAAAAGGTAAAAAATGTTTTAAGAGAGTTTGAGTTCCTAAAAAGGATGTAACATGTAATGTTGCAATAACTGCATTAAGAACTAACATTTCAGGTTCTTGGTACTTTGATAGTGGATGTTTTCGCCACATGACAGGTACAAAAGGTTTTCTAAAGAACTATGAGTCAGTCAATGGAGGAAACGTGACTTATGTAGGTGGCAGTAAAAACAGAATAATTGGAAAAGGGATCTTGGATGTTCTTGGATTTCCAACCTTAAGAAATGTCTTACACGTTGAGGGCTTAATGGCTAATTTGATTAATATTAGCCAATTGTGTGATGACGATCTTGAGGTAAAATTTAATAAGAATGCCTATAAAGTTACGAATGAAGCAAATATATGTGTCATAACTTACTTCCTACTTGTTTTCTCCCAATTTAATTATTTCTATGTTATTCCATTTTTCAAGAATTACTTAATCAATTTTAAAAGTCAAATAAAATGCGATTCAAAAACAAAAGTATATAAAAGAGATATCAAACTATACAAAAATATAATAAAATAAAAATATTTCGCCTGTTAATATTGACACTTTAGTCAAACTACTATAAAGGCAAAGATAATATATTTTTTGGTTTTTTATGAAAGTTATAGTTTTATAAAAAAAAGTTATAGTTTTTTTAAAAGACAAATAAAAAAATGCTCTTTAAGGTGAAATTAAAAAGGTAAAAGGACGGACAATTTTGAATGTGATAATTAATATTCCTCCGTATAGTAGTCATTTTCGTCGAAAAGAAAAAGTGAAAATAGGATATGTCAATTGCCCACCACCACTTTAATTTAGTAAGAAAATAGGTTCAAGAAAAATTGAAACGTCAAGAATATTGCTTTGTTGAAAGAAATTTCTTAATTATTATTTTTTCCGAAAATAATACACTTTATGTTAAATAACTGGTGTTGAATATTAAGATGTGAACTTACTAGAATTTTATAAACTAATATAATGATCTCTATCATATTCATATAAGAAAAAACAAATATAAACATAAGTATTATATAAACTAACTTTATAAAAAATTGTCACTTTTTGGTTTGTTTAGATCGACTTGATCATTTTTGTAAATTAAACCTCGAAGCGATTTTAATATTTTATCGGAAAACAAAATTAAAACAATTTCAAAAATATGTTAAAGTACAAGTTGTAAATTCTTTCATATGATAGTATCAAAAATTTTGAAACGAATATTCTTTTAGCTTTCATCAATTTTAATATTTTATCGGAAAACAAAATTAAAACAATTTCAAAAATATGTTAAAGTACAAGTTGTAAATTCTTTCATATGATAGTATCAAAAATTTTGAAACGAATATTCTTTTAGCTTTCATATGGTACTTTGAAGCTTCCTATTCTTTGGAATGACCTGAGTATCAAGCCTCACATCCACGCCTGTCTCAGGGTCGCTCCCGTTGCTGAACTTGAACTCCAAATATTATGTCTTGGTCCTACTCAACCTGAACCCTTTAGACTCCAGAGCTCGTCTCCAAACCTCGAGCTTGGCTTCCACTCCGCTGCGAGTCTCATCAATCAGGACTATGTCTTCTGCGAATAACATACACCATGACACCTCCTCTTAGATTTGTCACGTCAGTCCATCCATCACCAAGGCAAATAGGAATGGGCTAAGAGATGATCCCTGGTGCAGCCCCATCATCAATGGGAAGTGCTCCGAGTCTCCTCCTACTGTTCGTACCATGGTCTTGGCTCTATCATACATATCCTTGATTGCCCTAGTGTACGGCACATGTATACCTCTAACCTCCAAACATCTCCATAGAACCTCCCTAGGGACTTTGTCGTATGCCTTCTCGAGGTCGATGAAAATCATATGTAAGTCTCTCTTCCTCTTCCTGTACTTCTCCACCAACCTCCTAATAAAATGAATGGCTTATGTAGTCAAACGCCCCGACATGAATCCAGACTAGTTCTCGAAGATAGACACGTCTCTTCTCACCCACATCTCCACGACTCTTTCCCAAACTTTCATAGTATGGCTTAGCAGTTTGATACCCCTATAGTTGTTGCAACTCTGGATATCACCTTTGTTCTTGTACAAAGGAATCATTGTACTCCACCTCCATTCTTCGGGCATTCTCGCTGTCTTAAAATGAAGTTAAACAACTCCGTCAGCCACTCCAAACTTGCCATGTCCACGCTCTTCCAAAATTCAATTGTGATCTCATTCGGTCTGGTCGCTCGTCCCCTGCGCATCCTACGAACAACACCCTGAACCTCCTCAACCTTAATGCTTCCACAATACCCAAAATCCAGGTACCTACCAGATTGCTCCAGATCTCCTAGCACAATATCTCTATCTTCTTTTTTGTTCAAGAGTTTATGGAAGTAAGATTGCCCCCTCCGCCTAATATGTGTGTGTTCCACCAGTACTTTGCCATCCTCGTCCTTGATGCACCTCACGTGATCCAAGTCCCGGGCCCTCCTCTCCCTCACCTTGGCTAGTCTGTACAACTTCTTATCCCCGCCTTTTTCCTCTAATTCCACATACAGACGTTCAAAAGCCGCTTTTTTCACCGTAACCGCTAGCTTTGCCTCCTTCCTCGCCATCTTATACAATTCCCTATTCGTCCACTTCTCCACCTCGTCCTTGCTTTCTACCAATTTCGCATACGCCAATTTTTTTCGCTTCCACCTTCTCTTGAACTTTACCATTCCACCACCAGTCCCCTCGATGCCCACCACGGCTACCCCACGAGACCCCTAACACTTCTCTAGCAACCTCCCGAATGCAACTGACCGTCCTGTCCCACATACCAGTCGCATCCCCACTACTCTCCCAAGCCCCCTTGGCCATCAATTTCTCCCCCATCTCCTTTGCACTAGCCATGGTCAAACTCCTCCATTTGATTCTTAAATTGTCATCCACAACCGTCATCTTCTTCTCCATCTTGATTTCCAAATCCATCACCAAAAGCTTATGTCGGGTTGTAAGATACTCTCTCAGAATAACCTTGCAGTCTTTACAAAGACCGTTGTCAACCTTTCTAAGGAGTAAAAAGTCTATCTGAGTCTTAGCCACCGAACTACGGAAAGTCAAAAGCTCCTCCTTCTTCAGGAACCTCGAATTGGTTATCACCATCCCAAAAGCTCTAACAAACTCCAAAAGCGAGACGCCTCCCCCGTTCCTATCCCCGAGGCCAAAACCTCCATGCATGTCGTCATAAACCTCCTGAAGTGCCCCAATATGTCTATTGGAATCTCCTCATACAAATAACTTCTCAGTAGGTGGTATACCTCCCACCACTTCATCCAAATCTTCCCAAAAGCGCATTTTCTCCTCGTCGTCCAAATCTGCCTGCGGCGCATAAATATTGTGAAATGCCATTTATTTACAATCTAGAAATTGATTATATAATGTCCCACCACATTGCCCCACCCCTGCCTCCTATCAAAGTTGCAATGAGTTCTACACACTTCTTTCTCTTATTGCCTCACTCCAACTTTACACTTCTCTTTTGACTTTCTATGTATTGGTGGTGAAAAAATATTTATATAATCAAATTACTCAGATATAACTATAGGTAAATCTTTATAATCTACATTATCAAATATATTTACATTTTCAGTGTATATGACTTAAATTCTTTCTATTCGGGGAAGGGGACAGGCAACCTACCAAATGTATAACAATTGGACATCTTTGGCATTTACACCTCAGAAACAGTAGAATTAAAAGTACACAAAATGAACCAAAAGAAAAATGATCAACCCGAAACAAAAATAAATGTAGTCTTGAATTGAATTCCTTTTTGATGCAAAAGAATTGGAGAATCACTACAAGACACTGAACCAAAGTTTCTACTTTTTTACAATCAAATAGGGCTCTCTACACAACAGCTACATCAACTTATTTCCCTTTCTATTACACAAAAGTAAGCAATAAACTATAATACCCTATACCCAACAAAAAAAAGATTTTCTTGTAAGAAAATCAAGAATCTTGATACAAAAAAAATTGTGTTAGTAAGCACTTTATTTTCAAACATGTACAAGTGCCAACCCCAACTCCCCCTTCCATTCATGCAGGAAACAAATCCCACTGCAGGAAGCTAAATGTAAATTCAACTAATTTACTTTCCTTGTGTTATATTCTTACACTTATAATTATTTATTATTAACAAAACAAAAGGATTCCCCAAAACCCCATCTACTTACTTATCTTCTCCAGTTATCCTTTACAACCTTCTTAAAGCAAAAGACGCGTCTTCCACAATAACCATCAACATGTGAAGCTTCCACAATAACCATCAACATTTGAGAATAAGTCTTTAGTTCCCAAAAAGAAGCATGCTTTAGCCATTACACACAAGGTCAATCGATTTTTCTACAAAAAAACACATACAATCACGATAAATTTTCGCGACACAAATTCTCCGGAATAACTTCAACTATTGCAACTGTAATTACTTATTAACAGTTTCAATACTTCTATCCAAACACATATAATTTCAACACTTAAAAATGTTTTTTTTTTTTTTGCATTTAACGTTTATCAGCTATTTACAATCAGCTAATCCAAACTAGCTTTAAGACTAAAATGTAATATATCCACATAAAAAGAGTGTCATAGAACCAATACTCGTTAACAGATCTGTGAACTGCATTACTAAACATGGACAATCTAGACCTCATTGTCGCAAAGAGACCCTTGTTTTGAGGCTTCTTTGGACTTCCCATCTCTGCTAAACCCTAAAACTCAATTCCTTCCAATCAATGATCAAATTCAACAATTCCACAAAATCAAATTCCAATTAAAATAAGTATGAAGATCTGTCGAAATTGCGAAAAATTCGAAACCCTAACTGATCGATAAATGGATTTGATTATTATGAAATTTTGAGAAATGATTTTACGAGATATTGATCTAAGTTGAGTTGGCGTTATATTTGTTCTTTGTACTCCTTACGTCTCAAATTATTTATGTCTAATACCAAGTTATTTGTCATTTTTAATTTGAACTAGTAGAATTTTATATTTGTGGATACTAAAAATAGTTATCTCAAATTATTTGACATTTTTAAGTTGAGCGGTATAATTTTATCATTAATGAAAATGATTTTATAAATAGAATGAAAAGGTTCAAATGCCATCAAACTATGAATATGACTCATTTATGACACTTGTAAGTGATTTGACTCATTTGTGTTATCGCTATTACCAAAATGGTTCATCCATGTCATTTTTTCTTAACGCCGATTTTACAATACCAGATATGACACGTGACCTCCAATTAGAGGTCCACATCACTTAATTAAACCAACATAAAATAAATCATACTCCCTCTGTTCCATAATAAGTGTGTTTTTAGCTTATACACACACCTTAAGAAATTGGTCACTCATAGAAAATTATGAGTGTTTTTACTAATTTACTCTTAATTAATTTCTCAAAAAGAAAATCTATTTAATAATTCTTAATTATGTAAATAAAGGTAATTTTGGAAGAATACAGTCAATTTCTCTTGAAACCCTAAAGAACCATTTATTTTGAAACAAAATGCAAAATCTAAAACACCACTTATTATAGAACGAAGAAAATAAATAAATTAAACTAAAATCCGATCCGTATAATCGACCCACCCAGATCCTATTCTTATTTCCCTCTCCCTCTTTCTATAGGTGGCGTCGGCACTGAAACACCAATCGACGATTCCTTATCAGTACATTCAGAACCACATCTCATGTGAATAGAGCCAATTGAAAGCTCAAATCGTCATCCATAATGTAACAAACAAGCCAAGAGAATACGATCTCTGATCGGAATCAGAACCTCCACGTCGGTGACTCACATTATTGTTCTCAATCCTGGAACTACCACTATGACGTAGTTCAATTCGGAATCTTCGTCCGCAGGGTATACAGTAGACCTGCAAAGCGGACAAGTTTGGTTCGTTACAACTCACGCGTCTATAACTACTGTGGAACGCGTGACAACACAGCGGTGTAGTGATTCACGGGTTAAGATTTATTTTCTCAGCACTATTCTTTTCATCTTCTCCGGTTCTTCCCTTTGTTCCTTCTTTCTTTTCTTTTGCAAATTTTGTACTTCCTTCTTTCTCGTTCCTTCTTTTTGTTCTTATTCCAATTTCTCTTTTCTGAAACCAAATCCCTTTTGCCCCTCTGCCTCCATTGAAGAACCTTCGGAATCGTAATTCATTACGGGAGCTTTGGAGCTCGACGTTTAATTCAGATATGAAAATTCTTATTCAAAGTTTAACTCAGAACTGAAATTTTTCTCTAAAACGAATGAGTGACATAAACAATTGTTGAAAAAACTTGTAATAGCTTGAATCAAGAATGCTTGGTTGATTGGAATTGATTAATGTTGATATTGGGAATCATACCAGTTGACAAAGGAAGTTGAAGATGAAATTCAGTTTCTGTATACAATATTATACATCATTATACAACACTATACAAAATTATAATAAGTGTATAATGTTGTATATTGGGTGTATAGGAACAAAGATCTTGCTTTCAACAGTATGTTGGCCTATATGAAATTTGAGATTAAATTCGAAATAAGTATTGTTGAGTTTTCTTGGAAACATCATTGAGTGTTGTTCCAATCGATTGGAAACTTCAAGAGGAGTTCAAAACTTAAAATTTTGAAGTGATTTGAAGCAGAATTTGAGCTAGATTTGAGTTAAATTTCAGATAAGGTTCAAGAAAGAAGAAGAAAATGTGAAGCTTCATTAATAAAATTCATTTGTATACCAATATATAACATTGTATAATAGTGTATATAGGTATATAAACACCTCTAATACACTATTATATAAGAATGATACATTATTTATAGGTGTTTGGTGGATCATCATCATCTTCATCATCATCTCCTCCTCCTCTTCCCTCCTTCTTCCTCCTGCTCCTCCTCCTCCTCCTAATCCTCATTCTCCTTCTTCTTCTCCTCCTCCTCCTCCTCCTCCTCCTCCTCCTCCTCCTCCCCTCATCCTTCTTCATCTTCTTCATCATCTCCTTCTCCTCCTTCTTCATCTTCTTCCTCCTCCTCCTCCTCCTCCTTCATCATCTCCTTCTCCTCCTTCTTCATCTTCATCCTCCTCATTCTCCTCCTCCTCCACCCCCCCCCCTCTCTCCCCCCTCCCCCCTCCCATCCCCCTTTAATTTATTTAGGATTTAATTTGTGCTGGTTTAATTAAATGACGTAGACCTCTAATTGGATGTCACGTGTCATATATGGTATTCTAAAATTGGTGTTAATAAAAAATGACATGGATTAGTCATTTTGATAACGGTGATGACATAAATCAGTCAAACTATTGATGAGTGGCATAAATTACTCTTTTATTATAGTTCGATGGCATATTTGAGCCTTTTCCATAAATAGAATAAATATTTGATGAAAAGATTATAAATTACATGAATAAGGGTGAAAATAGTCAAATATCATTCTTAATTTTATATTATTTAATGGGTGTGTAAAACAATAAAAACAACAAATAATTTGAGATGGAAGTAATTTTCAAGTGTCCTTTTTTCTTCTGGAACTTTCCTTTTTAAAAGTCTTTGTCAACGCTCTCTGAAGTTTTGTGTGGGGTACGCTCTATTTTGCACTAGGAAAGTTGTGCGGAAATCACCGTCGATAAATGTGTAGTTTTGTTCCTATTGCATACTCTTTTCAGGTCAAAAAGAGTGTTCATTTAGCCTTTATTTTTTAATTTAAAAAGAGTGTTTACTTACCAAATTAAGAAAGAATTAACCTTACATTTTCAGATTTTCCCTTATTAAATGTTAGGTGATCAAATCTCAATACCTATTTAATTAGGGCCATTTTAGTCAAATTACTTATTTTGCCTAGGAGTTAATATTTTCTTAAAGGGTGTGTAAATGGTTAAATGAACACTCTTTTTTATCGAAAGGGAGTATTGTTTGAGTCTGTTTATCCTATTATTAGATGTTTCCATATTCCATAATCCATAATCCATAATCTTTTGTTCTTTTTGCAATCTTAGTCCTCATATTTTGGAAGATTTCGCATTTTTGTCATTCTAATTTGTTGGCAAACACTTGAAAAACTACCGTAAGGTTAATGGTACGTACATTTAAGAAAGACGAGCTATAATATTTGTTAGTATTAGTTAATGTTATTGATGAGGAAGTATTGAGAAGAGGTTTTAGTGAATATATTTTTAGTGATTAAAATGATTGGTTGTGATTAAAAAGGTACCAATTTCTAAAAGGTTTAAATTAAAAGGTGCATCTTCATAAAAGGTTCAAGTCTGTTGGTTTGAACATACACTTAGGTATTATAAATACCTGATTACTTCAAGATAAAAAGATATATCATATTACTCTCCCTCTCTTTCACTTTCACTTTCACTACAAATCACAACATTCAGTTCTTGTGAAAAATTCAAGTTAATTATTTAAACTTGAATTTCATTGACTTTGTAAATTCTAGAGAAATTCTGCTACCATCCCTGAAGCAACGAAGTGGGAAGCTTAAATTCCTTGAGGACATAGATTATTATATCAAAGCCGAATTATTTTTTTCTCCACTTCTGAAACCTAATTTTCTAACAATATCTTTATGAAAAAATTTAAAAATTTAAAGTGGAAGGTAAATTAAAATAGTTTCTATTACTAGATTTTGGGCAATATAAGAATATAAATATAAATAAGCGCAAAAGAGAAAACAAAGTACCCTAGGAAAGTTGGAGAAAGGAAATGGAAATGGTCTGTTTTGTATGATAGAAAAATATTTTTGGTGATACGTTTCCAGAAAATAAGTAATTTTCTGGTGTTTTGTTTCCAACTGTTATTTAGTTGACAGGAAATATTTTTCTCCATTATAAAGGGAAATTAAAGAAATAATTCCTTGATTATTTTTATTGATTGAAGGACTATTTATACAAGTTACATATTTCCATAAAAGAGAATCTTATTCCTATTCTATTCCTAAAACATTATTCTACTTGGATACTAACTATACATTTATAGTAATACAATTATTATGGTAAGTGTATAATACTAATTACATTACAACATTACCTAAACTAGGATACTAAATATTTACCATAAATTACATACATTACATGGTACAAAACCGAGAGTCATCCGAGACTCATATACACAATATACTAGGGGTGAGCACGGGTACAGGGTACCCAAATACCCGACCAGAACCGACACTAACGGGTAGGTTTCGGGTAGATATATTATAATAACGGGTAGGGTCCGGGTAGTAAAATTAGGAACCGATCAATGTCGGGTCCGGTTCCGGTTCCGGCAAATAGAGATAGGGTACCCGGACCCGGAATCGATACCCGGAACCTATAAAATATTAAATATTTTTACTTTTTTGAGAAACATTTGGACCACTTTTAACTTTCTCCAAAATTGTTTGTTGCACGCCTTTGCATTTGATTTTCCCCACCCCCAAGACGCAAATATTTCAGCTTTTTCACCCCTTTATTCTAGAATGCTCTTTGTGCCCTAAGAGAAAACACCCAAAACTCTCTCAATAACAATGGCGTTTTAGCTACACCATCGAGCTTCATCTTCGTCGTTGTTGAAGCTTTCTCTCAGGTACTTTCATCGTTGTCGTCGTTGAAGCTTCACCTTTGCCTCTTTCTCTCCCTTGGTTGTGTTCACGTCGTTCCTAAAATGCATATGGGTTCATATCTAACTCTTCAATTTCTTTTTAATATCCTATGCTTCTGTTCTATTTCAGGCGATAC
The DNA here is from genome assembly GCA_034509755.1 of Anisodus tanguticus. Taxonomy (NCBI): domain Eukaryota; kingdom Viridiplantae; phylum Streptophyta; class Magnoliopsida; order Solanales; family Solanaceae; genus Anisodus; species Anisodus tanguticus. Next base: position 56,102,708 of record CM067545.1, read on the forward strand.
TCATCTTCAATTTGTATTACTTTTTGATTTGAAATGTAAATCTATTTTTAAAATTTGTGTATAATTTTGTAGTTGTGAAGATGAAATTTAGGGATTTACTAGTATAATAAAGCTTTTCTTTTGTATCGAAGAGCTTATGAACACGAAAATAAGTTTAATTAAGATATTTCCAAATTTATTTTAGAATCAACACGGTCAATTAATTGAGTGTCAAATTTGGCATACAATTTTAGGTTTTGGTTACAGAATTAACTTTTCTACAATGAATAAGTTTTCTAAAATTCTTATAAGGGTACTAAAAACTCCAATTGCAGGCTAAAAAACTATTGGATGAAATTATTTTAGAACTCCTTTTGATTCTCATAGGCTAAAAAATTGTTGCTTAATCTGTGTTTTTTTATTTATAGGGTACCCGGGAACCTACACGGACCCTGCGGGTCCGGTAGGTTCCGGGTAATGATTGCTACGGGTAGGTTCCGGGTAGTAAATTTAGGAACCGATCTTTTACCGGGTAGGGTCCGGATAGTTAAAAAATGTTAGGGTACCCGGACCCGCTCACCCCTACAATATACATATGTATATTGTATGTATATTTAACACACCCCCACAGTCATAGCGGGCGGTCTTCGAACGCTGAAAATGTCCCTAAAATCTTCAAAAATGACAGAGGGAAGGCCCTTTGTAAAGATGTCTGCAATTTGATATCTTGACGGAACATGACAGATGCGTACCTGACCACGAGCAACCTTTTCGCGGACAAATTGAATGTCCATCTCGATATGCTTAGTGCGTTGGTGCTGAACCGGATTACCAGAAAGGTAGATGACACTAATATTATCGCAATAAACCAAGGTTGCCTTCTGAATGGGACAATGAAGCTCCAAAAGCAAATTACGTAACCAACATGATTTCGAGACCACATTAGCTACCCCTCGATATTCAGCCTCGGCACTTGAGCGGGATAGAGTCGACTGGCGCTTCGCAGACTAGGATACCAAGTTGTTGCCAAGAAACATACAATAACCAGACGTAGACCGTCTGGTGTTTGAGTCTACAAATGGCAACTTAACAATTTTCCCTAGAGAACAATACTGACAATTTGGAGTACTACTCGTACTCTTACATAAAATAAAACTATTTTTATCTAATAACGACAAAATATATGATCCCGGATGACCAAGACGAGCATGCCACAAGGAAGGAGAAATGGCTGCAAAGGCGGATGACAGGGCTGGACTCGATGGACCGAAACTGGGTGTGATAGGATAAATATCTCCCTTACTATCACACCTCATGAGAGGACTCCCCGTCTTGAAATCCTTCACAGAGAAACTAAATGGATCAAATTCAATAGAAACGGAACTGTCAGCAGTGAATTTACGGACAGAGACTAAGTTTTTAATCAATTTGGGGGGCGTGTAGGGTGTTTTTCAAGATAAGAGGTGGATAAGGGGGAGACACTATTTTATGACCATAACCACGAATTGGAACAGAACTACCATTACCAACAATTATGCCACGAGGTTTGCTCAAATTGAAATAAGATGAGAGAGTACCTGAATCGGATGTCATGTGGGTTGTAGAATCGGTGTCCATATACCAATTCGGGTCCGGTTGAGTCAAACCAAGTGTGTGCATCGCGGCCTTAGTATCGATTTGAGTGGGGCCTGCTGCGTTGTGAGCTTGCGGAGGCCGGGGCCCAAGAATTCCTGCGGGCTGTCCTGAGCCGTAACTGCTGGAACTGAAACTACTGGGCCAATGGGCAGTGGCCATCGAGGCTGCTGGGAAGCCCACTGGCCAGATGCTGGAAATTCTTGCGGAGTTGGGCCGTAGGGCCACTGTCCACTGGTCTAAGCCCACGGCCCAAGGCTGAGACCAGTAGGTCGATGGCTCACTGTAACTGGGATAGGGTCCACCACCACTGTTTTGGCCACCGCGACTGCTGCCAGAACCGCCGCGTTTGCCTTCGTGATTTTTTCCATTATTTTTACAGCCATTCTTGTCGCCCCCGTGAGATCGGTTGTGGTTCGAATTGTCACTAAAAATTTGAGGATTAGTGGAGGAGGTCATCATGACCACGGGACTAGCATTAGTAGCCGCCTTTTTAGCCAAACCGGGTTCTTCCAAGGTAAGCATGGATCGGGCTTAATGGAACCTTGGAAGAGGATTACTTTGAGGAAGGAGAGTTCCAATGCCACTATAGGCCTCGGATAGGCCAGCAACCATCTGTAAAATAAGACGATCTTTACTAACTGGCGCACCTACGTTGCGGAGTTGGTCCGCCAATTGCTTCAACCTTTTGCAATATGCTGAAACGTTCGGAAAATTTTCCATGTTGACGTGGGAAAAATCCTGTTCAAGGGTAACAGCTCTAGAATTTTGATTATCCTGGAATATGTCACGCAATCTATCCCATGCAGCCATCACCGTAGCTTCTGGCTCAATAATCGTCTGTAATAGGTCGGTGGAGATAGTAGAATAAATCCACTAAAGGACGGTGGCATCAAATGTTGTCCATAACTTAGGATCATCCTCGCGTATAAGCACCTCCGTATCATTAGGAGTCGTGGGGATTATGTGATGGATGACTTGATGCGAACGGGCGTGAATTTTGAGCAACTTGGCCCACGTCGCGTATTGGACGTTTTCTATTTCAAGAATTAGAGGAATATGATTCTTGATGTTAGAAACAACAAGGGCAGGGTGAAACGTGTTCTTTGACGTAGACATAACGAAAGAACAATAGGTGATAGAGGGATTTGGAAAAGAGATTTGGAGAGCGGAAAAAATGGCAAACCCGAGGAGGAGGGTTCGGTCTTGATCGGAAAAAAACAAGAATTTATGGGAGAGAACTTTTTGTTTGACCTAGACTTCCGATACCATGAAAGAAATAATCCATTGATTATTTTCATTGATTGAAAGATTATTTATACAAGTTACATATTTCCATAATAGGAGAATCCTATTCATATTCTATTCCTAAAACCTTATTCTACTTGGATACTAACTATACATTTATGGTAATACAATTATTATGGTAAGTGTACAATACTAATTACATTACAACATTACCTAAACTAGGATACTAAATATTTACCATAAATTACATACATTACACGGTACAAAACCGAGAGTCATCCGAGACTCATATACACATGCATATTGTGTGTATATTTAACAGGAAAAATGACTTCCCTACTTATCGGCGGAAATCATATTCCTTTATAAATTATCTCACCTTTTAATTTTATATATATTGCTCTAATCAACACTTAGATGTAATTGTTAATATTTAATGCTAAAATACAAAAACAATAAGTTACTCCACAAATGGGTCTCGGGAGGGTGGTGTGTATGCAACCTTACTTTTATCTTGTGAAGGTAGAGAGTTTTCGATAGACCCCTGACTCAAGTAAAGCATGACAAAATCAAGTATGGAAAGGAAATACAATATTTAATGTTAAAATGTTTCATAAAAATATTATCCAACTTGCTAATATTATTACAATACTTAATACAAAGTTTTTTCAAAAAATATTTTTCTCTTTCCAATCAAATACTTAAAGCATTCTAAATGTCAAAAAAATATTTTCCAAAAATATAAGTCATTTTCAAATTTTTTGAAAATGACTATCATATGAAAAGTAAAATTTTCCAACTAACATGATTTTTTTTCCTGTTGTTTTAGTACCCTAATTATGGTCTATGTAATATTCCTAGTACACCTTGATGTAGGAGGTCTATATAATTTTTAATCTAGAAGAGTGATTATGTTGGATCAGTGTAATCAATCATGTTTAATATCGTGAAGAGCTCCACTAAGACTCGTTGGATGTTTTTGTGTACAAGAAATATCACCATCTTTTATTGTAAAATTTAGATGAACAATATAACTAATGCAAGTGATGCAACCATTCCATTTACAGTATCTATCTATTTTATTTATAGATACATTTTTTAAATGACAAGGGAATTTAACTTGTAAAAAAAAATTAAAGTCAAGCATCTCTCATTTCTCTTTCTATAACTATAGGCTTTTTGTATTTTTCTCCTTTGGTTCACAACATGCAACCCGTTGGAAATGCTCTCCCTCAATTAGTGCTTCATCAACCAATGGACTTTTTCACATAAAAATTCCATAACCCCTCATTTCTTTTTTCGCCATTTCTTTCTCTCTTCGTTCTTTCGATCTAAAAAAAAGGCGATATTATCATGGGAAGGAGGACTCCGTCGGAAAATTCTTCGCCGGAGTCGGACCTCGAGAAGATCAAAGTTCAACCTCGGGATAGTGGCCCGGAGGAACGTGACCGACGCCTACATTCTTGTCCTCCGGTCCCGCCACCTAATTATCAGCCTTATACAAAATCGTTCTCATGGCTAGTCCCTATTATTATTATAGCCAACGTTGCACTTTTTATCCTTGTTATGTACGTTAACGATTGTCCTCTTAAGAGTCACAATTGTTTTGGAACCGATATCTTTGGTCGTTTTGCATTTCAAGATGTTCATGAGAACCCTCTACTTGGTCCCTCAACAACAACGTAAGTAGCCATTTTGCATTTTATGTTCTTCATCTTCGAAAGAAAAGAAAACGTTGATCATAGTTTATTTTGGTTGGTCATTCATAAATCATTACATATGTAATTATATGTATTTTATACATAAAGCAACCCCAAGAATGCGTTAATGGATAATAGATAAATTAAAGTGGCAGAAGCAAATACATTGTAGCAATATTACACAACCGGGGGAATATTCTTGACTCCCTCTAGATGCATGAAACTAGTTCCCAGATAAAGTATTAATATTACAAGCCAAAATTCCCCTTGAACATGTAGTTTCTAGTACGTTTGAACATACTATGTCATGGGAGGAACTATCAAAAATCTTAGCCTTTGAAAAAGTTTCTAGCTTCCTAGCTCCTTTTTGCTAGTGTGTCTGTCACTTGGTTTTGCCCCCTGTAACTATGTGCGACATTTGTGGTCCCTATATGAGCATTACTTATGCTATATGTATGTGTAAATATATGCTAAAAAACATGTATATACACAAATATGTCGTCGCTTTTCAAACATAATGCAAAGTAAACATCAATATGAGACAGGAAGTAAAGCCTTAGAACCAACATAGTCCTATACTTAAACTCACTTACAAGCCAAATTATAACAATAAGGCCGACACCACTGATAGAAGACTATATACACGGACAAACTGTGTATATCAAAGATCGAGTTTTGTATATTCTTTTACCATATGTGTAGAATTCTTGTGTAATTATGGTATTAGTCTTGTATTAGGAAAATATATTAGAATAATATTAGGAAAAGGTAGAGTTATTTTTCATATTTAAGAATTGTATATTTGTATATATAGCTCTTCATTAATGAAAATAATCAGGGGATTTCTCTTTCAGCCACCTACATAGAATCATGCATACGCTACTGTGTGCGCGTGTATATAATAGATTTTTCGGGTTGATGTTGGATACCCTTTTCACTTGATCAAGGATTTTGAAGAATGTAATGTTCTAATAATAACATGATAATTTTCTTCAAAAATTGTTATAGGTTACAAAAATTGGGCGCTCTTGACGTGAACAAAGTGGTTGAAGAGCGTCAAATATGGAGACTATTTTCTTGTATGTGGCTTCATGCTGGTGTATTCCATGTTGCTGCCAATATGTTGAGCTTGTTATTTGTGGGCATTCGGCTTGAGCAAGAGTTTGGATTTTGTAAGTAAATGATTGCGTTACTTTTTATGTGTGGTGAGTTTAAGTCATATGCACTGACAACTTAAATGATACTTATTACGTTATTAGTACCGGTCATGATTACAAATTATTACTCTATTTCAAGTTACTAAATCAAACTTGATATAAATAATTGCTTGTAGTTGTAGATTGACTTGACCTGATAGTGTAGCAATTATTTACACTTCATAACATAAACTGTAAATACTGATTGGTTTAAGTTATATGCATGGATAGCGTATAGAAATTTCACACTATTTGTGTAATTCGACATGTTGTTGAAAGTCTTATTTTACTTTAATTTTCAAGTACCAAACTGTTACTACCTGTTACTGGGATTAACTTCATTTGACGGTGTCAAAATATTATTCCATATTAGTGCGTATAGCTTAAACTCATAGTATTAGTTATGGGAAACTTACCAATATGTGTAGTTCGGCCAAATTTATTTACCAATATGACCGAAATATACAAAATTTATATAATGATTATATATATTATATGTATAGATATGTGAATAATATGTATATTATATGTATAAATATACAAAACCTATACATTTGGTCATTTTATGTGAACTAGATCATCCAAAGGCATTGGACTTTCATTTTCCCACTAATTATTGTATTTTGCTTCTCAAACATTGTTTGCAACTCTTGCAAAGTAAAACATGATTGATTAACTCTTTATTACTAATAGTATTGTCACAATTACTTTCTAATTTCTAAACCTGTTTTTGTAGTGAGAATTGGTCCACTCTATGTTTTGGCTGGGGTTGGAGGGAGTCTATTATCAGCTCTATTTGTGAGGAAGAAAATCTCAGTTGGTGCTTCTGGTGCATTGTTTGGTTTACTTGGAGCTATGCTTTCTGAACTCATCACAAATTGGACATTATATGAAAACAAGGTATGGCTTAAACTCTTTGTAAAATTGATTTAGCTTGTATATAGTCAGTATATTTTTTTTTTTGCAACTATCAATATATTATTACTTTTTAAAACAAGTAACTTGTCTTATTTTTCAGAATATTAGTTTATTTTTTATGAACGATTATCTGTAGTTATCATTTGAGTGACCTAATACTATAAAGGAAAAAAATGGTTAAAAAATACCCTTCATTGTACGAAGTATCTTACTTTTACCTCGCCTTATACTTTGGCGTCATTGGTAAATGGTCTTGTATTTGCCCTTGATCCTAATGAGCTCCAACTTGAATTATAACATACCATAATTTTAAACCAAAATCAAAAGTATAAGGTAAATTTGGACTTTTTTCTCGAAGTATTTTGATATTTGAAATTCATCCGATGAGCTTCGTTTAAGTCAAGAACGACAAATCTGAGATGATTTGTCAACCGTAAGGGTATGATTAACCTTAAAATATAATAACATACGGTAAATAACTCAAATATTTAGTATAGTTGACGGCTATATTGGTACTTTTTTCCTAGTATAAATTATCTTTCAATGTTAGTGTATAGAAGTTAAACTTTGTTATAATTTGGCTCACCAAACATAATATTCATATAGTATCTCTGGAAAATTTAGACTAATTCATTTGTTTCTATCAAACAGTTGGCAACACTGCTTACACTGCTTCTCATAATTGCCATAAACCTAGCTGTTGGAATTCTTCCTCATGTGGACAATTTTGCACATCTTGGAGGATTTGTATCTGGATTTCTTCTTGGTTGTGTCCTCTTGCTTCGTCCACAATTTGGATGGGTTAATCTAAAGAAAGCACCTCCTGGTTATTTTGTGGCATCCAAAAAGTCCAAGTACAATATTTATCAGTACATTCTATTGATTGTGTCATTAGCACTTTTGTTAACTGGGTAAGTCATAATTGTTAAATTCTTGGTTCTTGAAGAAAATCATCAAGTTTAACTTATATACAACGATAATATAAAGGACTTTTACACTATCAGGTCACTATTGTGATAAAAAGTATACTTGTCTTTTTTCAAGATTACAAATCTTTTGGGTGACTTGATAGTGCAATTTCCTTGGCAGTATTGGTGTATACAAGTTAACGCGGAGAATATATTCTCTTGGCTTCAAAATGTGGTGGTAATGGTTACTATTATTTGTAGGTTTATCCTTGGCCTAGCTCTATTAACAAATGGATGGGATGGTAATGCACATTGCTCATGGTGTCATTACTTAAGTTGTGTCCCAACCCCTCTATGGAGTTGTACTGAAGCACGTTGTGAGGTAAAATTTTCTTCCACTTGGTTATCTTAGAATTATGTTTATTTTTATTAAGATATCTACATCTGAAGACATCTTTAAATATTAATATTTTATACGTAAGTATGGTTACCGAATGACTAAAAGTATTCGTTTTCAATGTTTTATAATTTATTTGTCATAAAAGATTAACAAATAAAAAATTCAAATAATTTAAATTTATATCCACAAGTTATTAAGTAAGTTGTAAGGTGGTGGTTGGTTATTTGGCTATGGTGGCTAGTGGCGGTGATTGTTGTACGACAGCACGCGGCGGTGATGGTAGGCAGTAATAGTGTTGGTGGTTATTCGATGGTGGTGGTTGTGATAATTGAGGTGATCAGTGATAGTATTTGGTGGCAATGGTATTGGTGGTGGTTGTGCGATAGTGATACTTGTGAGGATGGAGGTGATTGGTCGTAGTGATTGCTAGTGGTAACTAACGGAGGTGTTCGTGGTGGTTGGTAATGGTAGTGATGTTGATGGTGATGGTGAAGATGGCTGATGTGGTAGTAGCTAGTGGTAGTGATCGACGCCGATATTATCGGTTGGTAGCGATGGTGGTTGGTGGTAATGATTGATGACGGTGGTGGTCGTAATGATGGTGGTTGACGATATTAATGATGTGTAGTGGTAGTCGATGGTAGTTAAGGACAAAGTGATGGTGAAATATCATCTTCGAGAATCTTTGAACCTCTTAATAATATTAAAATTAATTCAAATTAATTAAGGGATTAAATCTTAATAAAAATAAATGCATTTAATGTTTTTACGTCTGAACTATTTAGATTCAAAAATCTTTTAAGTGAAAAAAAATGAGGTTGTAATAAGATTGGAACCTTACATATAAGTGATGTAAAATAGGTTTCAATCATTAAAGTATATGTCTTTAGTCTATTTATACCTATTTTGCCATCTTTCTTTTTTTGTGATGCTATACTTTTTTTCATTCTTTTATTATGGGTTTTTCATTATATTTTTTAATTCTTAATTTTCTTTTTGTTTTGGAAAGAATGCGAGAAGAAAAGGGGGAGGTGATAATAATCGTAAGTTGATGTGATTATAATATCATAAACGGTTATTTTTTTGGTTAGGTAATGAAACACGAGTGTGTTTTGTAACTTAAAGTGAGATTTTGACGTAAAAGGGGAAAGACAAAATAGTAAAGGGGACATTTTCAAATTGGTCATAATTTGGATTATTTGATTTAATCACATTCAGAAAGGATTTATTTATGTATATTTTGGTAGGGTAGGCTCTTGAATAATTGGGAGTAAAGATGAACAAAATTTGAATATAGAAACGCTACGCCCAAGTAATATAGGATGGAATTGTTACCATTAAACTACGAGTTTGATGAGTAATACTATATGCTTGTTTTCATTTCTTGCTTATTTATGCAACTTAATTTCTTGCTGCAGACAACTCAACTTGGGAGTCAATTGAATATGACATGCACATCGAATCATAAGAATGGGACGTATATTTTGGCAAATCCCAACAACACTTTAGAAATTCAAATTCTATGTTCCAAACTTTGCAAATGAAAGATTCAGATTTGGGAAATTATTATTTGTGCTTTGTGGTGAAGAGTATCAAGCAACACCTTTTTGTGATACATTGCCCAAGAACACAAGTTTTAATTGGAGACTGCAAAAGATTATGTGAACCAATCTTCATTTGAACAAGCTTATTAATTATATAATTATTATATTCAATGAAATATTTTCTGTTTCTTCTTCTTTCTCCTCTTTTTTTTTTTGTGTTATTTTTTTCCAAGATCACCGGTATATTTGTACCAAATGTTGCTTTTACCAGTGTACACCACCATATGTAAATCTTTTTGTTGTTGAAATATTTTATTTTTTATCACTTGTATTTGTATGATGAATATCTCTTCTTTTTAGAACATAATTTGACTTGAGCATTCTATTTTTGTGAGAAGGAGGAGCTTCTCTCACTACCCCTCAACCTAGGTAAGTCTCTTAATGAATTTTCGATTATTCCATGCCTAATATTCGTTAATTCTAACCCTCTAGCGGATTCAAATCCGTATGAAATCATCCAAAAAATCAAGAAATTTCTACCATCCAAAATTAAAAGGGTAATGTTTCTTCCCCACCTTTCAAATATGAGTTGAGGTAGTTAATTGGGATGTAGATTGAGTTGAGAATCATTGTTTGCATGAGGAAAATATCTTGTTCTTGGTTGAACCCCATGAGTTAGGGTTTGGGATTACAATTGGGCAAATTGGGTTTGAAATTCTTGGAACCAATGTCTCGTACTCGTTATATCATATAGGTTTACTCGTGCTTGCTAATAGATAATCAAAGAGCTACAATAGCTCGATTAGCTAGAGGTGTTTTGAAACCAACCCTTGCATTAAATGTCTATTTTCAAATTTCCATATCTTTCCAAATGTGATACCTCATAATATATGAACATTCTTATGTTTCAATTGCTTTTGAATAATGCTATTTTGTTTTCCAATTGTCTCCACATTAACTTACAATTTTCAAAATAATGATGCTAAACGACTTGAAAATAGAGACTTCTATGGGCATATGAGTCGAATGTTATGATTTAACAAAATGGAAAAAAAAATGTAACAAATGTTTTGGGAGTCATATTGAGATAAACGAGAGGATGTTTGTCCAAGTGTCAAATGTTCGAAACTACGTGTGCCAATGTAGGAGAAGGATCGTTCCGTTGATTCGGAAAATTTCTTATGCTTCCCTTGGTTGAGATTTATGTATTGCTAGCAAAATGATATGCCTACCCACACGATATTTTGGTGAGATGGATTAGTCGATGGGGCGGAGATCGGATTTTATTTCGTACACATGGTGGTTAATAATTTCACCCTATTCGCCTAATTATAATCCCAAACCCTAACTCATGGGGTTCAACCAAGAACCAGTATGAACCACCATGTGTACGACATGAACTTTAAACGAAATGAACTCCACAAAAGAAAAAATTATGCTTGTTTAAAGTTCATACTTAATTTTAGTGCTTACATTGAGATGAAATATATTTGAATCACGCTTTGTTTCTCATAATTTATTTACATCGTTATGCTCTCTTCCCATGTACGGGTACTTTTCTTTATGTGAGTACTATTTCATATGTATTCACGTCCTTTTGTCGGAGGTACTACATTTTTATTGTGGATGCAGGTATCCATATTCAGGGCAGCATGGATCATGGTTAGGCACCCTGTATCTCCTTCTAATTTGGTGAGCCCCATTTATTGTTAGGGAATTTTTGTTCATAATACAAACTCCCATTTTCTTTTAGTTATAGAGGGGCCATGTCCTTATGCTTCATTTATTCACGATGGTCGTAGAGGCTCCATAGGCGTACAATCATATTGTCATGTTCCATTTCGAGTCATCTCAAATGTAGCCTCGTATGTCTTTTATGAATACTATTCTTTTTATTATTATTATTTGTATTAAAATAACTTAAAAAAATAATCCCCATGATTATTTTCATTAATTGAATATACAAGAGCGCACGTCGACCGTCGGTGTCGGGACAACCACCCCAATCGGCATCCGTGTACGAGACAAGTGTGGATGTATATGAAGGATACAAGTGCAAACCGTAGTCTAGTGTCCCCTGAATATACCGAATGATGCGTTTGATTGCATTCATGTGCTCAACTACGGGATCATGCATGAATAAATACACTTGCTGAACCGCATACGTAATATCCGATCCGGTAAAGGTAAGATACTTTGAGGCCCCAGCAAGATCGCGATAGCGGGTCGGGTCCTCATATGGTGCACCTGCTGCGGCACTTAGCTTAGGTTTTGCATCAACTGGAGTGGAAGTAGACTTACAGGATGACATCTCAGCCCTCTCTATGATCTCAGCAGCATACTTTCGTTGAGACAAAAATAAGCCACCTGAATGACGCTTGACGGCAATCCCCAAAAAATAACTCAAAGGCCCTAGGTCTTTCATAGCAAACTCAGAACTGAGCATGGTCATGATAGACTGGCGCAAGGTATCGGAAGAAACAGTCAAAATGATGTCATCCACATACAACAGAATGTAGGCCAAGGACGAACCACGACGGTAGATGAACAAGGAATTATCTCACCTGCTGTGAGTGAACCCAATAGTCGAAACAAAGTCAGCAAACCTCGTATACCAGGCCCGTGGAGACTGCTTAAGCCCATACAATGACTTATTCAACAAACAGACATGATAAGGACGGTTTGGATCTCTGAAACCCAACGGCTGATGCATATAGACGGTTTCCTTGAGATCATCATGTAGGAAAGCATTCTTGACATCCAACTGATGAATAGGCCAAGTCTTCGAAAGAGTCAAGCTAAGCACAGTGCGAATAGTAGTCGGCTTGACCACCGGACTAAACGTCTCCCCACAATCTATCCCAACCTGCTGAGTCTTACCATCCTCCACAAGCCGCGCCTTATGTCGAGCAAATGACCCATCTGAATTCTCCTTATGAGCAAAAATCCACATAGACCTGATAACATTAATACCATATGGACGGGGCACCAACTCCCACGTCTTATTATCAATAAGAGCATTATATTCATCAGTCATAGTAATTTTCCAATTAGGGTCATTTAATGCGGACACAGGATTGCGGGGCAAGGGGGATTTAGAGACATCAGAATGTAAATTAAAATGTCTTTTAGGTGTAAAAATACTCCGCTGACTACGAGTGACCGGTCTATGACTCGAGGAAGAATTGAGGGAATTTTGGAAATTTTTTGGGCTCGGGACGGACTGGCCAGCAGGTAGTGGGGCTGTTGGCCCAAATCGGCAACTGGAAGCCTCGTTTGGAGTAGTTCCAGAATTGGGCTGGACTGGCCCAATTGCTGGAACTGTTCCAGTCACTGGAATTGCTGGGTTTGGCCGTATTATGGGTCCAGTGGGCAGTGGGCCCGCTGGAGGATTTTGGGTACGGGAGATGTCCGAAAAATTTCAAATAATATACGGGGATATTTGGTCATCCAAAAAATTATACGACTTAGGTTCGGGAGTATGAACTTTCATAAACGGGAATTGAGTTTCATAAAAAATGACATGGCGATTGATTATGATTTTCTTGGAGGATAAATCAAAACACTTATAACCACGATGATTCGACGGATAACCCAAAAATACACACGGGGTAGACCGAGCCTGAAGTTTGTTAATTGTGGTGGATGGGAATAACGGATAACACAAGCACCCAAAAATCCGAAGATGAGAATAAGAAGGGTTCTTATTATATAGGATTTTGAGGGGGGAAGAATATGTCAGACCTTTAGAAGAAATTATGTTAAGAAGATATGTGGCCATTTGTAGAGCATGATGCCAAAAATATGGAGGTATGAAGGCATGAATTAAGAGAGTTCGGACAATGTTATTTATGGAACGAATTTTGCGTTCGGCCTTCCCATTTTGTGAAGATGTATGAGGACACGAAAACCAAAAATTGATCCCATTTTTAGCACAGAATTCTCGAAACTCCCTATTGTCATACTCTTTCCCATTATCACATTGAATATTTTTTATTTCTCTTTCGAATTGAGTACGAATGAACACTCTAAATTTGATGAAGACGGAAAACACTTGTGATTTATTCGCAATTGGAAACGTCCACAAAAATCTAGAATAATCATCTAAAAAGAGAACATAATATCGATGACCCACTGAACTAAGAACAGGAGACGTTCATAAGTCGCTATGAATAATATCAAATGGCATTGAAGTATGAGAACTGGAGTCTACAAATGACAACTTAACAATTTTCCCTAATGAACAAGACTGACAAAGTGGAGTACGACTCGTACCCTTACAAGAAATAAAGCTATTTTTATCTAAAACTGATAAAATAGAAGATCCCGGATGACCCAGATGAGCATGCCACATGGAAGGAGAGATGGATGCAAAAGCTGACGGCAAGGTTGGACTCGATGGACTGAAACCAGGCATGATAGGATACAGATCTCCCCTACTATCACACCTCATGAGATGACTCCCCGTCTTGAAATCCTTCACATAGAAACCAAAAGGATCAAATTCAACGGAAACGGAATTGTTAGTAGTGAACTTCCTGACAGATACTAAGTTTTTAATCAATTTAGGAGCATGTAAAGTATTTTTCAAGAGAATGGGTGGATTGGGGGGAGACAACGTTTTCTGACCATAACCCTGAATTGGAATAGAGTTGCCATTACCAACAATTATACCCCGAGGGGTGTTCAAATTGGAATAAGAGGAGAGAGTACCTGATCCGGAAGTCATGTGAGTAGTGGCCCCGGTGTCCATGTACCAATTTGGGTCCGGTTGAGTCAACCCCAATGTGTGCATCGCGGCCTCGATATCAGTATGAGTGGGGCCTGCTGCATGATGGGCTTGCGGAGGTCGGGGCCCAAGAACTCCTGTTCGTGATGGAGTTGGGTCATAGCCGCTGGAGTTGCTGTTGTTGGGCCACTGGCCAGTGGGCCGCCACTGCTGGGTGTTGGGCCTGGACTGTTGGCCGGCCACCACCGGCCGCCGGAACTTGCTACTTTGGATGGTAAGGGCTGTTGGCCCATGGCCCACTGCCCCGGCCCACTGCCATGGGCCCCACTGCAGGGCCCAGGGGGGTGGTGGGCCACTGTTCTCTGGATGGCACACATCGCCTGCTTGTTGACCACCGGAACCGCCACCAGAACCGTCGCGTTTGCCCCTGCGGTTTTTGTTATTATTCTTGCGATTATTCTTGCCGCCACCATTATTATGGTTTTGGCCCGAATTATTCACAAAACCCGAAGAACTAGGAGAGGACGTCACCATGACGACGGGGCTTGCTCCGGTAGCCGCCTTTTTAGCCAAACCCACTTCTTTCAAAGTTAGCATGGAGCGGGCTTGATAGAAGTCAAGAAGAGGGTTGTTTTGGCGAAGGAGAGTTCTAACCCCATTATAGGCCTCCGAAAGACCGGCAACCAACTGTAGAACTAGACGATTATTCGTTATTGGTGCGCCAACATTACGGAGTTGATCCGCCAACTCCTTTAGTTTCTTGCAATATGCAGAAACGTTCGGAAATTCGTCCATTCGAACGAGAGAGAATTCCTGCTCGAGTGTGACGACACGCGAATGTTGGTTGTCTTGGAATATGTCACGCAGTCTATTCCATGCAGCCATAGCCGTGGTATCCGGCTCAATAATCATCTGTAGAAGGTCCACTGAAATAGTGGCGTAGATCCACCGGAGAACGGTAGCATCAAGTGTAATCCATAACTCAGGATCCTCCGCGGGGAAGAGGGTCTAGCGGCAGGAATGATGTGATGAGGAACTTGATAAGAGATAGCGTGAATTTTAAACAACTCTGTCCACGTCGCATATTGGACGTTTTCCATTTCAAGGACAATAGGGATACAACTCTTGATATTGGAAACCGTGAGGGCAGGGTGATAATTGTTCTTAGACATAATGAAAGAACAAAGAAGGAAGGGTAATTTAAGAGAGGTTTTGGAGAGCGGAAGACAAATATTGAAATATCAAATATCTTATTGAAGTGTTTTAAATAATTACTTCCACAATATACATTAAATACTTATTGATACAAGATGTGTGTAAACCATGAATGCATGTAATTTGGTCTACTCGGTCAAAGTTAAGGCCCCATTTGGGCCATTGTTTAACAATGTCAAATATCTTATTGAAGTGTTTTCTTACTTAGGATTTGTAGGAATGCATGTACTAACTCGGTCAAAGTTAAGGTATCGAATTTAGGTAGGTTTGGTGTGTTAGGTTCATGGATAGTCTGTGGAGCCATCTCTATATCTTATCACTGTATTGTCAACCACATTTATAATGGGAAGCTACATGGTCATAAAATAAGTTACCCTTTTCTCACATATTCTAGGTTATGAAGTAGAGCTTGACTTTAATAATAATTTCTAATGTGTGTGTTGGTATATTCTGTAATTAATATTAGTGTGTAATTATGTAAAATATAGATCCTCATTCAATTAGGATTCATTTTATACACACATATATATATTTCTATTAATGAGAATGACTTCCCAAGAGAAATTAATACACTCTTACATAAAGTACTATTTTTCCTTTCAACTACTCCATTCGATTCTAGTGAGTATGAACGAGTAACTTCATGAATAATTCCTTCCTTTTCACAAAAATTATTTAGCAAAATATATTATCCACCTCTATCAGATCTTACTCTTTTGATCTTCTTACTCAATTGATTTTCTACTTCAGATTTATATAATAAAAACATTTCAAAAGCTTCATCTTTATTTTTTTAACAAATATACTTTTGTATATCTAGAAAAATCATCTATAAATGTGACGTAGTATCTTTTATCACATCTAGTCATAGTTTGTTTCAAGTCCCCCAAATCAGTGTGTACTAAATTCAATAAATCAGATTCTCTAAAAATAGAAGCATGTGATTTCTTAATTTGTTTAGCTTCAGCACAAATTTCACACTTATCAATACTTGAAAATTAACATTAACATTTAATTATTAGATTTTTCATATAAGATAAATAACATAGACGAAGAGCTAATTCCAAAAGTTGAATAGCTAAACCTCCAACGCCAAACGTTTTACCGGCCAACAAGGATTTGTAGTCACAACCACCACCATTCTGACCAATCACGTCACTTTTGGATACACCATAAAGTATCAAAATCATCAAGAACAAAAACAAGGCTTTCTTCGGCAGTACAAGATTAGAGTTTTCGTGTTCCATGACAACAAAAATTATCCTTAAGATTGTTGTATAATTGTACAAAACACGGATATAGTAAAAAAATTATTGAAAGCACGAGGCGTGTCAGAGACACTGTCCTTAAGGATAATTCACCCGGTATAGGTGTATCCCCTAAGATTCAACAAGTTCTTCTAGTATAAAATTAAGAGTCAGAACTAACAAAGATTTTAGGAAAGTAGGTAACCCAACACTAAAATGATAAGAAGAAGAAGTAATTTGTGTTCTTCGTATTTTCACCGTACCAAATGAACCCATCTTCAAATATATATATATAGGATAAAGAAATCATCAAATGATAAACTTTAATATTAGAGAACCGTTTGACAAAGATGACCATTTGACAACAGCCATATTCTTCCAATTAATTATGCCATTTAAAGCTAATAAAGTATAAATTTTTATATTGAAGTCATAGTACCGTCAGTGCTTTTATTATTTTGAGATACTAAATAAAAAACAATATTTTTCTAACAGGTAGTCCCTTTTTGCCCGAATTTTTGAGCTTGATATTTATATTGGTATTTGATTTTACGTGTAGTTGTAGTGTTATTATTGTAGTTCCACTTAGACTATCATACTAGTAGGCATAATAATACTTTATAGTAGCGTTTGATTTCTCCTGCTATGTGTTCTTTAAAAAAAGGGCAGCCCATTGAGTCTGGAGAAGTAATCAGAAACAAAGGCAGACTAGTTGCACAATGGTACTAACAACAAGAAGGTATTGATTACGATGAAATATTTGCTCCCATAGCAAGGTTAAAATCTATTTGTATCTTATTTGCGTATGCATCAAATAAACGTTTTAAACTATTTCAAATGAATGTCAAAAGTGCTTTTTAAATGGAATTATCAAAGAAGAAGTTTTTGTAAAGCAACCCCCCGATTTTGAAAATTTCTCTTGTCCAGACCATATTTTCAAATTATCTAAAGCATTATATGGATTAAAGCAAGCTCCCAAAGCTTGGTACGAGAGGTTAAGCTCATTTTTGTTAGAAAACAATTTCAAACGTGGAAAAATTAATATCACCTTATTTATTGAAAAATCTTCATCAAACTGTTTTTTAATTGCTCAAATTTATGTTGATGATATTATTTTTGGAAGCTCTGAACTTTTATGCAAGAACATTGCTGACCTCATGAAAGGAGAATTTGAAATGAATGTCATGGGAGAGTTAACATTTTTCTTAGGGCTGCAAATAAGGCAGTCGACTAATGGAACCTTCATAAGTCAAACCAAATACACGAAGGAGTTGATTAAGAAATTTAGAATGGAGAAAGCCAAAGCGTTTGGCACACTTATAAGTCTCTCATCTTGCCTTGAGACAGATGCCCCAGGAAAGGATGTCGATAAAAAAACCTATCGAGCTATGATAGTATCACTACTCTACCTTATTGTAAGTCGACCAGACATTATGTTCAGCGTGTATAAATGTGCTAGGTTCTAGTCAGCTCCAAAAGAGTCTCATCTCACTGCAGTAAAACAAATTATTCACATTGGAACACGAGAGTTTGGCATATGGTATCATCATTCTAAATTTTTTGACTTATTAGGATATTCAGACGCTGATTTTGCAGGTGACAAAATAGATAGAAAAAGCACTAGTGAAACGTGTTAGATTCTGGGAGAATCTCTCATATCCTAGCACAGCAAGAAGCAAACCTCAGTTGCCTTATCAACCATTGAAGCTGAATATTTGGCTTTAGGATGTTGTAAAACACAACTACTTTGGATGATACATCGATTAATTGATTATGAGTTATTATTTGATTATGTGCATATCTTTTGTGATAATACTAGCGCAATTAGCATATCCGAATATAATGTGCATCATTCTAGGGCAAACCATATAGACATAAAGCATCATTTTATTCGTGATCATGTTGAAAATGGTGATTTCATAGTAGAATTTGTTGACTCAGAAAATCAAATGGCTGATATTTTTACAAAACCGTTACTTGAGGAAAGATTTTGCTTTCTCAGAAACAATTTAGGAATTACCATTTTCAAAATTATTATTTTTGTTCTTGTTTGTTACTTACTTTATTACTTTAGTAAATGTATCGTTTTACTTGTAGTGTTCCCACCTCTAGAACTCCCTCATCATAACACCTCTTCCTCATAAAGCTGCACCCGTCACTTCATGTCACTTTCACCCTTCCCAATACGACCCTATGCCTTCTCACTTCCTATATATAAATTTTCCAATTTCATTCAAACAACTCAACTCTCTACCTTCCCATAGATTTAATCTCTCCAAAAACTGAATCACTTCCACTTCATTACAAATGGTTAGGGTTAAAGGTGAATCATCAGGAGTCAAATGTGCTAGCCCCCGATTACAAAACCTTACAGACCTTGAAGAACATGTAAACCTTTCCAATTCCTCCGATGATGAGATCATTGGAAACGTTGCTGAAAAAAAGCAAAGCACTCCTCCTCCCACCAAAGAAAACCCTCCTAAAAAGCCCAAAACAGATTTCGGTAATGATTTCGGACATGAGGAAATGCAGTTATTTTAGGTGTCTAATGAAAAGGCCAAGTACAAGTTGTTCAAAAACACTGAATTACATCTAGCAGGGTCATAAGCCTTGAGAAACTCAAGGATCATCACTGCAATGTAAGTTGCTCTTCTTAAAAATAAAAAGCTACCCTATCTTTTTTAACTATGCGAACCAAAAGTTTTTGAAGAACACGTTAGGATGTTTTTGCCAATCTTAGGGTGTCAAAGGATAGTGGAGAGGTGGAAACTATTGTTACGGGTACTCGTATTGTGAATTTGTGATTAATGATTTTTTTGTTTGAAAAAGTGTTTGGGGTCAAGTTCTATGGAAAAATCGAATTTATGTGCATTGTGTGATTGGATAATTTTGAAGTATCTCTTGAAGAGGCTAGGAATTTTGTTTCTGAACCTCACTCTGATTTGTCTGATTTTGGACCCTCTAACTTCTGTTTTATAAATCGTGTGTTGGCTCATATGGTTGTTACCACTCTATTGCCCCGTGTCGGTTCTTTGAGCTCTATTATAAATAGAGATATGTATGTGTTTTATTGTCTTTTGAAGAAGCACCGGATCAATTGGGCTTAATGGTTTAAGGAATATATGCTTAAGAGTGCCTTAGAGACCTCTCCCTCAGCAAGCCTCCCATACGGAATGATCATCTCTCGAATTCTGAAAGACATATATGTTGATCTAATTGATTTTCGCGTTGTCGATGTCACTACAACTTATGATCATAGAGCTTGTGCTAGTATGAACTTTGTGTTCATAAATGGAGAGTGGATAAAGAAGGACACTGCCAGAAATAAACCTGAGCCAAAGAAAGTTGAAGTCAGGGATGTGTCAGACTAAGTTGTTAATCCAGACGCTTACAAGGAGATTGCTGAGTTAAAGTTAAGTCTTGCTACAGTGGAAGATAGCCTACAGAAGATTCAAGAGACTTTAGAAAAGGTGCTGAGCTATTCTAAAAATATGGAGACCGACGTTGGAAAGTTTTGTGTTCGTATGGAGGGATTGCAGAATGTCAACAAGCTGATTGCGAGAGTAACTCCCTGGGTAAGGTGATCACAGATTCCAATACTGACCTTGTAGTGGCCGTCCAAAACTCCTACACCACTCTCTCTTACAGCGTCGAAACCTCCTATAACACATTCTCTAACATGATCATCAACATCCTTAAATACTTCTGGAAGGGAGCTAGCTAATTTGTGTTGTTTGAACAATATTTTTGTCTTACTTTTAGTACAACTATGAGGATTATTTGTGTCGTGCAGACGTGTTTTATCTGCTTACTAGGTTAACTATCTAGGTTGATATTATATGGTATCTGTCATAGTTGCTTTTTTTTTTTTTTTATCTTGTTTGCTTCTCTATGTTTTTTTTTTTGTTTTCCTTTCTGATGATGCCAAAAGGGGAGAAAAGAGAGACTACTCCAATTCAGGGGGGCTTAAAGAACCACACCAAGAACTCAGGACTACTCCAATTCAGGGTGAGCTTAAAGAACCACACCAAGAACTCAGGGGGGGGGGTATCTCAGCTTTTCTCAGGGAAGTAAAATGTCACTTTCCTTTTTAGTTGTCATCATAAAAAAGGGAGAGATTGTTAGCCTTGATTTGTCCCACTATGAATTTTGATAATGACTGCTACCTGTGTAGGTACTATAAAAGGAAAGAAGATTATCAATTCAACATTGACGGACTAGGAAGGTTCTATTCAGCAGAATCTTCATTCACCAAGTCAGAAATGGAAAACCTAGAAATCAACTCCTCAAGTCCACAAGTCAATTAAGGCGCCAACAAGTTTAAAGTTATAAAAGGAAAAAAGACCTCAAGGAAGATTCCATCCAGTACCATTAACCAAGGAAAGATCAAGATACAAAAGAAAACAAGACGTCTAGAAGGATTCTATGCAGTACCAACAATCAAGGAAGGAAAATAAGAAGCTGAAGATCTGAAGACACAAGACACCTTGAAGATTGACCGTATAATCTATCAAAGGAAAAAAAGTATCAAAGAAGATACATGACCAATCATCGAATCACATTAAAATTCCTAATTGATTATAAACTCCCTTGGGTTATCTTAGAGCGAGCAAATCAGAATCAATCGAATGAAAAGATTGATTCCTTGCCTTTTCTCAAAACCTGAAGCAACCAACTATAAGAAGCAGACTCTACGCAATTGAAGGACTCACATCTTCACATGAGCAAAATTCTTATTCACTCTGAATCTTATAAAATTACTATATACTTTCAGTTTACTAGTGTAAGAAGAAGAAAGAGAGAATATGTAGCTAGCTATACAAGTAGAGGTTATCAACCAGCAATGTACCAAAAGAAGTTCTCGGTTCGATCTGAACCATACATGTACACAAATCATTCAAGAGCTCTAAGGAAACCCTTGTAACCCAAGGGGTCTGGACTAGACACCACACTGGTGATCTGAACCAGTATAAAATTTATTGTGTCATTTCTTTACTGCTTTACTTTATCTGCTTAAACTGTGAACTAATCTTGATCTTAAGGCTTGCAGGGAAGTCGACTAGTCATTCAACACAATTGACTAACTAACTTGTAAGAAATATTCTTCTTTGATTATTTCATTTTAAAATCATAGTACATATACTAAAATACAAACCTAATCCTAGGCTACAATTACAATAAGTAATAACTTACAATATACATCTACCATATACAGAATATACATAATTATGACTATTCATGACTAAATATAATTTTCCTATTATATCACACACTCGTAGTCAAAGCGGGAGGTCGATGTATGCTGAGACTGTCCCGAAAGTCTTCAAATAAAACCAGCGGAAGACCTTTTGTAAAAATGTCGGCAATCTAATTACGTGACAGGACATGTAAAATATGCACTTATCCATAAGCAACCTTTTCGCAAACAAAGTGAATATCTAGATCAATATGTTTAGTGCGTTGGTGGTGAACTGAATTCCATGAGAGATAAATTGCACTAACATTATTACAATAAACCAATGTCGCCTTTGAAATCGGACAGTAGAGCTCGAAAAGAAGGTTCCGTAGCCAACAAGATTTAGACACCACATTAGCAACTCCTTGCTATTCTGCTTCGACGCTAGATTTGGATAACGTCGCTTGCCATTTTGAGGACCAAGATACCAAATTATCACCAAGAAATACACAATAACCAAACGTGGAACGTCTGGTATCCGGACATCTACCCAATCGACATATGTGTATGAAATAAGAGTGGTTGTCAAAGACGGATATAAATGCAAGCCATGATCGAGAGTGCCTGCACAATGCGTTTGAGAGCATGCGTGTGATCCTCCATTGGGTTATGCATGAATAGACAAACCTATTATACAATATAAGAGATGTCGGGCCTCGTGAAGTTGAGATATTACAGGGCCACTGCAATACTGCAGTAATGTGATGGATCGACATACGGCTTGCTGGAAGAAGCACTCAACTTTAGTTTAGTATCAACTAGAGTGACGTATGGCCTACACGATGACATGCCAACTCGTTCAACAATCTCTGCGGCATAATTCTTTTGGGATAAAAATAAACCACATGCATGACGTGTCACAACTATCCCCAAAAAGTAACTAAGTGGCCTAGATCTTTCATTGCAAACTAAGAGCCAAACAGTGCCATAATAGACTTGTGAAGAGCATCAGATAGGACAGTTAATATAATATCATCCATATACAAAAGAATGTATGCGATATCATTACTCTAATGTATATGAATAGAGAATGATTAGACATGCTGTTAGAAAACCCAATATGTGAAACATAACATATAAACCTCTTGTACCAGGCCCTAAGAGCTTGTTTGAGTCTATACAATGATTTCTTCAGCAGGCACACATGATTACGATAAATATGGTCTATGTACCCCATGGGCTGATACATGTACACTGTTTTATTGAGGTCTCCATGCCTGAAGGCATTTTTGACATCAAGCTACTGAAACAGTCATGCCTTCGAAAGAGCCAGATTGAGGACCGTTCTGATAGTTGCCGATTTGACCACCGGACTGAAAGTCTCACTACAATCCACACCAACCTATTCAGTCTTCCCATCACCTACAAGATGGGCTTTGTGGCTCTTAAATGTACCATTAAATTTTTATTTATGACTAAAAATCCACATAGACCGAATCACATTAACATCAGGGGGACGGAGAACCAAATCCCACGTCCTATTATTAATAAGATCATTAAATTAATCATCCATAGCCATTTTCCAATTTGGGCCATTAAGGATAGACACATGATTACGGGGCAATGGTGACTTGGCAACATGAGTGTGAAGACCGTATTTTTTGTTTGGCTTAAAAATCCCGTATTGACTATGAGTGATAGGTTGTTGGGTCGGAACTGGATTTGGGCCCGACAAGAATGACAGACTGCCCGACAGTAGGCTGGTAGTGACTGGATTATAGGGCAGTAGGCCATCGGATGATGGGTTGCTCGAGCCTGACGTTGTGCCGAGACCC
Organism: Anisodus tanguticus; assembly: GCA_034509755.1. Classification (NCBI taxonomy): domain Eukaryota; kingdom Viridiplantae; phylum Streptophyta; class Magnoliopsida; order Solanales; family Solanaceae; genus Anisodus; species Anisodus tanguticus. The sequence continues at coordinate 56,126,435 of CM067545.1, forward strand.
AGCGAACTGCTAGCCACTGGGCCTCTCGGTAGTGGGGTGCCAACGAAAGGGTCAGCTGGGCCAGCAGCCTCTGGCTCGGTAATTAGGCTGAGACACCAGGAGAAATTGGGCCTGTTTGGGAGGCCAGTTTATGGATCAAATACGGGGGTATGCTATCGTCAAGAAATTCATAGGTAGGAGACCCGGAACAATGTAATTCGGCAAAAGGAAAATTTGCTTCATCAAATATTACGTGACAACTTACGATGATTTTATTATAGGATAAGTCGTAACATTTATAACCATGATAATTTGACGGATATCCCAAAAAAACACGGAGTAGACCAGGGTTGAAGTTTATTGATGATAGTAGAAGGAAATAGAGGATAACATAAGCACCCGAAAACCCGTAAATGAGAATATAATGGGTCCCTTAGGTATAAATTTTTGACTCGAGATTGGTAGGCTATTTGTTTGCTCAGAAGTATGTTCAAAAGATATGTTGTCATTTGTAATGCATGATGCCAAAATGATGGTGGTAGAGAGGCATGAGTAAGTAAGGTTCGAACAATGTTGTTAATGGTTCGAATTTTTAATTCTGCCTTTCCATTTTGAGATGATGTATGTGGACACGAGAGACGAAATGACAAATCATTAGTTTTGATAAAATCCTAAAATGGCCCATTATCAAATTCTCTACCATTATCACACTGAATATTTTTAATGTCGGCTTCGAATCTGAGGTTGAGGTCGAGCCTCTCTTTTCAGTGGATATTCCTATTAAGCGGGGCGGCAGTTGCTAAATAAAAAGGTGGCGTCATTTCCGCTAATAGTTCAAATTGAGTGCGGATGTATGCTCTAAAGGATAGAAATGTGGAAAAAACTTGTGACTTTTTAGATAATGAAAACATCCACAAAAAATTAGAGTAATCATCCAACAAAAGAAGATAATATCTATGGCTGGAAGAGCTCATAATGAGAGATGTCCAAATATCACTATAAATAATATCAAAGGGCATAACCGTACGAGAATTAAAAGCAACAAAAGGCAACTTAACATGTTTTCCAAGAGAACAAGAACAAAAAACATAAGAATTACGAGTTCTAGTACACTAAATAAATTTATTTTGTTTAAGGGAAGCAAAAAAAAAAAGGTGCTCCTGGATGACCCAAATGTTCATGCCATAAAGAAGGAGCTAAAGCTGCAAACGTGGATGATAATTTGGCTTGATGTATGGTTGTGGTTATTGGATAAAGCTATCCCCGACCATCACATCTCATTAGATGCATCCCCGTTTGAAACTCCTACACGAAAAACCAAAAGGATCAAATTCAATAGAAACCTAATTATCAGTGGTAAATTTTCTAATTGAAATCAAGTTTTTAATTAATTGAGGAGCGTGAAGGACATTTTCAAAGTTAATGGTGGGTTCGGGGGAGGCAAGTTTGTAGTACCATAACCACGAATTGGAATTGAATGACCATTTCCGACAATTAACCACGATTATTGCTCAAAATAAAATAGGACGAGATATTACCTTATGAGGATGTCATATGAGATGTTGCTATCTTATGAGGACGTCATATGAGCCGTTGCACCGGTATCTATGTACCAATTTACGTCAGGTAGAGTAAGCCCAAGAGTGTGCATCACAACCTTGATATCTGTCAGGGTTGCCACTACCGAGTGGGTTTGCGCCACTAGCTCGGCAGTGGCCCCAAGGATTCCAGCCGCTGATTGAGCCTGTTGGCTGGTCCGTTGTGCCTTAGTTGCTGGCTTGGGTGTGGGCCTGGCCCAATTTTCGATTGGAAATGGGTAGGGAGGCATGGCCCAGGGCTACTTTCAGGCCCACGCTACCGGCCCACTGCCCCGCTGGGATGTCAGCTGCCACTGGCTATTGCTGCTGGCCGTTGCCCCTGTAACCACCTCCTTCGTGGCGGTTATCACCGCCTTTTCCACCACCGCAGTTTTTTCTCCCGTTATCGCCGTTTCGGCCCTTCTGGCCACGATTTGGCAGAAAATTTTCAAATTGTGACGAACTCTCATAGGACGGAGCGACAACCAAGGCAGAATTTGACACGATGGTTGTCTTTTTGGCAAAACCCGCTTCTTTAAGGATAAACATAGACCGGGCTTGGTAGAATGGCGGAAGGGATTGCTTGGCGGATGAGCGTACCTACTCCACTATATGTGTCAGTGAGGCCGACAACCATTTGTAACATGAGTTGATTATTAGTTATCGGTGCCTCGACGTTCTTGAGTTGGTCTGACAGAACCATGAGCCGTTGACAGTATGCAGACATATTGGGAAAATCCGCCATATCAGTGGTGGAGAGTTCCTGCTCAAGTGTGACGGCTCTGAAATTCTTATTGTCTTGGAATACGTCACGTAAATGTTCCTAAGCTTCCATAGCCGTAGAATCAGGCTTAAGAATATTATGTAGTAAATCACGCGAAATTGTGGCGTAAATCCACTGGATTACCGTCATCAAGGGTCAACCATAATTCCTTCTCATCATTGGTTTTCGGCACCTTCTCCTTGCCTTTTTCTGACGGAATTATGTGATGGATAACCCGGTGTGAACGAAAATGGATTTTAAAAAGTTCCGCCCATGTCGCATAATGGACGTTTTCCATCTCAAGAGTGATGGAGATATGAGATTTGATATTGGAGACAGCTGTGGCTGAGTGAAAATTGGATTTCGAGTTAGACATGGTTGTCGGACTGAGAAGGAAGGCCGGGGGGGGGGGCGACAATTTGAGAGAGAGAAGCTTAGGGTTTAGGAACTTTCCCTAGATGTGGTACCATGTAAGAAATATTATCCCTTGATTATTATACGAATATACATAATTATGACTAAATATAATTTTCCTACTCTATAATAAGAAAATTTCAATTCAACCCTCCATACAGGAAAGGGGCTTTTTACAAGTTTTGCAAAGATGAACTTGTTACGTTGTGTCCAAATGATCCAGAGACAATAGAGGATAAACACAGAAGATAGAACATATTCGAAGAATTTGTAGGGCCAGAGATTTGAGTTTATGCAACCACTGTGATGGTTGGTGCTGTTGAGTAAGAAGAGATTGTATATGATGCATAATACCAAAGTCAGACCAAAGTGTAGTAATCTGAGAACATTAGAGGAAGAGATGAGAAATGGTTTCAGCTTGTGCCGAATCACAAATCGTGCAATTTGGTGAAGTGATGCAAGAAAGAAGATGTTAGGAGACAATTATGATTAAAAAGTCACAAGAAATATTTTATTTTTTGTGGGAGTTGCAGCTTCCAAATCCATTTAAAAGAAGTAGTTGAATGTGTATTGTCTTCAAATTTCCATTTGTTGTCAGTCCACAATTGATGCTAAATTGAGGAAAGTAAACAACTTGGATCAAGCTAAGAATAGAGTTAGGCAAGTCAAAAGAAAGAGTACTAATGTCCCCGTTATGATGTGAACGATAGTGACTAATAGAATTATTTACTTCATTCCATGGCCGCTACTCCTTTAGAAAGCGGGAATCCGCAAAGAAGGATAGGACACAGAATCTTCTTGAAGGAAGTCTTCGCTTTTATATAACATATTTGACTGCACAGGGGAAACGTTCCACAATTTATCAAGATTTTATGCGATTCCAACAAACAAACCTTTGTATAAAGTCCAGAAATCATTTGACGAACAGTAAGTGAATGGCCGATCCAAGTGTCTCTCCAAAAGTTAATGTGATCACCTCGAGCAGGCTTCCACACCATTTCTTTCTAGCAATAAGACCAACCTAAGGTATTTTCATGTTGTGATGTTTTTTTTCATTTGTCCTTAAGAACTTTTCTTGAGTTTGACTTATACCAGTTTTTGTAGTAGTTTATTGATTTCTATGAAAATAATAAAAATAATAATTCTAATGTCATATATATTTCAATTTGACAATTAATAAATTAATCAAAATCAAACAAAACAAGAATCTTATCATGATTATAAATCCTTTATCGAAAGAAAGGAACACAAAATGGAGGCGCACTTTATTTGCTTTGTCTATATTTCTTGTTTGCTCTCATTTTATAACAAGATTTTAATTTTAAAAAGTATTAACTATTAAGTACCCCATTATTCTTTTTTCTTTTAAAGACCATTAAAAAAAAAAAAGAATACAAAGTTTTGGAAGTGGCACTGCAGGAGGCAGCACGAAAGGCCTGGAAAAAGAAGGTATTTTCATTAAACAAAATTTAACGGTTCAGATTTAATCATCAAATTCATCACCGCCCTCCCTTTAATACATATAAAATCAATCTAAACATAAAAGGGGGTGTTGGTTCACTTCAAACCCTAGTTTGAGGATTTTTGCTTTTCCTTTCAATCTACGTTATCTATTGGTGAGTTATCGTTCTATTTCCCCTTAGATTTCTCTTATGCCGGTATTGTTTTACAATTACGTATTCAATTTTTTGATTATTAGTTCGATGAAAATGAGATCGATGAATCGCATGCTTTTCACCTTTTTTTCACCAGAAATAAACTATTTAGCCTCAAATTATGAGCTAGTTTTGATTATTAGATTTTTTTGTTAGTTCGATGAGAACGAGATCGATGAATCGCATGCTTTTCACCTTTTTTTCACCAGAAATAAACTATTTAGCCTCAACTTATGAGCTAGTTTTGATTATTAGATTTTTTTGTTAGTTCGATGAGAACGAGATCGATGAATCGCATGCTTTTCACCTTTTTTTCACCAGAAATAAACTATTTAGCCTCAACTTATGAGCTAGTTTTGATTATTAGATTTTTTTGTTAGTTCGATGAGAACGAGATCGATGAATCACATGCTTTTCACCAGAAATAAACTATTTAGCCTCAAATTATGAGCTAGTTTTGATTATTAGATTTTTTTGTTAGTTTGATGAGAACGAGATCGATGAATCGCATGCTTTTCACCTTTTTTTCACCAGAAATAAACTATCTAGCCTCAAATTATGAGCTAGTTTTGATTATTAGATTTTTTTGTTAGTTTGATGAGAACGAGATAGATGAATCGCATGCTTTTCACCTTTTTTTCACCAGAAATAAACTATCTAGCCTCAAATTATGAGCTAGTTTTGATTATTAGATTTTTTTGTTAGTTCGATGAGAACGAGATCGATGAATCACATGCTTTTCACCCCTTTTCACCAGAAATAAACTATTTAGCCTCAAATTATGAGCTAGGGTTGTAGGAATCTCACTTATTTATCATAGTTTGACATTAAAAGAAAATCATCGAATTTTGTAATTTTTAAATGTATTTGTTAATAAAATTGAGCTTTTATCCCATTTTTCATCAGCAATAACTATTTAGCCTTAAATTATGAGCTAGTTAGGGTTGTAGGAACCTCACTTTATTTATCATAAATCGACATTAAAAGAAAATGAAATTCGTCGAATTTTTTATTTGCTTAAATGTAATTCTGGATAAATTGAGCTTTTGTTTCTGCGATCTAGCAGTTTTTCTCATTATGATCAATCTTATAACTATTTAGCCTCAAATTATGAGCTAGTTAGGTTGTTGGAATCTCACTTTTATTTATAATAAATCTACATTAAAAAATGAAATTGGTCGAATTTGGTATTATGTTTAAATGTATTTGTGGATGAATTGAACTTTGTTTTTGCGATCTCACAGTTTTTTTTCATTATTTAAGCCAGAATAGTTCTCCTATTACGTATTTTTATTTTTTATTTTTAGGTTTTTTATTAGTTCGATGAGAACGAGATTGATGTATCACATGCTTTTAACCAACAATAACTATTTAGCCTCACTTTATTTTATCATAAATTGACATTAAAGAAAAACGTCTAATTTTGCATTAATTTAAATGTAATTTGTGGATAAATTGAGCTTTTGTTTATGCTATGTCCATTTTCACCAGCAATAGCTATTTAGCCTCAAATTATGAGCTAGTTTGGGTTGTAGGAATCTCACTTTATTTATCATAAATCACATTAAAAAAAAAAGAAATTAGTCCAATTTTGTACCCTTTTAAATGTATTTTGTGGATAAATCGAGCTTTTGTTTATGTGATCTCGCAATTTTCTCGTTATTACCATTTTTTTATTCTTTAAGGTGTTCTCAACTAGTTTAGTTTGATGAGAACGAGATTGATGAATCACATGCTTTTCACCCTTTTTCTTCACCAACAATAACTATTTAGCCTCAAATTATGAGCTAGTTTGTGTTGTTGGAATCTCACTATTTATCATAAATCGACATTAAAAAAATAGGAATTCGCTAATTTTGTATTTTGTTTAAATGTTTGTGGTTAATTTGAGCTTTCGTTTATGTGACCACACAGTTTTTCTCATTAATATCATTTTTATATTATTTAAGGTGCTCTCAACTAGTTTAGTTCGATGAGAACGAGATTGATTAATCACATGCTTTTCACTCTTTTTTCACCAGCAATAACTATTTAACCTCAAATTATGAGCTAGTTTGGGTATAATTAATTGACATAAAAAATGAAATTCGTCGAAGTTTGTATTTCTTAAATGTATTTGTGGATGACTCGAGCTTTTGTTTCTCTGTCATGCAGTTTTTCTCATTACGATCATTCTCATAACTATTTAGCCTCAATTTATGAGCTAGTTTGGGTTGTAGGAATCTCACTTATTTATCATAAATCCGTCATTAAAAGAAATTGTCGAATTTCTTATTTTTTAAATATATTTGTGGATAAATTGATCTTTCGTCTCTGTGATCTCACAATTTTTCTCATTTTATAATTTTTATATTCTTTAAGGTGCTCTCGACTAGTTCGGAATTGAAATCTAGATGTTTATGTATCTTGCAGTTGTTTGCTCTTTTTTTTTGGTAGATATTAGTGGTAAGGGTAGGGTAGAGGTAAAACTAAAACTGGTTTAGTCCATTGCTTGGGGAGTCTCTGCTTTTTATTTTTTCTAATTCTTTTTCCTGAACTTTGCTATGGAATGATTTAATTATTTATGGATAGAAGAAGTGGTTCATTCTTCAGTGCGTATCTAATATAAATGGGTGTTTTTCTAGCTGCTTCCCTTATTTATTCCTAATGTACTATGATAGACTGGGTTTTGCGAGCTCTTTGATTTTTGAGCTCATTTCTGTTGTGTGCTGTGCACTTGTGGATTCAAACCAAGGCTTGTTTTCTCATTACATACTAGGGAGTTCTACTTGCAATTTTTGACACCCTTTGATTCAGAGATACATAGGTTCGTGATGGTCCGTGAAAAAGGCAAGGCCAATGCTTCAACTAAAAGATCAGTGTCTGGACGTGCTGCTGTTGCTTCTGAAGCTGCTTTGACAAATGAATCCAGTGATGTGGAAAACAATGTCGAAACTGGAGGTTCAGCGGAAACAGCAGTAACTGAGCAAACAATGATCACCGTTGTAGTAGAAGAAGAAAACGGAGAAGAAGAACATGATGGAGCAGAAGAGGAAAATGATGGAGCAGAAGAGGAAAATGATGGAGAAGAAGAACATGATGGAGCAGAAGAAGAAAATGATGGACCAGAAGCTGAAACTGAGGAAGAACTTGCTATGGAGGAAGATGAAGATTATAAAGAAAATGAAGTGGTTGGAGGAGGAGATGAAACATGTAGTGCTGATAATAAAGAAGAAGATGCCATTGATAATGATGAAGGTAATAACCAGGAAACTGCCATAGAAGAAGGTGGTAAACAGAACGTAGATGATAACCAGGAAACTGCCATAGAACAAGAAGGTGGTAAACAGAACGTTGATGAGCAGGTAGGAGGTGCTGCTGGACTAGACAAAGGTAACCAAGAAGATGGTATGGGAAAAAATGAAGATGAAACAAATGCAAACGAAAAGAAAAAAGAGGAAGTGGAAGGGAGTTTGAAACAAAAAACTAAAAGATGGAGGAAAAGGAATAATAGGAAGAGAAAGGCAAATGGAACCCCCCTTGAGAAAGATGAAAATAAGCAAGTTATGAAGAAAGTAGCATCTAATGGCAAGGTTAGTAAGGACTTGGGAAAATTGGACTCAAAGGTTGTTGAGCAAAGCTCTAAGAAAGTTGCCTCTGGAGATAAGTCTAGGATGGCCCCTAAGGATATGGATTTTGAAGGCAAAGACAAGCCCGAGCCATCAAGCAAGAAGTCATCCCCGAAGAAGAAGGCTAAGGGCATGGGTATGATCTTCATGTGCAACTCTGAAACTAAGAAGGATTGCTATCGTTACAAGGTTCTAGGATTGCCGGCAAACAAGAAGGAGATTGTGGAAAAAATTTATAAAGGGACGAGGCTTTTCCTTTATGATGTTGATTTGAAGTTGATGTATGGCATCTACAAAGCTGTGGGACGTGGTGGTTTAAATCTTGCACCCAAGGCTTTCAAGTCTCAATTTCCATCTCAGGTTAGCTAGTTGTGCTACCAATGCCCTCTAACCTTCAATTGCTTTCCCTTTACAATATTTTCGACAATATTTCTAAGTTGACGTATGAGAGAAGTACCCTTTTGCGGAGAATAGATAGTTTGTAAATGCTTGCTTGAGCACATTTAAGCTTGAACTTTTGAGTAAGGGTGTTCATTGACGGTTCGGTCGATTCGGTATTCTTCGTTTTTCAATTTTTGGTTATCTAAAGAACAAATATTTAAGCTAAAACAAATCTTAGTTCGATTTGTTTTTTTCTTTTTGGTTCAATTATTTTGGTTTTGTTTGGGCTCGATTGGGCCTTTAAAATAACACTCCCTCCGTCTCAATTTATGTTGCACACTTTTATTTTTGGTCCGTCCAAAAAGAATGTTACCTTTTTATAATTAGGAACAACTTAATTTTAAAGTTTTTCTTTTACCCTTGATGAAATGATTTATAGTCACACAAATGTCAAAGGTTTATTTTAGACCACAAATTTCAAAAGTCTTTTCTTTATTAAACTTTGTGACTATTCAAACGGTGCCAATAAATTTAGGAGGGAGTACAATTTTATAATTGAATTTTGATTATATGTAATCCCAAACAGTTATAGAGGCTTAAATGTTTCAAGTCTCCTTTTATTTTTTAAATTTTGTGTGTAGTCAAACCAAAACCCTAAAATTGGGACAGAGGGAGTATATAAACTTTGCATTTCAATTTTTCTGGTAATTTCTTTGTATAGAATATCAAAATAAAACTGAAGTAACGAATTTTCATAAGCAAAATCAAAATCTTGATTCTTGGTTTGGTTCGGTAAGCCGTTTTCACCGAAAGATGAACACTCATGTTAAGATTGAAAATAGGTGCAATAAGGTTTGGGCGCTCCATTTCTATAAGGTGCCGCTTTAGTGCAGATATTGACGAGCTTCCTCTGAGTGAGTGGGATTAAACAATAAATATAGATGACAAAGATATATCAATTGTTGAACACCCGAGGGTGTAGTCTAGTGGTTAATGAAGTGTTTTGAGAATCATGAGGTCTCGTGTTCAATCCAACAGGCAAAAATACTAGATGATTTCTTTTCATTTGTCCTAGTTTTGGTGGACAAAGTTACCTAGTATCTGTTGCTGGTGGGAGATGGTAGTAAGGGCGGATCTAGGGCCCAAGGAGTACCCTAACACCCTCGGTAAAATATTACACCGTATATATAAGATATTTTCTTATGTACATAAATAGATTTTGAATAGCTTGAACACAAGAGGAAAGGCTGGTTCAGTGGTTTGGGGGTTCAAAATTCACCTTGAGGTTCCAAGTTCAAATCCTATTTACTACATTTTATTTTTCGGGTCCACTCAGTAAAAATCCTACATCCACCACTGGGTGGCAGGTATTCTGTGGAATTCGTTTAGGTGCATGCAAGCTGGTCAGAACACCACGATTATAAACAAAAGATATATCAATTGTTGAGGTAACATTATAAAGGAATGTGCTAGTGCGTAGGAAGTAGAACTAGAAATTTAGTATAAGAGCTAGTCATTGATCTAAATTAGAAGCTTAAAATTGTGGCTTTTCATTTGGATTTTAATTAAAATAGTTTCTTGACATGATTTGTATTTTTTCCCGAGCAAAAGGAAGATGCTTCGTGAGGCGCTTTGCCTTGCTTATGTGGCGCATTAGTGGAGGTACCAAGACGCTGAATCGTGCACATTATTCCCCTTGGGTTTTTCTTTAAGAGGATAGTAACAACATATCCAGTGAAATTCCACAACGTGGGTCTGGGAAGGGTAGAGTATACGCAGACCTTACCTCTACCTTGGTAGGTAGAGCGACTATTTTCGAGAGACCCTTGACTCAAGACAAAAGCATAATCACAAGCAAATCAAACAAAACAAAGCAAGAGAAACAGTCAGACACAGACAAGAAATTAAAGCAGTATGAACATGCTGATAACAAAATCTAATACGCCATTGTAGCGCATTCTAACAAAAGGAAACAATAGCTAACACAACTAAATAAGATAAACAAAGTACACTAAAGAACACATATCAGCAGAAATCAAACTACAGGGGACTATAAAGCAATACTGTGCCTATAAGTGTGTTAGACTAATCGGGCCTACAGTAATAACACCACAACTATCATTTTGTAAGCGTAAGTAAGACTACGCTCGTCTACCTACTATCCTTTTACCCTAATCCGTGTCCTCCACAATCTCCTATCTAAGGTCATGTCTTCAGTAAGTTGCACATGCACCATATCTCATCTAATCACCCAAGTTGACCACACGACGCCGCCGCCTGCAACGAACGTTCGACGCTCGACGGGAATACTTTTTCGGCCTACCTCTATCCCTCTTGAATCCGTCCATAGACAACCTCTCACACTTCCGCATTGGGGCATCTGTGTCTCTTCTCTGCACATGTCCGAACCATCTCAATCTCGTTTCCCGCGTCTTATCCTCAACCAATGCCACTCCCACTTTATCTCGGATATCATCATTTCTAATCCTATTTCTCCTTGTATGTCCACACATCCATTTTAGGATTCTCAACTCCGCAACTTTCATCTTTTATATGTGTGAAGTCTTGACTGGCCAACACTCCACCCATATAATATAGTCGGTCTAACCACCACCCTATAGAACTTGCCTTTAAATTTTGGTGACACTTTTTTGTCGTACAAAACTCCAGGTATGAGCCTTCATTTCATCCATCCTGCCCTAATACGATGTATCACATCGTCATCAATCTCTCAATTCTCTTGGATAATAGACCTTAGGTACTTGAAACTTCCTTTCTTTGGAATGACATGAGTACCAAGCCTCACCTCCACGTCTGTCTCAGGGTCGCTTTCGTTGCTGAACTTGTACTCCCAATATTCTTTCTTGGTCCTACTCAACCTGAATCCTTTAGACTCCAGAGTCTGTCTCCAAACCTCCCGCTTGACGTTCACTCCGCTGCGAGTCTCATCTATCAGGACTATGTCATCTGCGAATATCATACACCATGGTACATCCCCTTGGATTTGTCGCGTCAGTTCGTCCATCACTAAGGCATATAGGAATGGGCTAAGAGCTGATCCTTGGTGCAGCCCCATCATCACTGCTGAGTCTCCTTCTACTGTCCGTACCTTAGTCTTGGCTCTATCATACATATCCTTGATCGCCCTAGTGTATGCCACATAGACATCTATAACCTCCAAACATCTCCATAGAACCTCTCTAGAGACTTTGTCGTATGCCTTCTCGAGGTCAATGAAAACTATATGTAAGTCTCTCTTCCTTTCCCTATACTGCTCCACCAACCTCCTAATAAGATGAATGACTTCAGTAGTCGAACGCCCCGACATGAATTCAAACTGGTTCTCGGAAATAGACATGCCTCTCTTTACCCTCATCTCCACGACCCTTTCCCAAACTTTCATTTCATAGTGTGGTTCAACAGCTTGATACCCCTATAGTTGTTGCAACTCTAGATATCACTTTTTTTTTGTACAAGGGAATCATTATACTCCACCTTTATTATTCGGGCATTCTTGCCGTTTTAAGAATGACCTTAAACAACTCAGTCAGCCACTCCAAACTTGTTTTCCCGGGATCTTATTAGCCCCGGTCGCTCGTTTCTTGCGCATCCTGCGAACATCACCCTTAACCTCCTCAATACCCAAAATTTTGGTACCTACCAGAATGCTTCAGATCTTCCAGCACAATGTCTCCATCTCTTTTTTCGTTCAAGAGTTTATGAAAGTAAGACTGCCACCTCCGCCTAATATGCGCTTCCTCCACAGTACTTTGTCATCCTCGTCCTTGATGCATCTCATGTGATCCAAGTCACGGGCCCTCATCTCCCTTACATTGTCTGTACAACTTATCCTTGCCTTTCTCCTCTAATTTCATATATTGGCGTTCAAAAGCCGCTGTAACTGCTAGCTTTGCCTCCTTCCTCGCCATCTTATACAGTTCACTATTCGTTTACTTCTCCACCTCATCCTTGCTTTCTACCAATTTTGCATACGCCGCTTTCTTCACTTTCACCTTTTCTTAAACTTTACTATTCTACCACCATTCCCCTCGATGCCTACCACGGTTACCCTGTGAGGCCCCTAGCACTTCTCCAGCTACCTCCCGAATGCAACTGGCTGTCCTGTCCGACATACCGGTTGGATCCCACTACTCCTACAAGCCCCCTTAGCCATCAACCTCTCCCCCATCTCCTTTGCACTAGCCATAGTCAAACTCTCCCATTTGATTCTTAACCTGTCATCCACAACCCTCTTCTTCTTCTCCATCTTGATCTCCAAATCCATCACCAAAAGCTTATGTCGGGTTATAAGATCTTCATTCGGAATAACCTTGCAGTCTTTACAAAAGACCTTTGTCAACCTTTCTAAGGAGCAAAAAGTCTATCTGAGTCTTAGCCATCGAACTACGGAAAGTCATCAAGTGTTCTTCTTTCTTCAAAAACCTCGAATTGGCTATCACCATCCCACAAGCTCTAGCGAACTCCAAAAGTGAGACGCCTCCCCCGTTCATGTCCCCGAGCCCAAAGCCTGCATGCACATCGTCATAACCTCCCACCACTTCGTCCAAATCCTCCCAAAAAAACGTCTTTTCTCCTCGTCCAAGCCCGCCTGTGGCGCATAAGCACTAACAATATATTTAGTTGAAAAGTTTTATACTCCATCTGTTTCATTTTATATGATACTATTACTATTTGAGTAGACAAACTACTTTTTCTTTGACTACACCTTTTATATGGTGTTCAAATATTTTTAATTATAAAAAGTTGTAATTTATACTATTACTAATGTATTTTCTGATTAGCTAAATTTTGTTTTAAAATATTAAAAAATCAATGTTCAAGTTGAGACAAAAATAGAATGTTGAGTCGTTTGACCTTTGTAATTCAAATTTCTTCATTTTTAAAAAAGAGATGAGTAGTTGTCAGTGAGATGGTATAAATGATTTTTTCGATACGAAGGGAAAAAAGGAAAATGCATAGCATGGTCATACATCGCTAAGTTATGTTCGTTTGAAGTTTTAATCCTTCTCATATGTTGTATATCTTTCTTATTTTCAATTATTTTATTAATTGTCATATATATATACGATTTATATTTTATCTAATACTATGTTCTAATTATATGCCACTGTTTCTGTTATAATCCACATAAGAAAGTATGACATGTTTTTATGTTTCAAGACTTTTTAGCCCTAAATTTTATTTTACAAACATATTCGTATAATATATGTGTGTGTAATCCCATAAGTGGGGTTGGAGGTGTACGCAACCTTGCCTCTACCTTGTGAAGGTAGAGAAGCTGTCACCTATAGACCCTCGGCATAATTAAAGACTAAAGTAGAAACATATAATAAATAGAAATAGATAACATATAAGAAACGCTAAAACAATAAAAAAGCCCGGTGTTGAACCAGCCTTCAACTTACCCTTCATAGTGGTTACCGGATGTTGCTCGAACTCTTCAAAAATGTCAACGGGTGCGTGTTGTATTTTTCAAAAGTAGTGTATTTTTTAGGAGTGAGCACGGGTACAGGGTACCCAGATACCCGACCGGAACCGACACTAACGGGTAGGTTCCGGGTAGATATATTATAATAACGGGTAGGGTCCGGGTAGTAAAATTAGGAACCGATCAATGTCGGGTTCGGTTCCGGTTCCGGCAAATAGAGACAGGGTACCCGGAACCGATACCCGGAACCTATAAAATATTAAATATTTTTACTTTTTTGAGAAACACAATGGACCACTTTTAACTTTCTCCAAAATTGTTTGTTGCACGCCTGCACATTGATTTTCCCCACCCAAGACGCAAATATTTCAGCTTTTTCACCCCTTTATTCTAGAATGTTTTTGTGCCCTAAGAGAAAACACACAAAACTCTCTCAATAGCAATGACGTTTTAGCTACACCACCGAGCTTCATCATCGTCGTTGTTGAAGCTTTCTCTCAGGTACTTTCATCGTTGTCGTCGTTGAAGCTTCACCTTTACCTCTTTCTCTCCCTTGGTTGTGTTCACGTCGTTCCTAAAATGCATATGGGTTCATATCTAACTCTTCAATTTCTTTTTAATATCCTATGCTTCTGTTCTATTTCAGGCGATACTCATCTTCAATTTGTATTACTTTTTGATTTGAAATGTAAATCTATTTTTAAAATTTGTGTATATTTTTGTAGCTCTGAATATGAAATTTAGAGATTTACTAGTATAAGAAAGCTTTTCTTTTGTATCGAAGAGCCTATGAACACGAAAATAAGTTTAATTAAGATATTTTCAAATTTATTTTGAAATCAACACGTTCAATTAATTGAGTGTCAAATTTGGCTTACAATTTTAGGTTTTGGTTACAGAATTAGCTTTTCTACAATGAATAAGTTTTCTAAAACTTCTTATAAGGGTACTAAAAACTTCGATTGCAGGCTAAAAAACTACTGGATGAAATTATTTTAGAACTCTTTTTGATTCTCATAGGCTAAAAATTGTTGCTTAATCTGTGTTTTTTTATTTACAGGGTACCCGGGTGCGGGTCCGGGTAATGATTGCTACAGGTAGGTTCCGGGTAGTAAATTTAGGAACCGATCTTTTACCGGGTAGGGTTCGGGTAGTTCAAAAATGTTAGGGTAACCGAACCCGCTCACCCCTAGTATTTTTGGAGAATCCGACACGGTGCGGCATCAAAAGTGAAAGTCCGCAACTTAGCTGGTCGTGGGCTGCCCCTAGGGCCATCTTTCTAAAATTAGCTGGTATAGATCCGACCCACTTGCTTGGTAAGATATAGAACCAGGACCAGCCCACTTGCCTTGTATAGTTCTGGGTGTGCATGTGCCCTGATCACTACGTTATGGTGATTTTTTTTGAGAGTTTCTGTTATGGTGAAATATGGGCTGTACTTTGGAGGGGGAACAGAATTAGTAAGGTGTTTTACTGATTATGGACGTGACTCTGATTTCAAGCAGATCAAAGTATGTCAGGTGGCTGTCATTACATAAATCAGCTAGCAAATTTCTTAACTAGATAATTTTCCGCACTAGTGAGGTGTGTAGACAACCAGGAAAAAAGATAAAAAGAATAGAAAATATGTTCAGAAATTAAAAGATACTCCCTTGTTATTTGAAGGCTAGTGTTAGGTGTTAGTTTTTTTGTTATGGTAAAGATGGTCTGTTATTTGGATTACCTACATTCTGTCTTTTGAAGTGTTTTTGTGCCTTCGATGTCTTACGAATAACTAATTTCATTGGATTGGTTATAAAAAAGAGTAAGTGAATTCGTTGGATTGGCTGCTGTAAGAAACATCTAGGTAAAGTTTTTTTATTATCTAATGTGGAGTTATGAATAGGAAACAAATTATCCCCTTTAGGTGGAATTCCTTTTCTGACAGAAAACGCCACCCATGTGAATATGGGCTGGACTCCGAATCCAAAGTGCCATAAAACGAGTTTTGGCCATCAGAGAAAAAAGACAAAGAGAATAGGAGATTGATATTCCTGGAAATGGTTGAGAGAAGGTAAATTCCTTAAAAATTTTGGACAATGAGATGTCCTGAAACCATTACAAGTTTTGTTCCTTGCATCTGAAACTATTTTGTCAACGGTATTCTTTAGAGGTAAAGAGGATGACATAAGGGACTTGGCCAAGAAAGAATAGGTCAGAAGTTGAATGGGATCGGCTAAATGTTCTGTGATTTGTCCATTTTGGGAATCCACTGTAATTTGTCCAGTTAGGGTGTGTTTGGTGTCATTTAAGATAAATTGATGGTCAGTTTGTCATGGATGGGTGTAGAAGTACTTGATATCTTGTAATGATAGGTGGGTGCTATAGCATATGAGAAATGTTTTGGTGATGGTTGAGTATTAAAAGTGAAAAATGGTTGCGATGAAGCTAGTGATATTAGAGTACAGTTACTAGTAAAAAATGATCACGGTCTTGTCTTATTCTCCTCACTTGGTGAGATCTTGTCATTTTCTCATTTGGTGTATAATATGATCAGTGAGATAACTTTTTGACAAATTGAGGCATCTTAATACTAGAAAACAATAAATAATTTATGAAGGAAAAACTGTTATTCCTTCGAACAATTAGGAAAGAGTTATTTGGTTCTAGTGCATATAATTTGTCTTTTAGCAGTACTGAGGAGACAGCTGCAAGTGGTTATTTTCCATATGTGTATGTGCATGTATGTTGGTGTAACAGAAAACAATGGTAAAGCAGAGAGATGATTATCTAATTTCAAGTCAAGTAATGCCCTTTATGTTCACACATAAATTGACGAGTATAATAGCCAAAGGTATTATCAAGTATTTTCAGTTCAGTCAGACCCCAAAAAGAGCTCCCTTCTATTTCTTTTGATAGATATGTCTCTAGGTTGTAATTTTACAATCTCTTTTCTCGATAGATACATATTGTAAGTTTATTTCTGAAGTATCGTTGTATACAATCGTAGAATAGGCATGTGGGGAGTAGGATGAGAGCTTTTTATCCGTTTTCCAGATTCCTCTTTGCCCCTCCCAATACACCGCCTCAATTTTTTTTTACTTCAAAGAGATGTTCTTGTAGGAGTGGCTTGATTTGTGACTTCAAATATTTTAACCGAGTTTATGTTCTTGTTGGAGTGGCTTGATTTGTGACTTCAAATATTTTAACCGAGTTTTATCCGTCTTCATGTACAATGTCAAAGGCTCGCTTGAGGCACACTTGCGCACTGAAGCTACGTGCAAATTTCAGTACAAATTCTTGCATGATTGTTTTATTGTTGTATATTATTTGATTGTACGATAAGATCAGTCCTGTGTTGATGCTTTGGAATAATCTTCAAGCATCTATATATCAATCAGATTACTTTGATGCTTTGGCATGTGTACTGGTGGCCCTCAGGTTTGGGAGGCTTTGCAACACGATTGGTATTGTAACTGACTACTCTTAAGATGAGTTATGTAAATGTCTATGATGTTTATGAAATGTAGGATCTTGGTTTGTTTGAAAGACTTCCTTAACAAATATAGGTTTTCAAATTCTACTGCTGCTTCTCTTCATGTGATTTAACGGTAAGTGGGAGAATCTTTTGGATTTGGACATTTTGTGTTGATTTTTTTTTTATTGAAAATTGATTTCAGGTTCGTTTTACTGTTCTTGAGGAATGCTTACCGATAGCAGAGGAGACTTTCAGGCAAGCGATTAAGAAAAACTATTACTCAAAGTCAAAGTTTGATTGCCAATTGTCCTCTGAACAGGTACTTGGGCATCTTATTTGCATTCATTTGCAAGTTTTGTCTCTTCAGTTTTCTTGCGATTGCGATGCCTACAATTTGTTTGTATTTGTTTCTAATCGATAGGTGAAGGACCTGTGTAAGCTTTTCACTACTGCGAGCAAAGGGTCCAGGTCCAAAGACACACGGCTCGCACCTGAGACCCGTGTGATATCCAGACGAGACAGAGCTAAGAGACGTGGTCGGGATGAAAGAAGACGTCCTGATCGTGCGCCTCGACTATCTGAGCGGGTTGAAGAGCGTGTGTACCGTGGGCAGGTTGAAGATCGTCGGTACCATGAGCAGGTTGAAGATCGTGGGTACCGTGAACATCCTCATTTTCATGAAAGGAGCTTAATTACATCTCCTTTGATGCCATTAGCCCCGTTTCAACCTTTACCACCACCTGCTCCTGTTCAATCTTATGCATATGATAGAACATTGGGAAGAGATCCTTATAGACGTGACACTGTGATACAGCATGATGATTCTTACAGGCAGAGCCGATTGGTGGAACTCCCTGATGCTTATAGGCGGGACACAGTGATAGGCAATCCTGATGTTTACAGAAGACGGGCATTAGTAGAGCCACGTGATTACTACAGGCGGGAGGTAATCCCAGAGCGTCGTGAATATCATCAGCCTCTGAATTTGGAAACTAGACTCCAGGATGATGGTGGAATCAGTGATCCCTATGTGTCATACCGTGAGCGTTTATCATACCATGATCCTGTTAACTCTGTGCGCTCCCAGCCCGAGTATAATCCCCCTGCAGCCGGTTTGCGATCAGAATACCGTCGTGGTGGTATATCTACTGAATATAGTTCTGCTAGAAGCATGCTTCCTGAGTACCCTTCATCTGCAGCAAGCTCTCTGTACGAGTACCCTCCTCGTCAACCTCAATATCGGTATTAGGTTACAATAAAGGTACCGTCACATGAGGCTCTGGTTATCATTTGCATCAGAATCATGCATCAGCTTAAAACTTCAGAGTATCTAAAATGTGCTCAAAACCATTGGGATTCTATTTTATGTTGTATATTGAGCTGTATTACATGTTTTCCCTCCATTCTTACCGTAAGCAAGAGATTTAGTAGATGGAATGCCTTATTGTGTTTTGTTCTAAACTGCCTTATTGCCAGTGTTCTCTTTTATTTTTCGATTATCGCTTGTTATTTTAGTGGGTTGTATTATTATCAGTATAGCCTTGCATAGGTTTTCGTTCAAAAATTTGAAAAAATAGTCCACGTTTGCTACTTTTCTGCTTAATGTAGTTTTGCAGCTCTTGGTTGTTTACTTGTGTTTGATAGAAAAACAGCTTCTGGGAATAATTCTTTTCCAAAATTTTTAGTTGAACGTCATTTTGCGTTGTGTCAAGAGAGGCTGATCTTTTGGGGTGTGTTTGGTATGAAGGAAAATGAAAATGATTCAAATTTTCTCATGTTGGATTACTTTAAATTTTTGGAAAATGTTTTCCAGATGGACTTATTCTCCAATTCAAGGAAAATGACTTCCATATCAACAAATGGGAAAATATTTTCCAAAACTCTCTTTCAACCGCACCACCAGCACTCGTTAGGATTACAGAATTAAAACGTGTAAGGGCTTGTTCTGTTCCATGTTAGTTATGTTGGGATCGTAATACATGGAATAGTTATACAATCTATTAATAAGAAATGAACTATTATGTAGAGTGGTTATATTTTACTTATTTTACAAGAACAGTGTGTCTAAATTTCTGCATTATTTAATACATGTCCTAATTTAAAATTTCTCATATGTAAAATAATACAGAGTTTTTCATAATATTGCTTGAGTTGAAGGCACAATATTGCTTGAGTTATGTATGGTTATTGTTTGGCCTGATACTATTATTTTATGGCCAATTTAAAAAATATGCAGTAACACAACACTTTGTTAGACTATATTAGTTAATTATTTTTATATACATCAACCAAACGACAAATGTATAAGATTCAGCAATATTGTATTTACCTTTGGGCCACATTTTCAATTTGTGGAGGGCTTGCACAAGCTAGCCATTGAAAGTTGGGTTGATACTTTTGCGAATCTGGGCTTGAGATTGATTGTCATGCTAAAATAAGTGGCTTATTGTATAATGTGGTTTTGTTGGTTATTACTACGTGTTTTGGAAATTTTCTGTTATAGAAGATGTTAGTTTACAGAACGAGTTTAAAATTTATAAAATTCGCTCATTAAAATAATTAAACAACACAATTATATACGTTTGTATTACCATTTTGGTATACAACTTACATAATTGTGTACCTCTGTGATATACCACAGTTAGAATAGTTAGATGTCCTAGTTGTATGCTATTAGGGGTTGTTTGGTAGGATGCATAAGATACAATGGCGGACCCAGAATTTTAAAATCGTGGGTGCTAACCTCTTATAAACGTAAAGTTGCTATTGATCATAAAATATAAGTGTAATTATTGAACACAATAATAAAAAATGTTAAACAAAAAAACATTAAAAAAATAAATAACTAAACGAAAAAGTGAACAAAAAAGATTAAAAAAGAGAGGAATATATGGTACAAGTTCTTAGGATATCTAAAAGAAGGAAAAAAGTCAAGAAAAAGAACTTGTCTCCCGAAATCGGACCCTGACACTTCCCCAACATTGTGCCTTCAACTCAAGCTCTCAACCAAAACCAAAGCACCCAGCCAAACATTTGACTAGTGGGTGCTTTGAAATTGTATATCACATTTTAAGAATTTTTTATATAAGGATATATGGTTTTCGTCCGGGTCAATGGGTGGTCGAGCACTCGGACCACTACACGTGGGTCCGCCTCTGATTAGATAAAATAATACATGCATTAGTTTTGTGTATTAATAATACCTTGTTTGATACACTTTTTGATCTTAGGGGTGGCCAGTGGGCCGGGTTCGGTGGCGGGGCGGGTCGCGGCAGGACGGGACCCGACGGGACTGGGGGGAGGGGGGGACCGGTCCTACGGCGGAACTGGAGGGCCGGGACTGGCGGGATCCGCCGATATCCCGTCCCGTTCCCGGTCCCATCGAAAAAGGGGACCGGTCTTATTAGGGAGGGATCGGGTTTTTCAATTTTTTTTTACATTTAATTTTAAAAAATAACATATATAATAAACACCTCAATAATTGAACAAGATAGTGTAATAAAAATATCCCAAGACTGGTTTTTGTGACTCTTATATTATTTAATAGAAATATGATTTTTTTGTAATACAATTTCAAAATTGCAACTTTGTTGTGTTGAAGTTGCAAATAACATAGTAAAATTGCAATTAAAAAAATCACATATTTATAAACACCTTTTCTAGTTACTTCACAATGTCTTGTGTTTTTTCGGTTGGAATTGGAATTTGTTGGTCAAATTGCTCGACGTCGCTTCCACCTCCGTCGAATAAGATTTCGTTGTAGTTTTCGTCGTCTTTTTCGTTGATCTCCGATTGACCGCACCTTCTATGTTCCACTTGTATCAATCTTTGAATAAAACTTCAATCTCCAAGCTGTCTCCCGCTAATGAGTGTAGTGCTCTCCTATTTGAAATCTTCCGACAGAAAAAACGCTTTCAGACGTAGTTGATGACGCTTGAATGTTCAACACATCTCGGGCCATCTTTGATAGTGTCAGAAATGTCTTCTCATTCTCCCTCCAATAATTCAGCAAATCTCCACGTCCTTCTTCATTGAGAACTGCTTGGTATGGTACAACACCCTGCAAAACAAAAATATCAAACTCGCTAACTTGATTAGTAGTGGTACCACTAAACTTCTACTTCTAAGGCTTTCAATACTAGCCGTAGAAACATGTCTTTTATAAGGTTGTACTGGAAGAAGAAGATGGTATAGAAGCCGGTTGATTGCTAGCACTTTCTTGTTGGTAATGCGTATATACTTTTTTGCATTCATCGTGTATGCTAGACAAAACTTCTTCTTTAGTTGGTTCCTTAGGTGGTTGTTCATTTGGATTTTTTGGAGTTGGAGGTGGAAGTTCTGCTATACAATCATAAATAGTTTCAATAAGTGATTTACAACCGTCTATTTTAATTGTCGAATTTAATACATCACCAATAATATAAATAGTGGGAATAAGAATTTTTTTAATTTGATAAACATTTTTTTAATAGGTGCCTTATAAGATGGTTCTTCAAAAAGTGATAGATCATCCTTTACAACTAAGTTATAAATATGACACACACATTTTATATGAAAATGATTAGCAAAAGATGGAGTCAAAAGATCGTTTAAAAGTCTAACGTAACAATCATTATTTTGTCAGTTATTCCATAATAATTGCAAACTTGATGAATATTTTCTGCAATAAAATTTTCGGTGTGCCTATCATCATTATATCTATATGCTAAAATATATTTTTGCATAGATCATTTATAATCTATCAAATGACATGTTACAGGTAAATAATCATGGTCGTTAGTACTACGGCCTATATCAGACGTGATAGATACTTTGCCAGAAAAAATGATATAATGAATAACGTAAATATTGTTGATAATATGTGCAAATTTAAAAACGTCTCTCCTAACAGTTGATCTAGAAAAACCGTCAAAAGCAGGATTATACATATCTCTAATGTAATGAATAAAACCAGGAGATGAAGGAAATGAAAAATGCAAACCCTCCACCACAACTAATTTTGCTATTGATTCCATATGTCTGTGTTTATCCTATTTAGGGCGTACAATTCCTCGTCATTGGGTTAATTTGACCATGTACTTGGTCCGGGACACTATGTGAACCTTGTCCCGACTAAGAATGCATTGGCACACCCGACTTTGTAGACTCGTATTCATCCCACCTAGCTTTGTGATAGTTTTGTACATGTCTCAATAAACCTCCCGTCTCACCCTGACCTTTTCCCATTTTAAATTTATAATTTTTTTTACAAATTCTGCATCTAACTACTTGATTCTCTTGGTCCCTATAAAAAAAAAATCTCATTCAACAGATTTTAATTTTCGTTGTGTGGGGCCTCGTCTCATGGTATGGGGAATAAGAGATGTTCCAATTTCAGTTTGAGGTGCACTAGTAGGTGGTCATCGAGATTAGTGAGTGTGTCATCTAGATTATCTTCTAAATTAAGGTCTGGTTGAGTTGCAGAATATATCTCATCGTCTAATGGTATATCATTAAAAAATTCAGTTTCATCTATATGGATATAATCAATCAAATCATCATGTCTAGGAATAGGATGACTAGAAGAAGTACCTCTACCATTGTTACCCTACTAGAAGAAGCACCCCTACCCTTAAACATACCTCTTAATCCTTCCATTTTAATTATGAAAATATATAATTAAAGATAATGAAATTAAGTGCGATAATTACAATAAAGTAACAATAATATTTTAAAGAAGGAACGAAGGTACCAAACGCCGACATAACGTCGACGTGTAATCGAGGTTGAAAATTGAAACTTTGCTCGATGGATGATCCTCAAGCTAGTTGTCAACTTCACTCCCAATTTTTGAACTTTGATATAATTATACAAATGAACAAATAAAATATAATATTTAGTAGGCAATGTAGACTTGTAGAGAGATAGATTGAGAGATTGTAGGAAGATTTGTGAGAAAGATGAAGAGAAAATGAGGTATTTATAGTTGAAAAATTGGATTAAAGTGTAAATATATTAACTTAGGGGTTAAAAATAAATTTTAAGGGAGTAGAGAGGGTTTGGGGGGGGGGGGGGGGGGGGGGGGAGGCCAAAAATAGCCGTTGCACAACGGCCAAAATATAAAATGGATGTTGTGCAACAACCATTTTTTGCAAAGGGGAGGGGGCGAGATCGGGCTGGGGCGGGACGAGCCCATGTCCCGTCCCAGGTTCGAATCCCATGCCCGTTTTTTTTAGGGGTGATCGGGGAGGGATCGAGGCGGGGTCGGGTCGGGACCTGGCCGACCCGGTCCACTGGCCAGCCCTATTTTGAACCCATGTATAACTACTGCTTGCATTAGTTATACACCATATTTGATATTATCCTATGCATAACTAATGAATAGAAAACCATGGTATTAACAATGTAATGAATTTTAATGCATACATTAGATTAATTAAAGACAAAATTATCCTTCAAAATTTATGCTTGATTAAAATATGCTATTATATTAATGCAAGTTTGATACTGAAATTGCTCCCGCTATGTATATCTATACTCCGCCAATTTCTTCATTGTAAATTTATAAATCTGTATTCTATTTCTACTACTACGTACTGGAATGCACTTGTAATCAACTCATTTTCCTTTTATTTTTTTAATTCAAACTTTCTTTTCCTAATAATCCATGAAAGTGGAAAATAAAATTATATCCCTAATAGATAAATAAATACTTAAGCATATTTCCTTTTTTATAAATAAATATTCAGTTCTATACTACAATATAGGCAGACAAATCAAATGATTTTTTAAAACTTTTTTCATATAAAAACATTCCTACATATGTTTCTTTTAAAAAAATGAAGTGATGGACTGATTATGAGAGTATTTTTGTAAACAAATATTTTTTTAGAAATTGTGCAATGTTTTAATAAATCAAACCAAACAATGGATAAGAAATATATAAACATAACTAATGTCAACATAACTAATTCAAGCATAACTAATGCAAGCATAACTAATACCACCATTACTAATACACCCTACTCATCACTATTCTTATGCACCCTACTACTAAACGACCCCTTAAGGTATATAACATGTGAATTGTATTATCCCGACAGTATACAACATACATAACTGCTGGATATTTTTTTAAATATTTTTAAATAAGTATAAACTGTAATATTTTTTCAATTTGATATTTTAAGATAATTAATTATTTTTTATTGCATTGGCATTTCTGTTAATTTCCTAAATAAAAAGAGTCTACATGACCCAACTGTAAAAGAAGTATTATTATTGACGAGGAGTGACGGAGAAATGGTAAAATTGTTTTCTTGTGACCTAGTTTATGTTTACTAAAAAAAGTAAAAGAATAACATCTACATAGTTAACTAAAAGAGAGGCATCTTCCGTAGATCACGGGTTCGAGCCATGAAAGTAGTCACTAATCAATGCTTGCATTCGGATATGTTGTCTTTATCAAGCCTCTTAGAGTACGATCTTTCCCCTTAACATGCTAACACGGGATGTTTTGTGAATCGGGTTGCCCCTTTTTTGGTATAATAATAATGATAATAATATTATTATTATTGTTGTTTTATATTATTAGAAGTGAATGATTTATGCTGATATTATTGAAAATCCCTTTCTTGGTATGGTTGGTGAAGATTCGGATTTGGATCCATAATCCCTCAAGATCTTTTAACATTTACTAAGAGTCCTTTAAACTGAAGGTTTCTTTTCACATGCATGTCTGGCCGGGGTTGCGTATATCCAACTCACGAATATGAATATTCACTTTCTACGCTCTTGTAAATAAAGAAAGAGGAACACAAACACGACATATATATTTAAGTTAACTACCTTAGGACAACACATCATGATTATGATGTAATATTGTTTACGTTATTAATGTCTTTTAATATAATGTACCATGTAATCTAAGCTTCTTTTAAAGTTACGTGCTATTCCATATTTTTGGATGGTTATTGTAACTATCATTTAGGTAACTTAATCGTGTTTTTTTATATTCTGTTCAGTACATAGAAATTAAAATCTACAAGTATAAATATGTGTCATTTTGGTCAATGTCATAAATTTTCAATTCCTATCATCTGATACGTAAGTTGGTACAGTCTTACCACTTTACTCAATCAGAAAAACCTAAAGTTTATCATTCTTATGATTGAGGAACATTGCAATAAGTTTATTTGGATTTTACGCATTAAATCTCATTGGGGTAAGTCAACATTATTTGAAGTTTTATTTTCTTATCTTTGAGGGGCCAAAATCATAATATGTACTTGAAGGTTAGTTAAGTTGGTAGCTGTAGTAGTTGGGTCCTCAAGTAGACGTAGTTATAATATGAGTTTGCTTCAAGAAGAAGAGTTTCTAATAATATATATGGTCCTAAAAAATGTTAGACAAAAGAAAAGGCATCATAATAACGTGGACGAATAGTATCAATAAGGATTGTGGTGTATGAATAGGATTTTTCACTCTTAATCAGATGTTTCGGCTCCGAGCTCTAGGTATAAAAAAAAACTTGTTAGAAAGCGCGAACCCAATGCAAATTGAATGTCGGATACTTTGTGGAAAACAAACAAAAAACGTTGAGGAATAGTATGGGATAGTGAACTAAATAAGTTCATAAAATGAACTGTGCAGAGAGAATAATGAAGAAGAAGATTGAATGAAGAGGAAGAAGTGGAAAGAGTTCTCATTGATTTAATCCCATAACTTGTAATGTTTATAAATGAGTAGCTTCTGTATATATACACATAGAATGATTAACAACTAATCAGTGTTGCTAATAACCGACTAACTCTTCTAATAACTAACTAATAACAGTCTTAACAGACTTAACTAACTTCTGGAAAAGAGTAAAGATTGTTTTGCCCCTTATGGCTTCATTGCTTATTTACTTTAACATTCCCCTTAAGTTAGATGTTCTGAATATGTTAAGTACACCAAACTTGAAATTGAGATATTGGTGTTGAGCCTTAGTTAGGCCTCTAGTGAGCATATTTGTAGGTTGCTCCTTTGTTGAAATGTACTGAGCTTTCACTTGACCTTGTTAAATTTTTCCCCTAATAAAATGACAGTCTATTTCTATATGTTTTGTCCTCTCATGATACACTGGATTAGCTGCTAGTTGCAGAACTGATTTGCTATCACTGAACACTTCAACTGGTAAGGCAATTTTGACATCCAGTTCTGTTAGCAAACCAAGTAACCAAGTGAGCTCAGCTACTGTGGAAGCTAAACTCCTGTATTCTGCTTCTGCAGAGCTCCTTGAGATTGTAGTTTGTTTCTTGGACTTCCAGGATATTAGAGAGTCTCCTAGCTTGATTAGAAACCCAGTGACAGACCTCCTTGTGTGAGCACATACTGCCCAATCAACATCACTATAGGCAGTTACACTTTGTATATGATTACTCGATATAAGCACTCCTTGTCCAGGTTGTGTCTTGATGTACCTTATAGTTTTGATTGCTCTTCCATATGTGACTTCTTTGGTTGTTGAAGGTATTGACTTAGTGTTTGTACACGATATGCAATGTCTGGTCTTGTTACAGTTAAGTACAATAGTTTGTCAATCAACCTTTGATATGAGGATACATCCTTTAATAAAGGATCTTTTGTCTTGGTCTTGTCAAAATGATCATCATACTCCTTTGTTGTGAGCTTAATATTTGTATCAATGGGAGTAGCAGCTGGTTTAGTTGCTGCCAGTCCTAGTTCTGAAATCAACTCTAAAGAATACTTTCTTTGATTCATAAGTATCCTTTTTCAGACCTTGCAAACTCTATTCCAAAAAAATATTTTAAGTCTCCTAAATCCTTC
Organism: Anisodus tanguticus; assembly: GCA_034509755.1. Classification (NCBI taxonomy): domain Eukaryota; kingdom Viridiplantae; phylum Streptophyta; class Magnoliopsida; order Solanales; family Solanaceae; genus Anisodus; species Anisodus tanguticus. The sequence continues at coordinate 56,153,528 of CM067545.1, forward strand.
ATCTTCAACACTTGCTGTAGTGCCAACTTTGTTTCTTGAATTAGCTGTAGATTATCTCCTGTAACCAGCATATCATCCACATACACTAGAATTATCACAGTTCCAGTGTCAGTCTTCTTTATGACTAGAGAATGATCTTGCTGACTTTGTTTGAACTTGAGCTTTAGTAGAGCTTCTGTCTATTTTGAATTCCATTGTCTTGGTGCCAGTTTCAATCCATACAAGGACTTTATGAGTCTGCATACATGTCTAGTATCCCCTCGACTCATAAACCCTTGAGGCAAGTCCATGTAGATCTCATCAAAGAGGTTCCCTTGTAGAAAAGCATTTTACACATCCATTTGATGAATGTGCCAATGTTTGGAAGCTGCAATTTCTAGTACTATCCTTACTGTAGTCATTTTGACCACAGGAGGAAAGGTCTCCTAATAGTCAATTTCCTTTTGTTGGATATATCCCTTTTCCACAAATCTTGCTTTGAATCTCTCTATTTCTCCAGTAGCTTTGTATTTGATCTTGTAGATCCATTTGCAGCCTATTGGTTTCTTTCCTTCTGGTAAGCTGACTATGTTCCAAGTGTGGTTGTTTTACAGTGCTTCAATCTCAGTCTGCATTGCTTCAATCCACCTAGGATATTTGACAGCCTCATTATAATTTCTAGGTTCAGTAACACCAGAGAATGCAGATAAGTATGCTTGATACTTAGGAGATAGTTCATCATAAAAAATGTAATTAGAAATTGTGAAAGGAGTGACTTGTTTATGTAAACTCAGATGAATGAAATCTTTCAGTCATATAGGTGGCTTCTTATTCCTCCCTGTCTGTCTTGTAAAGATACTTGTTTGAGGTTGCTCATTTACAGGCACAACTGGTGCATTTACAGGTACAACTGATTCTTGATTCAGAGTCTGATCATTGACAATTGTTATACCATCATCTTGATTATCAATCACTGGTTGATGTGTCCTAATACTATCATGATACCTTGTCCATCATGACTTAGTTCACCTACATTATTATCTTCCTGAACTACAGGTAACTTATTGTGTAGAGTAGTATCACCTGCATTAGACCCTTGTACTCCTGAAGTATTAGTCTCAAACAAATTGTTGTTAGTATCTATCAGAGTTTGAGACATATATCTGTTTGTGGAAACAATGGAACTTGAGGAGTAGTAGTCTTAAAAGAAAATTCATCTTCCTTAAAAAATGCATCTCTATTTACAAAAAAAAATTGTACTTAGATCATACAAAATGTAACCTTTTTGAACCTTAAAATAATGCATAAACACCGATGTCTTTGTAATTTATCAGATTTTTGTACTATTTTAGCATAGCATAAGCACCCTAATATTCTGATGTCACTAAGAGAAGGTTTCCTCTTGAACAATTTTTCATAAGAAGACATGTTAATAACATATGAAGGCAATCTATTAATGATATATACAACAGTCAATACACAGTGACCCCAAAATTTGATAGGAATATGAGGTTGAAATCTTAGAGCTCTAGTAACTTCTAATATATACCTATGTTTTCTTTCAGCAACCCTATTTTGTTGGGGTGAATATGCACAAGTCCATTGATGTATAATTCCCATATTGTTAAACAAGTTACTACACACCTCATTGACAAATTCAGTATCATTATCTATTCTTAACACTTTGACAACCTTGTTAAACTGTGTTTGAACATAATTGAGAAAGTATTGAATTATAACACAGACATTTGACTTTAGTTTTAACAAATATATCCATGTCATTCTAGTATAATCATCAACAACAGTTAAGAAGTACTTGTTGCTATCAACAATAGGTATTTATATGGTCCCCAAATATTCATGTGCACCATATCAAAAGAATCAGTACTTTTTATAGAACTTGCAGGAAATGGACATCTAGTTTATTTAGCACTAGAACATACAGAACATTTATTGACTATCTCTACTATTGACTCTACCTTATTAGGCAAAAGTTTTCAAAGTACAGAAGAAGATACATGTCTAAATCTCTTATGCCACAAGTTTATATTTATAGAAATAGAACTAGTAGAACTGTCTTGAGTATTATTAGCTGCTAGGGACACTCCATGAGAGGTGATGCTAGATAGCTGGTTCAGTAGGTATAATCCATCTTCTTGTCTACCGTCCCTCACCTTCCCACTTGAGAGATCCTGAAAAATGCAAAAATCATGATAAAAAAGTGCAACACAATTCAGTTCCCTAGTGGCTTTTGAGACATACATTAAAGTGTACTTAAACTGCAGTAGTAAGAAAACATTACTAAGATTACATCTATCAGAAATTGGACATAAATCAATATGTGTAACATAAGCTATATCTCCATTAGGCAAATATACTTTTTTAGGCTTAGAGTTTACAGTAATGATAGCTTTGTCTAGCGTGTTAGCATCCCCTACCATATGATTAGTGTCACCAATATCAATAATTCACTCTTTACAATCTAACAATGCTCTAATCATATCTATACCACTATTGTTACCTTTGGCTCAGATGGGCTTGCCACATTTGCACTTGTTGATTGATGGTTGGAATGATACAACATATGCATAATTTGATCATATTGCTCCTTGGTGAAGACACATGATCCGGGCTGCATCATCCCAATTAGTTGTTGAGCTCTTACCTCCTGTTCTTTCTTCTGATACAGTTCAACAACATTTGCTATGACCTGATTTTGTCCTTGACCATTATTCTGCTGATTCATGTTATTAAACACTAGATTAAAATTCTCAGTTTGCACATTGTATGCTGAAGACCCTGCTAAGTTATTCCCAGATCCACCGTTTCTTTTCTTGAATTTGATAGATATCCAATTAATTTCCAACAGTTTTCTTTGGTATGCCCTTTCAACTTGCAGAAATCACACTGCAGGCTATAATCTTTCTTGTATTTCTGCTGATGTCCAATTTTTGAATATAATGTATAAGGTCATAAGATGCATTCATAGATGGCCCTACACTATAGGATGAACTCATAAATGGTCCAGCCCTTAGCAAACCAGTAAACCTAGACGTAATAGCCTTTTTCCCTTCATCATTCACAACCATAGCATAAGCTTGATACATTGGGTAAGGGAGTCATTATCAAGATTTGACTCATTGCTTGAAGATAGTTCTCATTTAATCCCATTAGAAACTGATAGAGCTTCTGCCTTTGCAGGTCTTAACTTAGTTGAGATTAATTATTTGACATCTTTGACAGGAAGCACTTTATTTTTAAAGTTAAATTGATCCATATTAATAGAGCCTCAAGATAAGTATCGAATATCGGGTTGAAATTCCAAATTTTTAAAAACAAAAATAAAGGAGAAAGGTGGCATTAACGTGGAAGTTTGTGTGGAGTGGAAAGGATCCATGATAGTTGGGGAGCATGCTCCAATATGCATGCACTAAAATGGTCCTCAATGAAACCAAACTCGAAACCAAAATGGTTATTTGGTATGAGTACGCCAATGATAGTCTCATGCATGCCTATTTTTAAGTACGTCTATCACACAACATTTACTAAGAAAAAGAGTAAGTTATGTGCATTGATGATATAAAATTTATTTATACAATCATAAAAATATCAGCCTATTGTACAAAGCATTCCGCGTTAGCAGGGTTCGGAGAAGGATCGTGAACCCTAAGGGTGTGATCAGTGGCGGATCCAGGATTTTCACTCAGGGGTTCGAAAAAAACAACAACAACTAAACATAAAAAATAATGTTGTCCCTAGGAATTGAACCTGAGACAATAGAGACAATTTTGAACACTCTGGACCACTTGGATTGACCTTTTACATTTCTTTAGGGTGTTCAAAGGTTAATATATATACATAGACACAAAAATATACCTTATATATACACTATAATTTTTTGCTGAGGGTGTTCCGGTGAACACCTCGACACCCTCTAAATACGCCCCTGGGTGTGATGTAAACCTACATTAATGCAAGCATTAGTGACTACTTCCACGGCTCGAACCCTTGACTTATAGGTCACAAGAGACAATTTTACTGTTGCTTTAAAGGATATTGTAAGTTTATAATCCTACTTAAAATTTGTTGACAAACCAAAAATGATCCTTTAAGCTCACTCTTCCTAACTCATAATTTTGTATCATAATTATGGCCTACTTTTACTACTTCATCATTAGCACTACACAATGTCTTTCTAGTTAACAACACAATATCCAATAGCATAAAGACGTCAATTAAGATTAGAGATTTACATACCATTCACATCCATTACAACAAATAGCTACTTCCATTGACATTTAAGTTTAAAATCAACTTTATTTCTTTTCATTTGCTTAAACTTTGGAGTAGAATTATTCACTACCTATATCAATGAAATATAATAAATGTGTGATGAAATAGTAGTTAAATTGCGTGCAAGCTAATCCAAACGCAAATGTTATAAAAAGAATACATATGACCATTCCATCCGTTTAACGTAAGACGTACCAAAGACACAATTTAAGTTTGTGGGTGTCTCTATTTTCACTTCATGATAGTAGTAATTAATGCCATAGCACCAATTATTAGAAGAAAAATAATGGTATATGAAGGGATGTTCCCTTTAATTTACTTTGCTTGTTTCGTTGGGCGTACAGGTAATGTTATCAATTATGTATTCACAGGCAATAGTCACTACAAAGACCCCCTTGTGTCAGTCAAAGTTATTTTTTAAAGGCCCGGCCCTATATGTCTCACAATGTCACTTTCTATTTATTCCAATTTTGAAAAGTTTGCTCTTTAAAATCTGTCAGTCAATATTGCAGATGTTTTGTAACTGAAAAGATGAACATATGCACGGTCTCCACCCTGACCTATCAATGGCACAACCTGAAAATTTAGACGGACTTTTTATTTGGGTTCAATTATTCGGTATATAAAATTTATGGGATTTGACTAATTCGAATTTGTATTAGGTAAGTCTAACAAAGACGGTAAAGCGCTATTACCCGATGAGTCGTTTGGTAGGATGTATTAGAATAAAATAACACATATATTAGCTTTGGTATTATTAGTCCCTTACTTGGTAGATGTATAGGACAAAATTCGTAGCGTAAAGATGGACGAATTATGTCGTGACACGTGGCAAAAGAAGGTGAGTCAGATCCAAGTCAGCTTTCAGTGGCCCCGGAGACATTAGCTTCACATCAGGGACACTAATGAGTCACTGGTACCAAAAAGCAGAAGGATCAGGGGGTCGGTTCGAATCACAACATGCGACTGTTACTTATACGACTTTAGATCTTTCAAGAAGACATTTAAGAACATACTAATTGCTTGATTATTACAACATTTATGTATTGTTATTATGAGCGGCATAATTAATGGAATGTGTACCCATAAATTCTAGTATAAATAAGACGAATTAACTCATTGTAAAGGGATGATATTTAAGATATACCGTACTCATTCATTATCTTCACTATTTTCTAAGTTATTGCCCCAATTTTACATTCTAACATTATTGGAAGCGTCCGGCCCAGAAGCAATAGCACGAAGCTTCTTCTAGGTTCAAGCTAATTATATTCTAACCTTTCTTTTAGATTCAATTTCTATTAGAATTATTTACTGATTAATATGTTAATTTAGTCACTTGAGACCTACGTGTCCTTGACCATGCGTATAAATTCAACTGTATCAATTTACGGGTAAACAGTTTGACACCCACCGTGGGGACTGGGCAATAGTAGTGTGAAATTCATGAAGGAAATAACAGACAAAGTAGATTCGAATGCTCAAAAGGTGGAAAAGAATGCCAAGGAATTTCTGCACCAATTGGATCAGTTTCCGGGGGGCCCTCCGGTCATTGAAGGTCCAAACACGAAGAGGTATATTCAGTTGGTATATAAGTCGGAGGCTGCACCCGAACTGATTTCCAAAAGATTCAAGATCCCATTCAGAATGACAGATCCACAAGAACACATAACGGCCTATACTACGGCTGTTCAAGGAAATTACTTGAGAGAACACGAGATGGAATCAGTATTGATCAAAAAGTTTATCGAGACTTTGACTAAAGGTGCAATGACGTGGTATTCACTTCTTCCCGAGCACTCAATCAGCTCATTTGCTATGATGGCTGATATGTTCATAAAAAGTCCATGCGGGAGCACGGAAGGTTAAAATGAGAAAAGCAAATATCTTCCGTATTACACATGGAGAATTCAAATTGCTAGGGACTTTGTTATGCTTTTCCAGAAGGAGTGGATGATGTAACCTGTAGTACTGGACAAATGGGTTGCTGAGGCTTTTACCAAAGGTTTGAACCCCCTATGTTCAGACGCCTCACGCAAGCAAAAGGAAAATCTCTTAGAATTCCAGGCTACTACCTGGGAGGACGTTCACAACCCTTATGAGTCCAAGATTCGAGTGGAAAATGATTTGTTAGGGACTCAAGTCAGAAGCATTTTCCAAAGGACAGACAAAGGCACCAGATCAGGTCGTAACCCATCAAAGAATCATTTTCAATCCTATTCCACTCCTGAAAAATCTGCAAGCAATCAAGGTTGTCACTCTCTTGAAAATCCAAACGTCAAGGGAGATCCCGGTAGAAATAATCGAGGCCTAATGAATCAGGATAAATTGAATTCATACAGTTCCTCTACAAAGGGGCTCGAGTACCCAAAACTATCCGATTACAACTTCATCATTGATGAAGACCAAATGGTGGCGGTACTAAGAACACATTAGCATCTCATCCGCTGAAGCCCCTTCGGTCTGACCGAAATTCCAGAGATGAGACTATTTGGTGCGATTTCCATGACACCCACAGGCATAAAACAATGGATTACAGATACTATCGCAAGGAGGTAGCAGGAATGTTTAGTAGAGGTCACCTACAGGAATACATAAATGAAAGAGCCTATAACAATTATGAGCGAGGACCTCTGGCAGAAGGAAAATCTAGACATCCCGCCACATGTTATAAACATGATTTTTTATAGATCCATGATCGCAAACACGTCGTTCATAGCGGTCAAAAAGACAAAGATTTATGTAACCCGGGAGAAGAGATTCCGGGAAATGCATAAGAAAATATTATCACTTTCTCCAACGAGGATGCAGCCGATGTCACTTTTCTGCACAATGACACTCTAGTCATCAAAGTCCCCATCGACTATTTCCAAGTGAAAAGGATATTGATCAACCTCGAAAGTTCCACTAATATTATCCGGTTGAAAGTGGTCGGGAAAATAAAAATGCTATATAAGATTGTCCAGCCGCTCGAACACTTTCTGGTTTTAATATGTCAAACGAAACCACTAAATTAGAGATAGCCTTATTGGTAGAAGCCAAGGGAGTCGTGAAGAAAATAAAATTTTATGTCATCAATGGTGACATGAGGTACAAAGCGAAATTTGGGAGGCCTTGGCTTCACAATATGAAGGTGGTCCCTTCAACACTGCATTTACTAGTTAAGTTTTCAACGCCAGAAAGAATCCACCAAATTAGGGGAGAACAACCTGCAACTAGGGAAATGTTTGTCATAGAGGAACCAGAAGCGACTACGGATCTGAAATAGCAACTAAAGGAAGCAGAGTCGATCCCGGATGAGGTTCAGAAGACTCCGCTAGCAGAAACATATCAGGCGAAATTGGAGGAGGAATTTTTAGACAGGTATCAAGTACTTAGATATTTTTAGGTACTGGACGAATCTGATGCCACCAAGTCAACAGTTGAAGAACTTGAGCAAATAACTCTACACGAGGAAACTCCGGAAATAAAGGTATATCTGGGCACGGGGCTGACTCCGGAGCTCAGAGAGTCAATTTTTCAATATCTTATAACTTCTAACATTATTGGTAGCGTCCAATCCAGAAGTCATAACACGAAACTTCTTCTAGGTTCGGGCTAATTATATTCTAGCCTTTCTTTTAGATTCAATTCCTATTAGAATTATTTACTGATTAATCTACTAATTTAGTCACTTGAGACTCACGTGTCCTTGACCACATGTATAAATTCAATTGTACCAATTTACGGGTAAATAATAGAGTTTTTCAACCTCGTATAACTAATACATGTACTAGTTATACACCTTGTTCAGTACTGTTCTTATACATAACAAACTATGATATTAGTAATACAAGAGTTATTTATACGGATAAGCATAGTTAAAGACAGAACTACATTTAATACACAAAACCAAACAGTGAATAAGAAATAATCTTTGCATAACCAATCTCAACATTACTGATACATCATATTAAGTATTATTCTTATACAGTACCAAACAAACCCCAAAGTTCTCTAGCTCACATTCGAGATCTCTAATCAAGATGAATTTGATTTCAATACAATACAATGTGAAGTGGTAAAATAATTTTTTCCTCTTGGGGTTTTCAGATATTAGGCCTCTGCATTTTAAGTGAGATTAATTTAAGGTCGTAAAAAGTTAAATTATGATAATTGAACCTCTCATTTTTAATATATACGGCTCAATTGATGTTTTGAGACTTTGTATAAGTTATTTTTACTATATGGGACTTGTTAGAGTGACTTGGATTTAAACTCGAGGGACTGCGGGTGGACCACTTGAAACTATGGCTGGCCAGTGAGACGGGATGAGACGAGATTTGGGGGGAGGTGGAATGGGTTGGGATCGGGATAGGCGGGACGGAGGGGGGCAGGATTAGGGGGACGGGAAGTGGTCCCATCTCGTCCCACGTCCCGCTATTAGAGGGGACGGGACGGGACGGGAAGGGGGATTTGGGGGACTTTTAAAAACTTTTTTCTAGACACTTAATTTAAAAAATATATATATTTAAATACTTAAATAATTGAACAAGATAGTGAAAAAATATCCCAAGGCTAATTGCCTCTTATATTATTTAATAGAAATATGATTTTTTTATAATACAATTTCAAAATTGCAACTTTGTTTCGTAGTTCAAAAGTTGCAAATCACATAGTAAAATTGGCATTAAAAAAATTACATACGCAACCATACTTTTTATAATTTTCTAACAATCTCTTGAGGGTCTTATGTTGGAATTGAAGTTTGTTGGTCAAATTTTTCAACGTCGCTTTCAGCTCTCTCGGATAATCTTTCGTTGTAATTTTAGTCATTTTCTTCATTGATCTCTAGTTGACCGTACCTTCTACACTCCGCTCTAATACAATCTCTAAATAAAGCTGCAATCTCCAAACTGTCTCCCGTCAATGAGTGTCTGTGCTCTCCTATTTGAAACCTTCCAACACAAAAAGCGCTTTCAGAAGCTGTAGATGATGCTTGAATATTCAACACATCTCGGGCTATCTTTGATAGAGTTGGAAATGTCTTTTCATTCTCCCTCCAGTATTTCAACAAGTCTTCATGTCCATTTTCATTAGCAATTGATTTGAACGGTACAACACCCTGCAAAACATAAACATCAAACTCGCTAATTTGTGAAGCACTTGAACCACTATACATTCTATTTCGAAGGCCTTGAATACTTGAAGCAAAAACCGCATGTTTTTATAAGGTTGAAGTGAAATAGAAGAAGATAGTACAGAAGTCGGTTGGTTATTTGCACTTTGCTCTTGATAATACATATACATAGTTTTGCATTGTGTTTGTATGCTAGAGATAACACCTTCTTAGTTAGTTCTTTAGTTGGTTCTGTTGGAAGTATTTCTAGGCATTCATAAATCGTTTTAATAAGGGCATTACAACCGTCTACTTTAATAGCAGAATTTAATACAACACCAATAAAATAAATAGTGGAGATAGGATTTTTTTTTAATTTTACAAATATTTTTGTAATAGCTGGAGCGTAAGTTGATTTTTTCATATATTCATTAAATAGCAAAAACATTAGAGCTATATAAAATAACATAGATGAAATAATATGATAATAAATACCAGAAAATTCCTTAGTAGCTAGAAAACATTTTTCTAAGAATACAATAAGTTCCCAAATTTTATCTCAGTCATCATCTACAAGCATATCCGAAGGATTTTGATTATGAGTGTTAATTACTAAAGTTATAGGTCTTCTATACTCGTGAGCAACAATTAATTATTCATATAAAGAATCTCACCTAGTTTCAACTTCTTCAGGAATTTTCCTATAAGGTAATTCACAATCATGACATGTATTTTATACTCTTTGCGTCGTTGTATTTTATTTCCTTTAAAAATAAAGTTGATATCAAATTATACTTTATCAAGGATGTTTTTAAAAAGTTTTAGGCCATCCTTTACCACTAAGTTATAAATATGACATGCACATCTAACATGAAAAATATTGGAAAAAGATGGAGTCCATCGAGTTTTTAAAATGTTTACAGCATAATCATTACAAGAAGCATTATCTAATGTAATAGTCATAATTTTATCAGTAATTCCATAATATTCACTAATTTCATGAATATTTCTTGAAATAAAAATTCTGGTGTGCCTTTCATCAATATATCTATATGCTAATATACATTTTTACATAGATCAATTGTGATCTATCCAATGACATGTAACAGTTAAATAATCATTACCATTAGTACTACGGCCTATGTCAGAAGTGATAGCCACTTTGCCATTAAAATGATACAATGCATAAAGTAAATATTGTTGATATTCATGCGTAAATTTAAAACATCTCTTCTAATAGTTGATCTAGTGGGTGTATTTTCTAAATTATCTTCTAATTCATTTTTAAATCATAGTCTGGTTCAGTAGTTGGAGATGCAGAATATACCTCATGATCTAATGATTGCACATTTGCATTAATATCAACATTAAAAAGTTCATTTTCATCTACATGAGTGAAATTATCATAATTAAGATTACTAGAAGATGCACCCTTACCCCTGTTACCCCTACTACATCTACCAGAAAAACGTCCATATCGTTCCATTATAATTATGCAAATAAAGAATTAAATTTAAGAAAATTAAGTACTATAATTAAAATTAAATAATAATAATTTAAATAAAAGAAGGAACGAGTGTACCAAAGCCGACGTGTAATCGAGGTTGAAAATTGAAACTTTACTCGATGATCCTCAAGCTAGTTGTCAACTTCACTCCCAATTTTTGAACTTTGATAGAAATTACCAAATAAAATATAATATTTAGTGTGCAATTTAGACTTGTAGTGAGAGAGAGATGATAGGAAGATTTGTGAGAAAAATGAAGAGGAAAATGAGGTATTTATAGTTGAGAAATAGGGTTAATGTGTAAATATACTAACTTAGGGGTTAAAAATAAATATTAAGGGGGTAGGGGGTTTATGGGGTGTTGGGGGGGATGGCTGTTTGTAGCCGTTGCCATGGCTATAATTGCAAATGATAATTTGTGCAAGAAACTACATTCTGGAAACGGGACGGGATCGGGGAGGGACGTGCCGGGGGCGGGATGGGCGGGACCAGCCCTAGTCCATCCCGATTTCGAACCCGACTAGAGTCAATCCCTATCCCGTAATTTATCCGATGGGATCAGGATGGGACGGGACGAGTCGGGATCGGGACGGGCCTGGACGGGATCAGGACGTCCCGACCCACTGGCCAGCCCTACTTGAAACTCATTTAGACATTGCATATTATGTTATCAGTTGGTGCACCGCCATCGCGAAGGGTTATTGATCAATCAGTCTTGGAAAATGCGTGGAATATGGCTACAATCGCGGGGAGTCAAGCCCAAGCCGAAGCCCTACCCTGCAAACGTGGCGTTTTGGCCGCAATCGCGAAGGTCACTTACGCAACGAATGCATGGGTTTTCCACGATATTGATGAACATACACATATATGTGATTACACCTATGTTTTTCCACACTCCTAATTATCGCGAAGGTCACTTATGCATCAAAAACTATGCATCGTTTCCAAATATTGAGAGTTTTAAGCTATGTGATTGCGCCCTTTTTGAAGATGAAACATGAGGGAACTTTGAGGTAACAATCTTAAGACCTTCCTTAAGTTATTTATATAGATTCTTAAGATGAAAATGTAGAGATTTCAAGTGTTTTAACGTGGATTTTACACCAAATTCGCAAACGTAATTTAAGGGATTTAATGTTGAGAATATAATATTAAAAATGTGTTCTATCTAACAGCTTAAGCTTTTAGATCAGATGGTCACACACTTCAATATGGTATCAGAGCAGGCCAAAGGTCCTGGGATCGAACCTCACCGCCACCCATTCTCAAAAAGAATTTCCACGTGCTTGGACCATGAAAAAAATCAGGCCAGCACGTGAGGGGGCGTGTTGAGAATATAATATTAAAAGTGTGTTCTATCTAACAGCTTAAGCTTTTAGATCAGATGGTCACACACTTCAATATTTAACATAGTGAACTATGTTAAGATTGAATTTTGATTATAAATTTGTACTCTCTAGCTTGTGCGTAATCCATTCATGTAATTCATTTCGGGTTTTGACTCCATTAACCCATAATTGACCTTTTGAGTTGACTTTGACTAGTATCCAAACTTTGAAGATGAATCCAATAGATGTAAGTTTTCCTGAGTTTCATATCTTTGAATAGATTGAGAAAGTTTCATAGATAAGGAACGAGGAAAAACAGTTTTGGATAGTTAGCTTACACATATATCATGTATATTGACACTTTGACTTATAAATGTGATTTTCTCAATATAAACATGTTAAAGAAGAGTCAATTGATATTATATGTATTGGGGATAATTATGTATACAAAGGTGAGTTCATACATAGATACTCAAATACATTACTCCGCTGATATATCAAAATAACTAGTATTATATTTATTGTATGTATTATCTAATACATGCTTTTGCTATAAGTTTATATACATTCAAACTTGCCCAAATTTACATATTTTTCATGTATATGCTAGAGTATACAAATTCATATGATTTGATGGCTTAATTGTTCATTAAAGAGTAGAATATAATAGTTGAAGAGATATGATTAAGTCTTTTGAATCTCATATATTACGTGTGGACTCCACCTCATGAGTCACGTATTTGTATTTCATCTCCGGTATTAGTGTGCACGGCCAAATGCGCATTACCAAAGTAGTTAATGAGGTTTACTTGCATTAACTCGCTTATGTTATCTTTTTAAAGTGTATACAGATATGAATATTCGTTTATATGTAAGATTTAGTTTAATCGTAAATCCTCTATTATTACTCAAATATTCATGATCCAAATTTCAGATATTTAGAATTTTAGATCATTTTTAGTATGTAAATATCACCTTACCATTTGGGAACGGTAGATAATTCATACTAAGTACCTTTATGCTCATATGTTTCTTTCTTTTTTATACTTAAATACACGTCCTTCTACTAGCGTAGTGGACATCAGAGTTGAAAGCTTCAGACAACAGTGAGCCAGCCATATTCCTTCTGTGGTGGCTCATTTATGTTTTCTATGAGTTTTTAGACATTTTCTATAATGCGGGGTTTTTCATGCCTGATTATGTAGCGGTTCAAACTTAGCATCCGCTTGGAGTTTTCGGATGGGAAGGCTCTTTCCTTTTCTCTCAGAGGGTTGGACTGCTCCGGAGCGCTGGCCCTATATATATTAAATTATAATTTTTTCGGATGGGAAGGCTCTTTCCTTTTTTTTCAGAGGGTTGGGCTGCTCCGAAGCGCTGGCCCTATATATATATTAAATTATAATTTAGAATGATGATTTCAATTGCTTATGAGTAAATTACTAGTTTATGAAGTATGTTTATGACATATGATTATGAATTAGCTCAATTTGAGGTAATTGAGTATCTATCACTAAGATTTAGGAATTACGGTCATGACAAAAAATAGGCAAGCAAGTTTGATAATGGACAAAATTATTTCAGTATTTCAAATATTTATAGTCTTTGTTCGCAAATGATATAATGATTTATTTACTCAAATATTTAGTTTCAAGTGAAATACTATATGAATTTCGAGTGAAATACTGAAATCGCTTAAATGGCAGTATTAAGACGTATTTCAAGTAATATTTTTCAGTATTTTACGATATTTGTTTGACCATTGCTATTTTAATTTGTAAATATCGAATTTTAGCATTCCACATGTTAGACCTCAATAAATCTTATTATAAATATTTTGAATTTGTAGGAAATCACTAAAGACTGTCAAAAGAAAGATTGATAGCAATTAGAGATATGTTGAGATCATTGACGACAAGAAAATGATAGACGAAGATGGACAAAAGAATGTCAAGAGAAACGTTGCAACTGATTGATGCATACACATTTATCCTGTCCCATCTTGGTTTTGAAGAGAATCATAGCTACATGCAGGAATTGTTTATGGGATTTGGTGTGCAGACCAAACAAAGTTGATGAACTGGAAATTCTAATAAAGCAACAGTTGCTAAGTATGCTTGAAATCTCAAAAAACATATAACTTATGGGTTAAATCACACATATATAAAGCATACTAACTGGTGAAATTACTCCCCTCCAACTTATTGTTTCTGGTATTGAAAGAAGATATGCTCCATCAGAGACAAATTTAAAGCTGGCTATGGATAGAGAACGCAGGATGGTAGCTACACAATACACAGTGGCTACTAGTAATTAGAAGCATGATGATGAGAGAGATGTTGGAAATTTGACTTTGGTGGGAGTTGCGTCCAACCATCTTTAATGACTTAAACACTAGGGTTCCGCATGTTGGAGACTTTGATTATTCACACGTGCATAATCTACTAAGTAAGTAGATGATCGTAGGGCCAAGGATCGTCAAATTTCTTTGAGAAATGAAAGAAATATTGATCCACGAAGTGAGGTGTTTGAAGCATGAAAATGTGATAAAGACCAATCCCCCTCATCGGTGGGGGAATGAAAATTTGTTTAGTTTATAAGTCTCAAAATTAGCTTGGGGTTTGGGACCCCAAGGGGTAACCCATGTGTTTGAAGGAGGGAGGACCTAGATGTGCTTTGGTTCGAGGCTAAGCCCACACGCGCGCCGCCCGCCTGTCTAGTCCGGGCTCGGGTCACGGGCTTCTTCTAACATTACTTGGCTAAATAACTACTCTAATCCGTTGCACATCAATTCGTCATTTATTTTGGCTGAATTACTCCTCACTAATTGCCATTAAAAATCAGATTACTCCTACTACTTTCCAGCATCATTAAATTACACTAAGTTCTTTAAAGTAACACTTGAGTTTCCTTTGCTCATTTGTTGAGTTGTTGTTTTATCTTGGGAGACTATTGTCCAAAACGTAGAAAAGATATATACGGGGCAATCTTGTTTTAAAGACAGAGTATCATCACTCGACCCAGCAAATCAAAGTGGTTGTAATCCCAGTTTCTTCTTCCAGTTTATTGAAATTTTAGTTTGTTGTAATTTCATTTTGTTGTAATACTTAGCAGTTAATTATTTCCGTTTCCTGCACCACCATTATAATCAACAAGAGATAAGTAAGAAACAAGCTTAATATTCCAAATCACACTCAGCCAGTGTGACAGGTGCAATAACATTGAAGTCCCCTCCTATCATCCATGGTAATTCCAATGAATTTGCAAGTTAATACATGTCTTTCCATAATTATAGTGTCTCCCCTTCATCATATTTGACATAGACAAAGGTTACAATAATATCTTAATCTATGTCTTAGTGATGAATCTTCAAAGTGATTTGTTGTTCAGCATGTTGTAGAACTTCTCATTCAACTACAGAATCCACAAAACCCTAAATCTTTTCATTTTTATTAGCAATAGGAGCCTTCATTCCAAGCCTTCTCCTATATTTTTGCAAATTTTTACAGTTCTGGAAAGGCTTCATTAAAGCAACTACAAAACATTCATGTTGTCTTTGTAAATTGATGAGTCTCTTAATATCCATCATTTGAATTAAGAAAATCATATCAAAATCTAAAAACTCCTATTTGGGGATCAAACGATTATTATGAAATGTTCAATAAAAACTATCATCAACCTTTTTTTCGTTTTTCTTTCTTTTACGGCACCTTGTGTTCACTCAGAAAGAACTTTTATAAATATGGTACTTGGATCCATTTAATTTTGTATGTGAAAAAGAATAGGATCAAGAAACGAAATTACTTGCCATGATAATAAATTTGAATTTTAAATAAAGCCAAGCCTGTTATTTTGGAGTTTGGACTGACATAATCATTGGATTTTCTTGTAAATTCTCCAAGATACTTCTAGACAATTTTAACAATCTCAATCCACATAAAAACTGTTAAAAGTGGATTAACTGTATGTAAATTAGAAGAAGAAAAAAAAGGACAGAAACAAAAAAGTGACAGCTATATATCATTTCGGGGAAAAGTCAAAATAGTTTGCTCCTAAAGTAAAAACCAAAGTCATTGTTTCTCCTGCTTATTTTCTGTGACACTTTTTTTTATATTTATTAACTTAAATTATATTTAATATTTTGTAATTATACAAATAAGGTGTTGTCAATCTTACCCCTTTGTGAATTTTTATCAAGAAAATATTTTGACAGGCTTTCATACTATGTTCTTGGTGCATGTTTCAATTCATACCGTGTGAATTCCTTCTTTAAGCTGAAATAACAAGGGATCGTCATGCCTTTCTTTCAATTCTGCTACTAAGGACGATTTCACTCTATTCTGAATAAGTACACCACCATCATCTAAGTCCAAGAGTCGGACATGTTTCAGACTTCACGGAACTGTCTTTATGAAATAGGTATTTTATATTTATTGATTTGATGTAAACACGGGACATATGTGCACTAACAATGCACGCTATTCGTAACAAATGCTATAGTGTGTGTTGCATGTGCGGCTCGGTCTCTAAACGGGCCCCACCCAAAATTGAAGCTCATATTGTCATTGCAACTGGCCCGTTAATCACGGAAATACTTTAGAATGGCCCACTAAGTGCGTTGGATGCTCTTGTTTCGATTAGTTTTACTGTCAATAAATGTCATCAAGCTGGTGTCACAGTCTGCCTTTGCTTTTCTCACCATGTGTTATTTTGCAGACAAAAGTAAGTACAAATGCTTTCTACTAAGAATGTGTTTGATAGGAAGAAAAATATTTTTCTCAAAAGAAATTTTAAAATATAAATGAGTCTCGTTAGCACCCATATTGTTGAATAAAAGAACAAAGACTTGACTGAACGGTATTCACGAGCCGATGACAAGTATGAGTGAAGAAGGCCTCTTATTTACTTTTTGGTACTTGACTAATAATTTAGATAAATATTACTAGGGTTGGTATGGAGGCTGTGAGATGATATTAATCTCCCTTGGGGAGTCTTTCATTAATATCAAGGTATATATAGAGTACAATATTCATCCCTTATACAATAGGAATCCTAAGCCTATACAAAAGAGGAATCCTAGTCTTACCATAATTATATTTACACAATATATGGAAATATTCTAATTATGGGTAGAAAATATATTGTTTCCTATATTTACACGTTTACATAGGCCTTGGGGCGTGTGGGGTGGTGGGAATGGGATTTAGGGGTTTGGACCGTGGTGAATTTAGAAATTTTATCAAGTATGTTCAAATATGAAACAAGTAAAAGATCCTTGATAAAGGGTGTTTAATAGGACTATATGTTATATACCTCTAAAATCTAATATTTTACCTTTTTAAGTATTGTAATTTTTCAAAAAAAGGTTTAGGACAATGTAGTTACGCTCCTGGGTTTGGATGTGGGGGTGGGTTGTATAGTGGATATTAATGTTACTTATGAAGTTTGTTTTTCTTATTTTTGAAAATTATTTTCTTTATTTTAAAAAAAATTATTTTTCTAAAAAAAAATTTTCAAAAATTGAAACCAACCAAACATGAAAAAATTGGAATTCATACCAAACACACCCTAATATAAAATTAAAATGAATATTATGTCTGTTCAAATTTATGTGATATATTAATTCGATAAATTTTTCTATCTATTTTGGACACTTATGATCTTAAATAAGTCATAATATTTATTTGGCTATAAAAAGCTTCTTATCAAGTGTAAAATTCAATATGTAAATACTATTTTCTAATTTTTGATAGGGAGGGCTTCCTCCGAATGGGCTCTATGTGACGCGAATTCAGATATAGTCCGACTCTAATGGTACTAAACACCGGTGAAAAATAAAAACAATACTATTTTGCTTTTTTATGTGTGATTTTTAACCGAGTTTAAACATAAAAGGAATTTGAAATCAAAAGGTATTATTCACAAAATATTAAAATTGTCCTTACGGTCAACAATTAAGCAGACATAATAATACTATCACATCTTTATTCATCTTTCCCTCTCCAAATGAAGATCAGACATAATAATATCATTATATCAAGTCTCTTTTTGTTTTTTGGGAAGAGAGGTGGGGCGGGGGGAAGACTTTATATCACGTCAGGTCTCAAACAATAATTTCAATAACGAAAATGTGAGGATATTAAAATCAAATTATTGTGAAATACACAAAGTCTGTTTTTTTTCAGACAAATAAAAATAGTACTCATGTCACATATGTTAGAATATATAGATCAAATTAATAGAATAATTAGTAATTAATAATATAATTAGTAATTATTATAATTGCTTTTAGAATCATAGGTAAATGGTAGGTAAATTAGCATTAAAGTGTATAGATTAGATGACATGATATTAGCCTAATTATATCTTATTAGTAGCCTAATTATAACCTAAGATATGGTTCTACTTGTTATATAATTACCACATTTGTGGAAGAATAATATTGAGGAAAATATTCTTACATGGTATCAGAAGATTAGAAAAAATATCCTATCCTAAACAATTTTTTTCTCCAAAATTCGGCCACCCTTACTCCATCATAACCGGCCGACCACCACCCCTCTTTATTATTATTTTTTTGTCTCTTTTTTCCATTATTCTTTTCATTTTTCGGTCAACAATGTATGACTCTAAATCCACATTTCATCCCGCTCTTGCCGTCTCTAACATCAAAACGCATATTTTTATCACTCTTTAGATGGAAAATGTTCATTATGCAACTTGGGTAGAGCAATTTAAAATCTGTTGCCATTCCCATCAGATTATTCATCACATAATCCCACCGAAAAAAGACAAAGAAAAGGTCTTAAACACCGATGATGAAAAAGAACCTTAGAAAACTCTTGATGCGACAGTTCTCTCATGAATTTATGTAACTATCTCTAGTGATTTGTTGCACACAATAATGGAACCCGATTCTACGACGATTGAGGCCTGGAATCGTTTGTGGGATATTTTTCAAGACAACAAAAATTCCTGAGCCGTCACATTGGAGCAAGAATTCTCCACCATCGACATGGCGGATTTTTCGAATGCGTCGGCGTATTGTCAACGCCTCAAAGTTTTATCGGATCAACCCAAGAATGTTTGTTCGCCGATTACCAATAATCGATTGGTTCTACAATTGGTTGTCGGCCTTACCAACGCGTATAGTGGCGTGGGAACACTCATCCGACAAAGCAATCCTCTACCACTATTTTACCAAGCTTATTCAATGCTTATTCTTGAAGAGGCGGGTGTCGCCAAAAAGGCTGCAACCGTCTCAAATTCCACCATGATTGCCACCCCAACCAATGAAGTTACTACCAATTTTGAACCTATACAACAAAAATGGAGGTCACCGAAATAAGTGTCGTTCATGTCCACTTGGTAAACATGTTCAATTGCCATATGTTTCATCTAATTCATGCACACTTATGCCTTTTGATATTATCCATTGTGATATTTGGACATCACCCGTTTTGAGCTCTTCGGGCCATAGATATTATTTGCTCTTGTTAGATGATTACTCTATTTTTTTGTGGATGTTTCCCTTGTCTAGAAAATCACATGTTTTTTCACATTTCTCAACTTTAGAGCATTCATTCAAAACCAATTTGAACGGGGTATCAAAAATATTCAATGTAATAATGGTAGGGAGTTTAATAATAGGCATTTTTGGGATTTTTGCAACTCTAATGGTTTAAACTTTCGCCTTTTATGTCCCCACAATCCTCACAAAACGGGAAGGCGGAATGAAAAATATGAATCATCAATAACATTGTTCGAACATCCCTTGCCCCTGCATCATTATCCACCTCATGCTGGCATCATGCACTACAAATGACCACATATTTATTGAACATACTTCCCCACAAAAACTTGTCCTATCAATCTCCTCTAAAAATCCTCTACTTACGGGACCCATCTTATTCTCATTTACGGGTATTCGGGTGCTTATGCTATCATCTTTTTTCATCCACCACAATCACCAAACTTCAACCCCGGCCTACTTCTTGCGTTTTCTTGGGATATTCCTCTAATCATCGAGGTTACAAATGTTACGACCTCTCCTCCAATAAAATAATCGTAAGTCGTCACGTAAGTTTTGATGAAATAAATTTCCCATTTACCAGAATGCATGAGTCCATACCCCCTACCTATGATTTCCTTGACGATGGTATGCCCTCGTATTTGTCCCAACTTTTCTCGTTCCCAACCAAACCCACTGTTTCGGCTAGCCCAAATAATTTGGGAAACTTGGACCCCAAAACAGTGGCCCAGCCGCGGCACAACACTGCCCAGCGGACTGGGCCTCCTATTCAAAGCCCACATCTCCCCATTGTACCGTTGCCCCCAGTCCAACTGCATGGTAGTGGCTTGGGCCACGACCTAGTTCACTGCCAACTGCCAGGCAGTGCAGCCCTACCTGTCCAAAATTCGGCCTAATGTTCCGTCACTCATAGTCAACACGGTATTGTCAAACCCAACACCAAATATAGCCTACACACTCGAGTCTCAAAATCACCATTACCTCGTAATCATGTGTCTGCTCTTCATGACCCGAATTGGAAAATGGTCATGAATGATGAATTTAATGCTCTTATTAAAAATAGTACGTGGAAATTGGTACATCATCCTCCTAATGTTAATATAATTCAGTATTAGTAGATTTTCACTCATAAAAAAAATCTGATGGTACTTTCAAGCGGCATAAATGCTGTCTTGTAGGTGATGAAAAGATACAACAGGTTGGTGTGGATTGCGGTAAGATGTTCAGTCATGTGGTTAAACCAGCAATTATCAGAACAATTCTTAGTTTGGCTTTCTCAAAGGCATGGCCACTTCATCAGTTAGATGTCAAAAATGCCTTCCTCCATGACCAACTAAATGAAACAGTGTACATGTACCAGCCTTTGGGATACAGGGACTCCAAATATTCCAATCATGTGTGCCTGCTAAAGAAATCATTATATGGGCTAAAATAAGTCCCCCGGGCCTGGTACAAGCGGTTTGCGGATTTTGTTTCGCATATTGGATTTTTCAACAGCCGTTCTGATCACTCTATGTTTATCTACCGTTAGGGTAATAATATTGCTTATGTTCTCTTATATGTGGATGATATTATATTAACTGCCTCATCAGATGCTCTTAGCAAGTCCATCATGTCACAGCTTGGCTCTGAATTTGCTATGAAGGAATTATGGCCACTACACTACTTTCTAGGAATAGCTATGACACGTCATGTAGGTGGGTTATTTCTATCCCAAAAGAATTACGCAGTTGAGATTGTCGAACGTGTTGGCATGTCCTCCTGTAAATCATCGGCTACTCCGATGGATACTAAACCCAATTTGAGTGCATCATCCGGCAAGCCATTTGCCGATCCGACACTTTACCGCAGCCTGGCAGGGGCCCTGCAGTATCTTACATTCACCACGCTGGATATTTCTTATGATGTGCAACAGGTGTGCATATTCATGCATAATCCGATGGATGATCATATGCATTCTCTCAAACGCATTGTGCGTTATATTCAGGGTACTCTAGAGTATGACTTACATTTATATCCATTGTCAACATCCACGCTTGTCTCCTATACGGATGCCGACTGGGGAGGATGTTCGGACACCAGACGCTCCACTTCTGGTTATGGTATATTTCTTGGTGATAACTTGGTATCTTGGTCCTCAAAACGACAAGCAACGTTGTGCAGATCCAGTGTCGAAGCAGAATACCGAGGTGTTACCAATGTTGTGTCTGAATCTTATTGGCTTTGGAATCTTTATCTAGAACTCCACTGTCAGATTCCGAAGGCCACGTTGGTGTACTCTGATAATGTTAGTGCTATTTATCTCTCTGGGAATCCGGTCAATCATCAATGCACTAAACATATTGAGCTTGATATCTACTTTGTTCGTGAAAAGGTCTCACGCGGACAAGTGCGTGTCTTACATGTCCCATTGCGCTATCAGATTGCAGATATTTTTACTAAAGGTCTTCCGCTGGTATTATTTGAAGATTTTCGGGACAGTCTCAGCATACGCCTGCCTCCCGCTTCGACTGCGGGGGAGTGATAGAATAATTAGTAATTAATATTATAATTAGTAATTATTATAATTGATTTTAGAATCATATGTAAATGGTACGTAAATTAGCATTAAAGTGTATAGATTAGATGACATGATATTAACCTAATCATATATTATTAGTAGCCTAATTATAGCCTAAGATATGGCTCTACTGGTTGTATAATTACCACATTTGTGAAAGAATAATATTGAGGAAAATATTCTTACCCAAATGATAACCCAATTACACTAGATCCAATTTATTATATAAAACTCCTACTCGCAATAAAAGAATGAAAATCCAATTATTCAGAGTTAGATCGTTTTTTCCTTCACTATAATTTAGTATGTTTAAATATCTTAAACAATAAACAATATAATCTACAATAATTTTTATATAACCTGTAATATATAAGTTTATTACCAAATTGAAATATTATATTTAAAATGACCCCGCGCATAGCGGGAACTTAGTGTACTGGGCTACCCTTTTTACATTATCAAAAGTATGAATTATTGCACTCTAAATCTCGTTATTCCTTTTTAGATTAAGAGTAATCCTCAAATAATAGCCGCTGATAACGCCTAAAATTTGGATTATGCTATCTTGTTAGTTAGCGTAGATCAACCAACTTCATCTACCTTTTTCTTGTTTCGATTCAGAAATTAACTTTATATATTTTCAAGATTAAACAACATGTTCTTAAACGTCATATTTTTAAGTCGTGACTTAAAAATTATTTTCTGAATTCATGATTAAAATTAAAGGCAAAAATCATATTGATGTTAAATGTATTGTGCTTGTGTGGTGTTAACAAATGAGAATCTCCAAATGTTACTCTGTGTCACCTTATAATATTAGTTTCTTAAGTTTTTTTTTACCCCCATTTTGGAGGATCTATAGTGTTTCCACACTTCCCCTTCAGCGTGACTCGAACCTTGATCCTACCAATCATGGGTGGAAGTGCTTTACCAATTGAGCAAGCCCACTTATCAATTTTCATCTTTATTTAGGATATGTGATTGCCGATTGGATAATGACTAGAACGGTAAAAGTGTCGTAATTTCATTATTCAATTTTTCTTAGGAGACATTAATATTCCCATAGGCGGATCTAGAGTATTGAATACGAATATGGTAGAATTTAATCGTTATGGCCAAAATTTTATATTTGTGTTAAGAATTTGCGGAATATTAAAAAATAATGTTTTCAGAATCCAGTAAACCCTCTTTTCTATAATTCAAAACTCATAAACTCAAAATTCTGGATCTCCCTTTCAATATTCCCCGTGGAAGTCAAAGCATGGTTTATTATTAGAGT
Organism: Anisodus tanguticus; assembly: GCA_034509755.1. NCBI lineage: Eukaryota > Viridiplantae > Streptophyta > Magnoliopsida > Solanales > Solanaceae > Anisodus > Anisodus tanguticus. The sequence goes on from CM067545.1 coordinate 56,177,100, forward strand.
TAAAACAAGAAAACAAGCGATCAAGATTTTGCAAATTTTGAGTCAAACGGATTTAAAGATTTTGCAAATTTTGAGTCAAACGGATTTAAATCAGTTAAAGACGGAACGATTAATTACTGGTTAACTCAATAACAAATCAATAATTATTTTATTTTAAAAGTCAAATGTAATGTTATATTTTACTTACTGTTAGAGTAATCTTTTAATTTCATTAGGTGTACATTGACTTGTTTTTATTCAATAATGCCACCTATGTAGTTGGCATGTTTTTTTTTTCCTGTTAGAAATATCCCATATACATTAAAAAGCATTGTTTGATAGGGAAATCAACGGATCGCCCGTGCAGCCAAAAATAATTAAAGAAAATATTTATTTTAAAATTTTTACACTTGTTGCTATACAACAACAACAACATACCCATATAATTTCACGAGTGGAGTCTAGGGAGGGTAGAGTGTAAGCAATCTTATCCCTACCTTGTGAGGTAGAGAGGTTGTTTCCGAAGATCATCGGCTCAAGAGAAATCATGATAAAAAGGTCAGATAATAGATGAAAGAAGTAAAGCAGTCATGGCAAAATATTATAGATAAGCAGTATGAAAAAAGTAACATTAACTGTGAAAAACTAATACGATAGTTGAAGTGCAAGAGACAACATATAGTAACAAAAACCAAAGAACAAGAAACTACAAAAATAATACTACGGCGGCTAGTATGGAAGGATACGCGAGACAAAGCCTTACTACCTACTAACCTTCTACCCTAATCTACGTCCTCCACAACCTCATATCTAAGATAATGTCCTTGGTAAGCTGCAACTGCGTCTTGTCCTATCTAATCACTTCCCTCCAATACTTCTTTGGCTTACGTCCTTACCTCTCCTGAAACCATTCGTAGCCAACTTCTCACACATCCGCACCAGTGCCTCCGTGCATCTCATATGTACATGGCCGAACCATCTTAGCCTCGATTTCCGCATCTTGTTCTCCATCGAGCCACTCCTACTTTGTCCGAATAAAACTTCATTTTTAATCCTATTTTTCCTAGTATGTCGACACATGGACTGCAACATTCTCATTTTGCCACCTTCATCTTCTGGACGTGAGATTTCTTAACTGGCCAACACTCCATCCCATTCTTGCTATATTGAAAAACTATGCATAAAAATATCTAGGAAATATGCACCTTGTATACTTTTGGATTATAAAAATTCATATGTAGTATATCTTAATAGTATACAATAATGTGATTCAATTATTTTTATTGTTATCTACTGTCGACGTATATATATATATTTATTTGAATTGTATACCCTAGAGATATACAACATACAAATTAAAACCGTAATGTGTACAAAACAACGTAAGAACCTCGCTTTGCATTGAGGTCGTCTGGTTGGTGTTTCTGTAACACCCCAATCTTGGGAGGTGTGGCCGGCACCCGACGCCCTATGGCTCAAGTGCATCGATCGTGATACCTCTGATATGTATACTAACTCAGGGGTCGATGAGGCCTCTGACATATACTTAACTGAATAAGGACAAATCGCCCGCACTCGATAAAAGGCCCAAACCATACATATATATAACAAGACCGACATGAGCATAATAAATCTACTGAAGAGGCCTACGAGGCCACACACGACTATCACACATACACAACTATCTACAAGCTCCTAAGGAATATACTGACAATAACTGGTTGGGATAGGGCCCCGCCATACCCTACTATATACATATGCACAACTGTCATACCTATCAACTCACAAAAACATAACTCCGAAAGAAGGGAGGGTGACAACTCTAGCTGAGTAAAGTCCTACTATGTGGAAGGCATCTGTATCCCAACCTGTACATGCATGCATGAAACACAGTGTCTCTAGAAAGAGACATCAGTACGAAAGTTGAACTGAATATGTGAGGATGAAGCTGTAAATAAGTACAATGTTGTAAATGAAACATGAACAGAAATTGTAAGTGAATATACAACTATAAGATGAAGCTGTAGAAATACAACCTGTATTCTAAGTGCTTCTGTGGGTCACAATATGCATAAATGAAATGTAATCGCATATATAACGGCGTAGGCCTCTGTGGGATATATCATTAGTCTCATGTCTGTATAAACTATGTATATAACGCCATAGGCCTCTGGGGCAATATCATAAATCTCATACATATATATAACTATGTTTATAACGTCATAGGCCTCTGATGGCAATATAGATATATATTTAATGTATGCATATGATGACTTCTTATGGAATATGGATGCTCTTTTGAATCCGTCGGAGTGACATAAGGTCGTTGCACCTCCGACCTCCTTATGAGGGTTAATACATCACATGTTACTCTTTCAATGACTCTATAGGAACCATAAGTCACATTGCAAGCTTAAATTTTAGGAAGCAATAAAGAGTCGACCTTTATAGATATCAAAAGAATACTTTGGCACAATAATGTAATCTTGACGAAGAATGGTAATACACAACAACACACTTACATGAGAATTACCAGCGTCTTCGTAAGGACTTTAGAATAGAGTTCTTATCGTATTTCATTTCGTAATAATTATTTCAATATGATCATGCCAAGTGAGCCTTACATACCTTGTTCTTGACGCTACAATCGTCCTAACAGTCTTCATACTTCATATTGGTGATATCTATATCACATAAAATCGGTATCAATATTGAATCCAAATTCCATAGAAGGATTCATGTAAATATTTTATCGACAACTTCGAACACCTCGGATTTTTAAATTATTTTACAAGGGATACTCGTGTAATTCAATCTCATGGTTTTATCAAAATACCTTTTCCATAGAAACTCATTTAGGTGTTCGTCGACAATTCTAGCATATGTGATTCCTTAGGCTTTTCTTACATGAGAAGTCTTATGTAATTCAACTTCACAATCCTTCATACCATACATTCCTTAATCTATAACACACACAATCAATTCCATCATCCAATTCAACTCATTCTTGAAGTAAAATAACCCAATAATTTAATTACAAAGATTTCATAAATTTGCGAAGTTTTGATCATGAAAACTTTTTCATAACCTATTCCAAACCAACAATTAATCATAAATATAAGTAGAGGGGAATAAAATATACCTTAACACATCATAATCCTCACAAAATAGTAGAGTATTTTATCCCCAAGGGTTTCCAAAATTGATTCAATTCGGAGATGATAGTTTCTACGATTATCGCGGGGATTTTCACGTTAATCTTTCGTAATTTGCCTTGGAATTGATCTTGGGCATTAGGGGTTCACTAGAGAGGGTTTAGGATGTGTTCTTGGTCTGATTGGGGTGAAAATGAAGTCCAAATCAACATAACCCGCTTTATACCCGACTGTAATTTTCCACCGCCGCAACTTAACGGTGGGTTTGACGGTCCGTCAACCTTGACCGTCAAGTTGACTCCTAAGACCTGAAAATCTCAAGGAAATTTGATGCCTCAACCTGTATTTTAACGGTTCGTCGAACTCCTCGTCAAAATACACAGTTTCTCTATTTTATCAAAACATATTTCCTTTGATCCGTATAACTGCCAAACACTCCGGAACTTCCACACTCAAGCAATAAACCTGAATTACCCTATCGTAAAGTCATAACTCATCTCAAAACATCGGTATCCTATCATTTTCATGACAGAACGTAAAACTACGGGGTGTAACATCTTTCCCCCCTTTGGAACATTCTTCCGCGAATGTTGAAACTATTCTAACTCTCAAGTTTTCCAAAAAATTCGACAGAGTTTCTTTGTAAACAAGACTATACAGAATCTATCAAGCAACCCAAACATATATCCAATGCCACACAGGGCAAGAAAATATCAAAATAACATCAATGGGCCTCACACGACTGCTTTTGCTCATAAAAGATTAAAGGAAGTTCAGCCATAACTTACCTTAATATCCTTTTGCTAACATCCGAGTTGTGCCTTATACACTTTCTTCAATATAAATATACATGATCCATCTTCGATAAATTAAATAAGAATAGAGGGGTATATCACATGAATACTAAAGGGAAATCTGAATCATTCTAGTATAGTAATTTCTTAGGTTTCGTGACCTTTATTGATATAGTTCTTGCGGATTAAGGACTATCTTGCCCTATCATTGATAACATTACACCGCTATGCATTGTTGATATATTCTCAACCTTCACACAGTTATACCTCTCCTTTATACCATTATCTAATAGATGTACTTTGTCTAAGCCATTGTATTCTGACATTCGGACTGCATTCTTCTTTTCTGTAATATAATATTCATCTTATGATAAAGTTTATATATCTTAGTTCATAGGCACGAAGCACAAGATGATGATGAAAGGTTGTGGCACGATAATCGTCAATGTCGGGGACGTAAAAGTAGTTGATTTATTCGAATTCACTTTTCTTTTACTTCTCGTCTTACCTTCTCGATAGTGTCCTTATACGGCACATAATTTATAAGTAGCCTACTAGTACAAAAACTTCCTTCGTCAAAACATCATATTTTCCCCTTTATTTTGGAGTACCTCCTGAATAAACATCTTCAATTGTGATGAGGTTTTGATTGTTGATTACTACCTTTCCCAACTGAATTCGGTATTATAATCTTGGATACATGTAGGTGGAATATTCCTTCCTTGTTAAATGAACCTGTTGATCTAATCATTTTCTTATACTTATTTCCTTAAATATAATATCGTTACTTCAACTTCCTTCCTTTTCTTGTGACATCGAGGAGAGTTCTATTCTTTTGCCATGTATAAACCTTTATTCACCGATCTGACAATATACCTCTTACTAGTCATTAATCCTTATTTCAAACTTCACCCAAACTTTATACGTTCACCCTTGGCTTGGGTCCGGTAGTCTGACTTGAAATCTTCATTCAGGACGGAACAATGGAAATTCAAAATACTCAGGGCTTCTTTTAAATTAGTCCTCTGATTAGTTGGTAGCCTTTATGAGCGATCGTATAATGGCTTGATATAGTCTTCAAAATAAAACTTTTGACCAAACTTTAATTGTATAACCAGACTTAATCGTTATCGTGCAGACTGACTAGTCACTTTGGAATTAACTTTTCCGATTACATAATGATTCTTAAAGATCCTCGATTTGCTCAATAATCCATACATGATGTCTCCATTTCAAAAGCAATTCTTTTTCAGATGCTGTTGTTGATACTCTTAATCCTTGGACCTTGATAGGGTTTCCGTTATTATCCATAATCCACCTCATGATATTTTTTAAATGGCTTTAGATAGAATTCTTTGTCCTGATGCTTCTCGATTCTAAATATAAGGATGAATTCGTTTACCTATAGCACCAAGGAGGTATCACCCATTTCTATTACGGTTGGCCACCAATCACTTAATTGGGGTGGTTTTTCTCTGTAACTCCCTTAGTGACTCCCGTTGTTCAACGGTACACGACCCTAAGGTCCATTATTTTCCTGTTCTTTACCTCCGATCTTCCTGCTTCTCACAATGTCTCGAGTTCGTATACTTATTTGGCGATGCTAGGTATTCCAGGGTAGACTCATTATTCCGTAATTATTCTCAATATTTGTTCGATTATCTTTTCTCGACTTTTATCATCACCTGATTAATTTTTTTTATCATACCTTTTCCCTTAAATATTGAAAGCAAGACGTTATTTCCTGTCCATCGTAATTTCTTCTTTTGTCAACTTTATTTCTTGAGGGTCTGTCATATTTACTGGCTCCAGACTTATGATCTTCCATAATTAGCTTTCCCTTCATGCTAGGAGCGCACACTTACTTTTTATAACTCTGAGATTCTTATGGTCCTTCATTTGTTAGGTATTTCTTATGCACTCATTTCCTCGAATCAAACCTTAACACATTCATATTATCTTCCAATATCATTCATGCTAGGAGTCATCCCATCTCCATATTCGCTGAAGGTTTTACTTTGCAAGGAGTTGTTTCATCGGGTTCCCTTCGTACTTACCGTATTTTAGACAATGTTGCCATCTGTGTTCCTCGGTTTGTCTTCCTTTGTACCAATGTCCTTAACTTTATGATCATAGTATTATTCTTCTTGTGAGTTCCCCAGTTCATTCGGCAGTCAAAGTGTTGCCATCACCTATTCGTTCACTTCTTGCTTCATTGTTCTTATACTTTAGCTCTTTTCCTTAGAGCATGTCTTAGGCTATTCTAAATTCCATTATCATATACTCACATCGAATTCTGTTCGTCCTTATTGTCACTCATATGTCCTTAGATGTCTTATCGATATTTGTGGCTGAACTAATATTTGACATGTTCAAATTTGAATCGTGACTGGACTAGACCTTATTGCTGATTCATATTTCCTCTCTTAAATTGGTAGTAGAATCCTTCTCTATTCGATGTGTATTCAACTAGCTTAGATATTAGCAATTGGAATTTCTTCAAAGATTCCTCATCTTAGCGCACTTTTGGTATCGTCGTTGCGAACGTCATAACTTAGATCTTTAGCTCTAGAAGTTTAAATGTCACTCCTTTACTTATATCCTTATCCTTTACTGGTATTCTTGTTACCTGGAAGTCTCACTCCAACTCTTTTACCGATGTCCTTACTATTTTTGGTTTTCCCCTAATATATTTGGGTGAGATATATTATTCGACTTTGTTAAGTTGTCATAACGCTTTTACTTATGTTTACTAGATACTTGTTTATTATTTTTTTGCCACTTCTCTGTTAGTCATACTTTGATCGAAAATTATTTCCACTTAACGTCGAGAATCCTACCACCTTTCGCGGTGAAGAAGGTATATTGCTTGCCCTTAATTAACAATTCTCCTTTCATTTGACGGTTCTTTCTACATGGTTTATCCTTGTGGAGAGATTGGGATTACTAACCTATGTATAACTTTTCCCATCATTTTTCTTTCTTCAACTGCCTTCTGAACAAAGTTGCAGGTAACTTATTCTGAAAATCTAATTTCCTTATTACTCTTCTGGGGTTTCCCTAAATTATTAGGAATTGTGAATTCATACTTTTTAAGTCATAAGTTCATTTACTCTCCGAGTCTCAGTATTGTTGACGCTACAAGATATAAGAGTGTTGGGTACATATATAGTTAATAACTGGTTAATTCCTATATCATTTTGCTTAAAACCTTGACTATAACGACGATTTTACTTACCATCTTCCATTCCTATCATCGATTCACAATCTACATACGTCTGTTATGACATACTTGATATATCAAAATAACTGACCGATTATAGGTATAAGCACAACTATTCTTAGTAAAACTATCAACATACTTGATTGATTGCATGATTTTAAGTAATATCGGGACCGACTAGTCTCGCTGACTCAACCTCGGGCATCTATACACTTTATGGCTCCTACTCCCACACCAATAACATCCCTCAAGATCACCTAGGCATGGCCCGTGATGCACCTGTCCACACTGATGGCACAACGACTGAAATCTCTCGGGACATTCTCTGGCCCTATTGCCCAAAGCTCCACATCCAGAACATAGCTCAATATTTGATGAGCATGCTCCGTCATGCCTCCTTCCACATTACTGACAGCGGGGTATACTACTCCCAATACCTTCTTGGGCTTGTCAGATTTCTACATGGGAGCTTTGATCTGACGTCTCCCTCAATATCAATTATTCAACACCTGCGTCCATCCTAAACCTTCTGGTCTGTCTACTGTTACTTCTTCGTCTCTTCTACTTGTCAAGGGTGAACCTTGATTAACTGACTTCTATGATATTGGGCTTCTTAATCTCTCTATAGGTCTATCCTATGGGGGCATCTGAACGTGACCATACACTAGGAAGATAACTGGGGGTGTTGTTGCATACACATGACCACTCACACCCAACCCAAATGGAAATAACCGATGTGCTAATGGCCTCTGTATTGTACATGCTTTCCTATAATCTAACACTACTACTGAAATCGGTGGCACTCGAAAGGGAGATTCAGATGGGTCCTCTTCCATAGATGAATTATCAGATGAATTTTCCTCCATAGACAGTTCCTCGTCCATGGATGGGTCTTCCTCTATTGAATAACTTACATTCATGTCTAATGACCTTATATTCCTCGAATTCATACTGGCAAGTGGTTGTCGGCTAGTACCTTTTCCCGCATTCCTAACCCATTTTCTGCTGTCATAATTGTTCTTGAATCTCGACAGTACTAAAAAGAAAGATCAAGATGAAAAAATAGGGATTTAGTGACTTATGACTTCGCTTCTATCGCGGGATCTAGATTTTCAAGAAATGTAACATCTGACGAGGCCACACATGACTATCATACATACACAATTGTCTAAAGGCCTCTAAGGAATATACTGACAACAACTGGTCGATAGATGGCCCCTCCATACCCAACTATATACATATGCACAACTATCATACCTATCAACTCACTACACAGCTCCGAAAGAAAGAAGCGTGACAACTCCAGCTGAGTAAAGTCCTACTATGTGGAAGACATCTGTATCCCAACCTGTACATGCATGCATGAAACACAGTGTCCCTAGAAAGGGACATTCGTACGAAAGTTGTACTGAATATGTGAGGTTGAAGTTGTAAATAAGTACAATGTTGTAAATGAAATATGAATTGAAATTGTAACTGAATATACAACTGTAAGGTGAAGCTGTAGAAATACAACATGTACTCTAAGTGCCTCTGTAGGTCAGAATATACATAAATTAAATGTAATCGTGTATATAACGTTGTAGGCCTCTGTGGGCTATATCATCAGTCTCATGTCTGTATAAACTGCGTATATAACGCCATAAGCCTCTGGGGGCAATATCATAAATCCCATATATATATATATATATATATATAACAACATAGGCCTCTGAGGGCATATAGATATATATTTAATGTATGCATATGATGACCTCTTATGGAATATAGAATGCTATTTTTAATTCGTCAGAGTGACGTAAGGTCGTTGCACCTCCAACTCCCTTATGAGGGTTAATACACCACCGGTTACTCTTTCAATGATTCTATAGGAACCATAAGTCACATTGTAAGCTTAAATTTTAGGAAGCAATAATGAGTTGACCTTTATAGATATCAAAAAAATGCTTTGGCATGAGAATGTAATCTTGACGAATAATGGCAATACACAACAACGCACTTACAAGAGAATTACCAGCGCCTTCATAAGGACTTTAGAATAGAGTTCTTAGCGGATTTCATTTCACAATAATTGTTTCAATATGATCATGCCAAAAATAAAGAAGTGAGCCTTACATACCTTGTTCTTGACACTACAATCGTCCTACCAGTCTTCACACTTCATACGGGTGATTATCTATATCACATAAAAATTGGTATCAATATTGAATCCAAATTCCATAGAAAGATTCATGTAAAGTATTTTATCGACAACTTCGAACACCTCGAATTTTTAAATTCTTTTAAAAGGGATACTAATGTAATTCAATCTCACAGTTTGATCAAAATACTTTTTCCATAGAAACTCATTTAGGTTTTGTTCCACAATTCTAGCATATGTGATTCCTTAGTCGTTTCTTACACGAGAAGTCTTATGTAATTCAACTTCACAATCCTTCAAACCGTACTTTCCTTAATCCATAACACACACAATCAATTCCATCATCCAATTCAACTCATTCTTGAAGTAAAACAGCCCAACAATTTTTGTTACAAAGATTTCACATATTTGCGAAGTTTTAATCATGAAAACTTTTTCATAACTTGTTCCAAACCAACAATTAATCATAAATATAAGTAGATGGGATAAAACATACCTTAACACATCATAATCCACACAAAACAGTAGAGTATTTTATCCCCAAGGGTTTCCAAAACCAATTCAATTCAGAGATGACAGTTTCTATGATTATCGCGGGAATTTTTAGGTTAAATCTTTCGTAATTTGCCTTGGAATTGATCTTGGGCATTAGGGATTCCCTAGAGAGGATTTAGGAGGTGTTCTTGGTCTGATTGGGGTGAAAAATGAAGTCCAAATCAACATAACCCGCTTTATATCCGACTGTAATTTTTCACCCCCGCAACTTGACGGTGGGTTTGACGGTCCGTCAACCTGGACCATCAAGTCGCCTCCTGAGACCTAAAAGTCTCAGGGAACTTTGATGGCTCAACCTGCATTTTGACGGTCCGTCAAACTCCCCGTCAAAATACACAGTTTTCTGATTTTATTGAAACATATTTTTCTTGATCCGTTTAGGTTCCAAACACTCCGGAACATCCATACTCAAGTCGTAAACCTTCATTACCCTTTCTTAAGGTCATACCTCATCCCGAAACATCGGTATCCTATCAATGTCACGATGGAACGCAAAACTACGGAGTGTAACAAGTTTACATGGAAAGCAAGGTCTATTTAGGGCTGGGGTTTCTAGGTTCACGTGAATCCATGCTCGCTTTCCTAGATCACGTATACTAATTTTTTTTTGTGTGTAGCCAAGCTCGAAGTATCATATAATCTGATCATAATTGGGAAAACCTTCTTAAGTGAGATTAGAGTTTACATCTTATGTCTATCTTGTTATTTGTTTTCCTTTCCTTATCTAAAATTAGGTAACGCCTCTCTTAATGGTTATTGGTGTCACTTTTTGCGTTTTAACTATGTATTTTTTTTTCTTGTTCTTTCTTTCTTTGGTTTAATCTTTGAAAATTTCCAAGTCCGACACATTGAACTTTCTATTTTTTTTTAAATATTTTATATAATTAAATTAAATATGGTAGCAGCGAATATAAGGAAAATTAATATTTTAAAAGATAATAATTAATTTTAAAATTATAATTTCAAAAGCATAATAAGTTCAACGGTAAAAATTTAAAGATTGAATTGCCCAAATTATATCCTTAATATATTTTTTATGAAATTTATAAATTTAGAGTTTTGCTTTTTCAACAGTACCACATGTTTTTTTTTTTTTTTCCAATTTTGGTAAAAACAACTTATTTCTCATGGCTGTTTAATTATGAAAAGAAAAGACCTCACGGAACAGCTGACTCCACGTAACATGTTAAGTGGACAATTCACACCATTGTCCCAATTTAAGGCGGTCTTTAATTTTTGTCCCTTAAATTGGTGGTATTTAATTTTAGCCTTTTGCCTAAAAAAATGATTGAAAATACCCTTGAGATTATAGGTTCGAATCTCAGCAGAGTCAAAAAGAAAAAAATCGCATGACAAGATTTCATTAGAAAATATGTCTATTCGGCTTAAGTTGTATAGAAATTATGCCTTAAGGGGCATAGTTTTTATGTAATTATGTCTTCGAAAAAATCTCTGAGGTTGTGGGTTCAAATCCCAACAGAGTCAAAAAGAAAAAAAAATCACAATGTAAGATTTCATAGAAATTATGTCTATTCAGTCAAAGTCGTATAAAAATTATGCCTCAAGGGGCATAGTTTCTATGTAACAATATATGCATGAAGGCAAAGTTAAGTTACATAGAAATTATGGTCCTTAAGGCATAATCTCTATATAACTTTGGCCGAATAGTAGGGTTGTTCATAATAATCCGATCCGATCGATCCTATTCGCGATCCAGTCGATTTGATCCAAAAAATCGGATATCCGATCCACTTTTTTGAGTTTCGGATATTTCGGATCGATATCCAAAAAAAATCGGATCGGATACAGATCACAATTTCTTTACTTTCGGATATCCGAAATATCCAATTTTTTATTTTATTTTCCTTAATAGTTGTTGTATGTTTACAAGAGCACATCTAGGTCCTCCTCCTTTAAACACATGTTTGTGCTTTTCAGTTTTCATTTGTTTGATTCTTATGTTTCTTCCATACCTCCATCAAAAAACAAAGGAAAATAATCAAGTTCTTCTTCTGACAAACTTTAATATTGTTACTAATTATACAATTACTTTAAGTATTACAGTAGATAAGGAGATTGGTGTGGATCCGAAGTAAATGATGCAATCTTTCAACTAAGTATTACAGTAGATAAAGAAATTTTAGAAGTCAATCGATTCAAAAGGAAACAAAACTTCATTTCCTCCACGTATTCACTATCCATTTTCCTTTAAAAAAAGTAGTAAGTGAAGGAGTTTGATTTTATGTCATGGCAATGTAAACAATGATATTTTAAGACAATGCATAAATCCTTTTCATATCGTATAACTTGGTAGAAATTCTTGATGCGGGTGGACGATTAACGATATCATCATGCTGACTATAATTATCTTTCCTTGCTACTTCAACCTTTGTGTGAGATTTTAAGATAAATGAAAATAGGATTTAAACAAAATATACCGGCATTGCAAAGATTTTTTTATACTATTAATAAATTTTAACATGTGATAGCATGTTAATTGTCATTTTTTACCAGTTTAAGCTTATCAAGAGTACATATACAACCAATTAATAAGTTATCTATTTGTGTAAATATTTACAAATAATAATATGATCGGAGGATTGAACTTCCATTTCGTGTTTAGAGTTATTGTTCGGTGATGTTACAAAGTGAAGGTGTTCGGTGGAAGGAAAAAATATGGCGTTGACGCAAATTAACTACTATAATATATCAAAAGTTTAAGAACTTCATTGCATATATTATATTAAATATGACAATATGAAAAATTTCGGATATCCGATTTTTTTCGGATCGGATTCGGATCATAAGTTTACCGATCCGAAATTTTCAAATATCCGAAATTCCGAACATCTGAAATTTCGGATCTGCTATGATTTGAACCCCGAATCTCTGATTTAGTACACTCGCGAATAAAAGGTAATTTGACCCATAAATTTTCATTAAGTGAGAAATAGGGGGAAAAATTAAAGACCAGCGAATTGAGCGACAAAAATTAAAGACCAACACGTATGAAGGGCAATCCACGTAATTTTTTGATTAATTAATAATAATAAATTATCCAATTATGAACTACTATTATTGTTTATGAGAACAAAAAAGGAAAAGAGTAAGAAGCTGACAAAATCAATTTCTTTTATTAATTGCTCACTGTTCTTACTCCATTTGTGAAATGGTTCCAATTTTCACGTAAATTCTTGACTTGTTGCCCTCATATCGTATGAAAGGACTTTGGATTAGACAAAAGTAACCGAGGTAAGTGGATGGGTTGCTACTCCTTAACCATAGATTTCGAATTCTAGTCTTGGGTATGAAAACTTTTTTGGTAGGAAGAGATATCCTCCGAATGGGGCCCTACTCGACGCAAATCTGGATTAGTCGGACTCCAATGCTGGTACTAAACACCGGATGAGAAATAAAAAAAATTATATCCAGTGTAATCTCATAGATGAGCTTCGGGGAGAATAGGATGTACGCATATTTTACCCTTACCGCATGGAGGTAGAGAGACCGTTTCCGAAAGACCCTTGACTCAAGTAACGCATATCAAAACAGATTGAAAAGGAGAATACAAAATAATGATGATATCACAAGTAATAGGAAAAGCATTATATAGCAATCGGAAGAAAAGAACAGTAATCACAACAAAATAATACGATAACTCGAAACACAATAAATAACAGTTAGTAACAAAAATAGAATGACCCCAGAACTACGAGAATATTGTTAATATTATTAGTATGAAATGAGAAACAAGTACGGTGCACCAAACTACTACTAAACCTATGTCGCAAGAAAGTGAGACGACGCTCAACTACCTATTAACATTCTATCTTAATTCGCGATCTTCATATTCTCCATTCTAAGGTCATGTTTTCAATAAACTAAAGATTAATATGCTTTTATTAAAAAAGAAATTAAAATTCTATTTTTAAAAAGAACGGAAAAATTCTTTCGACAGAAGAGTGCAAGTTCCTGGACTCCTCATTAATTTTCTCCAATGGACCCCATTAATCCATTCAAATGAAGCAATTTCATTGGAGCATAAATTACACACTGCAAAAGAAAAAAATCGATAACTATGTATTATTAAACAAATTAATATTTAAACTTATTTAAACCGACGAATATCATAAGAGATTTTTACATCATCCGTGTAGCTTTACCTAGCTATTTAAAATGTCACCTATTCATAATTTGCAGTTTACAAAATCACTACAATAATAATTTAACAGGTCATAGGAAATGTTACCCTGTTTTTTCAATTCCCAAATGATATCAAACTAATATGGAAAGTTACATAAAATTATATGTAAATTTAATTTGATAGTGTAATAATTTTTACACGGAAAGTATATATGACATAAATTCCAACATTCAATAGGCTTTTAAAAAACATGATAGAATGAATGTTCTTTACACTTCTATGGTATAAAAGCTGAGTTTCAGTTCTATTCACAAAAAATATAAAATAAATTTAACAAATCACCTCACTTGTTAAATAGATTTTCCATTCTGATTTATGCGGGTTGTTTGAATTTCAAGAGTCAAACAAGTTTTTTTATCGCAATTTTTATATATCTTTTAAATATTATTGTTGTTGCCTAAGATAAAAGTCACTCTTAAAAGAATTTAAATTTCCATAATGAGGTCATAAATAGTGTACTTAAATTACTTCAACTGCCACTGATACCTTCTTCTAGCCTCTCTCCATAAGTAGTCCTCATTCCCTTCACATTTTTCCTCCTCATCCCAATATCTCTCTAACCATTCTTCATAAACTTTTCAACTTCTTTTGTTTCCAATAAAATGGAGATTTTGAAGTTGTCTCTAATTATTTCACTAATTATAGTAGGAGTTGAAGGTAGAATCCCAGGTGTTTATAGTGGTGGATCATGGCAAAGTGCTCATGCTACTTTCTATGGTGGCAGTGATGCCTCTGGTACTATGGGTATGTACATCACTTCCCATTTTTCCTCTTATGAGAATTTTACTGGAATTTAACTTATGTACAGCGAGTAAAATTAACATGTTGTAGCAGGTAATTTGAGGGGTAAAAAAGTTATATAATGTCGGGGTATAGAAGTTAAACTCTACAAGATTGTGTTTCAATGTACTGATATATACTTGTTTCCTTTGTGATAAAAGGAATGAAGCTAACATGACCTTGAATATTTGAAAATAGTTTAACTATATACTATATAAATAAGGAGCGCTAACTCGACTTTCGTGCAGGTGGGGCATGTGGATATGGAAATCTTTATAGCCAAGGCTATGGAGTGAACAATGCAGCATTAAGCACAGCATTATTCAACAATGGACTAAGTTGTGGAGCTTGCTTTGAGATCAAATGTGACAATGAGCCACAATGGTGCCATCCAGGGAGTCCTTCCATTTTAATTACTGCAACTAATTTTTGCCCTCCAAATTATGCGTTGCCGAATGATAATGGTGGTTGGTGTAACCCTCCTCGTCCTCATTTCGACCTCGCCATGCCCATGTTCCTCAAGATTGCAGAGTATCGTGCCGGAATCGTCCCTGTCACTTACCGTCGGTAAGCATTTTTGATCTTCAGGGAAAAAATCATGATAAGTGTTACTCCCTCGGTCTCAATTTACATGAGAGTAGTTTTATTGGGCACAAAGCTTAAGAAACAAATGGAAGACTTTTGAATCTTGTAATCTAAATTAAGCCAAAGATATTTGTGTCATTATAAATCATTTCGTTAAATGTAAAAGATAAATTTTAAAATTAAATTATTATAAAATAAGGAAATATGTCATTCTTTTTTGGACTAACTAAAAAAAAATTGTGTCATATAAATTGACAAAGAGAGAGTAATTGATAACCCGACAAAAATAAGTTTTTTTTGTCATTTTTGACTTGTCGTTTGAAATTAATTATAGGTGCTGCCAAAATATACATAACATGTACTCTAGTTATGTATATAATATGTATACCATATGTATATTTATTTACATAACATATATATTTGTTGACTATTATTTTTTTAGAATGATCTGAAAAGGTAATTATCCCTAAAATATAGGTCAAATTACACTAATACCTAAGAGAATTTAATTTTTGTAGTATAAGGTCATACGCACTTTAATTTTGTACATATTCAATATTCAGAATTTACCGACCTGACTAATTCATATTCATGACGAGTAAGCCCGGGAGTAGAAAAGTGCTCAAATGGCCCCAGGGGCACATGCGAGTTGTTAAGTGACAAGGTGATTGTGGTACAACCACTCCGACGTCGCGGGTTCGAATCCGTGTGGTGACAGTCTTTGTTGAAATATTGCAAGGGTTGTTGTTGGGTTCATGTCCCGTTGATCCTCTCCCTTGCAGGGCTGCCACTCGCGCATATACCTCGATTTACATCCCATCTGGCCAAGGGGCCACTGGTACATGTGAGAGGTTTCGCATATACCTTATTTTTTTAAAATTACCCTTATTTAGATAATCAAGAATCATTAAGTAATTTTTCTTTTCTAAATATTAATTAAGAATAAATTAGTAAAAATACTCATAATTTTTATGAGTGAACAATTTCCTAAGGGATATAAGCTAAAAACACCAAACGAAGTGAGAGGACGACTAAAAAAGAGGCTTTGATCCATCGGGAGAGGGAAATTCAAATGGAGGAGTACTTATTTTGTGTCATAGGGTTGTTATCACTTGTCAAAAGTTGGTGTGAACTACATTAATCAATAGAATAATATTTAAATGATTCTCAAGTAACTTGAGGGGAAAAGAGATAACATTAACTAATACTCTTTTTTCAATTTATGTGTATTTCTTTTCTATAGTCTACTTACAATAATATTATGTTTTGTATTTAGTAACATTTTAATTCAACATCCATTATATGATAAGTTAAAAATTACAAGGTTCAAAAGATCTGGTACATTATATATTTTTATTTGAGATCACAAGATTTAATATATTTTTTTTACTTCTTAAACTATCTGACATGTCAAATTAAGTAAAATGAAACAGAGGAATATGTATTTTTACATTAATTTGTGAATATTAGTATAATTGATGTAAAGACTAAGTGAGGAGTTATTCTTTCATAGGACATTATAGTTTGAATTGAAATTATTTTGGCTACTGGGTTGTCATCTACTAAAAATTTGAAACATTTTAGCTTTTGAAAGGTGGTCTTACATGCACATTCTCCATAGTGAATGTCAAACTCCAAAACCCTAGGTTGTTGGGACAGAGATTTATTAACCAGTGTGAAAACTCCCAGCCACACTGTTTTCTTTCATCCTTAATTAACTATCCATGTTTCAGGCTAACATAGGATTTTGCATTCTACAACAAAATGATGTTCACATTCTGTAGAATTTATTGTAACTGTCCTGTCCTAAGACTTTTTTTGTTTTCAAATTGACTAAAAGAACTTGATTCTCGATAAACGAGATGCTCTCTCCGTTCGATAATAAGTGATTGTTTAGGTCTTTCAATTTTTTCCAAAATAATTGATTGTTTAGAATTCCAAGAATACTTTGGTCATATTCTTTCAAAATTGCTCTTGTTTAAATAATCAACATTCATTAACTACATTTTAATTTTTTAGTCATTTAATTATGTAATCACAATATTTTCTGTCAAAATAAGTGTTTCACTTGATGTTTTAATGATACCCCTCGTTAATGATCACCTATTAATATCCAAATTTCAATACCCAATGTCAACTTAGAAAGTAGTAAAAATTTATTAGGGTAAATTAATAAAAACACTCCTAATTTTCTAGGAATGAACACTTTCTTAAGGGGTGTATGCACAAGTTAAAATAATCACTTAGTATAGAACGGAGGGAGTAGTATAAAAGTTCTTTTAAACTGTCGGTGTATAGAAGTTAAGTCTATTTGTTTGTTTACGCAGGGTGCCATGTAGAAAGCAGGGTGGAATTAGGTTCACAATCAATGGTTTTAGTTACTTCAACTTGGTTTTGGTCACAAACGTCGCGGGTGCAGGTGATATCACGAAGGTTATGGTGAAGGGTACGAAGACTAACTGGATAACCTTGAGCCGTAACTGGGGTCAAAACTGGCAAACGAACTCCGTTTTAGTTGGTCAGTCGTTGTCATTCAGGGTCACAGCTAGCGACAGGCGCAAATCCACCTCGTGGAACATAGCCCCTTCCCATTGGCAATTTGGTCAAACTTTTGTTGGAAAGAACTTTAGAGTCTAAATAGGGTAAATGAGGTGACCGTAACACAATATATAAGACTAGTGGTTCATGCACTCCGAATTTTATTGTTTAGACCCTATCGAAATTCGGCTTCTCTTTTGGCATTTTAACCTGTCTATTTCTGGTGTATGTAGAAGAGCTGAAGCGGCTGCAAAAAAATGTAGCCCGCCGCTCTTGAAAGATCAATCTAGTAGTATCAATGTAATGTTTTAGTAATACATGATGCAAGGGCAGTGTATTCTTACTGTATTTTCAGTAACTTATAGTGGTTTACTTTTATTGAAACATCTAAGTTCTTTTGGTATGTTATTACAACTTACAATGCACTATTTACTATTTAGTAGCTCAATTAAGTATAAATGTAGACACTTTGTTATTACTCAAGTGCACATTTTATTTGCTATTTCTATGATAATATCCTGATACAAAACATTGGATTCTCTATAGTAGGGCTTTGGATGCCATTTCTAGTCTTACTTTCATCCTTGCACTTTGCCAGGCAAGCACACTTCAATGAGAAAAACTTACTCACAAGTCACACCTAGTGTTTAAAGTAAAACGATGAATACTACATTGGTTTGTGGAGCCTACATTTAAACATTCCAATCTCCAACATTGGTCGCTAGGATGGGACAAACAAGGATATTCCATGGAATTAGCTATCCCACCATCAATATGGGATAGCTAATCTCACCATTTTAGTACAAAACTTATCCCCGGGCTAACTAATACCCTTAACCAAACACATAATAAAACAATTCGCATTTTATCCCAAAATTGTTATCCCTTATTCCACCAACCAAACAACGATATATATACCATAATAAAGAAGTAAAAGATTAGCAGTTGTGATCATAACAACTAGAAACACATGCTTCTTTGTCTCAACAAAATCATATTCTACAACAGATCCTAAAGTATAGTATAATATGTCATTCAAAAAGGTAAACTGATTGTAGATGCCATTCAATGTTTGAAGTATAAGCTTACTTTGATACTACTACTAAAGTGCACATTTGCTTTTGCTATTCCTTAGACAACCTTGGATTCTCCAAAGCAGGCCTTTGGATTCCTTTGGCAGCACTATTAGAAAAGAGGAGCGTTTCTTTTGTCATAACATATACCACATAGAGAAAAGTTAAAAGATTAGCCGGTTGACTTTTACAACATATGCTTCTTTGTCTCAATAGATTTGTTTCCTAAAACAGATTCTAATTTCTTGGAAAGCTGTAACATAAACCATGAAAGTTAACGCTTCTTCGCTTTACTGGCCTTCAACTTCTGGAGAGCATATGTTATTCCTTCATTGAGGGTAGCTTTCCTTCCTTGTTTATTATTCCACAACTCTGTTGTAATGCATCTACTATTTACCGAGACCTTCATTCATCTCCATCAAAGCAGTAGTAACTAATTCGTAAGCCGCTTCTCCAAACTCATGCTTCAATCCGTTCAGCTTTTCATCGTTATCATCAATGATGATTTCCTACTAAGACACAAGAATAATTAGGTTATAGAGTAATTTAATTCAACTTTAAGTTTATAATGCATTCATTACCTTGGAGCCATTTTCACTGGTTACATCTTTAAAGGGATGCCAATTGGGATCCTTAAGATGATTCTCCCAGATTGAGCACAACTGAGCAGCTTTCACGTCTGCATCTTTTCCAAGGAATTTTCTCTTGGTTATCTCCTGAAATCTTTTAGTATCAAGTTCTCCCATTCTCTTGACACCGATTAAATCTCGAGAAGAGAACTGCTTCATTCCCTAAATGCCATGAAAGAATGATGTCATGGAATGACTTTCCCAAGTAAACTGACCCTGAAAGATGAAACCTCGGGAGAAGGAACTTCAAAAGTTTGCAAGGTTCTTTTATGGACTGTTACAACAACAACAACAACAACATACCCGGTGAAATTCCACAATGTGGGGTCTGGGGAAGGTAGAGTGTACACAAACCTTACTTCTACCTTGGTAGGTAGAGCGGCTGTTTCCGAGAGACCCTTGGCTCAAAACAAAGCACAAGCCCAAGCAAAATAAGACACACAAAGGGTGTAAGTCATGACAGCGCATTCTGAAAAAGAAAGAAGCAAAAAGAAACAATAGCCAATGCAAGTAAATAAGACAAACAAAATACACATAGCAGCATAAATCAAACGACAAGGGACTATAAGGAAATATGATAGGCTAAGCGAGCCTACAATAATAATACTACAACTACCAGTTTGTATACATCCTCCGTTACCCCTATCTAAGGTCATGTCCTCAGTGAGTTGCACATGCGTTATATCTCGTCTAATCACCTCTCTCCAATACTTCCTTGGCCTACCTCTACCCCTCATGTACATGTCCATAGACAACTTTTCACACCTCCGCACTGGGGCATTTATGTCTCTCCTCTGCACGTGTCCGAACCATCTCAAGCTAGCTTCTCGCATCTCATCCTCCACCGAGGTCACTCCCACTCTGTCCCTGATATTATCACTTCTAATTCTATCCCTCTTTGTATGCCCACACATCCATCTTGGCATCCTCATCTCCGTAACTTTCTTCTTTTGGGTGTGCGAAGTCTTGACCGGTCAACACTCCGCCCCATACAACATGGTCTGCCTAACCACCACCCTATAGAACTTGCCTTTAAATTTTGGTGGCACCTTTTTATCGCAAAATATTCCAGATGCGAGCCTCCATTTCATCCACCCTGACCCAATACGATGTGTGACATCATCATCAATATCTCCATTCTCTTGGATAATAGACCCGAGGTACTTGAAGCTCCATTTCTTTGGAAAGACCTGGGTACCAAGCCTCACCTCCACGCTTGTCTCAAAGTCGCTCCCGTCACTGAACTTGCACTCCAAGTATTTTGTCTTGGTCCTATAGAGCATGAACCCTTTAGACTCCAGAGTTTGTCTCCAAACTTCCAGCTTAACGTTCACTCCACTGCGAGTCTCATTAATCAGGACTATTTCGTCTGCGAATAACATACACCATGGCACCTCTCCTTGAATTTGTCGCGTCAGTCCATCCATCACCAAGGCAAATAGGAATGGGCTAAGAATTGATCCCTGGTGTAGCCTCATCATCACTGGAAAGTGCTCCGAGTCTCCTCCTACTATCCGTACCCTGGTCTTGGCTCCATCATACACATCCTTGATTGCCCTAGTGTATGCCACGGGTACACTTCTAACCTCCAAACATCTCCATAGAACCTCCCTAGGGACTTTGTCGTATGCCTTCTCGAGGTCGATGAAAACCATATATAAGTCTCTATTCCTCTCCCTATACTGCTTCACCAATCTCCTAATAAGATGGATGGCTTCTGTAGTCGACCGCCCTGACATAAATCTAAACTGGTTCTCGGAGATAGACACTCCTCTTCTCACCCTCATCTCCACGACTCTTTCCCAAACTTTAATAGTGTGGCTTAGCAGCTTAATACCCCTATAGTTGTTGCAACTCTGGATATCACATTTGTTATTGTACAAAGGAATCATTGTACTCCACCTCCATTCTTCGGGCATCCTCGCCGTCTTAAAAATGACGTTAAACAACTCCGTCAGCCACTCCAAACCTGCCCTGCCTGCGCTTTTCCAAAATTCAACTATTATATCATCATGCCCGGTCGTACGTCCCCTGCGCATCCTGCGCACAACACCTTGAACCTCCTCAACCTTAATGTTTTCACAATACCCAAAATTCGGGTACCTACCAGAGTTCTCCAGATCTCCCAGCACAATGTCTCTATCTTCTTTTTCGTTCAAGAGTTTATGGAAGTAAGACTGTCATCTCCGCCTAATATGCGCGTGCTCCACTAGCACTTTGCCATCCTCATCCTTGATGCACCTCACATGATCCAAGTCTCAGGCCCTCCTCTCCCTCGCATTGGCTAGTCTGTACAACTTCTTATCCCCGCCTTCTTCCTCTAATTCCACATATAGACATTCAAAAGCCGCCGTTTTCGCCGCTGTAACCGCTACTTTTTCCTCTTTCCGCGCCATCTTATATAATTCTCTATTCGTCCACTTCTCCACCTCATCCTTGCTGTCTACCAATTTTGCATAGCTTTCTACCAATTTTGCATAAGCCGCTTTTTTCGCTTCCACCTTCTCTTGAACTTTACCATTCCACCACCAGTCCCCTCGATGCCCACCACGGCTACCCCGCGAGACCCCTAGCACTTCTCTAGCAACCTCCCGAATGCGACTAGCTATCTTGTCCTACATTCCGGTCTCATCCCCACTACTCCCCCAAGCCCCCTTGGCCATCAACCTCTCCCCCATCTCCTTTGCACTAGCCATGGTCAAACTCCCCCATATGAATCATAAATCTTCATGATTTGAGGCCTATCTGCTAAGTCCTTAAGCTTAAAGTTATGCATAAATATACACTTAAATGTTCAACAACGTAGAATATGGTAGAAGCTAAGCTGATGATGCAGATTTTAGGAAATTTGTAATAGGTTGAGAACGAAGACTGAACATATATATACAACTCTCTCAGGCCACAATAAATTGAACATGCTATATTCAGCTCCTAATCATTCTGATGTTCTTAATTACTCCATTGAAGGAAAAAATAAAAACATCAGTATTATTCACAAAGTAGCTAAGGCTATCGCAGAACTGTACCAGTTGTACTTACATTGATCAAATCCTTCCTGGCATCTTTTAACTCAACATTTTCCAGTTGCTCTTTAACGACTAGAGCTTGATTCAAATCTTCAAGAGCTTCTAGTTCTTCTTTTTTCTCATTCAGGCTCTCTTGGATCTCGTCTAATTTTTTCTTCACATCTTGGCCCTCTCCCATGTGTTCGTTAATTGCATAGCCCCTGCAAGACATTTTATCTCCAACTCTAGCGCTTGCTTTAAGTCGAGTTTCTTTTGCCGCTCCATGTTCTCCTGACGGAGAGTTTCTTTCGCCTTCTGTAACAGCTTGTTTGGATGGTTGTTGCCTATTGTATTGTATCGTGTTGTTAGTTTAAATACAATGTTTGTTTGGATTGTCACTTAAATTTTAATGTATCATATCGTTTAATCTATCGTTATGTAACGACGAAAAATCTCATTTTATGTAACGACCAATTTGATGTTATCGCATCGTTACCTTATCTTTATTTCTCATTTTTATTATTCAATAATTCTATTTTAATATTTACCCTACCTTTTTATGATAGCTCTATCTTGTATCCTACTTTTCTTGTAGGTTCATCTTTCAAATCGCTGATGTGTGAGATTATGCCATGACGGAAAACGGTACAATCTATCCAAACGATGTGTTAATCAAAACAATACAATGCGATACAATACAACACATTAAAATACGATACATTATGAAATAATACTTAAAAAATCTTTAGATGTCAGAGACTAATTATATAAGTTGAGTAAAAACACAGAATTGGCACACAAACCTTCTGTTCTTCTGCCAAACTTAAGACACTTTCACCAACCCTCTTTTGCTCCATTGCTGCTCTCTCATTCTTAAAAGAAATTTTATAGTCAAACAATTCCCAATAAAGAGCAGGCCAAGCCAATAGCTGATATATTCCTCGACTATGCAATGACAGATAGGTTAACTGAGAACAGAGTTAAAGTTGGAAGCGAGTAAATAATAGATTTTCGTAGCTTCATTTTGGAATAGTATATTTGCACAGAAAGAAGATTTCATATGCATGTAACTTAAATACGGAAGGGCTAGAGTGGAGGAAGCAAATTAAAAAAACAATAACAAGTTTTGTCGCTAACGGCATCTGTTGTGCTTATGTTGCTTGTTCATTGCCACTATTGGCATCATGAACCTAGTAAATATCAACACATTAAATGACATAATTTTCTTATAAAGATGAATTTTGAGAAGAAAAGTTTTAAACTTTGAAATCGAATCACCTGTCTAGTAGTGCTTCCATTGTTTTGAGGACCACATAATTCGGTAGGAGCATATTTCCAAATGACTTGTCTCATCCATGATAATTCTGAAACTAGCATATTTTGATTTTTTTTTCATCAAAGCCATTTCTTCATCCTGTTTTTTGTTAGACTCCTTTATCTCTTGTTCTAACTTATGTGCAGCCTCATTAGAAAAACCATTAACAGCAACATTTCGTATGGAAGCTTTACTGCCCCATAATAGAGAAGGGGTTGGACCAAGTCCTAAATCACGGACGTAACCAGTTTTTTCATTTCCCAACACTTGAGAATACACATCTCCTTCCTAAGCAACACCGTCATGAGATTGTTCATTAGATGTCTCGCCATTCCTCAAGTTCTCTTGCATCATGTTCTGAGAGTAGTTGAGATAACAATTTATGACATAATGCAGTGCAATAAGATGAGACTTTGTGAAACCAAACCAGTAGAACCAGCATATGAGATTATAAAAGATGCACTTGTTGACAAGGTGAAGGTACCAACGGAAGAATTTTAGGAACTCCTCACTAAAAAGATGCATTTGTAACAAGGCGAAGGTACCCTTGAAGTTTCACACAAGCCAAGGAAATCAAGAAAACCACACAGCATGCTTCAAGTAACAAGACTTAATGGCTAACAGGGTTGTTTTTCCTGAAGTGTTTTTAGGAATGAAATTTTAGAGTCAAGAGATCAGGAAGGGAATTCAACTTAGTTTATACCTGTCAGGTCAGACTATTTTCATGGAAAATCCAATGTTTTGCAGATCCCAAAGCATGATATCATTAGCCATGTATTATAATGTTTCCAGAAGACAACTACACATACAAGGAAATATAAGTTGCGGAGACCAGGAGACTGACCCTGTCGACGAAGCGATTATTTTTTGTGAAGGTGAAAGAGACAAAGGTTACTCACTTATGGTGTTTTTGATATCAAAAGGTCCACAATTTTCAGCCCATTAATTTCTGATACAGAATATAATTCTTATGATGGGGCGAACTATAAGAATGCGATAAAGATAAGGCTGAGAAGGGGAAATCTTACAACTGTATTTGAGGACTCCTCATCCAATGGTTACTATAACAATGCGATAAAGATAAGGCTGATAAGGGGAAATCTTACAACTGTTTTTGAGGACTCCTCATCCAATGGTTTACCATCCTTACGCTTTGCATGAGTTAATATATAAACTCCTGTATAGCCTAATAAAGTTACGCTATTCCATGTATAGCCTAATAAAGTTAAATAGATGCCAAACAATCAGACATAACAAAAAAAATTGCAGAAAGTTATAGTAAGTTACGCATTAATACCTTTTCATTCATCAAGGTTGCTATGCTTTTGGATCCTCCCCTGTGAGGCATCTTTTGCTTGGCCCTACTGATTCTATTTGCTTGACTGCGCTTCTGTCATTGCAACACAAACAATTACTCACTAAATTTACCACAAAAATAAGAGTCTAGACCTTACATGAACATGTTGACAGTAGTAGCTAACAGGACTGTATGCTCTATTGATATTACAAACTGAAGGACCATAAGCAAACCTTGAATACCTCTATCTATTTCAACAGATATTGGTTTTGGTTTTGCATAACAGTTGTTTTGCCTCTAGTAAAACAACTTCTTTAAATGTAAGTCATCTAAAACTTTATTCTCATCTTGCAGCTTTGCAATCTATGACTAATGTTTGGAACAGGCAATTTGTAAAAAATCTGCATTTCTGCAGGAACTTAGATATATGGCATCACTATAAAACAAGTATGACCTATATTGACCACAAAAATTGAAGGTAATGGAAGTGTGGAACAGGGACCAAATAAAATAGTTAATCCACAGAATCAAACAAGTACTCACTAACCTTTGCTTTATCAGAAAGCCAATACGAGACGAGATTAGTCCATTGATCTCTTGGTATGTGACTTCCGTTTGCTAAGGTTAGTAATCCAGGGCTTAGTTCATATAATTTTTTGGATGATGGTATAGTTCCCGTGCCCAGCTCCGGCTTCAGTTCCCGATTTGGGCCAGCAGGCCCACTGCCTGCTGGCCAGTCCGTCCCGAGTCCCGAAAATTCCCAAAATCCACCCGCCTCTGCCCCGAGTCATAGACCAATCACTCGTAGTCAACGGGGGATTTTTAAACCAAAAGTATATCTTACCTCGTAATCTTGTGTCTGCATTAAATGATCCGAATTGAAAAATTGCTATGACCGATGAATATAATGCTCTTATTGATAATAAGACATGGGAGTTGGTGCCCCGTCCATTTGGTATTAATATTATTAGGTCTATGTGAATTTTTGCTCATAAGGAAAATTCAGATGGTTCATTTGCCCGACATAAGGCGTGGCTTATGGGTGATGGTAAGACTCAGTAGGTTGGTGTGGATTGTGGTGAAACGTTTAGTCCGGTGGTCAAGCCGGCTACCATTCGCACTGTGCTTAGCTTATCTCTTTCGAAAGCATGACCTATTAATCAGTTAGATGTAAAGAATGCTTTCCTCCATGGTGATCTCAAGGAAACAGTCTATATGCATCAGCCTTTGGGATTTAGGGATTCCACATATCCTCATCATGTCTGTTTGTTGAAGAAGTCCTTATATGGGTTTAAGCGGTCTCCACGGGCCTGGTATACGCGGTTTGCCGACTATGTTTCGACTATTGGGTTCACTCACAGCAGGTCGGATAATTCCTTGTTCATCTATCGTCATGGTTCGTCCTTGGCCTATATTCTGTTATATGTGGATGATATTATTCTGACTGCCTCTTCCGATGCCTTACGCCAGTCTATCATGACAATGCTCAGCTCTGAGTTTGCTATGAAAGACTTGGGGTCCTTGAGTTATTTTTTGGGGATTGTTGTCACTCGTCATGCAGGTGGGTTATTCTTATCTCAACGGAAGTATGCAGCTGAGATCATTGAGAGGGCTGGGATGTTATTATGTAAGTCCACTTCCACTCCCGTTGATACTAAGCCCAAACTTAGTGTTGCGGCCGGTGCACCATACGAGGATCCGACCCGATATCGCAGTCTTGCAGGGGCCCTTCAGTATCTTACATTTACGAGATCAGATATTACGCATCTTGTACAGCAGATGTGTTTGTTTATGCATGATCCCAGAGTTGAGCACATGAATGCGCTCAAACGCATCATTCGGTATATTCAGGATACACTTGACTATGGCTTGCATTTATATCCTTCTTCGACGTCAGCCCTTGTCTCGTATACAGATGCTGATTGGGGTGGCTGTCAAGACACCAGACGGTCTACGTCTGGATATTGTATGTTTCTTGGTAATAACTTGGTCTCATGGTCTGCCAATCGTCAGTCAACTTTATCACGCTCTAGTGCAGATGCCGAGTATTGAGGGGTAGCCAATGTGGTGTCTAAATCATCTTGGTTACGTAATCTTCTTTTAGAGCTTCATTGTCCTATTCAGAAAGCTACTTTGGTTTATTGTGATAATATTAGTGTCATCTATCTGTCTGGTAATCCGGTTCAGCACCAACGCACTAAACATGTCGAGATGAACATTCATTTTGTTCGCGAAAAGGTAGCTCGTGGACAAGTACGCGTCTGTCATGTCCCTTCCAGGTATCAAATTGCAGATATTTTTACAAAGGGTCTTCCCTCGGTTCTTTTTGAAGATTTTAGGGACAGTCTCAGCGTTCGAAGACCGCCCGCTATGACTGAGGGTTTGTGATAGACAGTGTATATTCCCGTGATATACATAGTGTATATCACGGGACTTTGGTCCGTTTTAGTAGTGTAATTAGTGTAGAATATTTGTATTACTTAGCATTGTACACTAACCATAATTATAGAATTCTTGTACTACTAGAATAGGGTTTTAGGAGTAGAATAAGAAAAAGATTTTCCTATTATGAAAATATATAAATTGTATATATACTCTTTCAATTAATGAAAATAATCAAGGAATTATTTATTTCAATTTCTATTGACTTTTTTACAAACTATTCTCCACGTACAGGGATTGAGAACTTTCCCTGAAAAGATAGAGCAAGCATTTACAAGATAATATCATGTATACAAAGAAATGATACTTGTTAAGAATAATAATTTCATACCCTCACAAACTCCACCAATTTCATCTTTTCTTCTTTGTCAAACACTCGCCAATCTTCTACATTTAACGGTGTCAATTCTGGGGTTCTAGTAATGATGCCAAGAAAGCTAGCAAGCTTTCGACACTCTTTTCCGATAGCTTGATTACGACTATTAAACTGCACCACAATTGTTTTCCCCGATGGTAGATTCCAAATATCTTTTAATATTGTAGGTCCACGGACTTTGCTTGCCTCTAAAGTTCTTCCCAACAAATGTTTGACCAAATTGTCAATGGGAAGGGGCTATGTTCCACGAGGTGGATTTGCGCCTGTCACTAGCTCTGACCCTGAATGACAATGACTGACCAACCAAAACGGAGTTGGTTTGCCAGTTTTGATCCCAGTTACCGCTCAATGTTATACAGTTAGTGTAAATAATGGATGTTAGACCTAAATCAACCTCAAAAGCTAGCTTGTATGGTAAGGATTGTCCAAGTCCATATAAGGATTTCATGTTCTCATTCCATATAGCTAGCTTGTATGGTAAGGATTGTCCAAGTCCATATAAGGATTTCATATTCTCATTCCATATCCGATGTGAGACTCTTAACACTCCCCGCACGCCCAGACCTTATTAACTGGAGCGTGAATAATATAATTTGGGGGCCCAACATCTGTGAATAAAGAATTGAAATGAATCTGACTCTGATACCATGTAAAGATTGGATCTTGGACCTAACTCAACCCCAAAAGAACCTTTCACCATAACCTTCGTAATATCACCTGCACCCGCGACATTGGTGACCAAAACCAAGTTGAAGTAATTAAAACCATTGATTGTGAACCTAATTCCACCATGCCTCCTACATGGCACTTTGCATGAGTGATATGATAGGTATAAATATTTCTTACATAATCGTCAATGCATAAAACTTAAACCCGTAAATTATTTGGAATACATTTTTTGATTGTCAAATTAGGATTTCAGGAGTTCATGGGTTCAAGTCGTGGAAACAGTTTCTTGCAGAAATGTGAGGTAAGGCTGCGTACAATAGACCCTTGTGGTCTGGCCCTTCCTCAGACCCCGCGTATAGCGGGAACTTAGTGCACCGGGCTGCCCTTTTATATCATGTTATATGTTAGTGTAGGTCTATCTTAAACTCAACTGTATACGAAAATTGCACACTCAGTGCACACAAGTTAAGTTCATACTGAAATCCTTTATCTTTCACATTCCCTTTTCTTAGAATGTCAAAACTAGTCAATAATTATGGAACTCATCCAACTTGTCCAACGTTTAACAATATATAAACTTAGAGAATAAAAATGAAGAACATTGGATATATAATAAAAAGATAGAGGGTCTTCTTTTTTGGACAAAATTGTAACAAGAAATTGTTTGAGAAATGATTTTGAATTGTGATGAATTGAGTAATAACCAATTACTCACATTTAACATGTCAAGCTTTGATGACTTGGGTCATAATATGTATTTTTATTCAACCAATTTGACTTATCAAATCGTGATCTAATCTGCCCATTTTGATACTCCTATTCTTTTCTTCGAATGATCAATTTATATGTAGAGTCGGCCAAACATAACACCTAGATTTGATCGGTACTTATATATACTAGATGATTGGTGACCGTACAGTATTTTGATGCAATTTGTACAACTATAGACTTACCAAAAAAGTTCAATTATACTTTTTAAATTGTGAAGCAATATTACTAAAAAGGAAAGTTATTCTGTCAAATTAATTAATCATTAATGATTCATCTAATGTTCGTCCATTTGAGGAACAAAATTGTACAGGATACTACGTATACATAGTATAAGTTAGCAACATAATACATTCTTCAGCTCCCTGCATGACAAAAACCTATTTAGGTAATGGACAAAAAGAAAATGCATCCCCTGTAAAAAGTTGATAATTCCATAAGTCTTGTTATAAGCCTTCCATTTGCCTTTATACCTTAACGTAATTCAATTAGAGAATGGCGATGAGGAGGGGCGTATGCGTCGTATGGATAGGAGTGTCATCTGACACTCTTCGTCAAAAAAAAATTAAAAATATTTTTATATATATAATTTGAAAAAACTTTAAAAATATATTTTTATATATATAATTTGAAAAAACAGAATACACACGTATTTATTATACATGACACCACTTAGGACAAAGGGCTTCATGGCTTGTTGGTTAAGTGTCTTGCTTCACAGCGAATTCGTGTTATTCCCTTAGTCTCAATTTAAGTGTCTTAGTTTAACTAGGCGTGGAGTTTAAAGAATAAAGAGATTTTTAAATCTTGTGGTTCTAAATTAAAGATGTGTATAATGTACTAAATATTCTTTGTATCTTGTGGTTGTAAATTGTCATGTAGGATGTTTGAATTGTCAACTTACTAAATATAGAAAGAGACACTCATTTTGGGACAAGCTAAAAAGGAAATTAAGCCACTTAAATTGGGATGGAAGGAGTATTTTTCTATTTTTTGTAAGCACATATTGCTAAAAGTTAGCAGGTTCTGAGTGAGATTCGAAACCCCAACACCTTTCTTCCTGAGGATCTAATATGAAAATGCAAGAAGCGGGGGAGGGGGATGAATTGTAATTTTTCTTTTTTCTAGTCGACTGCCTTGGATCAATAGTCGACTGCTAACATATATAATATAGAAAGTAAATTACTGAAAATAAATAACACCAGATATTTTTATACTGATTGATATTCAATGTGAATCCTAATCCCATCATCTTGGGTTGCAAGAGTGTTCTCTGCAGCTCTTTTGAAAGTATGTTTGGTACAATGGTTGTTTGAATGGAGTTCCTACGTCTACACTCAAACACTCTTAATCTTTTGATACAATGCCTCACCAACTATACTCTATCTCTTCTCACTTTTTTATTTACACTATAAATCACTCAGAATTACAATGCTTGTTAAAAGTAAAGTAGAGAGCTTGAGAAGTTGGGACGAAAGTATATTGTTTTTCATCTTTGGAGTTGTCCTTTATAGTTTGAAAGGATGAACGTTAGGCTCTTGCAAAGATGAAAATCCAAGAGATTTGATCCTTGAAAAAAGGAATCATGAATCTTATTTTCCAAGAATAAGACTAGAGCTCTTTAATGCTACTTGATATTTCTCCCTTGTATACTTCATGGTCGAATCTTTAGTGTGTAGCGTCCTTAAATGTTTGATACTTGTTTCCTTGTTGAAAATCCCTTTATTGATGTACATTTGATTTATATACTTTCAAGACTAATTTATTTGCTAGTCGTTGTCTCCATAAATAAGTGATGACTTATTTATTTACCTTGATCTGGAAGGGCTCTTCTTGATTTAGTCATCATGGCTTTAGGAGTCAGCGGGGCTGGACTTGGGCTGCATGAGTCACATTGGGTTTGCTTGTCCTTATAAGTTTTCCTGCACAAATAAGTAACAATCTCCCCTTTTTTATGACAAAAATAGACAATGTAGTCAACTTTTCTGTTGGTATGTTGACTGATACTCCCCCTGAGTAGTTGACTTGCTGCTCCCCTGAGTAGTTGACTATATTGTCTTTCCTTTTCCCATATTTGGCATCAATAAAAAAAATAGAGAGAAACAAGAAGCACTACATAATCATAGGACTTGTGTCCTGCAAAAACACAATAGTCTAACAAGCAATTGGACTTATGCCCCCATACACAACATATTGTTTGAAAACAAGTCACTAAAACAACACAAATAGTCTGCAATAAACACACAAAAGTCTTAAGAGATTAATGCTCCTTCACATCCTGCTGTTGTTGCTCTTTCTCATGTTGTTGCTGCTGCTCCTAAAATTATTGTGCAAGAGGTCAAAGGAAGTACGCCAAAGTGTTGACAATGACATCCTTAGTGGCCTCAAGAGTGTTAGAAAATTTCCCAGACAGGTCAGTCATATTTGTCTGCAGCAGGGCAGACAATTTTGCAGCTTCCCTTAACATGTGCTCTAGTTTGATGCTTAGACGAGCAACATCACTTCCTGTTTCTTCGGATGATTCTTGAATTTTCTCAATGCGGAAGAGAGATTATTCTATCAAGCCTTTGAGAGACTCAACTTTGGCATCACTAATATTGAATTTGGAAAGAACATTCATAGGACAATCAGGCATGACAGGAGATGGATCAAAAGGTTTGGTTTTTGAGGGAGATCTAGGGTGTGGTTCCTCGGGGACATCTTTGATAATTCAAGTATCCCCAGAGAGAACATATCCCATACTACCAAACGCTATAGAGTTATAGCATTGCTTGACATGGGTGCTAATATAGTCATCCAGCTTGACATGATGAGCCTCAAGAATGCACGTAATGAGCATGCCATAGGGAAGACTGATGGGATCAAAGGCACATTCTATCATGTAGTTGATGGTAATGGCTGAAAATTTTAGCTTCTTTTTGGATAGCAAGCAATAGGCAACAAGGGAATCTCGATGGGTGATATTAAAGAAGGAACCAGTACGAGAAATAATGGTAGTCGACACAATGTGACAGAGAACACGGGCTTCAAAAGTGATATCAAATGGACCTAATTGAGTAGGAACAAAGGGAGAATTTGATAAGACATTTTGGCTTGGTCAAAAGAGACATTTAGAGACTCAAGCCAAGTGGTCATAGGTAAATCATAAAAATCAGAACAAGAGCAACCAAGAATAATGTCTAGAACAACATAATCCAACACAATACGCATCTCAAGGATGAGAGTTTCAAGTTCATTAGGTTTAGATGAGCGGTGATTAGCATAAAACATATGCATAGGGGTTTCATAGACATGGGCAGGGTTTTAGGAGAAATTTTCTATCCTTTACAAGTGAAAAGATGTTTTACCTTGCAAGATTGAATTTGCATAAGGTCTAGATCAACAATGTGACTAGTGTCGATGAATTTGTCTTTGAGAGAGATAAAACGTCCCTATTTGGAGTGTCCCAAAATTTCCTCTTAAGATCAAGAAGGCTTTCATGGTCAAATTTGCTTTTCTTGACAAAATTAGAGCATGCATCATGATCAACATTCCATTTTATAAATATTTTGATGGGAATGGAGTTAGTAGCATCAGAGGAAGATGAATGGGATGAGGGGTCTGAGTCTATGTGAATAGGGGAAGAGGGTTTTCCTTATTCTTAAAGCGAGAACTGCTTTGCATTGATGGGTTGGAATATTTTGGGTTTTAGCCACGGCGGTAGGAGAGGGTTTCGAGAAAATGAGAGGTTGTGAGGTAGAAGAAGAGAGGAAGAGCGTAGTTCAAGAGAAAAGGGGTGGACGAAGCGTCAAAGAAGGGGAAAAGGTTTATGGGGAAGAGAACCATCGACAAATAGGTACATTGAAAGGAGTTAAAGTGGTAGATGCAATAATGACACTGATTTGATTTGACAAGAATAAAGTTTAAGCAATAAAATATTATTTTACATATAGAAAAATATGCAAAACGAGGTCAAATATATAAGGAACCAACTTCTTAGAAATTTTTAGCACAATCTAAGTAAGGAATAAAATCATTACAAAGGGTTGGAAATAATTCCTAGGGATTTTCTAAGCATGCGAAAACGTTCTTCTAGTAAAGGCTTGATAAAAATATCAGCTAACTGATTCTCGGTACATATAAATTGCAGTTCAATTATTCCCCTGTGAACATGATCTCTAATGAAAAAATGCTTGATATCTATGTGCTTTGCCCTAGAGTGATGTACAATATTTTTAGTTAAACAATTAACACTTGACTTATCACAAAAGATTTTAATAGGTTTAAACAACAAATAATCATTTAATTGATGAATCATCCATAGTAATTGAGCACAACATTATTCAATTGCAGTGTATTTAGCTTCTGTGGTTGATAGGGATACACAACCTTGTTTCTTTCTATTCCAAGATATCACATCTTGTCCAAGTAGCTGACAAGTTCCACTTGTGCTTTTTCTATCATCTTACTCTCTTGCAAAATCAAGATCAGAAAAATCTTCTAATTTGAAGGAGTTAGTTTTTGGATACCATAGACCATAGGAAACTGTGCTAATTAAGTATCTAATAATTCTTTTAACAGTAGTAAGATAAGATTCCTTTGGAGCTGACTGGTATCTAGCACATCCGCAATCACTAAACATGATGTTTGGTCGACTAGCAGTAAGATAAAGTAATGAGCTAAGCATTCCTCTTTAGTTTCACCAACTGGTTTAGCTTTATTATCCTTGTGAATTGAGCAAATAGGGCTCATTGGAGTCTCCATCACCTTTGGATCATTCATACCAAACTTTTGAATAAGCTCTTTAGTGTATTTACTTTGACAAATGGATATCCCTTTCTCAACTTGGTGGATTTGTAATCCCAAGAAGAATGTCAATTCTTCCATCATGTTCATCTCAAATTCACTTTGCATAAGATTAGAAAATTATTTGCACAAAGAGGGGTTAGAACTTCAAAATATAATATCATCAACATAGATTTGTATAATAAGATTTTCAGAAAAAGTTATTTTAATAAAAAAGAGTTGAGTCAATTTTGCCTATAGAAACTATGTTCAACTAAGAAAGCAACTAGCCTATCATACCAAGCTTTTGGGCATGTTTAAGGCCATATAGAGCTTTAGATAGTTTAAACACATGATAAAAAATTGAGAGTTTTCAAAATCAGGTGGTTGTTTAACAAAAACTTCTTCATCAATAAAACTATTTAAAAATCACTTTTAACATCCATGTAAAAAAGTTTGAAACCTTTAAAAATTTCATAATCAAGTGACATTCGAATTGATTCTAACCATGCAACTGGGGCAAATGTTTCATCATAGTCGACTCCCACTTGTTGTGAGTATCTTGAGCAACTAGTCGAGCTTTATTTCTTATCACTTCCCCAGCTTCATTCAACTTCTTTCGGAATACCAATTTAGTCCCAACAACTGAAGCATTCTCTGGCTGAGGAACCAAACTCCACACTTTATTTTTCTCAAATTGATCTAGTTCTTCTTTCATAGACTTGATCCAATGATCATCTTTCAGAGCTTCATCAACCGTTTTTTGACTCTAATTGTGATATAAGAGCCAAATTTGTATTATTTTTATTTGAAGATCTAGTTTTCATTCATTCATTTTTGTCTCCTATAACAAACTTCTTTGGATAGTCAGGTTCGCTTCTCCACTCATTTGGAACATGTCCAATTGTTAGGTTAGTCGACTTGGTAATTTCAGTAGTCGA
Organism: Anisodus tanguticus; assembly: GCA_034509755.1. NCBI lineage: Eukaryota > Viridiplantae > Streptophyta > Magnoliopsida > Solanales > Solanaceae > Anisodus > Anisodus tanguticus. The sequence continues at coordinate 56,212,332 of CM067545.1, forward strand.
CATTTTTTCATTGTTTGGATCAACAGTGGGAGTAATTGTTGTGGTTGGCAGTTGACTATCTTCCACATCTGCAATTTGACCTTTCTCGACCAAGCAATTTGTATCATCAAAATTTACATGATAGATTCTTCAATAGTTAATGTACGTTTATTAAATACTCTATAAGATCTACCATTGGTTGAGTTGCCAAGAAGAATACCTTCATCGCTTTGTGAATCAAACTTTTTGACACCTAATTTTTACTCTCCAATAATTTTATTTAATTATTCAAAATTCCCGAGTCACAGACTGAGTAAAATATATTTTTTACAAGGCGAATATGATTTTACAAAATTATGTCGAGAGTATTTTATCATTTAATTTGACAAAATATCACTTGGTATATATATATTGTATATCATGTCTCAAATTTACATAATTTTGACCATTAATCATAATTTTGGGATTTTAACCGAGAATTATAAATGTGATTGTTTTAAAAGAATTCTCAAAATTAAAGAATTAATGTCCACTCCGTCAAAGTAAAAAAAATTGTCTTATTAAATAGGATAAAGAAATTACATCTCAATTTCAAGTCATGTTTAAAATTAAAAGGAATTTGACATGATTTAAATTTCCTAAATTTATATTAGTGTCAAATTTAGACGTAAAATGAAATTATTAATTTAATTAGGCTATTTACAGATTGATTTGGCCATTTTTTTTATTTAAAATGTGATCACATTTGCAAAATAAGGCTAAAGACATTTGGACATTTATTTTTAAATACACATCAGCCGAGCCTAAGGCCAAAAGGCCCAGGACTCGGCCCAGCTCCATCAAAGCCAATGCGTAAAAGGGCAAAAGACCTTCTTTCTCTTCCTTTATGACTTGGTTCCAATTTGGAACCCTAGTGTCGCCTTCATATCTTGCTATGAGATTTGGGAGGAAATTTCCCCTCCAATTTCACTTGGAAACATTGAATGCCATTGAAATTCTAGGGTAGGAGGTCTCCCTATAAATACAAACCACTTATCTTCATTATGAAGAGGTTTCAAAAGGTCCAAAACTTGAATCTCTGGCTTCTACATTGTTTTCAAGCTAATTTCGACTAATTATTGCTTATGTTGGGATCCAGGCCTTTGGCGGAACTCAGACCTAGACTAATTATTCCTTTCATTACTAAAACTTCCTTTTTTGTGTGATTTGCGAGTTCGAGGTCCCCGGAGTGAAGATGAGCTTACTTTTGATATTTCGGCTGCCTCCACATAAGGTAATTCGACTTTCTTTCTAAGTTCTGTGATTAGCTACTGTGTTGTGTTTTAATTTCGTATTTAGTTAACCTACACTGCTCATAATCCATATTAACTTAGTTAGACTTGATTTTCAGTTCATAATAATGACTGGCTCTATATGATTATCAGTAGTTAAAAGAACCGAACTTCCTATTTTGAGCTCACAGATGTATTGAAACAGTACTAAAACATGAACTGTATGCTAGATATGTGTGTTGTTGCTGATCCGTAAAGATGAGCTAAGTCAGTTCTTTTCTTCAACATTTTAAGATAACACATTGACCCTGTTTGTGTGCCTCATGAAGTATATGACATCTGATAATTAGCCCATGCCTAGAGTGGTCTCATGTTAGCTTTAAAAGAACACATGTTTGCTTGTATGCTATTTTGTCTGTAGCTGTGCATGATTTGACCATGGTAAAATGCTAGAATGCCTTAAGGGAGTTGTATGTTAGTTGTTGAGATTGTAGTGCATATCTATGGCATATCTCCTAGGTTCTTGACTGAAATGCTCTTTAAAAGGCATGTGTAGAGTAGGCATGTATTTGTTGCTAGATGTCACGACATAATTTAATAATATGAAAAGAGACTATGGGGATGTCCGTCCTGTTTGGCTTATCTTGTGAGTATAACAGATCCCCTCAGTTTGTGTCCATTGAACGATTGCGAAGTACTTATAGTAATGTGTAGGGGGAAATATGCACTGTATATCTTGCATGTTCTTTTTCTAAGACTTGTTTCCTCAGTCCTTTGTATTGGCCTGTTGTGACATGGATATACATCTGGATACATTAGACTTGTACATCTTGTATATCTGGTATATTAAATGTATAACATGTACGTATTTTCATGTATGCTACTTGAGTTTGTTCTTCCATATATTGGCTGGGGTTAGCGTATTTGCCTTGAGTCACCTTGTTCACTTTTTTTCCTTCTGATTTGGGCATGTTAAGTAGGCTGAGCACCTTTGGTTACCGTTTGCTATCACTATTTGGGTTGAATCACTTGTCGTGTATTGAATTTAGGCTTTCATGTGTTATTGGATTGTTTGGAATAATTAGTTTACTTTTGTATATAAATTATATGGTGAGTTTTGGGTACGTCTAACTTGGACTTTTATTTGTGCCTCCCCTTCTTCCTCCCACTGCATTGCGTCGAGATCTTATCCAGCTGAATCTGAGCATCCATGGACGTTACACACTTGGACGATTGGGCTGAGGCCCAATCAAACACATTCTTGATAGAGTCCGTGAAAAGAAAAGCTAATATTCGCATGAAGGCCCAGCTATGGATGAAAATCGTCAACTGGTGGGCTTCTGTAGTCCCACCAGCCTAAACTCCGTTCTTTTTCATTTCGTATTATATTTTATATATGTATGTGTAATAAAAACATACTTTCATTATTGAAACCTTATTACGGCTACGACTTAGGATAGGAAAGCGATATGTGGATCATTTAGTTTAGAGTCACCAAAAAATGATTTGTAAAACTCGGAGTAAAATTTGGAAATTAGTTAAAAGGGACTGTTTTGGATTAAAAAATATTGTCTTTGAATATTAGAAATTAGAAACAAAGAACTGATTTTCCGGTTAAGTTTGTAACTGATTGTAGGCTTTTAAAATTTACAACTTGGGGTAGGTATTTAAATCTGAACGGACTGATGACATCTAGAGGATCCAAATGCGGTCCTGAGTGACCTGATTCAAACGGATAAGCTGCTGAAATATTTTTAACTTAACTGGGCTGAAATTGGTACCTTTAAGCCATTTTGCTTTAAGTCCAATCAATTGGTTTTTTAAAATTTAAAATCTATCTTGGACTTGAATTGAGTTAATAATTTTAGATGTTAGAATATAATCTTAACCTTGGGAGGTATAGCATGAAAAAAAGGAATAAAAATCATTTTGTATTACTTTTCTTCCAAAATCAACTTGTTATTTTAAAATGCAAGTGTAAAAAGAGTTTTACTCAAATTCACATTTGAGTGTTCCTAGTTTGAAAACAAATTGATCCCGTGCATATTATTTTCGTGGAAACTTAACTCGTTTTCAAACAAACTTTGAGTTTTCGAATGAGTGAATGACAAGTATCTTTATGAATTTTAAATACTTAAAGCAATTTGGATCATTTTAAAGCATGCTATAGAATGCGTAGGTAGGGATGGCAACAGATCGGATCTAGACCGGATCCTACTAGATCCAGATCCAGATTCATTTTTCATACCTGGATTCAATTCGGATCCAGGTCCAAATCCGGATCCATCGGATCCACAGATCGGATTTGGATCTATATGTAATTTTTTTTGGCTTGAATAATATTCCCACATGTTGAAACTTTTATGACTAAATGAAACGCAATCTGATTGAAAAAATGATTGAGTTCATTCAATCAACCTACACAAACATGACACCATTCTTCCAAAATACTGAACAAAGTTTTAGCATCACAAGAAAATAAAGACGATTGACTTCATTAGTGATGCTGAACATGTTGCAACTTTGAGCTAATTTTTGGAGGCTTTAGTGATGCTCCACTTGTAGTTCTACTGATTGACTTCATTAAACAACATAAAACAATGTCAGTCATATATCAAAAGTCTCCGGTTTTTTTTTGATCAAACAAATGAGAGAAAGATACTTAAAGCTTACGGCTAGCAGATTTAAGAAAGGAAAATTTAAAGAAGAGTGATAATTTTTTCTTTTTATAGAAATGAAAATATGGAAAACTGCAGAGAGCATATAGGTAAAAAAAATGAAACTTCAAACACAAATTACATGGTTGTGTGACTTGTGTCTTATCCTGGTTCAACCTTTTACCCAATACATAAATTATAAAAAATATTTAAGAAAATACTTATAAAATTACATTCTAGGTTATGAATATATTTAATAAAAAATGGATCCACGGATCGGATCTGGATCGGATACGGATCTCAAATACAAGATCCAGATCCGATCCGTTAGAAACTGATCCGGATCCGATCCGGATCCATCGGGTCCACATTTCTTTAACAGTCTCGCAGGTTGATATTTTGTCCTATTCTTCACCACTAACCGCACAATAGAGTAAGATAATTGCTCTGACATTTGTTTGAATAACTTCTTGTTGTTCCTTGGTAACATCAAAGGATTTCATATTCACTTTCTTCTTATCATCTTTTGGATCATTTTGATCTTTTATTTCAATACCAGGAATAGGTTTTGGTCCCTTTTTGATCACCAGCCAAACTTGAAAATCAGTTGATTGGACAAAGATTTTGAATCTTTCTTTTCAATGACTGTAGTGTTGTCCATTGACGTAGGGTGGCCTAGTAGTGGAGTGTCCATCTTGCAAAATTACTCCAGGAATCTGATATCCAACCATTTGATCTTTTCTCACAAGCTGTTAAGCTACTGAGTGAGATCTTGCTCTGATACCAATTAAAAGTGCAAGGGGGGGGGGGGGGGGAGAGAATTGTAATTTTACTTTTTCCTAGCCAACTACCTTGTATCAGTAGTTGATTGCTAACATATATAATGCATAAAGTAAATTACTGAAATAAATAACATCAGATGGTTTTATACTTGTTCGGATTCAATGTGAATCCTAATCCAGTCCTCTTGGGTTGCAAGGTTATTCTCTGCAACTCTTTTGAAATTATGTTTGATACAATGATTGTTTGAATGGAGTTCTTACGTCTACACTCAAACACTCTTAACTATACTATATTTGTTCTCACTTTTTTATTTACAATATAAATTACTCAGAATTACAATGCTTTTAATAGTAAAATAAAGAGCTTGAGAAATTGAGACGAAAGTATATTGTTCTTCGTATTTGGAGTCGTCCTTTATAGTTTTAAAGGATGATCGTTAGGCTCTTGTAGAGATGGCAAGCCAAGAAATTTGATCCTTGAAAAAATGAATCATGAATTCTATTTTCCATCTAGAGCTCTTTAATGCTACTTGATCTCCCTTCCTTGTATACTTCATGGTTGAATCTTTAGTGTGTAACAACATTAAATGTTCGGTACTTATTTATTTGTTGAAATCCGCTTGATTGATGCCTCAAGATACTTGGTACTTATTTCCTTGTTGAAATACATTTGATTGATATAGTTTCAAGACTAATTTATCTGCTAGCCGTTGTCTCCATAAATAAGTGATGACTTATTTATTTAGCCTGATCTAGAAGGGCTCTTCTTGATTTAGTCATCGTGGGCTTTAGGAGTCAGCAGGGCTGGACTTGGGCTGCCTGAGTCAACTTGGGCCTGCTTGTCCTTATGAGCTTTCCTGTACACAATAAGTTTGTCATCATTAAAATCTAACACTAACATAATAAACCAATCAACCTGGGTCATTTTAACATAAACTTTAGACAGTTGTTGACGCCAAATCCTTTAACTGGATTAATCAAGCTAAGTAGAAAAATATTCAATTATTTTCTTCAATTTGTTCATTTGTTTTCTTTTTTAAATATCGACATCGCTTATGAAAAACCTGCGTACCCCATTGCCGATAAGAAAGTAGATCTGATTCCGAAATCTAGAAAGATGTAAATACAATTAGTAAAATTAGAGACTATAAAGTGATCCCTGAAAAAGAGGCCAACCTTAAGTTCTAGATTAAATAGCTAAGGAATTAAAAATTATGTAATAAAAAAAGATACTTTTTGGACATATTTAGTTACAACGTAAGGACATCAACCATTCCAAACAGGTAATCAGTGACAAAAATCATTTGAGAGATGTTTGTGATTTCAATCTTAAGAAAGCACAAAAAAGAAATTATTGTGCATGAAACTTGCCTTACAAAACTATTTAAAGAGATGAGGATACAACAATCTAAATTGATCAAATTTTGGTGTTATGTTCGCCGACACAACATATAAATTGATCATTCGTCCCAATTCAAGATCATTTCTCGAACAATTTCTTGTTACAATTTGTCCCAAAAAAACCTTCTTATCTTTTTTATACTGATATTATCAATCACTATTTAGCTATAGTAATTTTTTTCCTAATAGAGGATCATATGTATCGAACCAATTGGGATATTGTGCATGGACTAAAAGATATTGTAGATAGAGATGAGCTCAAATGTCAGAACCAGAACCAGAACGAACCGGATTAATTCTGTTCTTCGGTTTAATTTCGGTATTAGTTTTTTTTAAAGAAAAATTTAGTATTCCATTGGATCCTCAATTATAAGTCCACGTTCTTCGGCTAACAAATATTTTCGTTACATAAATCGCCCTGGAGATAAAAAGAAAAGAAAATCTAAAAATTCCTTACTTACTACTCCATTATACTAAATTTGGTAAGTGAAATCAATAGTACATCCATCATGATACTAGATTAGAGAATGGTTTGACAAGGGCGGAGTGACTAGGGTTCACTCGAACCACATTCGACGAAAAAATTACTCTAAATATATAAAGTTAAAATTATTATTTATGTATATATATTAGATGTTGAACCTTTTTGACTTCTTCATTGTTTATTTCTTTATATTTTTTAACTCTTAAGTGAAAATTTTGGTTCTGTCACCGTTGACGACACATGTGGAGTTGCAAGCAGAAGTTAACATAATGTGGAGAATCATCAATACTTTGACCATCATCAAAATTAAGTGCATAGCTTTGTGGATCATAACTATGGAAAACCCTTCCGTTTTTTGTTTGTAACGTAGTTTAATCATCATCAACATCTTATTGGCGACATGTGAAATCTCTTTTATTATCTTCCAATACTAGTCTTTTACACCCTTCTCTACCAAGTACACATTCTTTCTTCTCAAATTATTAAGCTGCGTAAAACATGTATCCACAACTAATACTATTGCTTCTTCCATTATCATCTTCTTGCATTATCTTAATACTATTGCTTCTTCCATTATCATCTTGCTCGATCCGTTGATGATTGTTTCCTTTTTATTTTTCGAGTCATTGACACTTATGCTCTATTTTGTGCTGATCTTTCATTTTTGTCCCTCGTAACAAATAACTTTTTCGCTAAACATAAATTTTGCATCATAATATCCCATAAATTATGTCCCACTAGGCATAAGTTCAAATTTGCAGGGAAAAATTAAAGACCAGCCCGTTTGAAGGGCAAAAAATAAAGACCAGCCCATTTGAAGGCCAAACAGTGCAATTTCTTCTTATTTTTCTCCTATGTCTGATTTTATTACTGATTTAGCTCGTTAAAAAGAACCGAAGTAGAAAAAGTCAAACTGAATCGAACTAATACGGTTCGGTATTCGATAAGCACTAATGAATAATCAAAAATCGAGAATCGAACTGAAATTTAAAAAACCGAATGTCCACCCCTAATTTTAGAAGCTTATAAAGGAGTATACAATGTTCTTCATCTTTATTCTCAAAATTTTGTATATTAACCCATAACAATAAACCCGTGCTTTTAGCCAACCCCAATTTTTTTGACAGGCCATTTTGGGCTCAGCCCATTGTGGCTCATCCTTAATTATGTCACGCATCTCCTCAACTCGTCAAACGTTGGATGATCAGTTACATAATTATCGGCTAGTTGTGACATTCTAAGAGCGGATGATTTATAAAAATGACCTTAAAATTAGTGGTTTTGAACTTTTTACTCAGATTGTTCTATGGAAGAAATTGCAAGATTAATAAATTTTGTGCCGTGATCAACATTTTTGATTTATAATCTTGAAGGTTTACCCATGAGACAAGCAGAGATAAAAAATTCAAGATCATCCGTTTTTAAAGATCATTGGGTGTAATTAACGTATGTCCACTATTAGTGTACAATTTTCTTGCTGAGTTAAAAGATGACCTACAATAACATATAACATGCTATAACAATCCTAATCTGATAATCAAAAAATATATTCTAAATAACCTACGAGTTTAAGTTTTATCGCACTGATAATTATGTAAAAATATGCATATACCATTCGGTCCACTTAAAAGGTAATTGCAAGTAAGGCCCCGTGTGGACATGATTTAAAATCATGATATGAAATCAGCGATTTGAAATTAGGATGATTTGAAGTTGAAGTTTTGTTTGGACATGCAATTTGAATATATTTCTTCTCATAAACATAAAAATCTCATAAGTTGTGAAAACAATCAAAACTTCTCTAATTCTTATACAATCTTACCAAATGACAAATCATAGTTCATAACAAAGTTAATACACTACTAAAAGTAAATTTTATTATAAATATACTACCAACTTACAAATCTTTTTTTATATTTGATATAAATTATTGATAAATATATTTACCATCTTATGAATGTTTTTTACAAAATATAAACTTTTGAGTCAAGTTTTACATTTTTAAAAATTTGAAATCATGATATGAAGTTGAAGTTGAATTTTGTGCAAATTTCATAAACAAATACTGATTTGAAACCAAAATATGGAATCATGATTTCATATTGCATGGTCAAACACCTACTAAATCTATTTAATAACATTGATTAATAATATACAATAAATTATAAGTAACTTGTTATAACATGTTAAATTACAGTGATGGAATAAAAAATTCACTACAACTGTCAGAGTAACAACAACAACATATTCAGTGAAATCCCACAATGTGGGGTCTGGAGAGGGTAGAGTGTACGCAGACCTTACCTCTACCTTGGTAGGTAGAACGTCTGTTTCCGAGAGACCCTCGGCTCAAGACAGAGCATACGCACAAGCAAAACAAAAGTAAAGCAAGCAATATTAACGGTTCGGGGAAAATGTAAAAACTTTAAAGCAGTATGAAAATGCTGGTATCAAAGTGCATACGCCATGATAGCACATTTCGAAAAAGTAAGTAATAACTAGCGCAAGTAAATTAGCTAAACAAAGTACACTAAAGGATACATATCATCAGAAAACCAGCTACATGTTACTATAAAGCCATAATGTGCCTATTTGTATGGTATGCTAAGCAGACCTACAATACTTACATTATCACTATCAGTTTGCAAGCGTAAGTAGGACTACGCTCGACTACCTACTACCCTTTTACCTTAATTCGAGTCCTCCACCACCCTCTATCTAAGGTCATGTCCTCAGTTGTAATGTCCTCAGTAACATTACAACTGTCAGAGTATATAATTTAAGTTCATAACATAATATATTGAGAGACAAAATATACTCCCTCGATTCTGATTTATGTGACACTATTTACTTATAAATCAGTTCCTAAAAGAATACACTTCTATATTTGAAAATAATTAATTTTACACTTCCATGGTATACCGTAAAGATATAGATCTTGGACTCAAAAGCTAGCTCGTGAGGGGAGGATCACCCAAGACATATAAGGAGACCATCCATCCTTTTTTTTATCTGGGAGTACTCCACGACATATACCTTTAATGAGATGCTTTTATAGTCGCACAAATATTATGACATATTTAATGCGACAAGTTCCTAAGTTTTATAGCCCACACAGTTGTATTGGAAATTTAAAATCACAGATTTAAAAAATCTTTATTTTTTTAGACTTCATATCGATTCAAAATATATCACATTTGAAGCAGAGAAATATTGACATAAATTAATATTGATATAAATTAGAACTGAGAGAGTATTAATGTAGTACGGTTAAATCCTTTCAATATAAACACTAATAGTGGGATAAATTTCACTGTCAATAAATTGAAGATATTAGCATGTAAATTTACCATATTTTCCGTTTTTTTTTCTTAATTTTCATCCAGTGTTCGATATTTATATTGGGGCCCGACTCAATTCGAATTTGCGCCTAAAGTCCCACATTGAAGGGAAAAGTACTTCCTAATTAATAAAGGCACCTCCGTACTCAAACTCTCGATCGACTTCTAATTCAGAATGAATGAATATTTACCACTCCACTTACTATATAATATTATGTGTAGCTTATAAAATAATGTTGAAATTAAGGGTAGCTAAAATTATTTGTACTATTTGCATATAAATATTAGAATCAAGTAGAAAGTAACTAAACTAGTATCCCCAAAAAGGTAAATCCGGTCTTCCAGAAGATCAGTGATCACATGCTGTACTAGCACGCTATTATACACAGTGAGATATCTACTGCTCCATAAGAAAGCATTTCATCAACTTTCTATGTCTCTATTTCTCTTTTTTCCCCTTCTCCATTAGAACTGGAATGAAGTAGAAAATCAATAATAATAATATAATGTCTGGCGTATGGATGTTCGACAACAAGGGTGTCGTCCATTTGATTAAAAACCCTACTCGCGAGTCCTTTGAGCTAAAACAACCAACATATCCAGGTACCCTATATATCTCTACATGTAAAAAGCTGAATTTATTTTTTATAATTGTATCATTCTAATTTAAAGCAAACAGTTACCTTATGAAATTAGAAATATTCTTCTTCTTTTTTACTTATATAAGTTTAATATATTAGATTCAGCAGCACTATGAACTCTCTCTCTCCTTCTATCGTGGGAGAAAAAAGATTTGCATGTGTTTGATGTTATGAAGACGCTTAGTTAGATCTTGATTATGCTATAAGAGTTGTAATTGGGAGGAGAAATAATTTTGTATTCAATGATCAGTTGAAGAGATTAAATCTCCTATTTATACAACAAAATTAGTATTGTATTTAAACATATACAAACTAGCTTAATTTGGACTCCTAAACCTTATCACTTACATTGTGTAAATTCAAACTTAGATATTGTACAAAGGATAAGTCTTATTTCCAATATATGTGTATTATTATTATTAGGATTTAGGGTCCCGTGGATAGGATTAGACCATCACGGGATCTAAAAGTTTGGATCTTGTCAAAATTGATACTAAAGCGTAGTTAAAGTGCCAAGTAATTCTCATAAATTGACTTAAGATCCGATTATCACCACTTGAAGATAAGAACAAAATTATCCTCAAAATGTCTTTCAGAACTAGGTATGAATATTTGAGTTTATAGCGATGTCCTTGGGATTGACAAATGCTCTGCTGAATTTCATGGACCTTATGAATTGGATTTTCAAGTCATTTCTTCACATATTCCTGATAGTGTTCATTGATAATATCCTTGTTAATTTACAAAGTTAAGAAGAATATGTAAGTCATCTTAGAGGAACGTTGCAAACTCTTAAAGAGATATCAAATTCTCTAAGTGTGAGGTTTGGTTATTTATTTATTTATTTCAACAAGGATTAGACAAAATAGTCTTTTGTTGCAAGTTCTATAGCAAAGTTTTGTATCTTGTTCCTCCGCAACGTTAATATTAACTTTAAATTTTGTATTCATCTCGGTAGGCACCGGCACAGCCACCGCACCTGGGGCGCGTCCTAAGGTGCTAGTGTACCTACCGGAGAACGAGATGATAAGTTCGTATGAAGAACTACAGAAGAGACTCATTGAACTCGGATGGAGTCGCTACAACAACCCATTAAGATCAGACCTACTACAATTCCATAAGTCAGATGATTCTGCACATCTAATCTCACTTCCTAAGAGCTTTACAAACTTCAAATCTCGACATATGTATGACATTATCGTCAAGAATCCATCTTTCTTTGAAGTCCGTGACTCTCCTTTAAGCTAGTGTTCATCAATGTTGCTCGGACTTAGTTACGTGATCTGATACTGGTACGTCAACCTTTTTGATAGTAAATTTTAATGCACTTTGATGAATTCAAATGAAGTACGTACAACACCTTTATCTTACCCGTTGGACACAAGTATGTCATGATAAATGAAGAATCCAAGCATTATCAAAGGCAAAGTTAGAATTTGAAGTTTATGCGTTGTGAAATTTAATTTTTTTAAGTTATTGAGTTTATGTATTTATACATATTAAGTGAATTTTTTAATACAAATATATAGTTTAATAAAGACCACCCTAAACTTGGCGTTTTATTCAGATTTCCCTTAAACTATACTTGATCCTAATTACACCTCTGTATTTGAGTTTTCTATAATCGTTACCCCCTCAAAAGAAAATTGGAAAAAGAAGAAAAAAATTAATGGAGGAATAGTTGTTCAAATGGCTAAATATAAAAGGAAATGATATTTTAGAGTTTTTTACACATCAGGTTAATATGATGTATGACTACTATTTTACACTCTCACGTGCCAAACGTCATTTGAAATTGCAAGATTGTATCAATTTCCTTAGGGAGTCTTTCTCATTAATACAATATATAGTGTACAATATGTAGAACCGTAATATAATAAGAATCCTATCCTTACCATAATTATACATTACTAAATATTTACAGAATATACGGGATATATTCTAATTATGGTGTAGGGATATTATGGGGTTCTAATAGTACACGACTGATACATCCCCTCAGTCTGAGCGGGAGGAGGGCGGATGCTGAGACTGGATCTGAAGTCAATGAACAGTTGTCGCGGTAGGCCTTTCGTGAAGATATCGGCGTACTAATATGACGGCACATGTAAGACTCTAACATAGCCAATAGCAACCTTCTCACGGACAAAGTGTATGTCCATCTCGATATGCTTGGTTCGCTGATGCTGAACCGGATACGGAGGTGCCTAAACCTGAGGATGATCCAAGTTGTGGATGACCCTTGATGCTACCGTTCTTCAGTGGATTTACTCAAATATCTCTACCGACTTATTGTAAACGATTATCGAACCAGACGCTACGGCGATGGATACTTGGAATATAGTGCGTGACATATTTCAAGATAATCAAAATTCTCGTGTTGTTACCCTTGAACAAGAATTCTCCCACGTCAATATGGAAGATTTTCCTAAAGTTTCAGCATATTGCAAAAGGTTGAAAGAATTAGCGGACCAACTTCGCAATGTTGGTGCGCCCATTACCAACGATCGTATTGTCCTTCAAATGGTTGCAGGCTTGTCTGAGGCCTATAGTGGTGTTGGTACGTTTATTCGTCAGAGCAGTCCTCTTCCGTAGTTTTATCAGGTCCATTCCATTCTCATGCTCAAAGAGGCAGGCTTGGCTAAGAAAGCGGCCACTGGGGCCCCTTCCATCGTCATGATGACCGAGTCCACCTTTTCTCCATCCGGCTCCAATAATTCCAGCCAAAACCGCAACAATGGTGGCGGCAAAAAGGGTCAGAATCGCAAAAGTAATGGTAAAAATCGTGGTGGGAACCGAGGTGGAAATAACTGGGGTGGCAATGGGCCTCGGGGAAGTGGGCCGCAAGCCAACTGGCCACAGCCTTGGGCCCATGGCCGTGGACCTGGGTCATTGGGCCTGGGCCCAACAACTCCTATTTTCCATTGTATGCCCAACATACGCATTGGGCCCAATTTCCAGCTTTAGCTTCCAGGCCCAATTCTACCCAGCCACAGTGGTTACTGAGAGCAGGTTCTGGGCCGGGGCAGCAAGCAAGTGTGCTTGGGCCTCAGCCTCCGCAGGGACACCATGCAGTGGGCCCCACTCCTACCAACATTGAAGTCGCGTTGCACACACTTGGATTAAATCCCCTTTTCCCAAATTGGTACATGGACACCGGAGCCACTACCCACATGACGTCCGACCAAGGTACTCTCTCGTCTTATTCCAATTTTAGCAACAATCGTGGCATAATTGTTGGTAATGGAAATTCAATTCCAATTCGTGGTTATGGTCATAAAACTTTGCCCCCACCCCCTCTTGTCTTGAAAAATGCCCTTCATGCCCCAAACTTAATTAAAAATTTGGTGTATGTCCGTAAATTCACCATTGATAATTGAGTTTCTGTTAATTTTGATCCTTTTAGATTTTCTGTAAAGGATTTCAAGACGGGGATTCCTCTCATGAGATGTGATAGCAGGGGAGATCTTTATCCTATCACGCCCATATTCGGTCTCTCGAGTCCAGCCTTGCCATATACTTTTACGGCTCTCGTTCCTTCCTTATGGCATGCACGTTTGGGTCACCCCTGGGTCGTCTATTGTTTCTTCATTACATAAAAACAATTTTATTTCTTGTAAGGGTACGTGCAGTACTCTAATTTGTCAATCTTGTCTTCTAGGAAAAATTTTAGATTACCGTTTGTAGACTCTACTTCTCATACGTTAATGTCATTTGATATTATTCATAGCGATTTATGAACATCTCTTGTTCTCAGTTCTTTGGGCCATCGTTATTATGTTCTATTTTTGGATGAATATTCTATTTTTTATGGATTTTTCCGTTAGCGAAAAAATCTCAAGTTTTTTCCACCTTCTTAAAATTTAGAGCATTCATCCGTACCCAGTTCGACCGGAAAATATAAAATATTCAATGTGATAATGGCAAAGAATATGATAATGGGTTGTTTTAGGATTTTTGTGCTACCAATGGAATAATTTTTTATTTCTCTTATCCTCATACGTCTTCACAAAATGGGAAAGCCGAACGCAAAATTCGTACCATTAATAACATTGTCGGCACTCTATTAGTTCATGCTTCCATCCCCCCCTTCCTTTTGGCATCATGCTCTACAAATGGCTACATATCTTCTTAACATACTTCCTACCAAAGGTTTGACATATTCTTCCCATCTTCAAATCTTACATAATAATACTCCTTCGTATTCACATCTTAGGGTCTTTGGGTGCTTATGTTATCCACTCTTTCCGTCAACTACAATTAACAAAACTTCAAGCCGTTCTACTCCTTGTGTGTTTTTGGGTTATCCCTCTAATCATCATGGTTATAAGTGTTTTGATTTATCGTCTAATAAAATCATCATTAGTCGCCATGTTGTTTTCGATGAAATCCAATTACCCTTTGCAAAGGTAAATAGTCCCGGGCCTAGTTCGTATAATTTTTTAAATAATGATGTCTCCCTATATATTATCCACCATTTATCGGACCTATCACACCCAAAATCCACCAGCGGGCCCACTGCCCGCTTGTCCACCAGTCCCATCGCAGACTATAGTTATTGGGCCAGCAACTGGGTCACCTATCCAGCCCGCTTACGCCCCGCTTTTGTTTCGATATAGGTTCCGTTTTCGTATTGGGCCCGCAGCCCATCAGTATCTTGCCGCCTATCACCTGTCCCGATATTTCCTAAAATCCACCCAATTCTCCCCCGAGTCACAAACCAGTCACTCGTAGTCAAAGGGGTATTTTTAAAACAAAAAGATATTTTAATTTAAATTCTAATGTTCTTAAATCCCCCTACCCGTAACCTAGTGTCCGCCTTAAATGACCCGAATTGGAAATTGGTTATGACCGACGAATATGATGCTCTTATTGCGAATAAGACGTGGGAGGTGGTACCTCGTCCTTCTGGTGTTAATATTACTCGGTCTATGTGAATTTTTACTCATAAGGATAATTTTGACGGTTCTTTTGCGAGGCATAAGGCTCGTCTTGTAGGTGATGGTAAGACTCAGCAGGTTGGCGTGGATTGTGGTGAGATGTTTAGTCCGGTGGTCAAATCGGCTACCATTCGCACTGTTCTCTGTCTGGCTCTTTCCAAAGCATGACTCATTCATCAGTTGGATGTGAATAATGCTTTCTTACATGGTGAGCTTAAGGAGACCGTTTACATGCATCAACCCTTGGGTTTTCGAGACCCCAAATATCCTCATCATGTCTTCTTATTGAAGAAGTCCTTGTATGAGCTTAAGCAGGCCCCACGCGCTTGGTATAAGAGATTTTCAAACTATGTTCCGTCTATTGGATTTACGCACAACAGGACTAATAATTCATTGTTCATATATCGTCATGGTTCTTCCCTGGCTTATATTCTATTATATGTGGATGATATTATCTTGACTGCCTCCACTGATGCGTTGCGTAAGTCTATCATGTCCATGCTCAGTTCTGAGTTTTCTATGAAAGACTTGGGGCCCTTGAGTTACTTTTTGGGGATTGCTATCACTCGTCATACATGTGGGTTATTCTTATCACAATGTAAGTATGCGACTGAGATATATGAACAATCTCATATGTATCATACACCACTGTATGCTCGCTGGTATGTCCTCATGTAAGTCTACTTCCACTCCAGTTGATACTAAACCCAAGTTGGGTGCTGCTGTTGGCTCACCGTATAAGGATCCGACCCACTATTGCAGTCTTGCAGGGGCACTTCAGTATCTTACTTTCACGAGACCTGATATTACCTATGCCGTCCAACATGTGTGTTTGTTTATGCATGATCCTCGAGTTGAGCACATGAATGCGCTCAAACGCATCATCCGATACTTACAGGGCACACTTGATTATGGGTTGCATCTATATCCGTCATCGGTCTATACACTTGTCTCTTATACATATGCTGATTGGGGTGACTGTCCGGACACCAGACGCTCTACGTCTCGTTCCTGTATGTTTCTTAGTGATAGCTTGGTCTCATGGTCTGCCAAACGACAGGCTACCTTATCCCGCTCCAGTGCCGAGGCTGAGTATCGAAGGTGATTTGTCATTATGTGTGAACATGTTATTTCTCTTATTTGTTTCATCATCTTTCAAGTAAATGAGCTTTTCAACGTAAAATTTGATTGTGTTCATTCACATAAATACAAAAAATTGAAAGTGGGAATAATGACACATTTTTTCCGAATTACTAATGCTACTAATAGATAAAAGAGCATTAATTAAAAGCACCAACTCCTTATCTTTTCTCAGGAAAAACAAAAGAAAGGAAAGACAAAAACAATAATCCTACTCAATGAAAAATGTAGCCATGAATTTAGCTTTTCTGTTTGTTTGCAAATATTATATTATTTGTTCTTAAAAACAAAATAGATCAGAGTTTCTGAAAAATGAAATCATAATCAAGTTGGTAAGGAAAATCAATTCTAATTTAAAAGGACATACTGATAAAAGAATCCTCACCTGACTTTGGCCTGAAGATGATTATGAGGATAGCAGATTATGCTGTAGGACACCTTTGGGAATGTAAAATAAAGCTAAACTCTTTAACCAACAAATTAAAGAAGAAAAACTTAGGCGTTACTAATCCTAGACGTGGGCAGATGTAAAATTCTTTGCTTTAACAGAAATTGATCAGATTAATTATGAGGATACAATTTAATCACATTAATAATAAGGAAAGGATAATAGACTAATTACATGAATATTTAGAGAATAAAAATTCAAAAGAAAAAAGAAAAAAAAGATAAATGAGTTTCTTGGCCTATGAAATGTGTCATATCACCTTCTCTATTCCTAGCTTTAATATATATGTATATAGAATAGAGGAATTGTAAGAGTCAATATTAAACATGACATATTTAACATAATTAAGAGAGTTTAATAAGTGATTTATTTAAAAAATTTCTGCATAACACATAAATGGATAAAATAGGGGAAAAGCCAAAAAAAGAAGAAGATAAATAACAATAACGGTCATAAATAGGTATTACATCACATTGTGTATGTCTAGCTTTATTATATAAATAGATTGTCGTTTTATTACTACTATTGTAAAAAATCAATGCATGGATGTGTCTTTTCTGAAAACTAAACAGTAAAAACATTTTACTCCGATTTAATTCGTTCATAAGTGAGAATGAAAAAAAGACTTGAAAACGGAAGTCCAGCAGACGCATATGATACATAATTTAGCAAACGGTTTCTTCATTAAGTACAGCACGTCATACCGAGTTCATCACATATATTTAGATAATGGAGGGGTATAAATTTTGTGAGCATATATGTTTTTAAGGCTTTAGACATCAATAAGATTAATTTTATTTAGACACCCGAATTACGGTTTGTTCCAATAAAATACCTAAATACATGATAAAAAAAACTTTTGCACATGTTCGCAAATGTCTAGATAGTTAAGTTAACTACATAAAATATAAAATCTTCATTAATTAAACACATCAGCCTCAATGCAATAGGCATGTGGTTTTACAACTTATTGAGGTTAATGTGTATAATTAAAGAAGGTGATACATTTTAAGTGATTAAATTATCTAAATAATGGGGATTCCGTTTTATCTAGTTCACTTATACCGGATCCTACTAGATCCAGATCCAGATCCGTTTTTCATACATGAATCCAAATCCGTCGGGTCCATAAAAATCAGATACAAATCCGGATCCATCGGATCCACATGTAAAAAAATTTGTCTTGCTAAGAATTTTTTTTGAGTACAAACGATTTTTACTTAGCTAACAGTTTACTGTGTTTCCATTTTGAAATGTTCATATGAGATATTTTGTTCGTTGTCTCGTTTTGCTTGTGAGCTATTAATTGAAAATGTTGGACAATGGCAATAGTTGTGGAAAATGCTGACTAGTATTTTCACAATGCAGAACTTCCACGTGCTTGGAATCTTCACAAATGAAGTGAATATAATTTTAATCTATGGAGATGTTAGTCATTCACTAATATAACATTGATTTTATTATCGAAGTTACCTCTTTATTTTTTGATTTAACGCGGGGATAAATTAAACTTGTTTTGAGAATTAAACTTGCAAGAATGTGCTTAGCAATTTTAAGAAAATACTTATAAAATTGCATTCTAGGTTATGAATAATTTAATAAAAAACGGATCCACGGGTCGGATCTGGACCGGATACGGATCTCAAATACAAGATCCAGATCCATATTTGATCCGTCAGAAACGGATTCGGGTCCGATCCGGATCCGTTGGATCCAAATTTTAAAGATCTATATCTTATAAAAAGAATTCAGGATCCACCGGATCCAGGATCCACCGGATCCAGGATCCACTGGCATCTCTACTCTTACCGGTTCATCAGCATTATATTCGGTAGCCCTACCACTCTCATGCGTGCTAGCTAGTAATTTTAGGTCTATAGAGTATACAGAAAAAAGGACGTAAGAGATCATAAAAAGTGTAAAAGTTCATGCAAAAATCTGGTAGACTTGTCAATCAATAATCTGTTACTGGAGCAGCTGATTTCAAGCAATGCACAGTTTTGAGAAGATAAGATAAGATAAGATTCATTAGTTAATTTTTTTTTTAATATTCGTGGGTAGAATTTATTTTATGTAAGGGTTGTGAATACCATATTAATTATTGTAATCGATTTATTTTGTTACTTAAAGCATAAAGCACAATAATGACGATAATGAACAACCTTATTGAAAGATATATATGTTTTCAAAATTTTACCTTAATACATTTGACTTGATTTATTTAGTTCAAAATTTACTAGTACTTATTTATCTTTGTTTAGTTGAATTTAAAATACATATACAAGATTTGAATTAAAATTATTGAATATGGATGAACTTATACTAGTATACTAAGTTCTGGACAAGTGCATAGATAGTCCATTGAATTAAGGACCGCTATTTAAGGCATAACCGAAAATTACAAAAGATTTAATGAATTAATGTTTATCCTCTTTGGAATCAACTTCAGACCATCAAAACTGATGTTGAAAATCAAGGTCTGAAGTTACAGACTCTGTTGGGGATTGTCAAGTTGGCGTATCTTTGAAGTTGGTATCCACTAACCCAAATACAAAGAATGGCTGCAGGTTATGTCATATAAAATCAGCTATGCAATTCCTACCTAAGTTCACCCTAGAAGTAAATATAAGATTTAAATCATTAAATATGACATAGCCTCAAGATTCACTTATTACGTATTAATTTGTGATAATGTTACAAACGTGTCATATAAAATATAATTATATTTACTTTTTCAAACCAAAACACAATGGCTACGACCATATCACGATGGACCGCCAGTAAGTCTTCCTAGTCTCAGCAATGTCAGTGACAGTATCCTCATGCGCTCTTGCTGGTGATGTATAGGGTTTGGTTGAAAAAAGAGTCCCAAAAAATTGATTATATATATGGCACTTCTTTGTATTGGGTAGAAAGGCACCCAAAGGAATTAAGCTTATATGAAAAGCTTTGTGATTTCGAAAACTCTAACGGATCTCCAGAATTGTCCTCCACTCCAACAACTTTAGTCACCTCAGCTTGCCTAGATCAGAGTGTCGCGGCGCGCATGGGTGTAGTGACGTCAGTATGCTCATGTCGCCATAACTCTCTAGGGTCATAATAGTTTACGTTTTGTCTTATAGATGCAAGACTTAGAAGAGAAGAAAAACACATTGTATTTTCTCTAAGTACACACTTGTAACTCAGATCTCTCTCAAGCTAATATACTATTATCAGCTTTGGCTCTTATTCGATTCATAGCTTATTTTCATATATAATCTATTAGTTTTCTTTACTTGCTTATTATCCTATCGTTTACTAGTGTTTTTAATCCCACACATATGCAAGCTAAATATCAATCATGGACTCAATCAAGATGGTCTCCGTATCGGATACGACCTACTTGTCTTTAATCCCTTGAATACAAATCTCTAATTGTATTTTGGTTTAAATCATTTTTACCTGAAAACAATTTGGTGCCGTATGTGGAGATAGATAGTTGTGGAGTTATCTCGATCCGTAGCTGATTTCCTCACCTTGAGAAGCTGGCTTTGACCCTGGTAGTCGCGTCTTGTAAACTGATGCCATATTTTTAGTGTCACCCCATATGTGTGGTCATTACTTTTCCTTTAAGGAATATATTGCATAAGCCCGAACTCTTGGCCGTTTGGCAAGGTGGTCGATCGAAATCTACAAGTACGATATCACTTATCAAACCTGGACTGCCATTAAATCTCAAGCCTTGGCTGACTTCATGGCCGATTATAGCCCGAGTATGATGACTCATGCTCACACGGAGGAAATTTGGGAAACCGAAGTTGCATCCGGGGAATGGGTAATATATAGAAATGGGACCACAAACATGAATGACACTAGGCTAGGGATTGTCTATCTGCTTTGTGAAAAGTATATTTCACTCTGTCTGTGACCCGGGAACCTTGAATAATTAAATAAAATTATTGAAGGGTAAAATTAGTTGTCAACATATACCTTGTATACAATCTATATATCTCTATGTATATGTCATACATACTGTTAGAAAAAGACTTAATGGACAATGGATGAGGGCAAACAAACTGAGTATGCACATATACAATCACACAGGTCTTCAATTCTTATATGTTTGTATGATTATGGCGTTTGGAAGGTTTCACAGAGGCAAAAATAAAACAACATGAAAGACACAACATTCTTAATCTCAGATATTTTGCTTAGCTACTTTTCTATTAGCCTTAAACTAATTATCCACCGTGTAATGACCAGTCCGGTCATTTCTAGATAAATACCCTTATTTGCTTGTTTGACCCTTCCCATAGTCTCCATGTGGGGTTTGTGATGGGCATGGATGGGTGGCACGGATTACGATGTCTATTTATATGAGTTCGGATGAAAAACCCAAAGTCTAGAAACTTATTGGTTAGTTTGACTCAAAGTTGACTTTTGGCTATATGAGTTTATTTTCGGGTTCCTTAACTTTCGGTAGTTCCGGAGGGTCATTTATGACTTAGTCGAGTTATTGGTTTGCTTTCCGAGATAATCGGCTATTTTTTGTGGCTTTATTTATAGTATTTGGATATTCCATTTTCTCGGGCGATTCTTTAGAAAAGTATGCCTTTGCTCAGATAATTTTAAAATATTAGGATTCGAGTGAGTTCGTATCAATGTTTACCATAAACGAGCATATCTATTTTGTCTCCAGGGGGTCCCGAGAGTGTTTCAGGTGTTTGATTGAGGTTTTAGCCGGTTTCCTCCTTGTTGGTGTCTGGTTTCCGCCATAGTGGCACCAGTATCTGCTACGGTGGGTCCGCCTCAACGATAGGTCAACTCGCTGAAGCGAGAGTGGGGAGAGTGGTAATTTCCGCCGCCACGGAGTCGGGTCTGCCGTGGTGAGGGGTGATGTGTCAAGTGACTCTCGCCCCAGCGAAGGGTTTTCCGCCGCAATGGGTCCGCTCCAGCGGAGTCAATTCCGCTGGGGTGGAAGAACTGTACCAGATCCCTATATATTCCCTAGATAAAAAAATTCCTTACCCATAAGAGACTGTGATGAACATCTGAGTGAGTATCGTGTTGAACTATAATGATGGGATGATTTGGGGAATCAGCCATATGCTAGTTCCAATTGCTGATTATCTAGGCTTGTCACCATATGTGGGCTCGTCGCTATAGTTGAATTACTTGTTTACTCATCACACATGCTTTTGATATGATATCTTGAATTGTACTTGGATTTTATACGTGTTATGAACTCTTGAAAGAGTGTGGTGTTTCATCTATTATTTGGTTACATCTCGTTATATCATGATTCTTTCCTTATATATGTCATTTACATTCATACACTCATGATTCTAAGAATATCGTATTTGAGTGGTATGATTATGCCGTGGGTCCAAGGGACCGGGAAAGGTAAGAACATTATTGAGATTATGCCAATATTTAGATGATATTTGATACGCATGGATTGGAGTTGCACGCCTGCAACATGATATTATTATATCCAAGTGATGGGCTCTGTGATCCGATTAGTTATTCCGGAGCGGAGGGGTATATGGACTTCGTAGGTCCTCCATGGGTCACTTTCATATGGAATACCCATGTGAAGTGTGTCTAGTGGTTGATGGAAAGGTACCTTGCATATGCATTGCATCCCTATTATATGTGTCATATATATATATATATATATATATGACACATCATTGATTAATTGTTATTGAACATGTATTGAAGTAATTGTTGATGATTTAACTAAGTTATGGACATGGAAGGGCTATACTTGTTGATACTTGGGGTTATTGTAGAACTCTTGGAAACTGAATGTGAATAAGTATGAAATCTTAATGAAATAAGGAATTATGTGAACTCTATGGATTGTATGCCTTATCTTGATTATTGGACTGCATAGTATAAGATTACATAGTATTTATCTCTGATTATGTACTTCCATTGTTGTCAGCCTATGATGTCTACAATGGTACACTGTGTACTCATGCTACACTTGTTGCATCTTTTTTTATGCAGATATATATCCGACTACCAGCTCGAGACCACGTAGTCAGGGTGAGGATGCCTTCTCCAGTATGCCCTAAATTGCTTATCTTCGTTACTGTCTTTACATTGGGCCTAGATACAGGAAGTGTAGCATGAGTACACAACGTATCCCCATTGACATCATAGGCTGACAATGACGGAAGTACATAATCAGAGATAAATACCAAGTAATTATATACTACACAGTCCAATAATCCAGATAATGCATATAATCCACATAACGATTCATTCACATGATTCCTTATTTCATTAAGAGTTCATACATATTCACATTATTTAATTTCCAAAAGTTCAACAATAACCCAAATATCAAACAAGTATAATCCTTCCATGTACAGAACTTGGTCAAATCATCAACAATCACTTCAATACAAGTTCGAAACAAATAATCAATTATATATATATATATATATATATATATACACACACACACACACACTTCACAGGGGTATTCCATATGAAATTGACCCATGGGGGACCCGCGAAGTCCATATACCCCTCCGCTTCGAAATAACTTGTGGGATCACAAAGCCCAGCAGTTATCTGCAATAACATCATGTTTCAGGCATGCAACATTGATCCCCGTGTATCAATATAATCTCAACAGTGTTCTTACCTTTACAGGTCCCTTAGACCCAAAGCATAATCATACCACTCCAATATCATACCATCAGAACAATAAGTGTATGAATACAAATGGCATATATAAGGAAAGAATCAGGATATAATGAGATGCAAGCAGATAAGAGATGAAATACCACATGCTTTCAAGAGTTCATAACACGTATAAAATCCAACTACACTTCAAATATCATATCGAAAGCATGTGTGATGAGTAAACAAGTCAATCAACTATGGCGACGAGCCTACATATGGCGACAATCCCAAACAATCAATAATCGGAACTAGCATAAGGTGGATTCCCCAAATCATCTCATCATTACAGTTCAACACTGGTATCCACTCAGACGTTCATCACAACCGCCTGAGTGAGACCCCCAAACACGCCCAATACCCGTCAATATTTATAATTAATTACATACTTCTATCGAAGTCTCGAAAAGCCAAACCGTAGCCTACCTCAAAGCCGAGCAGGAGTGCTACATGATCAAGCCTCAGTGACAGCCTTGCTCCTCATTTGCACCACGCGACAGTCGAAGTCTATCCACGCATAAATTCAATTCAATAATACAAAACTTTCACAACATACATGGATATATACCTTACAAACAAGACTTAAAATACCGACCCGGGCCCACGCCACCTAGACTCAAACTTTAATACACAAATACCATTATTTCATACTAATTAATCATATTCTTAAATTAATTAGAAATCTATACACATTTGTCCGCTCAATTGAACAATAATAAAAAAGCCCCAATTTGAAACCCTAGAAATTTCCCCCAATTGCAATCAAGCTTCAATAATCAAATTAAATCTAGAAACATGATTATCTATCATTACCCAATCCTAATTCACAATAATATCACTTTTTAATCCATAAACCTCCATTAAAATAAACCATATAACTCTCTTATTCTCATAAACACATGAAATTTATTTTACCCAACTTAATAACATGCTAAACCACCATTTAAGAGCTTATAAACATCACTTAAGCAATAAAAAGGGAAGAATCTATTACCTCAAGGTAAAAAGTGCTCCAAAGGCCTTTGAAATTTCTCCAAGGCGGCGCTGGTTTCGAGATTTCTATTTTGGGTAAGGAATTTTTTACCTAGGGAATATATAGGGATCTGGTACAGTTCTTCCACCCAGTGAGATTGACTCAGCTGGAGCAGACCCATTGCGGCAAAAAATCCTTCGCTTGGGCGAGAGTCAATTGACACCTCACTCTTCGCCACGGTGGACCCCACTCCGCGGTAGTGGAAAACACCTATCTCTCAACGAGACAGACCCATTAGAGTGGATACTGGTGCCGCTGTGGAGGACACCAGGCACCAGTAGAGAGGAAATTAGCCAAAACCTCAATCAAACACCTGAAACACTCCCGTGACCCCCTAAACACAAATCAGATATGCTCATCTATTGTAAACAGTTCTACGAACTCGCTCGTACCACCAGATTTCCCAAATTATCTATCTAAGACATACTTTTCTAAAGAATCATCCGGGAAAATCAATAATACAAATTTTGCAAATAAAGCCATAAAACACATCTAATTGCCTCAGAAACCGAACCAATGACTCGACTAAGTTATAAATGACCCTACAAAACTATCGAAAATGAGGAAACCCAAAAATGAACCCATCTATCCAAAAGTGCACTTTGAGTCAAACTAACTAACTCTAAATTTCTAGACATTGGGTTTTTTATTCAAAACTCATAAAAATAGACCTCGGGATTCATGTCACCCATCCTCGCGCATCACAAATCCCACATGGAGACTACGGGAAAGGTTAAACAAGCAAATAAAGGTCTTTAGCTAAAAACAATCAGACGGGTCGTTACATCAAATACCAATTAAACAACTATTCATCCTCGAACAAAGAAAAACGAACTAGGGAAATGTACCGAAAAAAGTGAACAAGCCAGGATATATGCTCTACATATCATACTCGATATTCCAAGCGCCTCATCGACAGTGTGATGCCTCCACTGAACCTTCACTGAAGCTATCTCCTACGATCTCAACTTCCTCACCTGCATGTCTAATATAGTAACAGGCTCCTTCTCGAACTCCAAATTTTGATCAAGTTCCCACTGAATAATAAATGCGGCCATCCTCCTTTGCATTGTCTTAGATAAACCAAATTAGTTGGTATGCTGGAATTATGAAGCTATTCACTTATGACAGTGAGTATAAACTTAATATAAATAAATATCTTTTCTTAAATCTATTTTACAATAATTTCATTCAAGTCAATGATAATGAATACTACATCTGCCAGAGAGATATGACACTTTAGACCTTCAAAAATTAATTTAATTTTAATTTTCTAATTTGGGAGACCACAAATAAATTGTCAAGACAAGGGTACTGTTGGAAATTTGTCTTTGGTGGAGAGGTTGCGTCCACCCATATTTAATGACTTAAACATTAGGGTTCCGCATGTTGGTGGCTTTGTCTCTTCACACGTGCATAATATACTAAGTGAGTGGATGACCGTAGGGCCAAAGATCGTCAAGTTTCGTTAAGAAATGAAAGAGATATTGGTCCACGAAATAAGGTGTTTGAGGCATGGAAATATGGTGTGAGACAAATCTACCACATCGGTGGGAAAAGGAAGAATTGTTCTCTTTATAAGCCTCAAAATGGATAAGGGTTTGGGACCCCAAGGGGTAACCCATGTGTTTGAATGAGGGAGGACTTAGATGTGCTTGGGTTCAAGGCCAGCCCCACACGCGCGCCGCCGCCGCCCGTCCGTCCGGTCTCGGGTCTTGGGCTTCTGGGCTTCTTCTGACGTTATCTTTTGGATCCCAAACTGTAAATACTAGTAGCCAGATAGCCAATAGTTTATGGCATTTGAAAGAAATAATCCCCTTGATTATTTTCATTAATTGAAAAGCTATATATACAAGTTACATATTTCCATAATAGGGAAATCCTTTTCCTATTCTACTTCTAAATCCTTATTCTACCATAATTCTAACTATACAATTATGGTAAGTGTATAACACTAATTAAGGTATCCTTTTCCTTACAATATACTACAAATATATATACCATATATACAATATTGTTTTGTACTTATTTTGGCCGAGATGGGCCGAGCCCACCGCCGGGCATTGCATTCCAAAGGCCGAGAATGGGCCGAGCATTGCTTTGAGAGCCCACCGTTGGGCTGCACTGGCCGGTGGCCCACCCGCCGTGGCCATCCGCTTTGCACTCGCTTACATTAGTGATATATATGTGATATACAATGATGTATATTCAGTGTATATCACATGTATATTGCTTTGTTTAACACACCCCCGCAGTCATAGCGGGCGGTTTTCGAACGCCGAGATCGTCCCTAAAATCTTCAAAGAGAACCGCTGGTAGACCCTTTGTAAAGATGTCTGCAATTTGATAACGAGACGGGACATGGCATACGCGAACTTGACCTTTTGCAACCTTTTCACGGACAAAGTGAATGTCCATTTCGATATGCTTGGTGCGCTGGTGTTGAACTGGGTTACCTGAAAGGTAGATGGCACTAATGTTATCGCAATATACCAAGGTTGCCTTCTGAATGGGACAATGAAGCTCCAAAAGCAAATTACGTAGCCAACATGACTCGGAGACCACATTTGCGACCCCTCTATATTCTGCCTCTGCACTGGAGCGTGACAGAGTTGCTTGACGTTTTGCCGACCATGAGACCAAGTTGTTGCCAAGGAACATACAGTAGCCAGAAGTCGACCGTCTGGTGTCGGGACAACCACCCCAATCAGCATCCGTGTAAGAGACAAGTGTGGATGTAGACGAAGGATACAAATGCAACCCATAGTCCAGTGTCCCCTGAAGATACCGAATGATGTGTTTGATTGCATTCATGTGCTCAACCCTGGGATCATGCATGAATAAACACACCTCCTGAACCGCATATGTAATATCCGGTCTGGTAAAGGTAAGATACTGGAGGGCCCCTGCAAGACTGCGATAGCGGGTCGGGTCCTCGTATGGTGCACCTGCTGCGGCACTCAGCTTTGGGTTTGCATCAACCGGTGTGGAAGTGGACTTACAGGATGACATCCCGCCCTCTCTATGATCTCAAGCAGCATACTTCCGTTGAGACAGAAACAAGCCACCTGAATGACGTTTGACGGCAATCCCCAAAAAATAACTCAACGGCCCTAAGTCCTTCATAGCAAATTCGGAGAATCGAGCATGGCCATGATAGACCGACGCAAAGCATCGGAGGAGGCGATCAATATGATATCATCCACATATAACGAAATATAGGCCAATGACGAACCACGGCGGTAGATGAACAAAGAATTATCGACTGCTTTGTGAGTGAACCCAATAGTCGAAACAAAATCAGCAAATCGTGTATACCAGGCACGTGGAGACTGCTTAAGCCCATATAATGACTTCTTCAACAAATAGACATGATGAGGGCGGTTGGGATCCCTGAAACCCAACGGCTGATGCATATAGACTGTTTCCTTGAGATCTCCATGTAGAAAAGCATCCTTGACATCTAACTGATGAATCGGCCAAGTCTTTGAAAGAGCCAAGCTAAGTACAGTGCGAATGGTAGCCGGTTTGACCACCGGACTAAACGTCTCACCACAATCAATACCAACCTGCTGAGTCTTACCATCACCAACAAGTCGCGTCTTATGCCGAGCAAAGGACCCATCTGAATTCTCCTTATGAGCAAAAATCCACATAGACCTGATAATATTAATACCATATGGATGGGGCACCAACTCCCACGTCTTATTATTAATAAGAGCATTATATTCATCAGTCATAGCAATTTTCCAATTAGGGTCATTTAATGCGGACACAGGATTGCGGGGCAAGAGGGATTTAGAGACATCAGAATGTAAATTAAAATGTCTTTTAGGTGTAAAAATACCCCGCTGACTACGAGTGACCGGTCTATGACTCGAGGAATAAGTGATGGAATTTTGGGAATTTTCTGGGCTCTGGACGGACGCCGGCGGGCGGTGGGCTGCGCTTTGGCCCAAATCGGTACAAGTCGGAATCGATTCCGAGAGCGCCGAGAGGTTGGGCAGGCGCAGCCCGATTCTTTGGAACTGTTCCGGTGGCTGAATTGTGTGGCGGTGCGATGGTCCAGCGGGCGGTGGGCCGCCGGAGGATTTTGGGTACGGGAGATGTCCAAAAAATTCGAATAATATACGGGGATATTTGGTCATCCAAAAAATTATATGACTTTGGTTCGGGAGTATGAACTTTCGTAAATGGGAATTGAGTTTCATCAAAAATGACATGGCGATTGATTATGATTTTCTTGGAGGATAAATCAAAACACTTATAACCACGATGATTTGACGGATAACCTAAAAACACACACGGGGTAGACCGAGCCTGAAGTTTGTTAATTGTGGTGGATGGGAATAACGGATAACACAAGCACCCAAAAATCCGAAGGTGAGAATAAGAAGGGTTCTTATTATATAAGATTTTGAGAGGGGAAGAATATGTCAGACCTTTAGACGGAATTATGTTAAGAAGGTAAGTGGCAATTTGTAGAGCATGATGCCAAAAATATGGAGGTATGGAGGCATGGATTAGGAGGGTTCGGACAATGTTATTTATGGAACGAATTTTGCGTTCGGCTTTCCCATTTTGTGAAGATGTATGAGGACATGAAAACCGAAAATTTATCCCATGAGTAGCACAAAATTCTCAAAACTCCCTATTGTCATACTCTTTCCCATTATCACATTGAATATTTTTTATTTCTCTTTCGAATTGAGTACGAATGAACGCTCTAAATTTTATGAAGACGGAAAACACTTGTGATTTATTCGCAATTGGAAACATCCACAAAAATCTAGAATAATCATCTAAAAAGAGAACATAATATCGATGACCCATTGAACTAAGAACAGGAGATATCCATAAGTCGCTATGAATAATGTCAAATGGCATAGAAGTACGAGATTTGGAGTCTACAAATGGCAACTTAACAATTTTTCCTAATGAACAAGACTGACAAATTGGAGTACGACTCGTACCCTTACAAGAAATAAAGCTATTTTTATCTAAAGCTGATAAAATAGAAGATCCCGGATGACCCGGACGAGCATGCCACATGGAAGGAGAGATGGTACGCAAAAGGCGATGGCAAGGCCGGACTCGATGGACCGAAACCGGGCATGATAGGATACAGATCCCCCTACTATCACACCTCATGAGATGACTCCCCGTCTTGAAATCCTTCACGAGAGAAAACGAAAGGATCAAATTCAACGAAAATAGAATTGTCATTTGTGAACTTTCGGACAGACACTAAATTTTTAATCAATTTAGGAGCATGTAAAGTATTTTTCAAGAGGAGTGGTGGATTGGGAGGAGACAACGTTTTCTGACCATACCCTAGAATTGGAATAGAACTGCCATTACCAACAATTATTCCCCGAGGGGTGCTCAAATTGTAATAAGATGAGAGAGTACCTGATTCGGAAGTCATGTGAGTAGTGGCCCCGGTGTCCATGTACCAATTTGGGTCCGGTTGAGTCAATCCCAACGTGTGCATCGCGGCCTCGATATCGGTCTGAGTTGGGCCTGCTGCATGATGGGCTTGCGGAGGTCTGGGCCCAAGGACTCTGGCCGTGCTGGAGCTGGGCCGTAATCGCTTGCTATGGGTGCTTGTTCTTTGGGCCACGCGGCCGGTGGGCCGCCAATGCGGGTATTGGGCACGGACCGTGGCAAACTGCTTGGAGGGTGCGGGTTCCACTGCCACTGGCCCCACTGATGGGCCCACGGTGGTGGTGGGCCACTGTACCTCGGATGGGACCCACCACCGGTTTGTTGATCACCGCCACCAGAACCGCCTCGTTTGCCCCCGCGGTTTTTGTTATTTTTGCGATTATGCTTGCCTCCACCATTATTATAGTTTTGGCCCGAATTATTAACAAAACCCGAAGGACTAGGAGAGGATGCCACCATGACAACTGGGCTTCCTCCGGTAGCCGCCTTTTTAGCCAAACCGGCTTCTTCCAACGTCAGCATGGAGCGGGCTTGATGAAAGTCGGGAAGAGGGTTGCTTTGGCGAAGGAGAGTTCCAACACCATTATAGGCCTCCGAAAGACCGGCAACCAACTGTAGAACTAGACGATTATTTGTTACCGGTGCGCCAACATTACGGAGTTGATCCGCCAATTCCTTTAGTTTCTTGCAATATGCAGAAACGTTCGGAAATACGTCCATTCGAACGAGAGAGAATTCCTGCTCGAGTGTGACGACACGGGAATGTTGGTTGTCTTGGAATATGTCACGCAATCTATTCCATGCAGCCATAGCCGTGGTATCTGGCTCCATAATCGTCTGTAGAAGGTCCACTGAAATAGTGGCGTATATCCACCGAAGAACGGTAGCATCAAGTGTAATCCATAGCTCAGGATCCTCCACAGGACGGGATCTAGCGGGAGGAATGATGTGATGAAGAACTTGATAAGATATAGCGTAAATTTTAAACAACTCTGCCCACGTTGCATATTGAACGTTTTCCATCTCAAGGACAATAGGGACACTTAGCTTGATATTGAAAACCGTGAGGGCAGGGTGAAAATTGTTCTTAGACATATTTGAATGAACAAAGAAGGAGGATAAATTTAAGAGAGGTTTTTGAGAGCGGAAGATGAGATATTTGGAGAGAAAACCCGAGGGAGGGGGGGTGTCTCGGCCAAGGAGGCAAAAGTTTGAGAGAAGAAAACTTTTGTTTAGACCTAGTCACTTGATACCATGAAAGAAATAATCCCCTTGATTATTTTCATTAATTGAAAGGCTATATATACAAGTTACATATTTCCATAATAGGGAAATCCTTTTCCTATTCTACTTCTAAATCCTTATTCTACCATAATTCTAACTATACAATTATGGTAAGTGTATAACACTAATTAAGGTATCCTTTTCCTTACAATATACTACAAATATATATACCATATATACAATATTGTTTTGTACTTATTTTGGCCGAGATGGGTGAGCCCACCGCTTTGGGCATTGCATTCCGGTGGCCGAGAATGGGCTAAGCATTGCGAGAGAGCCCACCGTTGGGGGCTGCACCGGCATGTGGCCCATCCGGCCGTGGCCACTTCTTTACCGCTTACATCAGTGATAAATATGTGATATACATTGATGTATATTCAGTGTATATCACATGTATATTGCTTTGTTTAACAACATTAAACTTCTGAAACGTTTTGCACTTACTACAAAACGTTTCTGGCCATGAATACCCATGATTACACATCTCTTAATCACCTCTCCTCCTCCAAAAAAACACTATATAAACTTCTGAAACATATTTGAAGTAGAAGAGAGAGGACGAAAACAAGAGAAAATCAGTTCAAAAGTGAGCAACAGAAACTCTTCCTTCCTTTTCCTCTAAATCAGCAAGTCGTTTCGTGTTTGTTTTCTTCGTCAGAATCAATCTATTTGCTTTGTAGTGTTGATTAGTTGTTGTTTTATCTTGGGGACTATTGCCCGCTAACGTAAAAGCATATATACGGGGCAATCTTGTCTTAAAGTCAGAGAGTCATCTCTCGACTCAGCCACAGTTGTAACAATTCAGATTTAGTGTTTCTTGATTTCAGGTTATCAAGATTCAAGACTCAACAAACTTGCGGTAGTTCTGAATATTGGTTGTTTGTTCATCCTTTCGAACACTTGTAATATTTATTTACTTTCCGTACTGCAATTATATATCCAACAGGTATATGGTGGAGCACTAAAACTGCAAGATTCACATAATATGTTGCTTTGGCTCCAATAAAAGTTACAATAAATTAAAAATCCTCGTCTAACAATTCGAGAAACACATTCAGGATCATTAGTTTCAAGTTATAGCTTGGTAAGATGTTTGAAAGTTATATCATGTTCAGGATGAGTTATCCAAAAGTGCAATCTTTCTAACTTGTAACAATTAGAACTCAATGTAGTTGTGATAATATAATTCTTTACTACAACTTAGATCATGAGAGCAGTAACCACAAACTCCAAAATTTATATGGATTTTGTAATTCCAATAAATCTATACAACTTAGATTCTGCAGTGCTTTTGCAGTATACAACTCTATGACATTTTTTTTAACAAATGCACCCATTCAAACCTACCAAGTAAATGACATGATAATGTATCTTCTGTGATGGAGACATGATAATGTATATTTTTGTTATTATCCTTTATTAAACTTATGTTGAGAAAAAAAAATTACTCTGGAATTTTGATTAATTCATATTTTGTCCTACTTTTAGTGAAGCATACAATTTATAACTAAGAGGTTGCCTTGTACATAAGTCACTGCCGTTTGTATACCCATTACTTACAATTTGTCAGCTAAGGCCATATTTTTCTTCTTCCTTCATTATTTGTCGCATATAATCATATTTAAAAAGAAAAGAAGAGAAAATGATAGAACTTGGAAAAAAATGTATATATATATATATATATATATATAAGTGTTGTGTCTGTCTTCTGTTTTTCTAAAAAAGAGATCAAAACACAAGCTGCAGAAACAATAATAACAGGCATATAGCAGTAACCATAGATAATCGATCCTTGTTCGTCTCTTCCTCTCTTGTTGCATCTCGTAGCTAAGTGTATTAGACAATAATTCGAAATTTTTTGGAAATTAAAACATACTCTAAAAGAAAAAGCAGGGAAAGAGGCTTCGATCATACGTGACATCGAAACAAACCTTCGGCGAGTAACTTTGCAACCAATATTTATGACTATAATTCTTCAAAATTCTCTATAAGACCTACGGTTTAATTTTGCAGTAATTAGTTTATATCTAAAGAGAAATTAATCAAAAGACCCATCAAACAACAATTATCCACAATTATGCATTTGAGGATCTATTTCTAAACATGCATGTGCATATCAGATAAGAATCCAGCACACATGTAAAGATCTAACAAAAAATTACCACAAAGAAGTGCGATAACAAAAGTTTGATTTGAAAAAAAAAAAATCACTTGTCACGATCCCTTTTCAGGAATCGTGGTGGCATCTACCTAATCTCACCTCGTAGGCGAACCACTCCCAACACATTAACATGATATGACATAAGCAAAGCATAAGATAACAAATACTACATACACTGTCTCATAATATAAATGTGGAAGAAATAGTAAGTCTGATACGTCAACACAACCCCCGAGCGATCTAGTCTGTGGGTACTAGATCACTAGCCATCCAATACAAGTTCGAAAAAATGGACACGCAGGCCAAAATACATAAATTGAGGAAATATGTCATGTCTCTCAAATGAAAAATAAAGACTGAAATGGAGAGAAACACCCAAGGGTGTACTGAAGATAGAATCCTCACCCTGAATGTTGGAATCAACTACTCGAACTCAGTCACGCGGTCTCGAGCTAGTCGTCGGGTATGTAACTGCATCAAGGAAAGAAGCAGCCAGTGTAGCATGAGTACACAATGTACCCCGTAGACATCATAGGCTGACAACGACAGAAGATACCTAATCAGAGATAACTACCAAGTTGACACCAAGCAATCCTATACTACACAGTTCAATAATCCAAGTAAGATCACATAATGATTCACAGAGTCCACATGTTTCCTTATTTCAATAAGAGTTCATAATACTTACGTTATCCCGTTCCAAAAGAGTTCTACAATAACTCTAAGTATCAAGAAGCAATTATAATCCTTTCATGTCCATAATTTAGTCAAGTCATCAACAATCACTTTCAATGCAAGTTCATCCACAAGTAAATGAATGAAATGTCATATATATGGATGATATGAATGCAATGCATATGCCAAGTACCTTTATCCTCCCAGTATACAATACGTTAAGGTTTTATTATGATTTGTACACCCATGGGGGACCCGTTTAATTTATATATCCCTCCACTCTAGAATAACTCATCGGATCACGAAGACTAGCTCTTTGGCTGAATAATATCATGTTGCATGCGTGCAACTCCGTTACCCGCGTATCAATATCATCTTAGTGCTACCATAATCTCATAAGTGTTCTTACCTTTCTGGCCCCATGGGCCCACATCATAACAATACCACTCTCATATCAATATCACAGAAGCATGAGTGTATGAATGCAACTAACAATATAAGGCAAGATGTCATGATACAAGAATCCAATACACAATAAAGTCATTTCGAAAGCATGCTTTCAAGAATCCAATACACATATACAATCCAAGTACACTTTAATATTTCATATCGAAAGCATGTGTGATGAGTAAATATATAAAGCAACTATGGAGACAAGCCTAAATATGGCGACAAGCCCAAATAATCAGTAGTCAGAACCAACACGAAGCTGATTCCCCAAACTCCATCATCACAGTTCAACACTGGTACCCCCTCAAACGTTAATCACAACCGTTTGAGAGGGACCTCCAGATACGCCCAATACCCCCTCAATATTTATAACTAATTATGCACTTCTATCGAAGTCTCGAAAAGCTAAACCATAGCCTACCTCGGGGCCGAACAGGAGCGCTACATGATCAAGCCTCAGTGACAGCCTTGCCCTTCCTCTGCGCCTCGTGGTGGTCAAAGTCTATCCATGTATATATACTATTCGTTAATATAAAGCTTACACAACATACAACTATATAAACCTTACAAACAAGACTTTAAAATACCAATCCGGGTCCACGTCACCAAGACTTGAACTTTAATACCCGAAAATCATGAATAAATACTAAGTAATCATATCCTTAAGTTACTTGAGAAACTATACACATTTGAACCCTCAATTGGATAATATTCAAAAACCCTAAATTAAAACTTAGCCAATTGGAATAGGTTTCTACAACTAAATTAAACCTTATAACGTGATTATCTAACCATATTCATCACTAATTTACATTAATACAAGTAGACTAATTCATAAATCCTTCATTAATCAATAACATAACTCTCTTATTCTTACAAGAATGCATAACTCATCTTTCCCAACTTATATTCATACCATATCAACATTATTAAGAACTTAGAAGCATAAACTTAATTCACCAAGGAAGAATCACTTACCCCAAGGGTGAAATTGCTCTTAGACCTCTGGAAATGCTCTTTGGCTGCTCTAGGTTCGAGATTTGCTATTTGGGGAAAAGAATTCTAACCTAATGGATTAAATAGGACACCTAACAACGATTCCATTCCAGCGAAATCAACTACGTTGGAAAGGACCCGCTACGGCGAACCAGAATCCCGCTGAAGTGGTGTCACTTGACACCTCACCTCAGTGCCACGACAAACACAACTCTGCATGAGCAGACTCGCCCTCTGCCATGACGGAAATCCACATTTCCCAAAGTCGCCTCCTCGACAGGACAATGCCTCTACTGAACCTTCACAGAAGTTATCTCATTCAATCTCAACTTCCTCACCTGCCTATCTAAAATAGCCACAGGCTTCTTCTCGAACTCCAAATTCTGATATTGCAATACGGAGTCCAACTGAATGATATAAGAATCGTCGGCTTGATACTTCTTCAGCATAGACACATGAAAAACTAGATGAACGCCTGAAAGACCTGGTGGCAGAGCCAACTCTTATGTCACCTCCACAACTCTCTAAAAACCCTCAAATGGTCTGATATACCTCGAACTCAACTTTCCTTTCTTGCCGAATCTCATCACACCCTTCATAGGTGAGACCTTCAGAAGAACCTCGTCACCAACCATAAACTCTAAGTCTCGGACCTTTCGGTCCGCATACTCTTTTTGTCTGCTCTGCGCTGCCAGGAGCTTGTCCTGGATCACCTTCACCATCTCTAGTGAATCCCTCAACAAATCAGTACCCCAAAGATGGTCCTAGAACGCATCAATCCAACTGATGGAAGATTGATATATCCTACCATAGAAGGCCTCGAACAATGCCATATCAATACTGGAGTGATAGTTGTTGTTGTACCTCAAACTCTGCCAAGGATAAGAACTGGTCCCAATGACCATCAAAATCAATCACACAAGCTCGTAACAATGTCCTTCAATACCTAAATAGTATGCTTGATCTAACCGTCAGTCTGAGAGTGAGACGTTGTACTGAGATCCAAGCGAGTACCTAACTGTCTCTGCAAAGTCTGCCAGAAATGTAAAGTAAACTGAGTATCTCAATTTGAGATGAGTGAAATAGGAACCCCATAAAGACGAACAATCTCCCGGATGTAGATCTTAGCCAACTTCTCTGAAATTATAAGTTATATGTACTGGAATGAAATGTGCGGACTTGGTCAATCTATCAACAATGACCCAAATAGTATGAAACTTGCCGAAAGTCTTAGGCAATCCCACAACAAAATCTATGGGATTCCTCTCCTACTTCCACTCGGGAATCAGCATCCTTTGAGATACACCACCGGAATGCTGGTGCTCATACTTGACCTGCTGACAATCCTGACACCGAGATACAAAATCAGCAATGTATCTCTTTATCCCACCCCACCAATAGTACTGCCTCAAATCACGGTACATCTTAGTAGCATCTGAATAAATCGAGTTGTGGGCCTCTTTCATGATTAATAGAGTCAAATCCCCTACACGAGGCACACACACTCTACCATTAATCCTCAAAACACATTCACTATTCATCATGGCCTCTTTAGCCTCACTATTCATCACCTTATCTCGAATCTTGCATAACCTCACATCATCATATTAGTGAGTCTGAATCTGATACAAAGGAGACGACCTCGCGTCCACATAAGCCAAAATCCTACTCGAATTCGAAATATCAAGCCTCACAAAATGGTTGGCTAGAGACTGGTCCTCTAATGCCAAAGGACTCTCGGAAATAGCCAAATAAGCTAAACTCCCCATGCTGACCGCCTTTCGGCTCAAGGCATCCGCCACCACATTGGCCTTGATGGATGGTATAAAATAGCAATGTCATAATCTTTCAATAACTCTATCCATCGACGTTGCCTAGAATTTAAATTCCTCTTATTAAACACGTGCTGAAGACTGCGGTAGTTGATATACACCTCATAATGAACGCCATACAAGTAATGTCGCCAAATCTTCAGAGCAAACAAAATGACAGTTGTCCCTCCTATAGGTCGGGGACTAAACTCGGAGCATGAACCTCATCGATATGGGGTGATGATATCACCGATGACAGAATATTGGTTGTACAAAACTTGGGGGTCTGAGACTTTCCCCCTTCCACACAGGTCTGAGAACCATGTGGAGTAGAAGGATGTGCGCGTGTCTGAGAAAAACCATTTAGAACACTCAATAACCTGACCAGCGTATCCTGTAGAACCAAAGTCGCAATAAATCTATGTTGATCCTGGGCTGACCCCATCTCTTCCTCTAGTATATCATCTTGAGGCTCAATATAGGGCTGTGGGGACTCTAGTCTAGCACGAGCCTAATCGTCTCTCTGTGATCTGCCCTAAATTGGCATTACTGCTCTGGATCTACCTCAGCCCTGAGCACATCTTCTACCATGACCTTGCACTACTGATGCCGGTGCCTCTTCTCTCGCCGCGTCGGCACGAGTCCTCACCATCTATGAGAAAATAGAAACAAAGGTCAGATACCAATTTGATTCAACTTAGCACGAAAGAAATGAAGAAAGTGAAATTTCCTAAATGTCACATAGCCTCCCGAAGATAAGTATGTGACATATCACCATTATCACCATTATTAAGAACTTATAAGCATAAACTTAATTCACCAAGGAAGAATCACTTACCCCAAGGGTGAAATCGCTCTTAGACCTCTGGAAATGCTCTTTGGCGGCTCTAGGTTCGAGCCTTGCTATTTGGGGAAAAGAATTCTGACCTAATTGAATAAATAAGACACCTGAATAGTGATTCCGCTGGAGCGGACCTGCTACGACAAACCAGACCCCCGCTGAGGCGGTGTCACATGACACCTCGCCTCAGTGCCACGACACACACGACTCTGCAAAAGCGGACTCGCCCCTGCGGACAGACCCTCCGCCATGGCAAAAATTCGTATTTTTTCAACTCTCGCATCGGCGAGGCAACCTCTCGCTGAGGCGGACACGTCAAAGAGGAAACTAGCACCGCCGAGGCAGACACCAGACACCAGATATGAAAAAACAATCCCAAACTTCCATCAAACCCCTGAAACACTCTCGAAACTCCCCAGACACAAACGAAACATGCTCGTCTAAGGTAAATAGTGCTACGAACTCGTTTATACCCTCAAAATTCACATTTAACTAAGCTAAGACATATTTTTCTAAAGAATCATCGTAGAAAACCAAATATCCAAACTTTATAAATAAAGACACAAATCACATCTGATTGCCTCGGGAAGCGAACTAATGACTCGACTAAGTCATAGAGGAAACATACCGAAAGTAGTAAACAAGCCAGGATATATGCTCCTCATATCAGACTCGGTTTCTCAAGTCGCCTCATCGACAGGACAATGCGTCCACTGAACCTTCACAGAAGTTATCTCATTTGATCTTAACTTCCTCACCTACTTATCTAAACTAGCCACAGGCTCCTCCTCGAACTCCAAATTCAGATCTAGCAATACGGAGTTCTACTGAATAATATAAGAACTGTCGACATGATACTTCTTCAGCATAGACACATGGAAAACTAGATGAACGCTTGAAAGACCTAGTGGCAGAGCCAACTCATATGACACCTCCCTAACTCTCTGAAAAACCTCAAATGGTCTGATATACCTCTAACTCAACTTTTCTCTCTTGCCGAATCTCATCACACCCTTCATAGGTGAGACCTTCAGAAGAACTTTGTTACCAACCATAAACTCTAAGTCTCGGACCTTCCAGTCCGCATACTCTTTCTGCCTGCTCTGCGCTGCCAGGAGCTTGTCCTGGATCACCTTCACCATCTCTAGTGAATCCCTTAACAAATCAGTACCCCAAGGACGGACCTAGAACACATCAATCCAATTTATGGCAGATCGATATTTCCTACCATAGAAGGCCTCGAACGGTGCCATATCAATACTAGAGTGATAGTTGTTGTTGTACCTCAAACTCTACCAAGGATAAGAACTGGTCCCAATGACCATCAAAATCAATCACGCAGGCTCTTAACATGTCCTTCAATACCTGAATAGTATGTTTGGTCTAACCGTCAGTCTGAGGGTGATACGTTGTACTGAGATCCAAGCGAGTACCTAACTCTCTCTGCAAAGTCCGCCAGAAATGTAAAGTAAACTGAGTATCTCAATCCGAGATGATTGAAATAGGAACCCCATGAAGACGAATAATCTCCCGGATGTAGATCTTAGCCAACTTCTCTGCATTATAAGTTGTATGTACTGGAATGAAATGTGCGTACTTGGTCAATCTATCAACAATGACCCAAATAGTATGAAACTTGCCCAAAGTCTTGGGCAATCCCACAACAAAATCCATGGGATTCCTCTCCTACTTCCACTCGAGAATGACCATCCTCTCGGACACACTGAGGCGCTGGTGCTCATACTTGACATGCTGACAATTCTGATACTGAGACACAAAATCAGCAATGTCTCTCTGAAATCCATGGCAATCCTCTCCCAACACGGGATACCATTATTGTTTTCTTTTTTGGGATACCATTATTGTCATTTCCATTTTCTACGGTTGAGGGGGAAAGTTCGGATGTTGAAATTTAAATTTATTTATTTTAAATTGCTTATGTGGAATATCATTTTTTCTCTCTCTCGCTCTCACTCACTTTATAACCGCTCATCTTCCTACAGAATTAACCAGTTCCCTTTCTAAAAAATTAGGAGGTTTTGCCTAATATCAGACATCACAAATCACTAATACTTTTCCCAAGTAATTGGAGACAGAGAAATGGGTCAGATCCAGTACTCTGATAAGTACTTCGATGACACCTACGAGTATAGGTAACTATATCTTTTTTTGTTTATTTATAATTTTGTGTTTGTATTTTGTTTATTCTTATCCTCCTTTTTGTGATTTCAGGCATGTAGTTCTTCCTCCTGAAGTAGCGAAGTTGCTGCCAAAGAACCGCCTTCTTTCTGAAGTGAGTGTTTACCTTTTGCTTTTAATTTATAATTATTTGATGAGTTAATCTGTATGAGTATTATTCAGGATAGTAGTGAAATTGAGGAAGATTGATAGAGAATGATACAGCAGCATGCCTTTTTCATTGGAGATTCTTTAATTTTTCTAGTGTTACATAAATTATTTTGGTCATAAGGGGGTTATAGAATTTCTCAAAATCTGTAGTTTTTTATGACAAGGGAACCACAATCGCTACCCTTCAGGTGCGCACAGGGTAAACCCCGCTACTGTGCAATAATCCGCCAACCAAACAGGAGCCCTCGCACTAGGCAAGCCCCGTGCGACAAGCTCGACCCAGAAGGAAAATCCCCTACTGTCGTAGGCAGGGAACCTGATACCTCCATTATGGAAAGCTCATGCTCAACCAACTGAGCCACCCTTGCATGTCAAAATCTGTGGGGGTTTAACAAGAGCACGATACAAGGGAACCAAATTAGCATGTGTTGGGATTAAATGGTAGTTTGGTAGGGTGTATAAGAATAAAACTGAATTGGGAGTATCAGTAATGCTGAGATTAGTTATGTCGACATTATCTTTTATCAACTGTTTGGTTTGTTGTATTAAATGAATAGAGTATATTATAATAGGAATAGTATTGATTTGTTAATGCACATATGGTTTTCTATATATAAGAATAGTACTGAATAAGGTGCATTAGAAATGCTGAGATTAGTTATGCTGGTTTTATTTTTTATTGATTGTTTGATTTTTTGTTTTAAATGAATGGGGTGTATTAGAATAGAAATTGTACTAAATAGGGTGTATTAGAATGAGATTAGTACGGGTAAGTGTTAATGTCATGGTTTACTATGTAGTATAAGAATAGTATTGAATAAGTGTATATATGTTTAAGTTGAAAACACTAGCAAACAAGTGATTAAATAATATCAAAGCTAATACCAATATTATATTCTCTAATATCTCCTACCAAACGATCCCAAGGATTATTAGTGTTGGACACCTAGCATTAGGTCTGATCTTGTCAACAATCTTTCTTATTTAAATTAGATTTTTTTATCATTAGTGTAGTGATGTCTTGAGCGAGGGTCTCTCGGAAACAACCGCTCTACCTATCAAGGTAGAGGTAAGGTTTGCGTACACTTTACCCTCTTCAGACCCCACGTTGTGTGATTTTACTGGGTATGTTGTTGTTGTAGTAGTGATGAGTGTAATAATAGAGAATCTCTAGTTTGTTTAAAAGACAAGTTTTTAGTAGTGAAATAAAAATTCAAATAGAACATAATGAGTATAGAGGATTCACATAGCAAACTGCTGAATAGTTTAGCATTGACGTATAATTTTTCTTGGGTTACTGTTGTAAGGGTTTAAGAACTGTATAATTTGTTTAGGATTTTATTTGTATGCTAACGTTTTATGTTATTGATGATGTTATTATACGATTGAACTGTTAGAATGAGTGGCGGGCAATTGGAGTTCAACAGAGCCGAGGATGGGTTCACTATGCTGTTCATCGACCAGAGCCACACATCATGCTCTTCAGGAGGCCACTCAACTATCAGCAGCAACAAGAGAACCAGTGAAGATACACGTTACTTGTTTCTTTTCAACGTATCTCATATTAATGTCTAGCTAAGTATCTAATATTAATGTCTAGCTAAATATCTGCTTCTCATATATTAAGACCTGTAATGTTTTGCTTTTCATTGGTTAGGTCTAAGAATCTCTTGTTCTAATTGAGCAGTTTTATGTTTCTGTCTAGCTAATGTCTGGATCGACACTTGTGTTCTTTTGCAGTTTGTTATAGTGGCATATTTTGGTATTGCAAGTTTGTCTGCTTGATGTGCTTAGCTCAAAAAAGAAGTCTTTTTTGTCTGATTCTGATGCCTGTATATGATAAGGTATCACAGAGATCACTACCACTTGTTGGTGTCTTGTGCTTAGTCTTTCTATGTTCTTTGCAAAAGAATATTTTGGTGTTTTATTTGATATATCTTTATGTTTTTCATTGTGGGTTTCATGTCAATTAAATATTTGGAGGTGAAGAGATTATAGGGAAACTATAGTTGCTTTCTTTCATTAGGCTGGAAGGGGAATGCTCTCCTCTCAGTTTTATCTTTAAGATCACTCCGTGCTTGGAGGAAGTTCAAGGTAAAGGGATACAGGTAGTGAGTTTTGACGTAAAAGATTTTTGAGATGTTCGGGGAAAACAAAACCTTGTTTGTTTCAGTCTTTTTTTGGGGGGTCAACTTAATAAGGAAACATGAGTTTCTTGTATAATTATAAGCTACCATGCTTCCATATGAATAGTCACTAGAAGTAAATTGAATCTCATTTCTGATAGACCTGATTGCTGCTTTGGCTAAATACCCCGAAACTATGCTGCAATATCTGTATAACTTCATGGGTTCAAGCCATGGAAATAGCCTCTTGCAGAAATGCAAGGTAAGACTGCGTACAATAGACCCTTGTGGTCCGGTCCTTCCCCGGACCCCGCGCATAACGGGAGCTTAGTGCACCGGGCTGCCTTTTTTCTCATAACCTGACCGAGACTCATTTGCTATATTCTGTCCATTTTTAAGTACATATTGAAATGAAAAGTATCCAGTTGAGGCTCATCCATGGTGCAATTTGCCCAGAGTTCCTTACCAACACCAAATCCCTTCCCGCCCTCCCTCCCGGTCTTGATTGTGACAAGCTGTATCCAGTTAGTTATGTCAATAGAATTCATCGGTTGCCGGATGACATCACTTCAGTGAGCTTAAATAATCCCATCTTATATTGAGAAAAAAACAATACGTATA
Source organism: Anisodus tanguticus (assembly GCA_034509755.1). Lineage (NCBI taxonomy): Eukaryota > Viridiplantae > Streptophyta > Magnoliopsida > Solanales > Solanaceae > Anisodus > Anisodus tanguticus. The sequence goes on from CM067545.1 coordinate 56,255,889, forward strand.
AATCGCACTCAGGCTTTGGTCGGCAATGTGTGACATGTGAATTAGAAGTAGGTTATGAGTTCCAACTCTGCTGATAACCTGGCCAAAGCAACAACTTTTCAGATAATACTCTCACAAGAATAAATAATTGAGACATCTGTACACATTTATGATTCTTGTAAAAGAGTTCTAAATAAATAAAGATAACATAAAGCAAGGTATGTCAATGTTCTAAATAAATAAAGATAACATAAAGTAAGGTATCTCAATGTTTTAGTAATCTCTTTTTTCGTGTGTTTTTTCTGGTCATGGAGATGGGGGACATCAATATAGGAGAAGTTCGTAATTTTTCACAATGTAGTTGTTCAACACCCCCTCCCCCCACGCTTCCCCATATCCCCACCCCAGGATGAATTTGGGAAAGGTGACAAACATATAAAGTCTAGCAGCTCAGTTCACGGGCACATAAGTGAAATACATTTTTTTCTTTGGCACCGGTAACAAGATAACTGTATGAGTGAAATATCTTTCTCCGGAGAAAGTGAGAAGTGACCAACTCATCTCCTGTAAATCTAAGCTAAACTACAGGTGCACAAAAGTTAAACTACAGCTGAATCAATTGCACCGTTGCTTTCAAACAATCAATGTACAGTCAAACCTCGCTATAACAATGTTGTTCCTTCCGATATTTTTTTACTGTTATAGTGAAATGTTGTTATAGAGAACATGTGATATAGTATAACATCAGATAATATAGCATGAAAGATCTATTTCATAGAAAATATGACTGTTATAATGAAATGTTGTTATAGATAATGATTATTATAGAGAAGTCTGACATGACAGCATACACTTAATAAGATCACAATTATTATGAACCCACTAACTCTAATTTTCAAATTCGCCTATGAATTCAACCCATATGCCATATCGCTAACATCCGGGGTTCTCTTATGACTGAAGGAATTCTCAATTAAGTTTGACATTCAGTAAGAAGTAAGTCAAGTTCTATTAGCTCTTCTAACTTGTCTCAGACTCGTCAGTGTCTGATGCGTGAGTTGAGAGTCGAAGGATAAAGAAGAGCATAATAGAGAACAATCATCAATTGCAATGGCAAAGAAATGCAAGAGCTAGCTCTAACCTCCAATGCTTTGATGAGATCTTCCCTTGAGTGGGCTGCAGAAATACATATGCGTGCTCTGGCCAAAAGTAAAGGAGTAGCTGGAAAAGCAACTACCACAACAGCTACCTATAGTAACAGACCATGCAGTGAGTATTAAGACATAGATGCAAGTGAGAAAATTCATGAATCTACATTCTTTTCACAAAGAATTACTTTTCATTTCAATTTATCATTTGTCCCACATCGGTAGTGGAAAGAAAAGTTCTTCTACTTATAAGTAGAATTACTCCTTCTTGTCAGTAAAAGGGTTGAGGGGGCAAGGAACCCTCGCGCCGTCGTCGTCGCTCGGCTCGGATTCGGATTCGGATTTGGTCAAATGATCTGATTGATTGATAATCTTTTTGGACCAAATTTTCTTTAATTTTTAATTATTTAATTAATTATTATTTAATTAAATTAATTAACTTATCCAATCCTACCCGTTAGTGACCACGACCCGCGACCGGCGGATCCGCGTGTCGACCCGCGACCGGTTTCTTTTCATATTTAAATTTTCCACCGAGTTTTCGGTGGTACATTCGAAAGGTTGCAAACCTTCGTAAAAAGATACTTCCATGGCTATAAATTCGTTTGATTCCTCGTAATTTTACTTACGAATTTTCCGAACAACACAAACTTCTTCTTCTTCTCGCATAAACAAATTCGTGTGATATATCGTTGTTGAGTGGTTCGCCGCTACCGGAATTTGGAGTACTACTATTCGGTAAGATAATCGTTCTATCCTGGGAGGGGATATTCCATCAACCTCGAGTACTTGTGAGGGGAATAATTTCCTTAAGGACACACTTTGAACTAACTGGGCTCGATTATATTCTGAAAAATATTTTTATTTTTCCAACACTGATTCTGTTCATTTTTCAATTATTATTGTTTACTGGTTTTTTGGAATACAGATAGATAACAATCTTAAGGAAATTATATTTTTGATTAATCTGTATTTTGTTTTGGAGATTAAAACCTGTGTGGTTTTCTACTCCGTATGAAATTTCATATTCTGACTTGAAGACATAAAAACTTCGTTGGAATATTAAAGTTCATACTTGTACAATGTTTTGAAGAACATAAAAAAACTTCATCGTTGTTGTATTCTGGTTTGGAGATTAAAACTTGTGTAGTTTTCTACTCCATATGAATATTAGTATTCTGACTCGAAGATATAAAAACTTCGTTGGAATACTAAAGTTTCATAATTATACTTGCGATTTGAAGAAATAAAATCTTCATCGTTTAAGTCTGTGATTGAATTGTTATTCTGGTTTTATTAACTAAAACAGTTTGTCGATTTGACAGTGACAAACAATTAATGGCAATTGAGACTGGAACTACCTCTGCAAGCGAAGTTCACCGGTGCCAACTTTAAAGGATGGCAGCGCAGCAAAGAATGTTCTTTTGGCTTACCACCCTTGGTATGCAAAAGTTCACCAGTGAGGACCCTCCCGTGCCTGCCGCCGACATGCCTGACAACCAACAGTTCATGGTTACTGAGGCTTGGAAACAGGCTGATTTTTGTGCAAAGGCTACATTTTGAGTGCCTTAGAAGATGACTTGTACACCGTCTACAGTGCAGTAGAGACCTCCAAAGAACTATGGAGTGCACTTGAAAAGAAGTACAAAACTGAAGATGCTTGCTTGAAGAAGTTTGTGGTTACCAAATTCCTAGACTACAAAATGGTGGATAGAAAAACCGTTGGAACCCAAGTTCAAGAGCTTCAACTTATCTTCCATGACCTTATTGCTGAAGGTATGGTAGTAAATGAAGCATTCCAAGTGGCTGCAATGATTGAGAAGTTGCCGCCCTCATGGAAAGATTTCAAGAATTATCTTAAGCACAAAAGAAAGGAAATGAAGTTGGAAGATCTTGTGATTCGTTTCAAGATCTAGGAAGATAACAAAACCGCTGAGAAGAGGTACCGTAAGACGACATAGTTGAAGATGCTGCTCTGAAAAAGAACAAGAAAAGGAAGAGGCCTTCTGGAAAGGAGAAGGATTCCAACAAGAAAAAGTTCAAGGGCAAATTGCTTTAATTGTGGGAAAGGCGGCCACAAAGCTCAGTTGTCGTCTCCCGAAAAAGAACAAGGGAAAATGACAAGCCAATATGGTGGAAAAGAATGATGATATGGATGATCTGTGTGCAATGCTATCAGAGTGCAATTTGGTTGGAAATCCAAAGGAGTGGTGGCTTGATTCTGGTGCCACTCGACATGTTTGCGCTACAAAAGAAGCATTTGCAACCTATGCTCCCGCCGGACCCGAAGAGGTACTTGTTTATGGGAAATACTTGCAACGACCAAGGTTGAAGGATATGGGAAGATACTTCGAAGATGACTTCCGGCAAGGTCCCGACTCTCAACAATGTTATGCACGTTCCAACAATTCGGAAGAATTTAGTTTCAGCCGGACTACTCGTCAAAAACGGGTTTAAGTGTGTCTTTGGTTAGTGAGAAAATTGTAATTAGTAAGAATGATTTGTTCATAGGAAAGGGCTACCTCACCGAGGGCCTTTTCAAACTCAATGTAATGGTTATTGACGGTATTAATAAGAATTCGACTTCGTCTTACTTATTGGAGTCAAATGATTTATGGCATGTTCGTTTAGGACATGTCAACTACAAAACCTTGCGAAAATTGATTAATTTAGAAGTATTGCCTAAATTCGAGTGTAATAAATCTAAATGTGAAATCTGTGTTGAATCTAAGTTTGTTAAACATCCATATAAGTTTATTGATAGGAATTCAAATCCTTTAGACTTAATTCACACGGATATATGTGATATGAAGTCAATACCATCTCGCGGTGGGAAAAAGTATTTTATAACTTTTATTGACGATTGCACTCGATATTGTTATGTGTATTTGCTTAATAGTAAGGATGGAGCAATTGATGCATTTAAGCAATACAAAAACGAAGTGGAAAATCAATTGAATAAAAAGATAAAAATGATTAGAAGTGATAGGGGTGGAGAGTACGAATCTCCTTTTGCGGAGATATGTTTAGAATATGGAATTATTCATCAAACTACGCCCTTACACACCACAATCAAATGGAATTGCGGAAAGGAAAAACCGAACATTAAAGGAAATGATGAATGCCTTATTAATAAGTTCCGGTTTACCGCAAAGCTTGTGGGGGGGGGGGGGGGGCTATCCTTACAGCTAACCGAATACTCAACAGGGTGCCCCACAGCAAAACACAATCTATTCCATATGAACTATGGAAAGGAAGAAAACCCAACTTGAGATATTCAAAGTGTGGGGGTGTTTAGCAAAGGTCCAAGTTCCTTTGCCCAAAAGGGTAAAAATCGGACCAAAAGCTGTGGATTGTGTTTTTATTGGCTATGCTACAAACAGCAAAGCTTGTCGGTTTTTGGTTCACAAATCGGACAATCCCGAAATACATGTTAATACGGTAATTGAATCAGATAATGCTGAATTCTTTGAAAACATTTATCAGTATAAAACTGAATGTGAGTCATCAAGTGAAAGATCTAAACGACCGCGGGAAGAACCAAAGGAAAATACACCAAGTAAAAAGGATGCAAGGCGTAGCAAACGTCAAAGGACATCTACTTCCTTTGGACCGATTTTGTGACATTCTTGCTTGAAAATGAGCCTCAAACATTTAAAGCGGCGATGTCTTCTTCGATTCATCATTTTGGAAAGAGGCGAGTCAATAGTGAGATTGAATCAATTTTGAACAATCATACATGGGAATTGGTTGATCTTCCTCCGGAAATAAACCTTTAGGATCAAAATGGATTTTTAAAAGGAAAATGAAAGTGATGGCACTATTGACAAATATAAGGCAAGACTTGTGGTCAAAGGTTATAGACAAAAAGAAGGCATTGATTACTTTGACACATACTCGCCGGTAACAAGAATAACATCTATTCGGGTGTTAGTGGCAGCGGCGTAGTATATGGTCTTGAGATCCATCAAATGGATGTCAAGACAGCTTTCTTAAATGGAGAATTGGAGGAAGAAATTTACATGGAACAACCTGAGGGTTTTGTGGTTCCTGGTAAAGAAAGGAAAGTGTGCAAACTTGTTAAGTCACTTTATGGACTTAAACAAGCACCCAAACAATGGCATGCGAAATTTGACCAAACAATGTTGGCAAATGAATTTAAGATTAATGAGTGTGACAAATGTGTTTACATTAAAAATACTCCAAATCATGAAGTCATTGTTTGTTTATATGTTGATGACATGTTGATAATGAGTAGAGATATTACCGATATAAATGCTACGAAGCGTATCTTTGGCTAGCAAATTTGATATGAAGGACTTAGGAGTTGCTGATTTGATCTTAGGTATCAAAATTCATAAAACTCCACAAGGTCTAGCATTATCGCAGTCTCATTATATTGAAAGAGTACTTGACAAGTTTAAGTATTTAAATTTCAATATTGCAAAGACTCCAATTGATGTAAGTTTTGCACTTCAAAAGAATAAAGGTGAAAGTGACTCACAATTGGACTATGCACGAGTTTTGGGAAGTTTGATGTATATTATGAATTGTACACGACCAGATATAGCATGTGCTATCAGCAAGCTGAGTCGATTCACGAGTAATCCCAATCAAACTCATTGGATGGCAATGAAACGAGTCTTGGGGTATTTAAAACACACCCAAGACTATGCTTTGCATTATAACAAATATCCCGCCGTGATCGAAGGATATAGTGATGCAAATTGGATCACCGGATCATTTGAAGTTAAATCCACGAGTGGTTATGTTTTCACAATTGGGGGTGGGTTAGTGTCTTGGAAATCATCAAAACAGACATGCATCGCCCGCTCTACAATGGAATCTGAATTTATAGCTTTAGACAAGGTCGGTGAAGAAGCTGAATGGCTCCGGAATTTCTTAGAAGATATTCCATTCGGCCCAAACCTTTGGCTCCTATATGTATACATTGTGACAGTCAAGCAGCAATAGATAGGGCAGGGAGTGTAATGTACAACGGAAAATCTCGTCACATACGACGAAGACACAATACCGTTAGACAACTCCTCTCTAGTGACGTTATCACGATTGACTATGTAAAGTCAAGAGATAACGTAGCGGATCCGCTTACAAAAGGCTTATCTAGAGAGGGAGTTAGTAGATCATCAATGGGAATGGGGTTAAGGCCGAGGACAAGTCATCATGGCGGTAACTCTACCTAGCGGATGGAGATCCCAAGAGCTAGGTTCAAGGAGATCAAACAAAGTTGTGATCGACGGTTCAACATTGTCAAATAACTCAACCCATTCTCGGATGAAGACAATGTTCGAAATAAGGATAAAACCTTATGGCTTGTTAATGAGGTAATAAAGCATTAAGGTTCTTTAATGATTATCTAAATCGCGTGTATGACCGGATAATGTGGCTATAGGACCACATGTTTAGAAATCACCTATGTGAGTGTTAAGTGTAAGCCGCTTTAAAGGGGAATGACAAGTAAAGGCCCATTCTCTACACACTCATGAAACCAGGAGGTGTTCATGGTCAAACGAACACAACCGTGAGAACCATAAACGGTTGAGGGTTGATTGTGTGACTTATGTTGTCTAGGTATACAACAAAGTTCGACTGTTCAAAGATATCAAATCTACAGATTGATCGAGTATATCCGATATAAGTTCACTACGGAAAGTTCAAAGGGAAACCTACTTATCCAGATGCAGTCAATTCTCGCTTGTATATCACACTTGTCCGCGCATTCTTTTATATTATAGCCATTCCCCATTCATGTGGGGGATTGTTGGGTATTGATATTGGTGAATGAGAAATGATTGAAAAGAAAAGTGGGAGTTGTCCCACATCGGTAGTGGAAAGAAAAGTGGGAGTTCCCTCTTGCTTTATAAAATAAGCATTTGTCCCACATCGGTAGTGGAAAGAAAAGTTCTTCTACTTATAAGTAGAATTACTCCTTCTTGTCAGTAAAAGGGTTGAGGGGGCAAGGACCCCTCGCGCCGTCGTCGTCGCTCGGCTCGGCTCGGCTTCGGCTCGGCTTCGGCTTCGGCCGGCTTCGGCTTCGGCTTCGGCTTCGGATTCGGATTCGGATTCGGATTCGGATTCGGATTCGGATGATCTGATTGATTGATAATCTTTTTGGACCAAATTTTCTTTAATTTTTAATTATTTAATTAATTATTATTTAATTAAATTAATTAACTTATCCAATCTTACCCGTTAGTGACCCTGACCCGCGACCCGGCCGGATCCGCGTGTCTGACCCGCGACCCGGTTTCTTTTCATATTTAAATTTTCCACCAGTTTTCAGTGGCTGTTCAGAAAGGTTGCAAACCTTCAGAAACAGTATTTCCATGGCTATAAATTCGTTTGATTCCTCAGAATTTTACTTACGAATTTTCTGAACAACACAAACTTCTTCTTCTTCTGCATAAACAAATTCTGTGTGATATACTACTGTTGAGTGGTTCGCCGCTACCGGAATTTGGAGTACTACTATTCTGGTAAGATAATCATTCTATCCTGGGAGGGGATATTCCATCAACCTCGAGTACTGTGAGGGGAATAATTTCCTTAAGGACACACTTTGAACTAAGTGGGCTCGATTATATTCTGAAAAATATTTTTATTTTTCCAACACTGATTCTGTTCATTTTTCAATTATTATTGTTTACTGGTTTTTTGGAATACAGATAGATAACATTTATGTGTCACACTCTCCTTTTTAGTCTGTCCCAAAATGAATGTCACATTTTTTTAATTAGAAATTAAACAACTTAACTTTAAAATTTCCCTTTTACCCTTAATGATATGATTTATAGCTACACAAATATTTTTTTAGACCACAATTTTCAAAAATCTTCCTTTCTTTCTTAAACTTGTGCCTAGTCAAGCTATGCCACATAAATTGGAATGGAGGGAGTAGCTAGATAGCTATAAAGCTGATATAACAAGAGAATAAAGTATACGTTCTGTTTAAGACACTCTTGAAAAAGTTGGTAGTTTTGCAAATATTATAGAGAATTATGGGCATCACAGGTAGTCTCCCAAAACATCGAAGCCCATCTTCTGCAGTTCAGTTCGAAAGAAGTTGCTATTTTCACGTAGGCACGCTATTTTCTGAGCCCCTATAATAATGAAGTTGCTCGAATGATCAATATACGATGTTGTTTTACCAACGGTCAGAATCAGAAAGGCATAATCATAACTGTAAAGTACGCATAAACTTGAGAAAGAATTTTGACCTCTATTGGAACCATCTTCACCAAGCAAAACCTTAATAACAGAAATTATTTGTTGGGCAGCTGGAGGTGATATTGATATTCCATATAGGTTGGGTCTTGGGAGGGTAGAGTGTACGCAAACTTTACCCTTACCATGTAGAGATAAAGAGGATGTTCTCGATAGACCCTCCGCTCAAGTAAAACATTTCAAAGCAGTTTGAAAAAGGGAATACGGAAATGAAGGGGACATGACAACTAATATGGAAAGCAGTAGTACATAACATTCAGAAAAAAGAACGGTAACAACAACATTGTGATAACCGAAGTACAAGAAACACATGTTGTAATAGAAATCAAAGAACAAGAAACTATGAGAATATTGCTAATACTACTCATACAAAATATAGTCTGTCTTTCTGATAATAAAACAGAGTTTGGCCCAGAAGTGAAAGATGATTACCGTGTCAGTTAAGAAGTTGAAGTTATTGTATTAGAGTGTGTACAATATTATTTAGCCATATTTAGTCTTATGTAATTATGGTAGATACAGGATCCCTATTGTATAAGAATTTCACATTGTACACCCTATATATATTTAATGAATAAGAAAAGCTCCCCAAGAGAGATTAATACATTCTTACATGGTATCAGGAGCCAAAACCTAAACCCTAACTCTTTCCCTCAACCACAACATCCCCTCGGTTTCTGCGTAAAATTGTATGCGCTGTGTTTTCTTCCGTGATAAGTGTTTCGTTACCCAAGAATCAATAAAGCACAAAACTTTGTTTTATGTTTTTGCTTTCCACTGCCCGAGAAGATTACCAGAATAGGCTATTATTTCCTGTTTTCTTTCGTTCTCCACTGCCCGAGAAAGAAAACATATTGTCCTCTTTTTATGCATTCTATTTTCTTGCTTTATCTACCTTTCATCACCCAAGAACAATCAAAGTTTTGTTCTTTTTCATATCCACTAGAATGACTCATTCCACATCTCAGGCAGCTTACCAGGCTCCAGGCCTCTCCCAATCCAATTTGGGTTCGACTTTAGTCACATTGACTTCTCGACAACTCGATAATGCGTGGTATATGGATACGGTCGCCATGTATCACCTCACCAACAATTCTACTAATTTTCCTCAATTGCGAAGTTTAAATACTCCACAATCCATTATGGTTGGAAGCGGTCATCGCATTCCAATTCAAGGGTTTGACCACACACTAATTCCCCACCACCGCATCCCCACTTCTCCCTAAATAGCATCCTCTATGCCCCAAATATAATCAAGAACCTAATCTCCGTTAGAAAATTTGCCACGGATAATTCCGTATCAATCAACTTTGACCCGTTTGGGTTTTACGTAACGGAACTACGTACCGGGAAACTCCTTACGAGATGTAATAGTGAGGGGACCTCTATCCTTTCCTATCCATGCCCGCTGCTAGTGTCACCCCTTCCACTTCTCGGAACTATCCATGTATCTCTTCTCACTGCTCTAGCAACAATCTCTCCGTCAACCTAGCACAATAGACTTGGACACCCAGGAGCTCTTGTTTTTAATTTTCTTAGAAACAACAATTTAATTCGTTGTCATAATGGAAAATATGTCCAACAGTGTCTTTCTTGTCTCTTAGGCAAACATGTTCATCTTCCGTTTCAGTTTTCTTCCAGTGTTACGTATTCTCCCTTTGACATTGTTCATTTAGATTTATGGACATCTCTCATTACTAGCTCACTGGGTCATAAATTTTATCTAGTCTTATTAGATAATTTTTCTCACTTTGTTTGGGTCTATCCGCTTAAATTTAAGTCTGAAGTGTTTGCCAAGTTTCTTGCATTCCGTGTCTATGTCAAAACACAATTTGAAAAAGACATAAAATCACTTCAATGTGATAACGGTCGTGAGTTCAATAATTTCGTATTTCACAATTTTTGCTCTACTAACAACATGGTTTTTCGGTTCTCGTGTCCCCACACCTCCTCCCAGAATGGCAAGGCCGAAAGAATCATTCGCACTATCAATAACATAGTTCACACGACTCTATTTCATGCCTCTCTCCCCCTCTTTTTGGGTCTATGTCGTTAAAATGACCGAATATATTCTAAATATTTTGCCCACTCAAACCCTTCTAAATAGAACACCTACCAAAATTATATTTCGTAGGATCCCAATTTATGAGCACCTACGGATTTTTGGCTGCATGTGCTTCCCGAATCTTGCTTCCACAGCCCCGCATAAACTTTGCACCCCGTACTACTCCTTGTGTGTTCTTAGGTTTTCGCCTAATCATAGGGGTTATATGTGCTATGACGTGTCTACCCGCAAAATTATTGTGTCTCGTCATGTCACATTCAATGAAGTAATTTTCCCTTTTGCAAACATCCAAAAGTTTTGAAACACGGACTATACCTTTCTAGACGAGTCCTACACATCCCCCATACTTCGCGAACTGTGTCAGTCCAACACTACCACCCTATTATTCTATCACCTTGTGCCACCTCCCCTACTGTCCCGTCGCCGTCTGCCACCACTAGAAATCGCCCCTCTGCATCCCTGTCACCTTTCCTCTCTGTCACGACCGTCGCCGACTGCCACCACCACCGGCAGCCGGCCCGTCGACTCTATATCACCACCAGATATCTTCCCTACCGATGTGTTGTCACCCCAGACCGAAATCGATCCATCTTCCCATCATATTCCAGCAACCCCACCGGCTACCGAAACCCAGACTGCACCACCATTATCACACCACCGGACCACCCCTCCAGTCCCAACCCGCCATCGACATCCTACCTTACAACATCCACCACCACCCGCCTCGTTCTACCCAAACCAGTGCAACCACCGACCCCACTATCAACCTCAGATATTCACCACTCCATCGTCCCCCCTTCCTAGAACCCGATTCCACCACCAAACCTAATTTCGACCCAAACCCACAGTCTGAACCCGACCCACAATCCAGACCCAACCGCCCTCTGCTCTCTCACACCGTATGGAAACTTGTGCCCAACACGGGATTTTCAAACCCAAAGTCCAATTTAACCTATACACACAAACCATTTCCCCAATTCCCAAAAACCCAAAATTAGCCAAACTAGACCCGAATTGGAATGCGGCCATGAGTGAGGAATTTAAAGCTTTAACAAACCAACACACTTGGGATTTGATTCCTCGACCGGAGGGGGTGAATGTGATCCGATGTATGTGATTTTTTCATCACAAATAAAGAGACAATGGTGACTTAGAGATATATAAGGCGAGACTTATGGCTAATGAAACTAATAAGCAGGAGGGTGTTGATTGTGGGGAGACATTTAGTCCGGTTGTTAAACCGACACCATTCGCACAGTTCTGAGTATTGCCATGGGTAAGCGTTGGCATATTCATCAGCTTGATGTGAAGAATGCATTTCTGCATGGGGATCTGAAAGAAACTGTTTATATGCACCAGCCGCCTGGTTTTATCCATCCTGCATCCCCGCACTATGTCTGTCTCTTCGTAAGTCACTTTATGGTTTAAAACATGCCCCTATAGCGTGGTATGATCGCTTTGCACAAATTATCATGCGGATTGGGTTTGTATGCAGCAAGTGTGATAATTCTCTATTTAATTTTCATAGAGGTAGTAGCATTGCATATTTATTGTTGTATGTGGATGATATTGTGCTTATTGCCTCCTCGATTTGTTTAAAAATGAGATAATTACCTTGCTCAAAACTTTATTTTCTATGGCTGACTTGGGGAAGTTGAGCTATTTTTTGGGATCTCAGTGACTCGATCTATAGATATTATGTTTCTTTGTCAGCGTAAGTATGTAGAGGAGATTGTGTATAAGGTTAAAATGGCAAATTGCAAGATCATATCTACTCCAGTTGACTCTAAATAAAAGCTTAGTATTGTTGATGGTGATCTAGTGTCAGATCCCACTCTCTACATGAGTCTTGTAGGTGCACTACAATACCTTACTTTCACCAGGACTGATATTGCTTATGCTGTTAAGCATGTATACTTATTCATGCATGCCCTCATGGAGCCTCGTTTCACTGCCCTTAAACGTATCATTCAATAAGTTAAGGGGACACTTGATTATGGATTGCATCTATACCCCTCAGCACCGACCATGTTGTTGTCATATACGGATGCTGATTGGGCAGGTTGTCCGTACATACGACGCTCCACCTCAGGCTATTGTGTGTTTTTAGGGGATAATCTCATTTCTTGGTCTGCCAAGAGACAAGACACATTATCCTATTCGAGTGCAGAAGTAGAGTACATAGGTGTTGCTAATGTTGTTGTTGAGATCTGTTGGCTCCGAAACCTTCTTTTGGAGCTTCAGCGTCCATTGCGTAAGACGACTTTGGTTTATTGTGATAACATATCCGTCATATATCTATCTCACAATCCGGTTCAACATCAACGAACCAATCATATTGAGATGAACATCCACTTTGTTCGTGAGAAGGTTGCTCCCGGTCATGTCAAGGTATTGCATGTGCCTTCTTCTTATCAGTATGTAGATATATTCACGAAAAGCCTTCCTAGACAGCTCTTCCTTGACTTCAGATCCAGTCTTAGCGTCCGGCCTCCTCCCGCTCCGACTGAGGGGGTGTATTAGAGTGTGTACAATATTATTTAGTCATATTTAGTCTTATGTAATTATGGTAGATACATGATCCTTGTTGTATAAGAATTCCACATTGTACACCCTATATATATTGTATTAATGAGAAAGGCTCCCAAGGGAGATTAATACATTCTAACATATTGTTCTTGTTCTCAGAAAATCATAAAGTTATTAATATGAAAATAGTTTCAATGCACTACCTTGTACTTCTTGCATATGTCAATAATCTCTGAATCTTGCATAGCTCCCCTTCCATGCTATACATGCCTTCTGCCACAACAATTATCTTAGTCCACCTTCTATGAGTTCTGGGTTGTCCCTCAGCAATATTCTCTCGTAACACTTTCTCCAAATGTGTTGGGCTAAAGAAAGAAGGGCATGAGACAATATACCTCATTATCCAAACATATTGTTGAGTTGAGCTAAATTTATATTTTGATAATTAACAAACAATACACAAGAATCAGGTCCAAAACATGTCTCTTAAAGGAATTGGATAAGCTATCTACGGTGTTGAGGTAATATCTTGCAAACATTAGAAGAACCATGTCCTTAGTAGACAACTGGACACGACTGATGATCAATGGTACAAAACAAATTTCAGGTGCAAGAAGGATTCCTTGAAGAATTAAGTTTATGGTATAAACGTGTGGATCAAGGAAACATATTCAAACATGGAAATATTACTACATTTGCATATATGGAAAGAGTTATGAAAAACTTACTGTTATGTTGAAAAACACGAATGCATGCTCCAGATCCTCTAGCTCCGTTTACAATTGAGCCGTGGTTCAGAGAATCACTAATAATCAAACCTCCCTGCAATGACCATATTTGACGCTAAACAAAATTGAAAAATAATACACAATGATACATGAATAGTAACTCTATGTACCTCTCCTATCAAGACACAATAATACAATAGTAACTCTATGTACCTCTCCTTTCAAGACAGGAAGCACAGCTGAGTTTGTTACATAACCCATGCCAAAAACATTAGCAGCTGGTTTTCCAACAAATTTAGCCACATGCTCTTCTAATTCAGTATGTATTGTTGTGGTTCCTGTTTTAGAAAATAACATGAGCTATAAGAAGAAGGCTCTTTATACCGGAAAGATGCACGGGAGAAACTTTAGACCATACCTACCTCCATCAACACGGGTACTACAAGTGCTTGCGGAAAATATTTTCAAACAATCAATTATGCGAGGTGAACGATATTCATCAGATGCAACAAAACCAAGATAATTATATGATCCCAAGGTCAGGCACCTCAATACTTTTTTTGTCCGCCTGCATAATTTGCATTTCTTTTGATTGAAAAAGAAAGGGCAGCCCGGTGCACTAAGCTCCCGCTATGTGCGGGGTCTGGGGAAGGGCCGGACCACAAGGGTCTATTGTACGCAGCCTTACCTTGTATTTATGTAAGAGTCTGTTTTCACGGCTTGAACCTATGACCTCCTAGTCACATGGCAACAACTTTACCAGTTACTCCAAGGCTCTCTCCGTCCCAATTTACGTGATGTAATTTGACTGGGCACCGAGTTTAAGAAATAAAAGAAGACTTTTGAATCTTGTGGTCTAAAACAAGCTAAAAATATTTGTGTTGTTATAATTATCTCGTTAAGTGTAAACGATAAAGCTTAAAGTTAGATTATTGCCAGATTAGGAAATGTGTCATTCTTTTTGCGACTGACTAAAAAGAAAATTGTGTCATATAAATTGGTACAGAGAGAGTTTTCAATACAGTTGCTCCAAAATACATGTGTTTTATAAAAAATAAGTTGCAGTAAATTCATATCCATAGTCCATAATTTTTTCATTGCTTGGTAGGTGCAATGAAAAAATTAGAACACGGTACAGATAGTTAAAGTAAATGACGAATTGAAACAAGTTATCAATACTCACTTTCGTTATCATTGGTCACACGGTCCACCACTTCAAATCAGGCATCTGGAGAACTACATATTGGTCGTTCAAAACAATCCTGCAATAGTACAATATAAAATAATTGACCAAAATGGAAACTAATAGCATTTATGCTTAGTGAAAGTATTATTATGTTTCTCATGAAAATAAACATTTGCAACAAGTGGTGCCACGGACTACCAGCAATAGTTACTTGTTATACCATCCAAGTAGCATCTGATACATAGCACAAAACCTCTCTTTTGGAGGTTGTTAAAGTTAAGTATGGCCCCATGTTGCAACTCTCAAAGCATGCTATCTAAACATGAGGTTTACTATTTCATATATCATCTTCCGGGCCGAAAAAGTGGATCTAGGATTTTTAGAACACGGGTGTGCTCAACACTAAAAGAAAAAGAGAAAAAAAAATTAAGTGGGAATTGATACTTGTTACCTAGGTAAATAACTTATTATGCATTTAACCAAATTCACCATTCATCTTTTTTATAGTATGGATGTCAACAGCTAATAATAGATCAATTCTAGAAAATATGTATATAAAATACCTAATTTTACCGAGAGAATAATGGTTCACGTGCACTCTATTTTCTAACATAGAGTCGCCCTTGCCAAGAAGCCTAGCACTGATACCTGACTGCTCTATCAACAAACTGTAGCATTTTTTAACTAATATTTTTTTTAATTTGGCTTGCTAACTAAATTAGCGATTTCCACTTTACAATGATCTATATAAACTGATTCTTGTTATTGAAGCAACTGACAAATGTCCTCTACCTCCCCATCATTCAAATTTCTTCTAAAATCTACCTGCCAATCAGAATTTGAATGATAGTCAGCCACAATACCATGTTTTTTTGTTGAGCAATTAAACAGAGTAGGAAAATTATCCTGCTAGCATTTATATCCAATCCAATCTAAAATCTACTTCTTAATCGATTGCCCATCTCCAGTCTAGTGAACTGGTTGAAATATTCTCAAAGCTTACATATTTCTCCATTCATTCTTCTTTTCATAGATGACATTAATCAGTTTCTTCCATACTTCATTGCCTTCCATAAAGTACCTCCAAAGCCATTTGACATAGAAAATTTTATTGTGTAGCTTTAAATTTTTCACACCAAATTATATTTGGCACTAATATCTATCTTTTGTATCATTTCCCTGCTAATCTTTAGTACTTTAATTGTGCCTTTGATCTCAAATGATTATATTTGAGCTTACGTTGGTGAATTCTGATGATTGGGTGAGTTTCGAGGCATTTGAAGCTAAACCGGAGTTAAACAAGCAACAAAACCACAAAAAAAAAAGAGCGGGCATCGTGACCATGAATCACAGTGGGATCAAATTTGACTCTTAGCCATATTTTCGAGAAGTTTTGGGTCATATCATAGGTCAAAATCGCCCTGGTGGAGCATTCAAAACACCCTGCAGATGTTTTAACAAGCTGGACTCACAACGTGAGAGGGTGTTTGGGCGTTACTCAATTTGGCTCTTTTGTTAGACCTGAGAGGGTGTTTGGGCGCGCCACCTTGGTGCCACACTCACAACGTCAGGTTTCTCAATTTTTGTAGGATTTGGATTTAAGCCCATGCCTTTTTGTACCTATAAATACATCCTAAACACGACTTTTTAGGTATCATTGGCTTATTTTGAGAACAAGGGAGAGGCTAGGAGATAATAGAAATAAAGTTTTCTTCTTTACTCTTTGATTTTACAATCATTACAAGTTTATTCAAGAATTCTTATATTCGTGCTAGAATCATGAGTAGCTAACACAATTCACTACTCACTCTTGGAAATCTTTCCAAGAGGGGTATGGGAACTTGTGTCAATTTGAGCACAATCTTCCATCCTCAATGGACAGGAAGTCGGAGAGAATTATTCATTTTTTTGAAGATATGTTACGAACTTGTGTAATTGATTTTGTAGGTAATTGGGATGAATATCTACCTCTTATCGAGTTTCTTACAACAACTGTTATCAAGCGAGTATTCAAATGACTTCCATATGAAGCGCTATATGTGTGGTGTTGTAAATCGTCAATCGATTGGTTTGAACCTACATAAGTAGAATGGCTGGAACCTGACTCAATTCATCATTGAGAAAGTGAATCTTATCATCCAACTTAAAGTCGACAAACGTCTTATACAAACATGGGGCTTCATTGTTGTAGGTGACAAAGTGTTCTTGAAAGTGTCGCTAATACTGGGTGTGATGCATTTTGGTAGGAAGGTCAAGCTTAGTCCTTATTTTATTGGTCCCTACAAAATTGTCAAGAAGGGTGGGAAGGTAGAGTATGAGCTGAACTTGCCACCTAAAATGTCAATGGTGTATTCAGTCTTTCATGTGTCTATGTTAAGATTATATAAGCCCGATCCTTCTCATAAAATATCTCATGAAGAGATTGATATCAATGAAGGGCTAACCTATGAGGAAGAACCTGTGCAAATCTTAGATCGTCAAGTTCGAAGGTTAAGGACAAAGGATGCAGCTCCGATTAAAGTTGTATGACATAATCATAATACTAAGGAAAAGACTTGGAGGGGGAAGAAGATATGAAAGAGATAACTTCATTTGTCCCTGTTTCAGGTATGTGTTATACCTCTTGATTATTGAAATTTTGCAATTGATTGATAAAGTCAGAAGCCCATGTTATGTGTTGAAACATAATTGTTTTGGTTGTGGAAGTCCCTGGGAGGACTGTTGTTGTTGATAGAGTTGTTAGTTGAGTTCTTATTTTTGGGATAGCTCTAGTTACAAACAAAATTGTGGCAAATGTTTTGAAAAATGTTGGAAGTTAGTCAAATTTTAGGCAATGATCCACATTCGAGGGCGAATGTTTCAAAGGTGAGATAGTGTAATACTTTATAAATTTGGGTTGGGTATGAACTCATTAAATACTTGTGGTTAGGCCCAATTTTTATAAATTAAGGTGAACTCACGAGTGAAAGTTAAGATCTAAGCATGCATGTACCGAGGGTACAAAAAAATGGAGTTGAAAAGAATCAAAAGACATAAAGTATGAAAATCTTGGTCGACATGCGGCTGAGATGCGAACAGCTTGTGGAACCGCATTTGGGGTCTTAATAAATCACTGAACAACAGAAATTTCAAGTCTTTGAACTTACATATGAAATCAACACACGAAACCGAAAATGTGAAAAATAATTCAAGTATTTGAAGTTGACATGCAAGAGCCACATACGCTCGTATGTTGGACATACAGAGCGTATGTCAACAGTCTATTGAAAGTTCTAAGAGTAGGTTTCGGGTAGTTTCAGGAGTCGACATGAGGACCTCATGTGGCGGCCATCTGTCGCATGTCGGAAGAAATCTATAAATACGGGAATTTTCACCCTATTTCATTTTGGCCTACTTTTTGAGGAGATAAACATCTTAGGACTTCTCCAAATTATCTAAAGTGAGTTCCTACTCAATTCCTATGACTTTACATCAAATATTCAAGGATTAACACTAGATTATCATCCAAAATCCATAGATTTTTTAAAATCAACCCAAGATCAATTGAAGAGAAATTTTGGGAATTTCTTCAAAGATAAGAACTTCATCTCTTTTTGGTGTTTCTAATTACTTATAAAGGGTAGTAGGAAGATTCAAAACGCTATAATTTGTGGGGATACAAAGTATTCATGAAGAACACCCTTCTAGGCTTAAACCCTAGTTTCATGAAAAAAGATAGGGATTTAGAATATGATCAAGTTTGATCCTTATAACTTCAATTGAATGTAGAGTGATTTTTGAGAATTTGAGCCTACGTTTTAAAGGTTTTAGTGAAATTTGAGGTATGTCTTCTTCGAAAACCTCTTTTGATAATAAAGGTGTTTTCAACAAGGCTTTATGCGCATGTGAGACAAGCTCGCTTCGATCTCTATATTTTATTCTATATTATGATATATGTGTGTGAACATGATATATCCTATGCATGGGTTGTTGAACTTGAAACCCGAATAATAATTTTGAACATGATTTCTAAATTGGATAATACCTTTGAAATACCTCTATTAATGGGAAGATGAATATGAATGATAAAGAATGATTCGACTAATATGCCATGATTGATAAGAACAATATATATTGATTGAAATTGATTTTTTGATTTGCTATTAGGCAGGACGAATAGTTGTTATGGATTCTAACGCCTCATACAACCCTTCTATTAGGGAGGACGAGTAGCTGTCGTGAGTTATCGCTCCGGTGCATCACTTTTGAGAAATGGATGCGCAATTGAAGATCTCTCATCGATTGGTTTGATTTGCCATCTGTTGGCATGTTAATAATCAATTAATTTGGTATGGCCTTAGCTTGCATGATAAACTCTCAAACGGGATGAAACAAAACTGTATAATTACATTATTGTTGATTTTACTTGGCTTGGGATTTTCTCTATTTATTGCAGTTAAACCGTATCATTTATACAATTTCACTGTATTTATTATGATGATTATTTTCTTTATATGAACTCTTTCCCCAAGACACTCACTGAGTACCTCGAACTCAGACATGTCATTGTTGTTTTAATGGTATGTTATGTAACGAAGAAGAGCAGGTACAGAAAGATCGCGTGGACTAGGAGTACTTGCTACTTTTAAGCTTTTGGTGAGCCCACATGCTTGTTCATAGGACTCCATTTATCTATTCTTTAATTTATATTACTTTCAGGCTATGTCCTAAGTATAGTTCATTATTTTATTCTTCGAGAAGCTCTATAGATAAATGTTAATATTATGGATAGTATCTTGTTGAAGTCGTGTTGACTTGATAGTATGCAAAGTTGGGAGATTGTCATACTTAGTTGATTATTGATCACTAATTAAGTTATAAGATTTATGAAATTATGACTTGTTAATCTTAAGAAGGGACATGGATAATAATTGTTTCTTTATAAGGAGCTTTTGGTGCAGTTCCTTAGCATCTGATGTTTGTTGTGCCAGGGTCGAGTTTGAGGTATGACAAGCTTGGTATCAGAGCTATAGATTTAGAAGTGTCCAAGGATTTGTCTATGTCTATGGAGTTGTATCTAGTGGAGTCTCATTGGCGTTCATGCAAAAGTTTCTATCGAAGGAGGTAATAATGCTCCAATTTCTACTTGGACTGATAGGCTTGCTTTGGCTACTCAGTTTGAGCGGCTTAGACATGGCTCTATGTTCGTTCATGAATATAGCATACAATTCACTCAATTGGCATGGTATGCAACTCATATGATCCCTATAGAGAGGAAAAAAATGGGGAGGTTTGTGTATGGCTTAGGGCCACAATTTAAGTCTACGACAACTGTTGTTTCTATGGCCCCTACCTGCACGTTTGCTTCATTGGTCGGCTTTGCTGAGCAAAAAGAGAATTGGAATAATCAAGACAAGGTAGCAACGGAGCAGAGTAAGAAGGCCTGATCCATGGGTGATTTCTTTGTAGTACTTTTAATGGTGGACATCAAAGGGGATCTTCTACGCATACTTAGTTTGTTTCTTAGCCTAATGTTAGTGCTCCATATGGAAGGCAAGGTCAGAGTTATGGTAACTAGGGTAGACCTGCTCAGAATTATAACTACAAGTTTTATTCATCACCGTCCATATCTATTTGTGAAACTCGTATTATCATCATTGTGGTATCAAGGGGAATATTAAGTTGGATTGCAGAAAGTTGCAAAGATAGATGGATAATTCTTCTGGCTAGAGAAATACTTCTTCATCCCCTATTGTTGCAAGGAACATACCTGCAGGTAATGCTACTCAAACTATATGTGGAATAGTATGGGGTAATACTACTACTGGGGGTCAAGCTCGACTCTTTGGTTTGACTCATAGGTCAAAGCCTCAGATGCCATGGTTACATGTATCCTTACTATTTACACCTATGTTTCCTACTCGTTGATTGATCATGGATCTAATTATTTGTATATGACACTATATTTTGCTCTTGATTTTGGGAAGGAGCCCGAACAATTATTAGAATCTTTTTATGTGGTTACCTTGTTGGTGTTCCCGTCATTGCTTCTAGAGTCTATCAAAATTGTGTGGTTGTAGTTAAAATTTGAGAGACCACCACATACGTAATTGAACTATAAATGGTGGACTTTGATGTGATTATAGGGATGGACTGGATTGCCAAATGTTATGCAGTTGTACATTGCCCATTCAAAATAGTTAGGCTTGAATTTCCAGATCAACCCGTTATAGAGTGGAAGGTTAACATTGCTAAGCCTAGAGGCAAATTTATTTCCTATCTTAAGGCTCACAAGATGATTTCAAAAGGATGTACATACAATTTGGTTGTTGTTAAAAAAACTCACGCCGCAGTACCAAAATTCAAGTTAGTGCATGTAGTCAATGAATTTCTAGAGGTGTTTCCCGAAGAACTCCTAGGCATTCTACCTGACAGAGTCATTGATTTCGGGGTTGATGTTTTGTTCGATACTCAAACCATATCCATTCCACCATACTCCAGTTGAATTACGAGAATTAAAGGACCAATTACAAGACTAGTTGGATAAAAGGTTTATTCGACCCAGTACTTTACTTTGGGAGTGCTCTCATCCTATTGTCAAAAAGAAGAATGGATTCCTTAGGATGTGTATTGATTATCATAAACTTAATAAAGTGACCATAAAGAATAAATATCCTTTGTCTAGGATTGATGATTTGTTTGACTAACTTCAAGGAGCTAGGTTCTTTGCAAAAATAAACTTAAGGTAAGGTTATCATCAACTTAAGATAAACATCAAAATATACCAAAAACAACCTTTCGTACTCGTTATGATCATTTTGAATTTTTGGTGATATCCTTTGGTCTGACCAATGCACCAGCTGCAATTATGGACTTAATGAACCATGTCTTCAAATGTTTCCTCTATCATTTCATCATGGTCGTTATTGGTGATTCTGGTGTATTCGAAGAGTCATGGAGATCACACTAATAACCTGAGAATAGCCTTATGATTTTATATTGTACGCAAATCTCTTAGCAAGGCCAGTTTGCTTATGTTGTGATAGTAGGTGTTGACACTCCGGGCGACTCCACCATCTGCTAGGCTTCTTCCTCATTGATTATATGAAAGAGTCCCACATCGACCATTCAATGGATGGGTGGTCTTCTTATATGGACTTGGGCAATATTCCCCTCATGAGATAGCTTTTGGAGTGTGAGTTAGACCCAAAATTCATTTTTATCATGGTATTAGAGAAGATAACATGAATCTAAGCTCGTTTAATTGATCTTCTTCCGCACAATCAAAGTCTAAACCTAATTCTCTGATTCTTCTTTCTTGTTCTTGTGCAATTTGTAATTGTCGAGAAATAATTCTCCAATTCTTCTCTCTTTGATTCAAAAGTTCTGCAAATCTTGAGAAATAAATTCGATATGGATATGAATGTGAATGCAGTTAGTGTAACAACTGTAATTTCTCAAAATGGAATCCCTGGAAACCCTCAAATTTCGATGAAATCTCGAAATTTTTACCCGATCAATGTTGTGGCCTATTTATAGAAATTCCCTCTCATCGATTGGTTGTGGAGGTTGAAGGAACTTCTCTTATCATGGTTCAATTAACAGAGGCTGAAAACTATTCTCTATTGCATTACTTGGTCGAAACGAACTTGATATTGTGAATGGTTCTTGGAAGAAAAAGAAGTTCGGGGAGAAATTATGGGGTCAATGGGAAGGGGTTAATGCAATTGTACAATATTGGCTCATGATAACTATTTCAAGCAACTTACTTGGGGGTATGGTCTATGCTACAAGTACATACGAAGTTTGGGAAGATTTGCAGACAAAGTAAATGGGTCAAGAACTTACAATTTACATAGAGAAATGGTTACTTTGTGTCAAAGACACTGTACTATATATGTATACTATACAAGACTTAAAAGTCTCTGGGATGAATTTCAATCTCTTCTACTACCTCCTGGTTGTGGTTACAAGAGATCTAGAGACTTTGTGGTGGTATATCTTCAAACACAAAAATTGTATCAATTTCTGATGGGACTCAATAACAACTCTATGCAGGCAAGAAGTCAAATATTGTTAATGTCTTCATTGCCACTTGTGAATCAGACATATTCCATGATTACTAGTGATGAGAGTCAAAAGTCTATGAACTCATATTTTGCTGGTTTGTTAGGAGAAATTTCCAATAGTCATTCTTGTTATGATCCTTTAGCAATGTACTCTTTAACCAGATCCCAAAAGTTCTAAAAGAACTACAACTTGTACTACGAAGTATACAAATTTAAAGGGCATACAAAGAACTGCTATAGGGTGGTTGGATATCCTCCAGGATTTAAGTCTAAGAGGAAAACATGCAACATACAATATGTACACTGAAGGAGAAAATGTCCAAGGGTATATCTGTGACACCTCGTACCTTCAAACTATGAGCTTTTCGGCCGCAGTCGATGCTGGTGCAACACGACTGGAGGAGGTAGCAATGCTCGTAGAGCCAACCACGGGGTTATTATTTCTGTCATATCTGTTTTTCATGAAGCAACAAAAAGATTAACAAACGGTGAAGTTTTTAAATCTTCGAACTGAATAAATTATTAAAGAAGCAGATTTAATAAAATGGTGAAGTTTTTATTACTTCAAATCGAATATTAAATATGGAGTAGAAAATTCATTAATTTTAAACTTCAACACTGGGAGTAGAAAAACATGAAGGTCTTAATCTCCAGAAACAGAAGTAAGAAGAACACAAAAATTATATTTAAATTCCTTAAGCTTGTTTGTAATCTGTGTTCAAAAAACCAGAAAGCAGAAAATGGAAAACGATGAACTGCAAAAACTGCAAAATATTCGAGATCACAGAATTCACTATGTGTCCTTAAGGAATTTAATCTCCTCATTGTACTTGAGGTTATGGTTTACTTTCTCCCAGGATAAAACGGATATACCTATCGCAGGAGTAGAGGTAACTCAAATGCCTACGACTTCTACAAACACAAATTCGACAACAAATCACACAAGACTCGATTTTTATTTGTAAGAAAGTATGCAGAAGTTTGAAAATTCAGTGCAGAAAATGAGGCTATTCCTCTGAATTTATAGCCAAAATTTGGACTCTAAATGGTGCGAAAACACCAGTTCATAAATGGTGTCTGTCCAGAAAGGACATTGTGTCTTTTCGGAAAATACTGTTAGAATTTAATTTTCGTGAAATTTAAAATTCCGTTTGGTTATTACTATATTACAAAAAGAAATAATGAAAATGGAAATAAATTTGGTCCAAAAATATTATCAATCAAATAGCTCATTTGGCCAAATCCAAATTAAAAGCCGAGCAACGACGACAATGCAAGGTAAGACTCTATTCTCAACTCTTTATGAGCTAGAGTATGTACTTACATATATAAGAACACAACTCTCCTTTCCACCCCAATGTGGTACAAAGTTCTCATCCAAAAGAGCGTTGCTCAAATTTTCAATTTTCCCTCCATTTCTTTTCATGCAAAAAGTTCAGTTATGCTTGAGATATTGAAATTGTTATATCCAGTATAAAATGTTGTATAATCAAATTTAAATTTAACTTGATCAACAGAAATAGAATTGGAATGAATTGATTGTGTGATAATGGATCTTAACTATATTAATTAATTTCATTTGTTATCGTCTCATCATTAAAAGAAGGGAGAAATGTATATAATGAGTTAATGAACGGAGAAATGTATACTTGGTCAGAACAACAATTTAATTATACTTTATATACACATAACAATAAAATAAGAATTCGAAGCAAACCATGTTAACTCATATCGTCATCATTCAGAAGAAACAAAATTGCTCTATACATAGTTTTATGTATTGTTCCTACCTAGTTTCTTTCCTTCTTTACATATCATTTTGGAATTGCATTTGCATCTATCTCTGATGATTGCCTCGACATGGACAAGACATTGAGTTGTTTGGGATAATAAGGTGATATTTTATTCCCATTTTCATCATATATAACAGTGTCATCATCTTCATCATGATTTGGAACTTTACATTTCTCTCCTAAGATGATTTGCTTCTTCCAAATCGAGTCTTCGTGTTTCAACTTGGAATTAATTTTTTCACGACGTTGTGTTAATGCCCCTGAAAACGCCGTAACCTTCATGCTCATACTTGTACTTAATTTTCTTTGTATAGATTTTATGCTTGAATTCGACCTGGAAACTCGAGTGGGTGCCATTGAATTTGTCCTTAAATTATGAGAAGCAACTGCCCTCATAGCTGGTGGTGGTGGCAGTGGTGGTTGCAAGATATTTTCCTCACTTCTTTTATCACTTGATTCCTCATTATTTGCATCTGATATTTTTGCATTTTCTGGCTCATTCTGGGAAGTGCTAACAACAGCTGCATTTTCTTTGCTATCTCCTGCAGAAGAGTCAGGAGATCAGTGGCGGAGCCAAAATTTTCACAAGGGGTTCGAATATAATAAAATAAACATATGAAGAAGCTAAAGTGGAATCAACATCTACTATATAAAAAATATATTTAACCATATATGAATAGTGTAATTTTCTGTTGAAGAGGGTTCGAACGAACCCCTTGGCCTTACCTGGCTCCGCCTCTGCAGGGGATCCTTTAATTCTTTCCAAAAGACCACAAAGAGATGAAACAATACCAATGATTGAAACAATGCTAGCAGTTAGAAATAAGAAATATATGAGAGGATGATTGGGATGAACCTCTCCCAAAGGAATTTTCCTTCCCATGAATGAGTAGAAAATATAATGGGAAAGATATTAGAGAAAGAAAGCACTTCCTTTCTCTTCTCTTGTCTCGTTATTAATTCATCTCTTGGAAAGATCAAGGGAGCAATATTTTTTTTTCTTGGTGTTTTCTATAGGAGAAAAACAGAATGCTTGAAACTAGGATAGCAAGGCCAAAAGGTGAGGCTATAAATATCACCCTATTTGCTGCCGGAAGATAACAACAACATACGCAATCCCACAACATGAGATCTGGGAGGGTAGAGTGTACGCAGACCTTACCTCTAACTTGGTAGGTAGAGCGGCAGTTTCCGAGAGACACTCGGTTCAGGACAAGCAAAGCAGAAAAAACAGTCAGCCAAAAATTAAAAAAAATAAAAAATTAAAGTAGTATGAAAATGCTGACAGCAAACGCGAATACGCCATAATAGCGCATCAAAAAAAAAAAAAAAGCAATAACTAATACAGATAAATGAGATAAACCAAATACATTAAAGAAAGCATATCAATAGAAATAAAACTACAGAAGGTATAAAACAAGCATACCAATAGAAATAAAACTACAGAAGGCTATAAAACAATATTATGCATATTCTTATGATATGCTAAGCTGGTCTACAGTAATAACACTACAGCTATCCGTTTGTAGACGTAAGTAGAACTACGCTCGACTACCTACTACCCATATACTCTAATATGTGTCCTCCATAACCCCCTATTTAAGGTCATGTACTCAATAAGTTGCGCCTGCTCCATATCTCGTCAAATTATTATATATATTTTTTAACTTTTCATAAACTAGTTTGCACACGTTTTGTTGCCCCATATTAATAGGGGTATTTTAGACAAAAGATCAAAAAAAAATATAATGACATAATGAAGTGGGCCCAAGGTTATATCTGGATGGGAAAATGTCAAACATTAGCACTGTATATATGATACATAGCGATAATTTTTTGGGTGATGACAATAAAAATAAAGTGTTCCATCGTGATTTCATTTAGACCAAAATATTTGTATGTGCGGGGATACAATGTATCCGCTACTTTTTGAAACAAACTATTGCTATGTTTCATTAATACACAAACTATCCTATGTTCTTAATTATGGGTGAAACTATTGCTATTTATGAAAATTTCTCTATCTGATTGGGTCCTAAGGCAATCGCCTCCTCACCCTAGAGCCGGCATTGCGTTCTTCTTATTCTTTTGAATATAAAATTGCAAGCCTTCTACATTTAGTGCAGAAATCCATAAAATTATTTCAAATATCATTATCAGGTCTTTTATTTGATTTGCCAAGTGGATAGAATGACATTTTTACTGTTATATAACACATATCAATGGTAGGAAGCAAGTCAATGACTACCATCTTTAGTCCTGCTTGCTGTTAAATTCAAGATTCGTAGAACTTTTATGGCTGCTTTCGTGGGCGGAATACGTGAACTCATGGTCTCTCCACCAAACTAGGTATTTTATGTACATATATTCTAGAATTAATCTAATGTTATTAGTTGTCACCCATAGTTTTAAAGGCTAAATAGTGTGTTTGGTTGAATGTTTTAGTTGTTTACTTAGAGGAATAAGGATCAATTTTCATTTGATATTTTATTTTTTCTCCTTTTTTAGCGGTGCACCCATATTATAAAACGTCTCTGTGTATTCTCCTATTGGCCTCAAAGAAGGAACTCAATATTACAAACTGAATATCATATGGTTGCTCTAATGTACTCTCTTTCAGACGAAATCCAAAAAGAATATAAATATTCAACATTTAAAATTAGTTGTTTTTGCTCAACATTTAAAATGTTGGCTAAACACTAAACAAGAAACCACAAAGTGGTCATCCAACACTATTTTCACTTTTATACTAACTTACCTGTGGCCAATGGCCCAAAAAAGAAAAACCAAGGAGAAAACAATTTTTTTAAATGCATTATTTCCTTCTCAAGAATTTGATGATAACAGCACATTGGCTTAAACAATCATATTTATCATAGTAAGAGTTCATTTGGCTAAGCTGATTTGAAATAGTTGAGAAGCTTTAACGGTTGACATTGATATATAAATAATCATACGTATTTGCAAATGCTAAAACTAATAAAAACAATTACTTTTTTTTTGGTAGAAAAGATGTTGATAAACTGTTCTTTTGTTAAAATGAAAAATACATTTGAAAATAGTAAAGAAAATTATAAATTTAAAAAGTTCATTGTGAAGAAAATATGGAATGATGGATAGGGAGTGAAGAAGTTAGCAGTTTTGTCTTAAAAAGGGTATTTTGAGAATTAGAAAAAAATAATTAAGGATAAATAGTAAAAAACTTGATCAAACCAAAAGTACTTATAAGTATAGTATTTATCAAATGCGTAAATAAGTAAAAATATGATTACAAGTTAGCTTGACTAGCTTATAAGCTAAGGCAAACACCCTCTTACAACAGAGACAACCATATCAATTAGTGAAAAAATAATATTCATCACTACCCACCATGTTTACAAAATAACACACGATGTGTCAAGAATGGGGTCCGGGGCAAGTCTAAAGTGATGTAGAAGGATTGTAACAGTATTTAAGTGTTACTCTCATGTATAAATGGAATGAATCCTCAGCCTCAAAAAACAACCTGCACTAGGCTGAAAACTGTACTGTACAGACCAGATACAATGTGATTACTAACAACAGCCCTCAAGTTACATTTACAAGAACCTTGAGTAAAGTCCCACCTTTGAGTATCATTTTAATTGCAATGACACAGTTCAAGCCTTAGCTTTAGAGGGAGTTGCTATCAAATGATGTAAAGTTGACGCCTGGATAACAGCGCTTGGACTAGTATCTCTACTCCATGTTGGCACAGATTGCCTGAGAACCATGTTTTTGTCAACCCCACTTCTTAGAACACATCGCCAAGACCGTGGAAGGCTTCGCACCAACCGTGTTGAAGCTACCAGCAGAATCACACCAAGAATGATGCACATCCTGTACAGAAAGATCTCAACATGTACAGTATTTCTTTTGGATAAGTAGATGAAATTTCATTTATTGCACTGAGAATGCACATTTATGTACAGCAAAAAGTAAGGCTGGCCAGTGGGCCGACCTTGCCCGATACCCGACCCGATTCCCCTTAAAAAAATAATAATAAATGATGTTGGGGTTCGTACTCGGGATGGGACCAGGGCTCGTCCCGCCCGTCCCGATCCCGATCCAACCCGCCCCATCAACCCTATTTCTCAACTAAAATTACTTCATTTTTCTCACAAATCTTCATATCATCTCTCTAATTTAATCTATCTCTACAACTCTACATTACCTACTAAATTTTATATTTTATTCCCAAATTTATATCAAAGTTCAAAAATTGGGAGTGAAGTTGATAACTAGCTTGAGGATCATCCATCGAGCAAAGTTTCAATTTTCAACCTCGATTACACGTCGACGTTACGTCGGCGTTTGGTACCTTCGTTCCTTCTTTAAATTATTATTGTTACTTAATTTTAATTATCGCACTTAATTTCATTTACTTTAATTATTTATTTGCATAATTATAATGGAACGCCTTGAACGTATGATTAAGGGTAAGGGTACTTCTTCTAGTAATCATATTCCTAGTCCCGATGATTTAATTGATTTCACTCATACAGATGAAACTGTTTTTTTAAATGATATACAATTAGATAATGAGGTATATTCTGCATCTGAATCAGACTTTAATTTTGACGATAATGTAGATGACACAACCACTAGTGCACCTCAACCTCAGGCTTAGACTGAGTCTCAGCCTCAAACTGAAACTGGATTGCCTCATATTCACCCTAGTATGAGTCGAGGCCCCAAACAACGAATATTAAAATCACATGCATGGTATTTTTTTGATAGGGACAAAGAGAATCAAGTAGTTAGATGTAAAATTTGTCAAAATGCTTATAAATTTAAAACCAAAAAAGGTCAAGGTGGGACGGGAGGTTTATTAAGACATATACAAGGCGAGCACATAGCTAGGTGAAATCAATATCAGGCTTAATAATTGGAGGTCTTAAATTGAACAGACATATCTTCGTGAAAGGGAATGACTTCTGAAAAGTCATCTCTAAATTCTCTCTCTATATATATATATATAAAAGGACTCTACTGAAGTAACGTAGTTAATATGCTGAAGGAAATTGCTTGTAACCCTCTAGAAAATATACGGGCAGTATTTCTTCAAGGAAAACTACCTTTCATGGAAAATCCTTTCTTCTTAAATTATGTTTTTCTATTTTTCTAACAATCTCTAGGTATGTGGTATAAGTATTTTGAACGCTATGATATGATAGATGCATGGAATGGTATTTTGTGAGGATCTTGTCTATCTTTTGTTATTTGCCGCTCTTTTTCGGTATTGGTTGGGAAAAGGTAGAGTGAATTTTAGTTGATGTTACTTCCCTTTTTTCTTTAAAGTTTGAACCATTTCTCGATTTACGTGTCATCCTTTTACAGGAGCCATGCCGGTCTTTTCTACATCGTTCCAGTGTTTATCGGATGTCCCAAAGGGACAACCGAAGTCACTTCAATGACCAATAAAGGTTGATCTAAGTTTCAGTTTTAATTTGGCATAGTGCTTCTAAAACTCTTTGATAATTCATGAGATCTATATTGCATTATCAAATATGATCAACTATAATTGTGATTTAATTAAGGTGTGATTATATTATTTTTGGAACTCCCTTACTCTAATCTCTAATTGTTGAATTCCTCTAGCACTAAAAAAGCGGCTCGCATCCTAAAATCAAAGAGAATAACTCCTAAAAATTTGACCTTCCTTGCAACCGTAGTAATATTTTGATAGAGATCGAGCCTTACAAAAACTAACTGAATGGTATATTTGATGGATATAGATCAATAAATCCACAGCAAGTAAAATAAACGTGCATTTTCTTCAGTTGTTCATAACTATAACTTCAAAAGCTTTAAAAATTTTGGACTACATCAACTTCGGGGTATTTTTTAGTACATCTTAGTATGTGTATATAATCTTGTAGGAGAATTGAGAACCAAAAGTTCTTGGTTTTCTCTGTCCATGACTCCATCACGGCACAGTAGAAGTATAAGAAACTGGAGAGAAGAGTCATTTGATTAGGTCAATTGGTAGTGTGGCCATTACATTTTTAAAAGTTTTACGTCAAACCTTTCAAAAGATCTTTATATTTACACGTAAGATATCCGAAAATAAAATACAAGAGATCTTTGTAGGGCCATTTTCTTCTATTTAAATTGTAAAAGAGTCATGTTGAAAATTCCAAGTTACAATAAGGTACATATAGAGGGACTACAGCTTTTTAAGCCGTGGAAGTTTGTTTGAGGCAATAACATGTATGTGATGCCCTTAGATGTTCTGGGCCGCACACACGCTATATTGATGTATTCAATGACTTTATAGCCTTGGCCGACATGCCTGGGTAATCTTAGAGTATCTATATATTTCATTGCCATGGTTCAAATTTCACTTACAAATATATTATCATCTTCCCCCCACCCCTTTTTTGGTATCTTTTTCTGAATATTTGTGCCTTTCAAATGCTAAGTAAACAAGAAAAGTCTAGTTCTGAAGCAGGGGATACATTAATTTCTTCCCGCAGACATCATACGTGGAACGAATTTCTCAACTTCGCGAAAGAACAAAAAAAGAGAAAATGGAAGTAAAACATAAACGTGTGGATACAATTTTAAGTTTTGGAGTGCAGAAACCAATTCTAGATCACAATTAACTTAAAACAGACTACTTGCACTTCTTACATAAATAAAGCCAAAAGAGTAATGAATCTTCTTTATTGTTTTAATTTATTATCAATTTTAGATCGATACATTTAGTCTATAGTACAAAGTTCGGAACTAAAATTTAACTGATATATATATATTATTTTTTAGACTTTTTGAAGCAAAAAGATCGTTTTTGGAAACCACGCTAACAGTAATAAAGGCAGAAATAAATATTAGAGTATCTAGTAAACATAACACAAAGATTGATCATAGATTTAATAAGTGAATGAAACAACAGGCTTTGAGAAAAAAAAACAGACGATAGATGGACACTTCAATAGGTACAAGTCTGGGTTGAGATGTCTTTGTTAATTATGTGGACAACTTTAAGGGGTCGTCGATGACTTAAGCCTTGATTGAAAGTATCACTGAGAGGAAAGCCTCATACAAGAAAAGACAGAAAGAGTTCTTGAAAAAGGCTCAAGAACTCAGCACCCTTTGTGATGTTGATGTTGCTACCATCATTTATAGTGCTTACCAAAATGAACCTGAGGTGTTTCCAAATCATGATGTTGTTATCAATACCTTTACAAAGTTTAGGATGCTTCGGAGTTGGAGCAATCAAAAAATATGGTGACTCTAGAAGGAAGTTGGAGGAACAATTGTGGAAGGTAATGAAAGATAATAGGGTGAAGGAGTTATTGTATTTCATGCATCTCTCCTTCACCTATTCTCCTTCCTTACCTTCCGATGTTGTTCCTCCAACTTCTTAATCCTCTGCTTGGTGAACTCTTACAGAGTCACCATGTTTTTTGATTGCTCCAACTCTGACAGCTCCCTAAACTTTGTAAAGGTATTGATAATAGCACCATGATTTGGAAACACCTCAGGTTCATTGTGGTAAGCACTATAAACGACGGTAGCAATATCAACATCACGAAGGATGTTGAGTTCTTGAGCCTTTTTCAAGAACTCTTTGCTTTTCTTGTATAAGGCTTTCCTATTAGTGATACTTTCAATCAAACCAAGCTTCACTTTCTTTCTAAAGAGGAGGAAAAGGAGGAGAAATGTGTTTGTTTGGATTTGGGATCAAATGGCGGCTTTGTTGTTGTGGTCTGTTCCTTTGCCTAGGATTGGCTCCCTATTTATAGGGGGGAAATCAGATTCTGTAAATTTTTGAATAGTTTGAATTAGAGGTTTCTTAGTTGTCACCTTTAGCAATTTGGGCATGAAATCAAATGAGGACAGATTAGATACCAAGTTAGATTGAAATATGTGAAGTTTATGGCTCCGATTTTATGTCGACTAATTTTTTCGAGTCAAACTTTGACTATTAGGAGAATAATTTAGTTGAAAATTTTAAGTAATTTCCATAAAAGATGATCATAGAGTGACAACAAATGTGATTGCTTACTAATTTTAGTCATCAAGAAACAAAATAATAATAATAATAATAATAATACAATCTCTGTAAATAAAATATACAAAATTGAAGATTGAAACAAGCGGGCATTTTAAATAAAAGATGTAAAAATTTAATTAACTATAGTGGCTAAGAATTTGGAAATATCAATTTCGACAATATTTGAATATGCATAAAAAACAATCCATTTAATGGTTAGTTTTTAAGAATACAAATATTTATTGGATTTATTGGATGTTAAATGGTGATAAGTGTATGATTATAGACGTTGCAGTGCTTCATAGAAATACATTTTTATTTTTTCCAATTTTGCAGAAACCATATTTAGTAGAAATTTTAAGCTGCTGTAAAATATATTAAAAACTAAATCCTGATTAAGTTAGTTTTTTTTTTTACTGTCCGATACTCACCAACCTGTCACTCGACACACGTTGGAAAAAAATTCAACGCGAAGTTTACTTTTCGCGATCGCGATGGGTTATCCACGATATCAATGATAAAAAATGTCAGATCAGTGCTTTAAATGGACAGATCGGGATTTTTGGTTATTTTTAGCATATTCGGAGTTCTGGAGCTCGGAATTGGGTGATTTTCGCGGCGTTCTTCTCGTTCGGAAAGGGGGTAAGTATCTAACCTCTTTTTTGTGTTTCCTCAGGATTATTTCCGTTGGTTATCATTTTTATCCGTGTTGGATCATAGAAATTGGGATTTTGAGCCCCAAAGTTTGGAAATGGTAAATCATTGATTTGAGTATTGATTCATGGAAGAAATTGGATGATTTTTTGAGATTTAAGACCTATGGGTAACTTGATTTTGCGACGAAATTAACGTTTTGACCTTCGAGCTCGGGATTGGCTTTTGGGGTGACTTGTTGGACCCGAGTTAACACCATAGCGATATGGGTGTCTACGGACTCATATACTCAGGTAGATTATATATTTGATAGTTCTGAAGCGTTTAGAGGTACTCCTGAAAGGGAAGGCGATTTTCTTGGTTCGTTTGCTCAGCTTTAAGGTATGTTAAGAATTCTAGACTTCGTTTGAAAGACGTTTTCGATAAATATAATAAAAATAAGCTTAATAATAAGGGGTAAGGCGTAAAAGGGGGTCTCGTATCCGTGATGTGATGAGCATTGGTAGGAGTACCGGTGCCATGATATGAGTGACAGTGTACTGTGTAGTTGTGGGTCGTGACCAAGTATGCCAAAGCATGTGGGCATTAGCTGTTCTGTGCTACTTTCTTATATTGACTATTTAATTGTATTTGGTACTTAAGGAATCTTGTACACTTATGATAAACATGTTGATGAACTTACTTGAACTTGTTGGCTATTAAGTCTGAATTACTGATGAACTTACTTGAACTTGTTGGCTATTAAGTTTGAATTACTGATGAACTTACTTGAACTTGTTGGTTATTAAGTATGAACTTACTTGAACTTGTTGGCTATTAAGTATGAACTTACTTGAACTTGTTGGCTATTAAGTCCGGATTACTGAGATATTCACTCTCTTATATGTTGTATCATGCATATGTATTGATTTGGCTCTATATGATCTGGGAGATCGGGATTTCAATGTAATTGATGGTTACTGGGCCTAAATGGTCGGTTGGTGGATATTTTGGCCTCATAAGGTCGGTTGCATGATATTTTGTCCTCTTAAGGTCGGTTGCCTGATGTGATCTGGAAGATCTGGTATTCCGGGTGGTATATGGACTTAGCGGTCCCCCATGGGTCACATCTCATGTACAGTGCGGTGAAGCTCTGTGTGTATATGAGAGCATATTACATTGCATTTATTTATTCACTTCTTATTTGATTACCTCAGTGACTGTTTTTTTTATTCTCTGATTATCTAATTTTCTGAGTACGCGGCTTACTTGGTACTTCTACATTCTTTACCTGGTAAATGATTCGGTTCGGAGTTAAGGTAACTGATAAGGTTAAAAAGACTTTTCCTAATACTTCGTCACTACTTCTTTAGTTGTCGGTCTATGAGATATACTTAGTACACATGCTTCATGTACTCATACTACACTTGTTGCACTTGTAGTGCAGATTCTATT
The DNA here is from genome assembly GCA_034509755.1 of Anisodus tanguticus. NCBI lineage: Eukaryota > Viridiplantae > Streptophyta > Magnoliopsida > Solanales > Solanaceae > Anisodus > Anisodus tanguticus. The sequence goes on from CM067545.1 coordinate 56,290,718, forward strand.
CTGAATACGAGTGGGTTCCGCGAAGTGGTCTAAGTACGAGGTTGTTGATTTGGGAGATCTAGTGGTGAGTTGCCTAGATGATCTGTAGCACCAGTCCCTTTCTACCTTCATTTATTTCTGTCTGTTTTACATTCCAGACAGTGTATTTGATCGATTCAGACTTGTAATAGTATTCTTAATATCTCTTGTACACATAACACCAGTCTCGGGTGGTAATTGTATTTCCGCACTTCATTTTTGAGTAAAAGACTTCATTTGGGTTAGTTTTGTGTTATCACTTTACTTTCCGCATAAATAACTTGAATGAATTGGTTGACAATTGATTTAGCTTACCTATCGAGTTGGGAGTAGGTGCCATCATGGTTATCGAATTTTGGGTCGTGACAATTGCAACATGAATACAGGTGTTACAGTTGGGCACCAAAATAGACTTGCATAGAGATGCCTTGTAACGACCCAATCGATCATTTGAAGAACCGATGTTCTGTTTTGCGTGTCGTCTATTCCAAAAGCTCCATAATAAATATTGACTTGCTTACAAAATTTGAAGTCAAACGAATATCATTTGGTTCATTTTGGGAGAAGATTTCATTTTGGAAATTCCAGTATTTAATTATTTAGATTAATTGTTTGTTTTGGGAAAACGTGCTCCGATTGACGACCTAAAGATTTTGTTGGATTTATAATATTATTTATGACCTGTAGGAAATGACAGGACTAATTTTAGAGTTCGTTTGGTTGGTTCTTGATAATTTAGTCGGTTTTAATATTTAATATGCTTATTTACGGTGAAAAGATGGTCACAAGAAGAAATAAGAATCGGGTTGGAAATTGTTTGAATCCGTTAGATTCATATCACCATTGTGAGTTGTAGGAACTTTCGAAATTGGATTTGGACCTCTTTTGGTCAAGTTTTGGTGTTTGAATCATTGGCGTAAGTCGAAGGCCTCCGACGTTTTGATGTAGCATTATATTCGTTTGACATTGGATTTGAGTTTTGATTGTTAGGATAGATGCGTACTGAAATTTGAGAACTGTAGCAATAAGAATCATTGAATTTCGATGTCGTATGAGGGAGTTGTGGTCGTTTTAGCGCGGACAACTATTGCAACTTCTGGTGAGTTCGCATATGCAAACTTTTTTGTCGCAAATGCAAAAACCCGTGTTAAAAATTCAGACTTCGTCCATTTGGTATTTTCATTATATCTTGAGTTCTAGAGCTCTGTTTGATGTTATTTTCACGGCGTTGTTCTCGTCTTTGAAGGGGGGTAAGTATCGAACCTTTATTTTGGTGTTTCCTCATGATTAGTTCCGTTGGTTATCATTTTTATCCGTGTTTGGTTTTGATCCCCAAAGTTGGTTTTGGTTTATTTTCTGAATTTAAAACCTACGGGTTATGGATAAAATAATTTTGTAATAGAGTTCCAATTTTGCCCTTGGGGGCTCGGGGCTACCTTTCTGGGTTCATTTTTTGGGTTCCGAATTAAAGTATAGCAATATGGTTATCATTATACTTGTTTAACCTTGTAGGGTACTATTTTGAATAGATTGGACCGATTTTGTGATAAAATTACAGTTTTGACCTTCGGAGTTCAAGATTGCCTTTTGGGGTGACTTTTTGGGTCTGAAACATTAGTATAGCGATATGGGTGTCTACGGATTCATGTGTTCATGTAGAATTTATATTTGATAGACTTTGTACATTCGGAGGCACTCCGGAAGAGAGACGTAGGATTGAAAGTTTGTGGCTCCCTCTCGGCTACGAGGTAAGTTATGGCTCACTCTTTAGACTCCAATTGGAAATGCGTATATAATATATAAATATTGACAAGGATTTGCATGTAAGCCTTTGGCCATTGGAGGTAGTGTTAAATATACTGGATTGGTATGGTTGTTGATTATGTGAGCTTGATGGTCATGTTTGACTTATACTCGTGATTGTTGATTCATTATGCAATCATCACCCCACATCTCATCTAAAATATGGATAAGGGAACTATCATGGAAATTGAATTGATAATATGCAATTGTATGTTGAACGCATATCAATTTCATACCATTATGATGTTTTGGCATAATATGGAATATCTACTGTTTGCATACATTTCATGCATAATGTGATCATTCGTACTTATATTGCTTGATTGGAATGAGTCAGCGAAAGAGATATGAGGTGGTTTTTTAGGCCGGAAAAAAGGTAAGAGTGATGTACACACAGTCCAAAGATATATGGGATCGGATTGCACGCCGCAACAAATATATGGGATTGGGTTGCATGCTGCAACATATATATGGGATTGGGTTGCACGCTGCAACATATATATGGGATTGGGTTGCACGCTGCAATAGGTATATGGACCTCGTGTGTCCCCATGAGTCATGACTAGACGGAATGACCGCTAGCATGTGTGTACCGGGTTTATATTGGCCAAATGCATTGCATTCATTCATTCCTTTAATTGATCTAATTGACTACATGCCTATCTGTTTACTACATGAACCATGACTTTCTTTATCGTAAACCTAAATGAATAAATTTTCTAGTTGGATATGGGTTGTGTGGCAGTCTTTATATTCTATGTGTTGTCTCTTCGTTGTCGGCCTATGATACTTGTGGAGTACTCGTGGTTTGTACTCATACTACACTTGTTGCACTCTTTTCTGGTGCAGATTCAATCCCGGATACAAGTACGTCCCGCGGAGCACTGTGAGCATGATTTCAGCATTTGAAGTTGTGGTGAGCTGCTTGGCTGCTCCGCAGACCAGTTCTCCTCTATCTTTATTTATTCTGTCATTTTTTTGGCATTCAGACAGTGTATTTGGGTATTTTGAGACTTGTAATACTCTTTTAGAGCTCTTGTATGAGTTAGACCAGGTTTTGGGGTTGTCATGACAAAGTTCTCTTTCCGTACACTTCTATATACATTTGAGACTGTTGGATGATACTTTAAATGCAGTTATCTTTTCCTCATTTTCTTTTCAAGTGATTTGACAACTTGGGGATGGTTCACCTACCGGTGGGATAGTGTAGGTGCCATCATGACCCGTGATTTGCATCGTGACATGCCTGTAAAGGGTGAAATGGAGATGTTTCACTGTACACGGATTTTAAGAAAGAACCAATGAATGAAAGATTTTCTTAAACTTGAGTACAGTGCAGCAAGTTATATAAATTTTTGTAGCTAAAAAGTAATGTGATTAAGGGTAAGATGAACATTTTAAGGTTAAAATTATTTTTAAAATAAAGAAGGATGACATTCTTTTTTGACAAACTAAAAAGAAAAGTGTGCTAAATAAAATAGGATAGATAGAGTAACAACAAATACTATTTATATGGAATTTGAAGACAAATTATGCAAGGAGTAGTAATACAGAAATTTTCTAGTTATGCAGGGATAGGGGTGGCAAAAAGGTTAAAATTTACAATTATCTGCCTGACCCAACCCATATCCGATCATTGCAAAAGTGGGTCAAATATGGATAACACATTGGTACCGACTGCACTCCCGTTAAAGTATGTAAGGAATACTTATTTCTTTTACACCAATGTTTCCCTTTTTCTTGATTGATAAAGCTAAAATTTAGTTTGCTACATTTTTTAAATTTAATTTATTTTTCCACTGTCCTAGTCAAATCTGTTAAAAGAAGTACTAACATATGAGATTTTGATTTATTTGAAAACAAGTTTTTTCATAGGTACTGAAAACAATTATCCCCCCTGGAGAATCTCAAAGAATAGTACCTAAAGTTAAATAAAAACGAAATCTAAGAACCATAACTAATCGGACGAAATGAAAAGGGGAAAAAAAAAGATGAGAGAGAAGAAGGCAGATTGAAGAAAAGAAACTCACATCTTATTTAAGAAGCAATGGATAATATGGATATGTTGGTTAACTCATTTTTTATCCATATCAAATATGGGCAAGATATTTTATCCGTTTTCAGCTAACCCACTTTCGACCCGCCATATCCGACCTGACCCGCTCGTTTGCCACATCTAGTAAGCAGCATGCATTGAGGATAAGATGTGTGAAGGTCCCTTGAGATGATTTGGACATGTTCTGCCTTGACATACAGATACACCGGTCCCTATGTGTGGAACTATGTTAAGTGAAGGTGTTAAAAGGGGACCGCGTAGCCTTAAAATCACACAGAACGAAGTTGTCTCGAAGGGCCTACAAATCTTTAGTATCAATGCAGACTTAGCTAAAGATATGACACAATGGAACAAAAAGATCCATATTATTATTATTATTATTATTATTATTATTATTATTATTATTATTATTAATAATAATAACTTATTTTATTTACTATGATGATGATACGAAATGAGCTTAAATGAAGAAGTGTAGAATCGTATAGACAACCCCAACTTGTTAGGGACTGACGCGTAGTTTTTGTAAATAATATCTAATACAAGTCTCTACTCGTTCTGATATAAACAGTGATAAAAGGGGTCTGGTACTAGTCCACTCTCATTTAGCATACATCAATACAAAATTCCGTCTATAAATGCGACAGTCGTTAAAGGGTAATCTAGTGTGTGAGGTTTCTGCATTTTAAGGTCAGCTGCAATAATCAAGAAATAAGCTGCTCCTATAATCAAGACAAGCAAAATATAACTAGATAAGTATAAGAGAAGAAGTCGTACCCAAACAAAATTCCAGATTCCAGTCCATAAATAATTTCCTCGATTACTTCATATTGCATCTGCATTAGGGAAAAATTTGCATTTGGCATCAGGCATGTTCAAGAGCATCATATGTAAGAGCTCAGTGGAAAACTCATACCAGCTCTAGTTCTCTTCGCTGGCGTCTATAAATGTGAAGCCATCCATTAAGGAGTACCTATATCCATTGAAGAGTATAAGATTATTGAATTCAAAAAGTACAAAAGCAATCAAATACTCTTTCAGGTATAATAGCTCAAAACTATACGTGGATATTTTATAAAAAGAACAGTACAAGTATAAATCAATCAACATGTATTGTACAACCCAAGTAAGAATCTTGCAGTACAATGAATATTTTACTTAAATCAAGAAAGTTATTAAGCATTGCAGTGGCCAGTGGCCATGGCAAACCAAGTTAATTGTTTTCTTCTAAAGCTATTAGAACGAACCTGTAACAGTAGTCTCCGGCAAGAGCATTAACAGATAGCACTAACCAGTCTCCTTCACTAAATTTAGATAGATAATATCTCCTCCCTTCGTCAAATACATTCTCATGTAGGACCGGTTATCCACGAAACTGACATCAAAATATATTTTGTATTGCATACAGAGGTCGGCAACCTGAGTCCCTAAAATAGGCATAAGCTGGAAAAACGATCAGAATGTTTGAGAGGACATGACTGGTCCTAAATTTATATGACCATCTATTTCAGTCGCATAAAACTCTAAAGGGCCTGACTACTTGGATCAACTGTACCAACGTGTAGGACGTTTGTAAAGAAAAAGGACCATTACTAAACGAACCTATTTATATGTGTTATCAATTACATTCCTCAACTTCAGTTGTTCGCTATTTAAGACACAAACAAAATTTCTGTTTGAGATTGAGTTCTGCACAGAGTTACATAAGTACTTAGATGACTTTCTGACATTCTTTGGTTTCAAGTAAACTATAGACGGGATCTAAGCCACCACTTTTGGTTGAAGGGTAAAAAATGGGTACACATGAAAACGACAGATAAGGAAGAAGAGAAAACAGACATTAAGAAAAAAGCAAACCGATGACGATTATAGACATTGAAATACACTTTAACCTGATTAGCCACCAAAGTTATTAGTTATGAGGTGTTACTATCTTCATACATATAGGGCTATAATAAAAACGTAGGAACTCGAAGTGCTGACATGATAAACAATTGGTGACTTCAATGTAATTTGCAAGTTGTTTTTGTTTGATAAGGTAAAGTATGTCACGTTTCATTTTAAAGTACTTCGAATATGTAAAGAAACAACAAAAACTAGTAGGAAAAAGTGGGGAAGAAGTGGGCATGATGGTGTTATGGAATGCTTGAAGATGTTCAATTTCATCAAATAAATCAAATTTGTTTTGCATTTTTTAGCAATCACAAGGAGCATAAAATTTGACCCTTGACAAAACAAGCTTTCCTTGAAAAAACATTCACGCCAAACTACTTGTATATCAATCTGAAAGAAGCAGCTGCAAAATGCTATCAGTGGTTCGTCCTCCCAATCCCATCTATTCAACCCCTTTTTTAGGTGCCAACTTACTGCAATTGTTCTTGGTTAAGGAAAAACACATGCGTTGAAAGGACAGAAGTCTTTTCTCTTAAATTAACAATACTGCAACCGGATATACAAAAAGAACTCAGCACCTTATCACTCCAAACTTAAAAGCACTAGGGAAAACCTTCTCAAGCAACTAACTTAAAGTGTGCTTCTATTGTGCATAGAATAAGATACCTACAAACAAGATTGCAACAGCACATGCCAGCCACGGTAGATGAAAAATTGAGATAGCCGAGGCCTGCTGCTCCTCCCCTCCAGCACCAACAGCTAACAGAGAAAAGAGAAGTGGTAAGTTAAAAGTTTTTCTGATATTCAGATCCCAATGAAACATTTCCGTATATAGATACAAGGCTCCATAAGAACAGAGAAGTAGTAAGTTACAGAACAAATTGATTCCATAAGCTACTAATTTCTTTTGGCAGTCAGGAAGCTCAGAAATGCAGGGTAAGGCTGCGTACAACAGACCCTTGTGGTCCGGCCCTTCTCTGGACCCCGCACATAGCGGGCGCTTAGCGCACCGGGCTGCCCTTTTAGTCAGGAAGCTGATCTTGTACAAACACTATATATATAACTGAATATTTAATATCCTTTGTTAATAAAAGTGGACAGCTTTGGTCCATGGCTAAACAAAACCCCAAAATACTAACGGGAAAAAGTTTTATGTAAAGGCTGGAAACAACAGTAATAGAAAGAAGGAAAAGGGCACACTTATTTTCCCAAATCTCTCGTCAGATGTGAAAGGAAAAATGCTCTAACTCTTGGGTTTTCGCGCCAAAACCATTCTTCCAAAGTCAAAGTGGAGAATTTTGAGAAGAAAGTCTTCCTTGTATTTCAGTATATCTGTACAACCTATGAGCTAGAATATTTACACAATAAGTCCTATCTCTAATATAGGAAAGACAATCAATGCTAATTACAATCAAATAAAATAGAATAAGATCTCCTATTATTAAGGTAGGAAATAAAATCTCCTAGAATCAAGCTAATCAAATAATCAACACAAAGAATTGTCATCGTGTTATTGCTCAGTTACCAGCGACATTCATCAAAAGATGTGGTAGAAGAGAATCAACTCCATGTTATGGTGAGAGAATCTATACTTCCTTAGTACTGGAGAAGGCTGAAACAAAGTTCTTGTTTGATTTTGCTTGCTTTTATTTTTTTAATTTTTTAATTCTATTTTCACCAAAGAGAAAAACTGAAGCTTTAGGATCATATTTGCACTTATTCTGTTTTTGCCTACTTTTTAATTATTTTAGTATGTTCTTTTTACATTTAAGTTAAATCCTCTACACAAATATAATGGATTTGCAACATGATTTTTTCTTCCATCAAACTTCAATTCTTTGATTATCTTAGCCTTCCAGAGACCTCAAAAGCTGATCACCATTGTTGTATAGATCATTAAATCCCTCCACCGCTAACCACCAATTTTCAAATTTAAAAGAAGCTCTACTTTGTTCCCAGTTTCCACACTCAAAAGGTAGTGGGGTGTGATCTGACATTCACCCTAGGCAATATCCTTTGTTTTATGCTCCTAGAAGTTTCCTCCCAATCCACTGAGAATAAGAATCTGTCAAGTCTAGCTGCACTATAGTGATTGATCCCTCTGAACCAGGTAAATCTGCCCCCTATACAATGGCGGATCGAATAGCTCCATGTCTTCTATCTGAGAAGTCAGTCATTGCATTAGTGATCCTGTTGCATTTCCTTCTTTCATACATAAAGCTGTTAGTGTTGACATCACCACAGGATACCCATGGACCCTCGCATAAACCTCTGAATGCTGAAATCTCCTCCCAGCGTAATTTCCTTTCCTTTCTGGTGTGTGGTGGTGCATACACTCCTGTTAGACGACACTTAAAAGATTGTTGCACTGATTCAAAACTATATGTAATTGAATAACAGCCTTTTGCAATCAGTTCCCTTTCCACACTCTGATGTTCCATAACATTAGAATTCCACTACTGCTACCTTCAGCTTCAAGATATCCACATCTCATCCATCTACAAGCCCATAGTTGTTTGGCCATAATATCCACATCTTTTTCTAATTTTGTTTCCTAGAAACAATACAAGTTTGCTCTCCATTTCTCAATTACTCTTAACGAGATTCCTTTTAGAAATCATGATAAGTCCCCTGACATTCCGTGATATTAATTTGACCTTCATTGATAAGTTTACAGTACATTTTCCCCCCTGCTACTGACTTTTCTTTCTTTCATCTAGCTTCATATAGAAAGCCAGAGCTTCCTTTTCACATCCCACAAAAGCAGCATTATATTGATTACTCAATTCCAGGACATTGGAATGAACCTGAGCCTATATAGCCACTGGTTCAACTAGAAGCACATCAGCCAAAGCATCATAAGGAATTGAAAGAGTAATAAACTGATGATCTTTTCACAACCAATAAGACATGAAGACTTTCCTGAACAATTATATCAAATCAACTTTGGACCAAACCAAATTTTTTAAAACCTTACAGGTAATTGCCTCACCTTCCATTGTATCAGATTTCAGTCTCTTTGCTTTTCTACGAGGTTCCCAAGTCACATTATAAGTTAACCGAAAATAAGACAGATTAACTGCATTGGTGCTTGCACAAAAGGAAGGTAGATGGATCCGAACCAACTGAATTTTCTGAATATTAATACTAAGAACAGATTGATTAGATGCCAAATATCAAGAGAAGCAAAGACCAAGTAATAGTAATCCTCTACAAAATAGCACTCCAACTCCAACCAGGATAACCTGATGGACCAGATATGGTGTGTGGCTGCATGATCCTCTTGTCAACTACTTCCTACCATGGAACAATGACTAGTACGCATAAGGCCATCAATCCAGTAACTCCATGCTTAGCAATACAGAGGAAAATGCAAAGCATTAAGGAACTTACATTATCTATGGTGCCAATGCCCGCCAAGGTAATTCCTATCCAATCAATAACATTCATGATCTCCTTTAGATAAAAATGGGAAAAGACTGAAAGTATAGCAAGTCCACAGCCAGAAACTGGTTGAATGACCGATACCTGGAGTATATCATTGAAATGGTAAGTGTGAAGGATTCATCTAGCTATCAATATATGAAAGAAACATTATGTTTAGGATTTTCTCTAATAATGTCTTTAGTTTCAAACTATCAAGTTCAATTCCCTAAACATGCATAACAGAAAGCTTGCTGGAAATGCACTTACTGGAGCTAGAGATAGTGCTCGCAACATCAGGAGTGCTCCAAACAAATCCATACGTAAACCAAAGATCCATGCCTTGTTGAAAGCATAAGCTTTAATCACCTGTAGACATAGATCATGAAGCTTCCCAAGTAGTTGTGTTTCATAGAAGAAATGTACCAAGTTCATAAAAATAAAGGTAAGCAGGATAGCTTCTGGGAGGCCAACATAATATAACAAAGAACATAAAGAGCAACAAAGAGATGATGTCTGCATAATACTAGAGATAGCCAACCATAAGAACATTCACAGCTATTTCACAATAATCGGCAGTCACACTCGATGACCATTCAATTAAAGATGTTCCTCTTTTTTGTTTGGTTGATAAGTACCATTCCTTTAAAGACATCTTTTCCATAACCATGGTGTTCAGGACAACTTGCGCGCACCTCGACTAATTCCACAAGGTATCTACTACCTTCCACCAGCACATGTACCTGATACCCTATCCACCAAGGCTGGACAAATGGGAAAAACTCACCTAGTGTTTTTGCCTCCGATGGTATTTGAACCTGAGATCTCATGGTTCTCCACTACCATTCACTTAAAGACATTTGATTTACTAATTGTTTTAATTATCATTCTAGATTCAATTACGCATCAGGTATGCTAGTGTTGCCAAAAGGAAATGAAAAAAGAACAGAAGCCTAAAGAACTGCTATTGGCTGCATCTAGATACCAGAAAATTTCCACCCAAATAATACACAAGAAAAGTATTCCTATTAAGAACATTGATTGGAAACTATAAATGGAAAGTATTTATTACACTGTAAATATGAAAAAGATTTAGAATCCATGTGACTGGTGAGACCAAGAATAAGAATTACCTTCTTTTTTTGAGAAGAGAATTACCTTCTTTTCCATGATAGGATGATGGTGATTAAGTTAGTCGTTGGAAGATTCACTTGGAATATTATTAGTGTGTACGCGCCGCAAGCGGGCTTGGACGTGGAGGACAAGGTGCAATTTTGGAAGGATTTGGATGAGGTGGTGAGAGGTATACCGAATACCGAGAAACTATTCATAGCAGGAGATTTCAATGGACACATCTGGGTAGACCCCAGGGGGTTACGGCGATGTGCACGGTGGGTTTGGTTTCGGGGATAGAAACGAAGGAGGAGTCTCGCTACTGGATTTCGCAAGCGCTTTTGGATTGGTCGTAGCGAATTCGAGTTTCCCAAGAAAAGAGGAGCACTTGATAACCTTCCGTAGTGCGGTGGCAAGGACTCAGATAGACTATTTTCTCCCTAGGAAGGATGATAGGGGCTTGTAAGGACGGCAAGGTTATCCCGAGTGAGAGTCTTACGACCCGGCATAAGCTCTTGGTGATAGATTTGGATATTAAGAGAAAGGAGGAAGAAGGGTTGTGGACCGGCCAAGGATCAAATGGAGTAATCTCACTATGGGCAGTCCAGGAGATGGAAGCTGATGGCTATGGGGGCCTTGGCTATGGGGCCTGGGGTGTAGCGGGGATGCGAGCAACATATGGGATAGGACGGCGAGATGCTTTAAGGAAGCAGCTAGAGGTGTTGGGAGTCTCCAAAGGTCGATTTGGTAGGCATCGAGTGGACTGGTGGTGGAATGGTGAAGTTCGAGGAAGGTGGCTGCAAAGAAGGTGGCGTATGCGCAGTTGGTAGAGAGTAAGGATGAGGAGGAAAGGAAAAGCGGGCGAATAGGGAAAGATATAAGACCGCGAGGAAGGAGGCAAAGTTAGTGGTTACGACGGCAAAAACGACTGCTTTTGAGTGCTTATATGCCGAATTAGAGGACAAATGTGGGGATAAGAGGTTATACAGGCTAGTCAAGGCGAGAGAGAGGCGGGCCCGTGACCTGGACTAAGTGAAGTGCATCAAGGACAAGAACGGCGAGGTATTGGTGGAGGAAGCACTCATTAGACGGAGATGAAAGTCATACTTTCATAAACTCTTGAACGAGAAGGGGGACAAAGATATTGTGTTGGGGATCTTGAACTCTGCAAAAGGCATCGCGATTTTGGGTATTGTAGATGTATAAAAGTTGAGGAGATTAAAAGTGCTATTCGTAGGATGCGTAGGGGGAGGGCAACCGGGCCAAATGAAATCCCGGTGGATTTTTGGAAGAGAGCGGGTAAGGCTAGTCCAGAGTGGCTGACTAGTCTGTTTAATGTCGTTTTTAGGACGACAAAAATGCCTGAAGAATAGAGGGATAGTATGATGATCCCGATGTATAAGAACAAAGGTGACATTCAGAGTTGCAATAACTATAGAGGTATCAAGTTGTTAAGCCACACTATGAAAGTGTGGGAGAGGGTGGTGGAGTTGTGGGTAAGGAAAGGCGTGTCTATTTCAGAAAACCAGTTCGGATTCATGTCGGGATGCTTGACTTCGGAAGCCATCCATCTTGTTCGGAGACTGGTGGAGCAATACAGGGAGAGAAAAAAAGACCTTCACATGGTGTTCATTGACCTGGAAAAGGCATATGACAAAGCAACTATTTCCTCCGTCTGACTTTTGTGGAAGTCTAATTGATTTCATTCCTAATGTATAATTAGGAGTTGAAAGCCAATAGGATTGAAGTCAGATTCCCAAGGGAGATTCTTTGAAGATGCTTGGAGGTTAAGGTGTGCCGGTGGCATATATTAGGGCGATCAAGGACATATAAGATGGAGCCAAGACTCGGGTGAGAACTGGGGGAGAAGACTCAGAGCACTTTCCGGTGGTGATGGGGTTACATCAGGATCAGCTCTTAGCCCATTTTTATTTGTCTTAGTGTTGGATGAACTGACGCGAAAAATTCAAGGGGAGGTGACATGGTGTATGCTATTTGCGGACAACATAGTTCTGATTGAAGAGACTTGCGGCGGAATTAATGCTAAGTTGGAGGTTTGGAGATAGACCCTGGAGTCCAAAGAGATCAAGTTGAGCAGCACCAAGACAGAATATTTGGAGTGCAAGTTCAGCGACGTAGCATATGAGGAAGGCATGGAAGTGAGACTTGAGGCATAGGCCATCCAAAAGCGAGCAAGTTTTAAGTATTTTGGGTCCATTATCCAAGAAAATGGAGAGATTAATGACGATGTCACACACCGTATTAGAGCAGGGTGGATGAAATGGAGGCTCGCCTCTAGAGTCTTGTGTGATAAGAATGTGCCACCAAAACATAAAGGCAAGTTCTATAGAGTGGTAGTTAGACCTACTATGTTGTATGGAGCTGAGTATTGGCCAGTCAAGAAGTCCCCCGTCCAGAAGATGAAGGTGGCGGATATGAGGATGCTGCGATGGATGTGTGGGCATACTAGAAATGATAGGACTAGAAATGAAGTTATCCGAGATAAGGTGGGAGTGGCCTCGGTGGAGAACAAGATGCAAGAAGCGAGGGTGAGATAGTTTGGGAATGTTCAGAGGAGAGACACGGATGCCCCGGTGTGGAGGTGTGAGAGGTTAGCTTTAGACGGGTTCAGAAGATGCCGAGGTAGACCAAAAAGTATTGGGGAGAAGTGATTAGATAGGACTTAGGACTTGGCGCAGTTGAAACTCACTGAGGACATGACCTTAGATAGGAGGTTGTGGAGGACGCGAACTAGGGTAGAGGGTTAGGTAGTAGTACGGGCCTCGTGTATCTTTTTTCATACTAGCAGGCGTAGTGTTACCTTGTAGATTCTCGTCTTTCGATTTCCTGTTACTATTGCTATTTCTTGTTCTCCGATTATCGTACTAGTTGATGCATTTACTGTTAAAATTTCTCCATCAGTATTTTGCCATGATCTTTTTATTTTACTTTACTTTATTCAAACCTTATCTAATATTTTTTGTCATGTTATCATGTTTTCTATTGAGCTGAGGGTCTTTCGGAAATAGCATATCTACCTCCCAAGGTAAAGGAAGGTAAGGTCTGCGTACACTCTACCCTCCCCAAACCCACTCTGTAGGATTACACTTGGTATGTTGTTGTAATATTTAAATCCCAACATGCTTGAGGGAATAATCATACAATTCATCTATCAAATATTTGTTTTCTCTTTTCTTCACATTTTATTGAGCATGTTCACATAACTGCTCTCTGTCCTCCTATTCTATCTCTACAGTTCTCTACCTCAAGTCAAGCCATGGAGTTGTTCTGAGTTTTCTCTCTTTCTCTCTCCCAAATCTGTTACATCAAGCCCTTGACATTGCTCCAGGACCACTTATTAGGCTATTGAGCCTAATCTATCTCCATCTACCTTAGGCCCCATAAGAAAAGGACCAAAAGAAAGATCTTTAGTCCACGTGTAAACCTGAGAATTGGGTTTACACATGGGGTTGTTAAAGAATACATTTTCCCTCATTGGTTTAGTAAGGGTTTCCAAAGGAGTTTATTATACCCTAGGCTACTCCACCCAATTGTTGATTTGTTGGTTAGCCAGTTTCTTCAATTTGCATATGACAGTCAATGGAATGTGGTTTCGCATTCTAAGGTACATCAAAGTTTCACTTGGACAAGGTCTATTAATGAGTATAGTGTCCATGCAAATATTGTTGGATATTTTGATGCAAACTAGTCGGGATCTCGTTCAGACAGATGGTCCACTTTAGGTTTGTGTTCTAAATGAAGGAAACATAATGTCTTAGAAAAGCAAAAAGCAAGTTGCAGTGGCTAGGTCAAGTGTAGAAGCAAAATATCGAGTAATGGATTTAGTGACATGTGAGCTTACATGGTTAAATCAACTCCTCCCGGAATTGAGGTGTGGTGGAGATGTGCCAATGAAGTTGATATGAGACAATAAGTTGCAATACACATTGCTTCAAATCCAAAGAACGAATCATATAGAAATAAATTGTCATTTTATTTGACAAAATATTGAATCAGGGTGCATCGCGACAGGGTTCAACAACTCAAATGATCAGTCAGTATAAAACATCTCTTATGTGGCTCCAGAGTTGAGCATATTGAGGGCACGTTAGGTGCATACAATATGTTTATTACAACTTGTGGGGGAGTGTTGAGAATATTGTTAGGAAATTATAAATATGACTAGCATCTATTCCTTTGTAACTACGGAAAAGATCTTGAATCCATGTGATTGTTTTTATCAGGAATCAGAATTACTTTCCTTTCCATTTTTGGATCAATTGATAAACAATATTAAAATCTCAACATGCTTGAGTGAATAATCAAGCAATTCATTCTCAAAATGTTTTCTTTCTCCTCACTTCATATTTCCTACTATAACCTTCCAATCATTATAATCTGACAAGCTATTGATTTATTAAGAGATGAAACCTCATAAATCATGACTCAGAAAGGTATTCTCCATCATAGTCTATTTTGTCACATTATTCATGTAATAATATGGCAGGAAGTAATTTATCTAAAACATGAAAGCAAAAAAATGCATCTTTTCAATCTAAGTTGAAGCTATGCATATTAAAAGGTCAGCTAATCCTTACTACCGAAGCTTTGGTTCAGTGACAAAGGTTATACAGCACGAAATGTGTGGCAAGCGCATGTAGCAAGTTGGAATCTTACTGTGGACCAAGTCTTGTATTTGAGTAGAGAAGGGTAAAGGGATGGGTATATTATGCACGGAGTTTTGAAAAGGGAGACAACAGATTTTTCAGTTACAAGGGCAAGCCCCAGGACCGAAGGCTCCTACCCAGGAGGGCTCGGAGACAGCAAATTTAGACACCCTTACTCCTCACCGAAGAGGTTTGTTACAATATTTGGAACCTGATCACCCATAGATAAGCAATTGTTTCTCAGTTCCTCTAAGACCGGCCTTCAGGATTCAGTTACCAAAAGAAAAATTCAGCTAATCCTATTTAGACTAAGGCTGTCCAATGGGCCGGGACGTCCCGACCCGCCCCGGCCCGGTCCCGCTGGGTAAATTACGGGATGGGGATTATCGATAATCGGGTTCGAAATCGGGACAGGACTAGGGTTGGTCCCGCCCGGTCCCTATCCCTGTCCCGTCCGCTCAATCTAGTCGTTGCACAAACGACCATTTTCAGTTTTAACCGTTGGCAACGGCTAGAAACGGCCATTTTGGCCCCCCCCCCCCCACCACCCCATAAACCCCCTACCCCATTAATATTTATTTTTAACTCCTAAGTTAGTATATTTACACATTAACTCTATTTCTCAACTATAAATACCTCATTTTTTCTCTTCATTTTTCTCATAAATCTTCCTACCATCTCTCTAATTTCTCTCTCTACAAGTCTAAATTGCACACTAAATATTATATTTTATTTGGTAATTTATATCAAAGTTCAAAAATTGTGAGTGTAGTTGGCAACTAGCTTGAGTATCATCGAGCAAAGTTACAATTTTCAACCTCTATTACACGTCGACGTTACGTCGGCGTTTGGTACACTCGTTTCTTCTTTTATTTAAATTATTATTGTTTAATTTTAATTATCGACTTAATTTTCTTAACTTTAATTCTTTATTTGCATAATTATAATAGAACGAGGTGGACGTTTTTCTGGTAGAAGTAGTAGGGATAACAGGGGTACGGGTGCATCTTCTAGTAATCCTAATTATGATAATTCACTCATGTGGATGAAACTGAACTTTTTAACGTTGATATTAATATACCATTAGATCATGAGGTATATTTTGCATCTGAACCAGACTATGATTTACAAAATGAATTAGAAGATAATTTAGATAACACACCCACTAGTGCAACTCCACCTCAGGCTCAGACTGAGTCTCACGCTGAAACTGAAACTGGAATCCCTCTTATTCCCCTAGAAAAAGTATGGTTGCATATGTAATTTTTTTAATGTCAACTTTACCATGTGATTTGCAACTTTTTTACTACGAAACAAAGTTGCAATTTTGAAATTGTATTACAAAAAAAATCATATTTCTATTAAATAATATAAGAGTCAATTAGCCTTGGGTGTTTTTTCACTATTGTTCAATTATTTAAGTGTTTAAATATATATATTTATTTTTAAAACAAAAGTTTTTAAAAATCCCCTTCCCCGCCCAAATCCCGTCCCCTCTGATAGCGGGGTGTGGGACAGGACCACTTCCCGTCCCCCTAATCCCCCCGTCCCGACTATCCCGATCCCGACCCACCCTCTCATCCCTCAAGTCCCGTCCCGCTGGCCACCCTTAATTTAGACTATGGAAGAAGGTTGATATTTCAACTGCACCAAGAATTCTCCAAATTTCAAATGGATCTGAACCTGTCTTATTCGAAATTGATATAAGTTGATACCAAATATTCAACATCATAGCAAGTCAATATAGGTATCCAAAGCGGAAAGTGTAAGAAGTTCCAGATCTGCTAAGTCATTACATGCAAAGGGTTTCTAATGAAGAAAGGCAGAAATCTTAGGTTGGTATGACTGTTGTTTACTTAGGCTATGATAGCCATGTTTAATAGATTCTGTGATTATGACTTGTCATGCATTCATCACTCTACATCTCGTCTAAATCGTGGAAAGGAACTTGTATTGATAACTGATTTGATTTTTTATGCTTCTGCATGGTGTACTCATATCCATTTCATATATTTATGATATTATTGGCATTTGATTGATTATATATTGAGAAGGGTCCTTGAAGGCCGATTATTGGATATGGTACATGGTAAGAGTGATGATGATGATATTACAATCATAGAGTTGGGATCCGATGGAAAATGATTTCGGGTGGGTATACGGACCTCAAGAGTCCCCCATGGTATGAAACCTACTGCAGGAGCGTGTGTATACCGGATACATATGACCATTGCATAACATACATATCACTTGCATTGCATATCATACTTGTGAATGTGAACTTTATGCCATATGTGCTCGATTGATGTAAAGGTGTAACTTTATGATAAACCTTAATAATACTGATGATCTTCGTGGTTAACTTAGTTGTAGAATCCTATTTACAAGATTAAACTATTGTGAATTGATTGTATCTTAGCTAACTAATAAGTAGAGAAGTATCAGAAAGTATCAACCCTCGCCACCGCTATAGTTAGGGTCGGTCAACGATGTTGTGGGTACACGTCCTTCCCGTACTCACCCTACACTTGTTGCACCTTCTGTGTGCAGGTACTGATCCGAGTTTGAGTGGAGCATAGTTTTGAGAGCTTGGAGTGCCTATTTTGGAGTCCAGGGTGAGTTGCCGATGCCTTCCCAGCACTGGATTCCTTATATCCCTTTTATTTTTCTCTCTTCTTTATTTCAGACAATTGTACTAAGTATTCAGACATTGTACTCGTATTTTAGCAAGCTTTTGTACTTGTGACTTCCAAGTTTTGGAGAGTTGTTTTAGACCGTATTTATTGAGCTGTTAAGATCTTGTCAGTATGTTGGGTATTCCTTTACTTTTCCGCACTTTATTTCGTATATCTTGTCTTGCATGTTCGGGGTTCGCCTACGGTTCAGGGTAGGTACCCTCACGTCACAAATAGAATTTTGGGTCGTGACAGTGTGTTTGTTTTAGATTGATCCTGTATTTGTTAGTTTAATCAGTAGTTTCCTTGAGTATTTTAGTTATAGTTTTGTTTAACAGTTATTCACTTGTTGGTGTTAAGATGCTAGTTTAGATATGTAGTCATTTCATTAGTGATTACCTCTAGTTTGAGTTCCATATAGGTCTATATTTAGCTTGAACATGTCATGTTTGGGATTAGCTGTTTAGTGTGGTTAATCTATGTTAGTAGACTGATATTAAGACTACTGGTTTTGATGAAAATGATCAAAGTCCTCTAAAACAGCTAGCTTACTTCATACTGTAGGTCAAGATAAAAAGCTGCTCTCTTAAGTTGTTATATGGCATTTTATCTTTGAGGTTTAGTTATAATAAACTAGGGCAGATCATTAAGTAGAATAGGTTGAAATCAGTTGACTAGCTAATCATTTAGGTTAATCTAAGTAGTAATGAATTAATTAAGTCATGGACTTCATCATAACTAGTTTGAACTATTTAGGTTAGTTATCATTAGTGAAGCAAGTTTAAATGGTTTGTTCTGGACAGTTAAGATGTAATGATAAGGTCTGCTTTGTGTTGCTTCAGTTTTCCCCTTTAATTCATGGTGTTATCCTGTGTTTTTTTTATTTATATAAGTATGGCCCATCTGGATACAATATAGGGTTGCCTGAGAATGTTTTTTTGTCTCTATAGTTGTCCTGATAATATATTTATGGGACAAAAAGATTCCCTTATTTCTCTTGGGGTGTGTTCGGTATGGAGGAAAATATTTTCTGGAAGATGTTTTTCAATTTTCTCATGTTCGTGTGGCCAAAAATTTTGGAAAATATTTTTTTAGAAAAAACAAGTTCTTAAGAATGAGGTTAATGACTTCCTTAATGAAACTTGGAAAAACAAGTCTCACAAGTGTCATGCAACCAACTACCCTACCACCACCAAACCCACCCACCAACCACCCCACCAAACCTCAATCACTCCAACCACCCTATGCACCCCCACCCCACCCACCCACCCACCAAAAAGAAAAATTTATCAATTTTTTTTTGTTGATGTGGTGTGGGGTGGGGTGGGGGTGGATGTAGTGTTGTGGGAGTAGGGGGTGGGTGAAGATGAAGTGCGCTCGAGGGTGGTGGTTTGGTTGGGGGTGGTTGGTGGTTGGGTGGTGTGGGTGTGGGGTGGGGTGATGGGCTTGAGTGAGTATTTGTCAAAAAATATTTTCTAGTAACTAACCGAACATGAGAAAATAAGAAATTCACTTATTTTCCATTAACTAAATGAACATGAGAAAATACGTAAGAAGTTCACTTGTTTTCTAAGAACTCATTTTCCTCCATACCGAACACACCCTTAGTCTTTGCTTCTGTGTTTCTGTACAAATGTATGCTAAGCATTCAAAGCATGACCTTGTCTTCCTTTCACCTTTGTGATAATATGTGAGCTTGTATCTCAGAGAAATAACTTTCTTTGTCCCGTGTACATGTGTAAATGATGCACAAGTCCATCATAAATTGTTTCAGTATGAGTTTTAAGAGTATGAAGCATAACATGAACGTATATATATGATTCTCTCATAATTTGATACATGAAAGCTTGAATTCCGTTCTTTCTTACCATTGGATGGATAGCATGAATATGTATATAATTCTGAAATCTTAAAACCAAAGAAGGATGACCCTTTGACCATAGTCTTCTACATCAAAGTTCAAGCATAAGTTAAGAGAAGCATGACCCCTCTCCCATTTCCCTTTGTTGATTCTCTGATAAGTTCTTCTGTATTGATAAGTAAGGAGCATGAATTTGCAGGCATGAATCTCTTTTAGTTTTTTCGGAATAATCTGATTGCATGCCTAATAGTTTGTTTTACTCCCCTCCCCTTTAGTGCCGCTCCGAGTGCTTCAATCTCACATTATAACACCATTAATCCATCATGCAAAGAACCATAACGGTTGAATCCATTGCCACTGGATAAACTTGAATATACTGTTATCAACAATATAACTCTAAAACTACTTTCAAGATATTATACAACACAAGGAAGAATGGAAAATGCATGTTAGTGAACGGGATAAACGTTGAGCACTTGATTTTATAAGGCATCGGTTTACATCATCAAATACAGCTCATATCCTCACACAAGGAAACATAAACAACAAATTTTTTAAAACTTCTACATCAATCTAGGGTGGAAATTCTACGACAAACACTGCAAAGGGTGTATGGGCTCATATAGGAATATTACTTTGTTTTCGTAAGCTAGAGATAATGTCATCTATTATCCGCTTCTTGCCTTGGGTTCGACAAGATGAACTTCCTGAGGAAGAAGATCATATTTTATACTTAGCTCTTCAAAGATTTTCTTCATCTCCAGGATCAGTTCAGTTCTCCGTCTATTCTTCTCTCCGAAGTTCTGAAAGTTCATTGTATGATTGAAAAACAATGCCATCTTTATCTTGTTCAAATTTTCAACTTCCTTCACCACGACATTGTGATTAGGATGCCAATACTGGGAAGTTCTCTCTAAATACCTGTAATTCATTGAAAAGGAAAGTGGGAACCGAAAAGATAAGGAAAGAAGGAACGAGATAATAGAAGGCAAAGAGCAAATTACCGTAGAATGGAAATTTTCAATTGCCAAGTTGCATCAACTTCATATAGTTATTTTGATCAGAGGATTTGTGTGAATGCTTGATTGTATATTTCACTTTTCTGCTAGACTAGCTAGCTAATAATTTGACTTCAGTTTACGAGTATTGAGTGAGGATTTTGCCAGTGAGTAAAGATCAAATTCAGTGCTATGTTTTTCTCTAAGTTACTCATTTAAGTTTAATAGACATAGAGTACTGGAAAGAAAATGAAAAGAACACTTTAACTCACTTCTTTATTTTTTCTTTTAAAGCTCCTATCTTCTCCAGATGTGTCCTGAAATCAATGGAGAACTCGAACGAATCGCTCATATCAGGACTTCTGTAAAAGTTGCTGATTGGTTTGGTGGACAAGACTGAATTTGGGTAATATATCTTTTCGTTATCAAACCTCAAGAACACTGTTGTTAAGATATTCATTTCTTCAACAGTCATCTGTCATTGATTTGCAAGAACAAATAAGGAAAACGTGAAAATGAAACAGAAAAACAAAAAGATGCAATGTTAGCAGTCATTACCTGAACGCCATCAACGACACATCGATCACCAACATCAAAAGGATGCATCACAAATACAAAAACAATACCTTCAAATACACACTTGCAAGTATTCCCAAACAAAAAACTAGCTACCACGAGTTGTGAAGACAGAAAGAATATCACTTTAGTTGTCGCTATTCCCACCAAAAGGAGCCATATTATAATTATTATGACAATGAGAATTCCTGTCACTATTGTGTTCAACTGCCTCACTGCGGTTTTTGTATCGTTCAAGGCATGTGACAGAGCTTTACGTCCTTGATAAACTTTAACCTGCACAACAATTATATTAGTGTACCTAACAGAAAGTGGGCCTTCTTTATTTTCACTTCTTGTTACTTGCAACCTCTATAAATATGAGAATGGAGCATATAGTAATCAAATGTGAATTAAGTTCTTTTACAACAGCTTGAACACATAATCCAGAAAAATGAGTCGAAGTTCTGAAACATACCACCCATTCTATTAAAGATTTCCTATCAATCTGTCCAGTGTCTGCCACATCTATCAGGGGGAGCACAATATCCACCTCTTCTTTAATCATGAATCTCCCAAGGTCATATTCATCAATGTACCTACACAAAGAAATATATAACACGCCATGATGCATGTGAAGAAAGGCAATACTAAATTTAGAATGGCAGAGTTTTTCTTACTTGGAACTAGGATGAGCGACGTTCTTGAATATGTGAACGGCAGCAGCAATTGCTTCCTCCTCATTGTTGATTTCCTTATCTGCTTGTTCATTATCTCCACCATAATCGGTATCACCGATCGAGCCAGAAATGGTGGATAGTCCTGAATTAGATATTACATCAACTAACATTTTCATGGTCCATGCAGACACCTTCTCCCGCTTCATTTGGTGAAGCTTATTTATATCAAAAATCTCTTTTTCCTTCTTTTCCTTCCCATCTTTTCCCTTCTTTGCTCTGCACAAGTTAAGTTGACTGGCAGCACTATTTGATCTTCCGAACATCTGAGCAGAATCCATAACTGGGGGACCAGATAGGGTCAGTAGAATATACTGATGAAAAATAGCTCGCTGAATCCTGTCAAAGAATGTGTTTACATGGAAGGAGGATGCCAAAACTTTTAGCATCAAAGTCTTCAAAAAACATAAGAATGCACCTATAAGCAACGACACAATAGTCCAAGTAATGTAGTTGATAACCTTGCTTGTAATACGTGACCGTTTGATCCCATGTGTGAAGAGCAGAACCCATGTTAGAAGAACCAAACTCATCCAAATAAAAACCTGAACACTCTTCTTCAAACCAAAGACAAAATATAACACCTTCCTCCTCAACAAAAAGTTCAATTCAATCAACAAGACAATGAAATGAATAAACCACTTTGTCACCAGCATGCCACTAAATGTCACCATAACAAGCACAATCCACTTCCAGACCTCCAAATCCCAAAGGATCAAATTTTGTAGCTTATCAACCAATAAGCTAGCAATCAAACAGCCTAGAAGGAGAAGAAACACCAACCATTCAACCAAGACTTCTAGTTTTACTCTCTTATACTTCATCTTATTTCTTATGTTCACTTTCTTATAGATCTCCTCATGTTCATCCACTCCTCCCGGTGATGCCATTAATGGTGTCTTCGGGGTAACAGATATTGATACCGTTCTCATTGTCTCTTTTAATGAATTTCCACTGGAACCCACTTTTGCACTAGGAGAAGCATTATTAGATACATTTCCATAAGGGGAACCTGCACTTTGTTCTGCTAGTTCATCCAACAAGCTGCCATCAATAGCTAAAGATTGTTCGCCAAATCTTGATTTGGGCTTTGAGTACACTGACCTTGCGAGTGATCTCCTCCTAGTGAGAGTTTCATTTGTGGGAATTTTGGGAGGTTTACTGACATTTGCACTGGACCTGGCAACTTCAGCCTTTTGATTCTTGGAATCCTCTTCATCTCCCGGGATTATAAGAACCACTTCATTGGGGTTTCTCTTGTTCTCTGCCATCCTTATCTCCCCACCAGTCTTTGTTGTTTTACCCTTTGGATCCATAAGAAAATATCAAGCACCTAAGCAAAGGCAAAATGTCTTTGATCATCCATCACCGACTAACAAATCAATGAGTTCAAATTTGGAAGAAGCGACCCACTACTTGGTATAAATTGTTGTTGAAAAAAATACTTGAATTCAACTACAACAAAGAGGACAAAACCAGAAACAATTGTTTGAAAAGAAAATGGATGTAGCACAAACAATCTATAACTGTACAAGTACTACTACATAGAAGTTCTTTCAAACAATTGTAAGTCTGGTATAAACCAGATAAAGTTTTCTATCTCCTAAACTTCTGATTCTTAGAACTGTGTTCATACCTCATCTGTATAATATCTCACTTCTGTAATACTCTTGATCATCATCTATTATCTTAAATTCTGAATTCCTGCCTTTCATCCTCCTTCTGATAAATCTGTCTGGAAGAAAAGTGTGTCTAAAATCTGAGGTTCTTGATCAAAGTCATATATTGATATCAACTATACAATGGGTACTGAAATACCTATTGCTGGAAACAGTCAAAATAACACACATCCAACAACAAGATTAAATACAGGAATCACTGCAACTATAGACCACAATCATCCACTGTTCTTGCAGTCTTCTGATGTAAGTGGGGTGTCACTTATATCCTTTCAACTGCTTGGTTATGAGAATTATGCCCTGTGGAGTAAGTAAGTCTATGAAGATAGCATTGCTTGGTAGGAATAAACTTGGCTTTGTAAATGGAAAATGTAAGAAACCACAATCATCCACTGTTCTTGCAGTCTTCTGAGGTAAGTAGGGTGTCACTTTTATCCTTTCAACTGCTTGGCTCTGAGAATTATGCCCTGTGGAGTAAGTCTATGAAGATAGCATTGCTTGGTAGGAATAAACTTGGCTTTGTAAATGGAAAATGTAATAAAGAAGACTATGGAGAAGAATGGTGGGATCAATGGGATAGAGTAAATGCAGTGGTTCAGGCATGACTAATGAATTCTGTGTCAAATGGCCTTCTAAGTGGAGTCTTGTATGCTGATACTACTTTTGAAGTATGGGAAGATTTAAGATAAAGGTTTGACAAGGTAGATGGCTCAAGGACATATGATCTTCATACAGAAATAGCCACATTAACTCAAGGAAGTTCAAGTGTGGCTGAATACGTTTCTAAGCTAAAGACATTATGGGTTGAGTTTCAGTCCCTAGTTCCACCTCCTAGTTGTGGATGTCCCAAATCTAAAGAATTTGTAGAATATCTTCAAAGACAAAAGCTATATCAGTTTCTAATGGATTTAAATGAAAATTATATGCAAGCAAGAAGTCAGATTCTGTTAATGTCACCACTGCCTACTGTAAATAAGGCCTATTCTATGATTACTAGTGATGCGAATCAGAAATCTATCACTGCTAAGGCTGCTGGATTGTTAGGTGCTGGTCCTAGTGGATTTGGGCATAATATCAGTCATGATCCTACTGCATTGTTTACTAGGACAACCACAAACACACAGAAGTTCAAGAAGAACTTCAATCTATACTGTGATATCTGCAAAATGAAAGGTCATACTAAGGACTACTGTTATAAAGTAGTTGGGTACCCTCCAGGATTTAAGTCAAAAAGAAAAGTGTAAACGTGTAAATATAGGAAACAATATATTCCCTACCCATAATTAGAATATTTCCATATATTGTGTAAATATAATTATGGTAAGACTAGGATTCCTCTTTTGTATAGGCTTAGGATTCCTATTGTACAAGGGATGAATATTGTACTCTATATATACCTTGATATTAATGAAAGACTCCCCAAGGGAGATTAATATCATCTAACATGGTATCAAGAGCCAAATAAACAAAACCCTAAAAACCTTTCTCTTCCACAGCCACCGGCTGCCTCTCCTACGCCGCGGCCCTCCCGGATTTTCTTCTTGTTTTTCGGATTTTGTTCTTCCTTTCTTCTCTTCTCTAAATGGCTATCCCTGATTCTTCCACACTTTCTGACGCCTCTACCTCCACAAATCCCACCACAAAGTCATCACCCCCGTTTCATCCCGCCCTTACTGTTTCCAACATCAAGAACCATATTCCCATTATTCTTGATCAAGAAAACAACCAAAGATTCTCCCCAGGTTGAACTTTTTCGCAATCATGCATGTCTCTATAACGTGCTTGACCATATTGATGACACTATTCCGCGCCCTACGGAGGTTGATGATTCTATCTGGCATCGTCTCGACGCCGGCGTCAAACAATGGATATATGGTAGTATTTCTCAAGATTTGCTCCTTACTATCATGAAATCTGACTCCACAGCCCTTGACTTGTGGAATCGTTTGGAGGAAATTTTTCAGGGACAACAAGCACACTCGTGCGTGTATTTGGAAGAACAGTTCAACAAAACACGTCTTGAAAACTTCTCCAATGTCTCTAAGTACTGCAAGCAGCATAAACTTCTTGCGGATCAACTCTCCAACATCGGCACGCCTGTCACTGACGATAAAATGGTGCTACAAATGATTTCGGCCTTACTAAGGGCGAATATGATACTTTGGCCACCATTATTCAACAGCGATCCGCTACCGAGTTTTAACAAAGCTCGCTCACAATTGTTGCTCGAAGAAACCCGTCGTGCTAAGCGGGATGAGCACGCCCGGCGGTGTTAGGCGTCGACACATGCAACCCCAAGATCGGACGCCACCGGACAACTCCCAACAACGGCAGGGCCGCGGCGGTAGAGGAGGTCGTGGTCTTGGCAAGGGTCGCGGTCAACAGAACCAACAACAACAACAGCAACAGAGATCGCAGAACAACCGGGCCGCGGCTCCTCGGCGGTTCGTCTACGGCGCGCGCGCGCGCCCAAGCAGCCGCGGCGCCCAAGGCTGAGCCGCGGCGCCTAGTTCGAGCCGCGACGCCAAGTCCATTCCAAGATACCGGCGACCATACAATCCGTATTCTTACCCCGGTTTGTTAGGCCCCGCTCCACCCCCACAAGCGGGCCCACTTCATGCAAGGTCGGTCCCGCAGCCCCTCCTCCAAAGATGACACCCACCGAGTTAGGTCGGGCGTTCAAAGACCCTCTCTATGCAACGACCGACAATACTTGGTACATGGACTCGGCGCCACATCTCACGTTACCCGGTCTGCAGTACTATTCCTAAACTGTTTCGTTTAAAGCATCCTCAATATGTTACGGTTGGTAGTGGACAACGCATTCTAGTTAAGGGTTATGGTACCTCATACACACAACCTCCTCATCCACCCTTCTCCCTCAAAAACACCCTATATGCCCCACACATGATTAAGAACCTCATATCTGTCGCCAATTTACTCGTAATAATTAAATCTCTCGTGGATTTTGACCCTTTTGGTTTTACTGTGAAGGATCTTCATACGGGGACACCTCTTACGAGATGCAATAGCACGGGGATCTCTATCCATTCACTTCCACCTCCGCTGCCAGATCTTGCTCTCCCGTCACTCTAGCGACTGTTTCTTCTTCAACTTGGCATAATAGGCTTGGTCATCCAGAGTCCCGCTTTTTAATTTTCTTAGAGGCAACAATTTCATTGCTTGTAATGGGAAACTTGCCCAAAATTGTGTTTCTTGCTCTTTAGGCAAACATATTCGTCTTCCGTTTAAATCATCTACATTTGCTCATTTTGATATCATACATGCCGATTTATGGACATCTCCTATCTCTAGTTCTCTCGGTCATAAATATTATCTTGTGTTGCTTGATGATTTTTCACACTACGTTTGGTTATACCCTCTTAAATTTAAATCGGAAGTGTTTGTCAAATTTCTTGAGTTTCGCAAGTTCATTCAAACACAATTTGGAAAAGGCATAAAATCATTTCAGTGCGATAATGGTCGTGAATTCAATAACTCTATGTTTCACCACTTTTGTACCAATAATGGCATGGTCTTTCGCTTCTCCTGCCCTCACACCTCACCACAAAACGGTAAAGTGAAAGAATCATCTCGCACCATTAACAATATGATTCGCACCCTATTGATTCATGCCTCCTTCCCTCCACCCTTCCTTCGGGTCTATCTTTGCTAAAATGTCAGAATACACTCTAAATATTCTCCCTACTAGCACTCTTCACAATATGACCCCTACCGAAATCCTCTACCATAGAATCCCCTCTTATGATCATCTACGAATTTTTGGTTGTCTGTGTTATCCCAACCTTAGCTCTACCGCCCCTCACAAGCTCGCTCCTAGGTCCACTCCATGTGTCTTTCTAGGATTCCCGCCGAACCATAGGGGCTATCTATGCTATGACTCGTCGAATCTTCCAAAATTCCAAAAACAGGACTACTCATTTCTTGACGAGTCTGCCATCTCTCCCCTCATAATCGAACAACTCACATCCTCTGTTCCGTCGTCAGAGCCGTGGCCTCGAGGGGAGGCGCCGCGGCGCCTGATTTCCAGGGAACAATCTTTTGAAACACCGTCGACAGCGCCGCGGCCCTGTGCTGAGGCACCGGGGCGCCCAAACTTCAGAGAAGCCTGTCAACCTTCTAGCGCCGCGACTCTCGATCCAGGAGCCGCGGCGCCTCCGACGGCGCGCGCCCCCACCTTCTCCTTATCCGACTTTACCCCCCGTCTCAGACACCACTCCGCCACCCACTGTCCCTACCCATCCAATGGAAACTCGTTCAAAGCATGGAATCTTCAAACCCAAAGTCCATTTAACTTATCTGCCCAAACCATCTCTCCACTTCCAAAGAACCCAAAATTGGTCAAACAAGACCCTAATTGATATGCGGCTATGTATGAGGAATTCAATGCTTTAACTAAACAACACACGTGGGATCTAGTACCTAGACCTGAGGGGGTGAATGTCATTCGTTGTATGTGGCTATTTCGTCACAAGTTCAGAGACAATGGGGATCTTGAGAGGTATAAGGCCCGTCTTGTGGCTAATGGCACAAATCGGCGGAGGGGCATTGATTGTGGTGAGACCTTCAGCCCGGTTGTCAAACCGGCTACCATCCGCGCAGTTTTGAGCATAGCCATGGGCAAACACTGGCCGATCCATCAGCTTGATGTGAAGAATGCATTCTTACATGGGGATCTAAGAGAGACAGTCTACATGCATCAGCCACTAGGGTTCACCCATCCAGCAGTTCCTCACTATGTGTGCCGTCTCCGTAAGTCACTATATGGCCTGAAGCAAATATCATCTAACAAAAAGAACATGCTGCTCATAATGTATGTTCAGAAGGTTATGAAGGACAAAAGGAAAAAATGAGTAGAACTAATGAAATGAACAATAAGTTCACTGCAGTAAGTAATTCAGACCAGTGGCATGTCACAAGAGCACCTATGTTTTCTAGAGACTAGTATGAACAGATTGTACAAATTCTAAAGCACAATGGAAGCACACAATCTAACACACATCTGCAAACATAGCAGGTATGAATGAACACAAATCTCTTCTAGTAGCTAATGTACTTAAACAATGGATCATTGATACTGGAGCAACCAATCACATGGTTTCAGATATACAAATGTTAAATAAAGTTACCAGAATTGTAAACACAAATGACTAAAAATGTACATTTGCCTAATGGTGAAAAAGTAAGTGTCACTCACACAGGGTCAAGCACTATATCCAACAGAAGTACTCTTAAGTCTTAACAATGTATTCTATCTACCACAATTCAAATTTAACTTAATGTCTGTATCACAACTTACCAGAGAATTGCAGTGTTCAGCCACCTTCTACCCTGATTTCTGCTTGTTTCAAGATCTCTACAATGGGAGGGTGAAGGATATTGGTAGACCGCAAGATGGTTTGTACATGTTAGTGAGTCAGACACAAGAAAAAGGTGTAAATGAACAACTGAAGCTAGGACTTAATGTGAGAAAAATCAAGGAACCTGCTGTAGTATTTGAGGAAGAAATAAGGCGGTGGCACAGAAGATTTGGACATACATCTAGTGCAGTGTTAAGTAAACTAATTAGAGCACAACATGATGTTGAAGCTAGTACTATAAAAAAATTGTAATGTGTGTTCATGTGGTAAACAATGTAGACTTCCATTTCCTAACAGTGATAATAAAAGTACTTCTATCTTTGACATTGTTCATATGGATGTGTGGGGACCCTATAAAGTACAAACTCACAATGGTCACAAATACTCTTACTTTAGTAGATGATTTCACCCGAATGACTTGGGTATATCTCCTCAAATTTAAAACAAATGCTTAAATTGTGATTAAACAATTTTTAGCTTTTGTTCATACACAGTTTAATAAAACAGTAAGAAGTGATAATGGAACAGAGTTTGTAAATGATGTATGTAATAGTTTATTCTTAAGTCTAGGAATTATACATCAAAGATCTTGTGCTTATAAACCTCAACAAAATGGGGTAGCTGAAATAAAGCACAGGCATATACTAGAAGTCACAAGAGCGGTAAGGTTTCAAGCTCATATTCCTTTAAAATTTTGGGGGTTGTGTGTACAAGGTGATGTCTATTTAATAAATATATTACCTTCTTCTACTACTGGAGTGACACCTTATTAGAAACTGTACAACAAAAAACCTTCTATTAGTCACTTGAAGGTGCTGGGGTGTTTGTGTTTTGCTAAAGATCTCACGGTATCTGATAAGTTACAATCCAGGACTAAGACTTGTGTTATGATGGGATATTCTGACATACAAAAGGGATATGTTTTATATGATGTACAAAACAAAGATTCTTTGTAAACAGAGATGTGATTTTCAGGGAGGATGAATTTCCTTTCAAAGGAGAAAACTCAGAACAGTATACTTTTCTACATAATAACAGTGGTGAGTATGATGATAATTCTTTTACTTCTAACATTTACTTGTCTGGATCTCTTCCAGATTCTTTGTAGGATCAATTCAAACAACAAGAAAATACAAATCAAACACTTTGCATAACAGAAAATATCCAGCATCACACTATATCTGAACATACAAACTCAAACACTGGTCACACTAACAATATACAGATACCACAACCTATAATACATACAACACAAAGTCAGACATCGGATATAAAATCTACAAGATCTAAACAACCTCCAATATGGCTCAAAGATTTCATCACCAATAAGTCAAATTCCACAACACCATATTCTATAGTCAACTATATTTCCTATGAAACTATCTAACCTAAATACAAGGCTTTTCTCACTGCTTTTTCAACCGTTACTGAACCTAAAAACTATGCTGAGGCAGCCAAAGATCCAAGATGGGTGGATGCCATGAAAGATGAAATAACAGCACTACAGGACAATCATACATGGGATATTGTCTCCCTACCTAAAGGAAAAACACCTATAGGCTGTAAATGGATATACAAGATCAACTATAAGGAAACAGGAGAAATTGAAAGATTAAAGGCTAGATTAGTGGCCAAAGGATACAACCAAAAGGAAGGAATAGACTATAAAGAGACATTCTCCCCAGTAGTGAAGATGGTGACTGTCAGATCTATCCTATCCATTGCAGCATCTAGACACTGGCACATACATCAAATGGATGTATATAATGCCTTCCTACAAGGAGACTTACATAATGAAATATACATGGACCTTCCTCAAGGATTTATCAGCCAGGGGGCAACCAAGTATGCAGACTGATTAAATCCTTATATGGATTAAAACAGGCTCCAAGGCAATGGAATTTCAAACTCACAGAAGCACTATTACAAATGGAGTTCAGACAGTCTCAATATGATCATTCTCTGTTCATAAAGAATATTGGCAAAGGAATAACTCTGGTACTAGTTTATGTGGATGACATGTTAATAACAGGAGATCATATCCAACATATAGAAGAAACAAAACAAGCATTACAACAAGCCTTCAAAATGAAAGATCTGGGAAAACTGAAATATTTTTTGGGAATAGAATTTGCAAGATCAGGAAAAGGGATTCTTATGCATCAAAGAAAATATGCCTTAGAACTCATTTCTGAACTTGGATTGTCTGCTGCTAAGCCTATAAATACTCCTATAGATTACAGTATGAAATTAACCACAAAAGAGTATAATGATCATCTAGAACAACAGCAACACACAGAAAAAAGGAAAATAAAACCAAAAGATGAAGTCCTGAAAGATGTCAGTTCTTATCAAAGATTGACAGGAAAACTACTTTACTTAACAGTTACAAGACCTGATATTGCTTATAGTGTTCAAACACTCAGTCAGTTCCTACAACAGCCAAAGAAGTCACACCTCAATGCTGCATTAAGAATAGTCAGGTATATCAAAAATCAGCCTGGACAAGGCATTCTATTATCCAGCAAAGCACAAGAAACAATAACAACATACTGTGATGTAGACTGGGTTGCTTGTCCTCATACAAGAAAATCAGTCATAGGGTATATTGTCAAGTTTGGAGAATCTCTTATATCATGGAAGTCTAAGAAACAATCTACAATATCTAGAAGCTCTGCTGAATCTGAATACAGAAGTCTAGCAGGAACTGTGGCAGAATTGACTTGGTTAATTGGACTACTTGAAGAAATTGGGATAAAACTTGAGTTACCAGTTGACAGTTTACACAGACAGCAAATCAGCAATACAAATTGCTGCAAATCCAGTATTTCATGAAAGGACAAAGCATATAGAGATTGATCTACATTTCATAAGGGAAAAAATTCAGAAAGGAATGATAAGACCAGAATACATAAACTTATTCACTAAAGGGTTGAATAGGA
Source organism: Anisodus tanguticus (assembly GCA_034509755.1). Lineage (NCBI taxonomy): Eukaryota > Viridiplantae > Streptophyta > Magnoliopsida > Solanales > Solanaceae > Anisodus > Anisodus tanguticus. The sequence continues at coordinate 56,322,519 of CM067545.1, forward strand.
TTCAACATCAGTATATGTGCTCCAAGCTTGGCTTACTGAATGTATTCCCAGTATCCAGCTTGAGGGAGGTTGTTAAAGAGATAGACAACAACTCAACAAGTTAGTTAGAAGTTAAAGAAGTAGTTAGTTGGTTAGCAAAGTTAGTTAAGATAGTTAGTAACTAACTAACTTAAAGAAAGGCTCCCAAACTAACTAACTAGTAAAGAAGGCTCCTAATAATCTATAATCTAAAATGTATATATATACATTTATCTCATGTAATTCGGATCATTGAAAAAAGAGTAATAACATTTACAATAGCTTCATCTTACTTCTTCTTCTTCTTCTGCTTACTGTTTCTGATTCTGTTCTTCAATCTCTTTTCTTCTTTATTGTTCTGGAAATTGTTCCTCTTGTTCTTCAAGATCAATACAAGATGATGGAGGATAAAATCAACACTATCCAAGACTACAGCCCATAACTCAATCAACGTGGGACTCTGACACTTACTTGCATGAGCGGAGTCAGATATCTACAACGTAAACAACACAATAGGGAACCCAACATCAAAAATACAAAAGCATCGGCAGATTTGGCTCTATTACCTTTTTCTTAAAATGAATTATGGGTCTAACTTTACCTCAAAATTTGAACATGACGTAAGACTTGTCCATAGGGTTGATAAATGACAACTCACAAAGTACATATATACAGGCTTACTTTCTCAGAGGTGCTTTTCAATCTCCAGAGTGCTAAAGATTCAAGGAAATGATGATATTCTCATACCAAGAATGCAAAACAAAGATGCAATTTTCTTGGATTATACAAACAGATGGTTCAAGAAATAACCATCACATATCATTTCCTTGCTTCGTTCTTCCCAGAAGGAAAAAAAAACGACAAAAGAACCGCAAGAAGGTATAATAATGAGTGGAAACTAGAAATAGCTATCAAGAAGCAGAGATTAGTGTCTGAAACACAAAAAGGCAGCTCGGTGAACTAACGCAGGGTCCGGAAAAGGATCGAATCAAAATGATCTATTATACACAATCTTATACTGCAGTAAGCAAGAAGCAATTTCCACAGTCCAATCACATAGCAATAACTTTACCAGTTCCGTCAACACTCCTTCAATTTCTGAAACACAAGCAAGTGAATATAGTGTAGTGACACTATATCTCCTAGACGAAAATGTATTTATATACGTACTAACTAAAGAACTTACTAGCTAGCTAGTTGAAGAAGACTGAGGGTCTCATGAAAAGCTCTTGTTGATGAGGTGGAGAAGAAGCAGAGTTGTCCACAGGAGAAAGGAAATAGTATGAAATATAAGAACCAGGTGGCACGGAGACCACAACTTTACATTAGAAAAGCTAATTAGTTAACCGCAGATGGGGTAATATAATTTGTTGGTCGATATGGATGAATAAAGAATTGTAATGAGTGTAATGAGTATTATGATCACGTAAAGAATGAATTTTGAGCCTAATTCAATCACAAAAGCTAACTTATAGGTTGAGTATTGTCTAAATGGAGTTCATGTTCTCATTTCATATTCGATGTTGAACACAAAGTTTAAAATAAAATTAAAAATAATTACAATCTAAAATAATTTCTATCTATCTATATATCTATATTCTATATTATTATAAAAGCATGAATATAAATATTGATTGACAAAAATATCCTTCAAATATTAAACGACTTTTATACTCTTAATAAATTTTAATTCTATTTTTTGAATAACTTCATGTTGGATAAAATTGTAAAATTGTAACATTTAAAACTTCATATAATTTCAATTTATGGACTTCTAATTTTAATCAAATTTAAACTTTTCAAATCATACCAATTCTAAACGGACAAGAATACCTTCCATCATATATCACCACTATATGAAAGGCAATTCGTTAATTGCTCCATTAAATTCTTTAGTGATATCTTTTATACCGCATGAAGATAATACATTAAATAACATTTAAAAATTTAACAAGAATTTAATGGTTATAAAAAAAAGTATTCACATATATTTTATCATCTATTCATTGTGTCCATTATTGTACCGTATATTTGTAATATGTACTATATACAATCTTACATTTAGTATTCATTCCGTCCCAGTTTGTTGGAAGGTGAATCAGTTTTTGATGTCAAACAATTTTTTCTTTGACTTAATTTTAAACTTAGATTCATAGAGTATTTTATAATAAAATTTACATATTTGAAAACTACATAAAAAATATTATAAGTGTGCATAATTAATAATTCACAATATATGAAAAGAACTGAAAATATTCATAGTAAAAAAAAAATTGTTTGACTCTCCAAACTGATCACCTTTCAAATAAATTGGGACGGGGGACTCACATTTTTGTATCTAAGAAAACAAATGTAATGTAATTAAGAATAATATTAGCTAATATTTTCTTGCAATGATTGGGATTGACAGGAAATAATGTGCATCGCATATTTATCGAGACTAGTATTTATATATATAAGGATAAGATATGAAAATTTATATCAAATTAATTTTTCTTATACTAAAAAAGAAAAAATATATAGGATAGAGAGTAGGGATGGCAACGGATAGGATCTGGACCGGATCCTACTAGATCCAGATCCAGATCCGTTTTTCATACCTGAATCCAGATCCAGCGGATCCATAAAAATCATATCCAAATCCGGATCCATCGGATCGGCCGGATCCACGGATCGGATCTGGATCCACATGTAAAAAAATTTACCTTGCTAAGAATTTTTTTTTGTCTTGACAAACGATTTTTACTTAAGTAACAGTTTACTGTTTTTCAATTTTGAAATGTTCATATGAGATATTTTGTTCGTTGTTTCATTTTGATTGTGAGCTATTAATTAAAAATGTTGGACAATGACAATAGTTGTGGAAAATGCTGACTAGTATTTCCACAATGCAGAACTTGCATGTGCTTGGAATCTTCATAAATGAAGTGAATATAATTTTAACTACTTGTCTATGGAGATGTTAGTCATTCACTAATATAACATTGATTTTATTATCGAAGTTACCTCTTTATTTTTTTATTTTTGAGTTAACGCTGGAATAAATTAAACTTGTTTTGAGAATTAAACTTGCAAGGATGTGCTTAGCAATTTTAAGAATATACTTATAAAATTACATTCTAGGTTATGAATATATTTAATAAAAAATGGATCCACGGGTCGGATCGGACCGGATACGGATCTCAAATACAAGATCCGATCCGGATCCGATCCGTCAGAAACGGATCCGGGTCCGATCCGGATCCGTCGGGTCCAAATTTTGAAGATCCATATCCTATAAAACGGATCTGGATACACCGGATCCGGACCGGGTCCAGGATCCATTGCCATCTCTAATAGAGAGAGTAATACTTACGACCAAAATGGAAAAGTAGAAAAGTCTATCAATGTACACTAGAGATGTTCACGTTAGATTAATCAAAGCCCAAAGTCGCTCTTAATTTAGTTGATATTGTCTTCTTTGAATTAAGTTCACACTATTTTCTCAAAAAGGTTTCATATCGTTAAAAATATTCCTTATCTTATTTATAGATTTTTTTTCTTATAGTTTTATGAGATATATTCCACATAAAATCTGCATTACTTTATATAATGTTTGGTTGGATTTTAGGAGATCATAAAAATTAGAATCATTTAATACTATGTTTGGTTGCTCCTATTTTTTTTTTCCTAAAATATAATACCTGCAGAAGTTACGTGAAAAATTATGTATAATTTTATGAGGAATATAATGTGAAAGAAGAATTATGGTATTAGTAAACCTGTCAAGTGGGTCGTGTCGGCCTGTATCCAGCCTGGTAAACCTGACCCATCATCGACCCGAACGTAACGTATGTTTATACACGTGTAGAAGTTGATTAATAAATACTTTCTGATTTTGTATTGGTTGCATAATAATTTCATAAGAGACATAATAGAAGGAAAATATGCTTTTTATGTGTCCATTTTTACGGCATGTCCCGTGTGGGTACTGCTATTTAATATGTACTAATTTTTTTAAAATTAATTAATAATTACCCAATTTTAGCAAATATCTGACAAAACACGCTTTTCTTTCTTCTTCTTAGTTATTCAATAATAGTAGAATTTTTTAAATCTATAGAAAATAAAATATAATAGCTTGAAGAATCTTAATGAAGTGGATCTAGAATTTTTGAAAGATGGAATAATTTCCCTTGGTGATTCCTTTCATTATTCACAATATATATAGCTGTACAAAGGTTGATTCCTAATATGGTACGAATCCTAACATACCTTACAAAGGTTGATTCCTAATACAATTAGAATCCTAAGGTACCTTAAATATACATCTATCATAATTACAAAATATACAGAGAATATTCGAAGAATATTCACTAATACTCCCCCTCAGACGGAGCGGGAGGAGGCCGAACGCTAAGGCTGGATCGGAAGTTGGTGAAGAGCTGTCGCGGTAGTCCCTTTGTGAAGATGTCTGCATACTGATAAGAGGAAGGCACGTGTAATATTTTGACCTGACCACGGGCAACCTTCTCTCGCACAAAGTGGATATCCATCTCAATATGCTTAGTCCGTTGATGTTGGACCGGATTATGAGACATATAGATGGAAGATATGTTGTCACAATAGACTATAGATGCCTTGCGGAGTGGACACTGGAGCTCTAAAAAAGATTTCGGAGCCAACGGATCTCAGCAACTACATTAGCAACACCGCGATATTCTACTTCAGCACTCGAACGGGATAGTGTGGCCTGCCTCTTGGCGGACCATGAGATAAGATTATCCCCAAAAAATACACAGTACCCTGAGGTGGAGCGACATGTGTCTGGGCATCCTGCCCAATCTGCATCCGTGTAGGCAAGTAACTTGGTTGGGGCAGAGGGGTATAAGTGTAATCCAAAGTCTAGTGTGCCCTTAACGTATCTGATAATACGTTTGAGGGCGGCAAAATGGGACTCTCGGGGGTCGTGCATGAACAGACACACCTGCTGAACGGCATATGTAATATCAGGCCTAGTGAATGTAAGATACTGAAGAGCACCTGCTAGACTCCGATATAGAGTGGGATCAAAAACTGGTGCACCGTCATTGGCACTAAGCTTGGATTTGGAGTCCACCGGAGTTGGCATAATTTTACAATTTGCCATCTTGGCCCTGTACACTATCTCTTCTGCATACTTACGCTGACACAGGAACATAGTGGTTGCAGATCTGGTTACCGATATACCCAAAAAATAACTTAGCTTGCCCAAGTCAGTCATAGCAAATTCAGTTTTGAGTAGAGCAATGATTTCATTCTTCAAACCGTCAGATGAGGCAGTAAGAACAATGTCATCGACATATAATAGCAAATATGCAGTGCTGCTACCTCGGTGAAAAGTGAAGAGAGTTATCACACATGCTACATACAAAACCAATCTGCAGAAGATACCTGGTAAAACGATCATACCAAGCTCGGGGTGTCTGTTTCAATCCATACAATGACTTCCTGAGACGACACACAAATCGCGGAGTCGGGATAAACAAAGCCGGAGACGATGCATGTACACAGCCTCTTTCAAATCCCCATGAAGGAATGCATTCTTGACATCAAGCTGAAGAATCGGCCAATGCATGCCCATAGCAATACTGAGAACAGTCCGAATAGTGGCCGGTTTAACAACCGGACTGAATGTCTCACCACAATCAATACCCTCCTACTGATTAGTGTCATTGGCGACTAGTCTTGCCTTATACCTCTCTAAGTCACCACTGTCTCTGAACTTGTGCCGAAATAGCCACATACATCGGATAACATTCACACCAGCTGGTCTAGGTACCAAATCCCAAGTGTTCTGCTTGGTTAAAGCGTTAAATTCCTCGCACATGGCCGCATTCCAATTTGGGTCCAGTTTTGCTAGTTTTGAATTTTTTGGAATGGGTGATAAGGTTAGTGTGGAGAGATTGAAGTGAACCTTGGGTTTGAAGATCCCGTGTTGTGCATGAGTCTCCATACGATGAGACGGCAGTGACGGTGGGTCGGGGCTGGGAGGTTGCTGGTCCACTGGTTCTGGACCAATGAGCAGCAATTCAGCTGGACTGGTTTCTGGTGACTCGACTGGGGGCCGTAGGGTGAGCGAGGGAGCTGTTGGGGTGGTGTCGGATAGTGGCGAGACTGTCGAAACAAAGGGGCTTTGTTGGTATAGATTTTGGATGATCGGGGACAGACTTGGTTCATCGAGAAAGATGTAATCGGTGGTCTGAAATTTCTGGAGATTTGAAAAAGGAAAGGTTGTCTCGTCAAAGGTGACGCGACGGGAGACGATGATTTTACGAGTAGCAATGTCATAGCACAAGTAGCCCCGATGATTAGGAGATAGACCAAGAAAGACACATGGCAGAGTGCGAGGGGCAAGTTTGTGAGGTGCAGTGGAGGCCATATTGGGGTAGCATAAGCATCCAAAAATACGTAGGTGATCATATGATGGTAGCCTACGGTATAAGATGGACCATTTTAGTCACATGTGCGTTCAGTCATGGGTGTGACCTCCCAACTTTAGACAAGAATTTTGCAATTCCAAACCCAAATATCTGTTGTCCTGGAAAATAGCTAAACTTGTAATTTTTTTATATATTACGGGTATGACTAAAATGGTTGTCCTTAAATTAATTATTTTCACACTTATAGTTTTTTATGATTGTGTAAGTCCAACTAATGGTTATCGGGTGTCATTTAGGTACTTAACTCTGTTATGCAGCAATTTGTTAATTGAGAATCAAATGAAACCAAAACATGATATAACAATACAGGGTTGCGTGTTCCTCAACACATACATGAGTTAGTGTGCATATTGCATTACATATTCATACACATACCTAAGGTTAATGACATGGTATACCTCGCACTATAAGACGAGGGTAGTTTATACAATACAGGCCTATCCAGACAGGTTGTATTGAGTTTAAGAGCTTCCTTATTCGCCCCATGTGGCCCAGGTTGCTTATGCTTTTCCTTACCGTTAATCTTTCACATTTCTTATATGCTTTTCTTTACAACTTTCATTTTGTTATTCATGCTTTACACACTCGGTACATTATTTCGTACTAACGTCCTTTTTTGCCGGGGGCGCTGTGTGTTCATGCCGCAGGTTCTGACAGAGACTCTACTAGTCCACCGCAGTAGGAGCTGTTGAGTTCAGCCGTCAGTAGGTAAGCTTCTTCTTTTCGGAGCTTCCTGGTCATATATGGAGTGTTTTGCAGAGTTAAATACAGTATGGATAGGTCGATGCCCTGTCCCGACTATATGTCAGTTCAGTTACTCGTAGAGGCTCACAAACTTATTTTGATATGTATAGTATTTATTAGCGAATATTCTCAGAATATTCTCCGTATATTTTGTAATAATGGTAGATGTATAATTAAGGTAACTTAGGATTCTAACTGTATTAGGAATCAACCTTTGTAAGGTAAGTTAGGATTCGTACCATATTAGGAATCAACCTTGTACAGCTATATATATTGTGAATAATGAAAGGAATCCGGAAGGGAAATTATTCCATCTTTCATGGTATCAAGAGCCTTAAACCTAAATCCCTCCTCTTCCTTATTCTTGGCCGAAATTAGCAATTTTTTTTTCTGATTTCGCAGAGAAAAAAATCTGCTTTCTTCCTCTCTTTCTCGGCCAAACTAGAAAATTCCCTTCCCTCGGCAGGCGGCAACCATGTCTTCCCCCCCAAATTCCGGTTCATCCACTGGCACAATTGACAACCCCTCTCAACGTTCAGTATCTTCTTTTCATCCGGCATTCGCCGTTAACAACATCAAGAATTTTATCCCTATAATTCTTGACCAAGAAGACTGTCAATATTCCATGTGGATGGAACTATTCTACATTCATGCATGTGCATACAACGTGCTCGATCATATTGACGAATCTCGCTCCTCGTCCCACCGATGTTACGGAATCTCAATACGGCGTCGTCTTGACGCCATCGTCAAACAATGGATCTACGGCACCATCTCCAAAGACATGTTGTGCACTATCATGAAAACAAAAGCTACGGCACGTGAACTTTGGGTCCGGCTAGAAGAAATCTTTCACGACAATAAAAATACTCGGGCCGTATATTTGGAAGAGCAATTCAATAATACCCGCCTCGAGAATTTTAACAACATGTCCGAATATTGTAAGCAATCGAAACTCATAACCGATCAACTATCCAACGTCGGGACTTCGTTTCGAAACCAAGATGGTGCTTCAACTTGTTGCGGGTTTACCAAAAGGTGAATATGACACACTCGCAACAATGATTCAACAAGCCGACCCTCTCCCAAGTTTCAACAAGGCACGTTCACAACTATTGTTGGAAGAAACTAGACGTGCTAAACAAGAGGAACATAATCAAAAGGCGTTAGCCGTTGACGGATGGCAACACTGCGACCGGCGAAGCAACCGGCGGCCCCGCAGGCGGCGGCAACAACAGAGTGGCGGAGGTCGTGGCGCGAGGTCGCAACAACAAAGGCAAGGGCCGCGGAAAGGGCCAACGCACCCGGTGGATGGACAAGCGAACAACCACCGGACAAGGCGGAAGCGGCACTGCGCGGTGGCCCAACCAGCGAACCGGGCCTCGCCGCATGCCCGTACCCGACCGTAGGGCCCGGTTCCAGCGGCTTGGTCGATCGGCCTCTTGGGCCATGCCCCGGCCACCACTGCGAGACCCACCAAGCGGCGAGCAAGCCCACTTTGATGGCGGTCCCAAGAAGCGAAATACAAGGCAGCCCATCGCAATCCAAAGAAGAAGAGCAGCCTGCAGGCGGCCCCCACTGCCCCGGCCGATTTGGGTCGCATACACCACCGTGAACCTTCAACGGCCCGACAAAAATTGGTACATGGACACCGGAGCCACATCTCACCTCACCCGTCGTCGGGTAACATATCTCAACTACGTCGGCTAAAGTGTCCTCAATTTATTACCGTCGGCAATGGTCATCGCATTCCAATTGAAGGTTACGGTAACACACACACCAAACATCCACACCCACCTTTCTCCCTAAACCACGTCCTATACACACCTAACATCATTAAAAACTTAATCTCTCGTTAGAAAATTCACTAGCAATAATTACGTGTCCGTCGAATTTGACCCTTTTGGCTTTTCTGAAAGGAACTCAATACGGGGAAAATTCTTACACGCCGCAATAGTGTGGGAGATCTCTACCCATTCACTCAATCTTCCGCCGACGGACCACAAGCACCTCTATCCCTTGCGGCGATCTCTCCCTCAACTTGGCACAACAGACTCGGACACCCCGGAGACCCAGTTTTTACTTTTCTTAGGACTTCTAAGCGTATTCAATGTAATGATGGGAAAATTGCCCAACACTGTTTTTCTTGTCCACTAGGCAAACATACTCGTCTTCCCTTTATGTCATCAAACAGTGTTACTTTTTCTCCATTTGATATTGTTCATGCTGATTTGTGGACATCTCCGATTGCTAGCTCTTTGGGTCATAAATTCTATCTAGTATTCTTGGATGATTTTTCACATTTTGTCTGGATTTACCCACTGAAATTCAAATTTGAAGTTTTTGCAAAACTCCTCGAGTTTCAAAAATTCATTAAGACACAATTTGAAAAACCTATTAAATCATTCCAATGTGATAATGGACGTGAATTTAATAACTCGGCATTTCACAATTTCTTTCTAAACAAGGCATGGTTTTCCGTTTTTCTTGTCCCTATACTTCTTCCCAAACGGAAAGGCCGAAAGAATTATACGTACCATCAATAACATGGTCCGCACACTTCGTTTCATGCCTACCTACCACCGCCTTTTTGGGTCTATCTTTGTCAAAATGGTAGAATCCCTTCTAAATATTTTACCAACTAGTACACTCCAAAACAAAACTCCTACGAAATCTTATACCGTAGGCGCCATCATATGATCACCTACGTATTTTTGGATGCTTATGCTACCCCAACATAGCCTCCACCGCACCCCACAAACTTGTCCCTCGCACTCTTCCATGTGTCTTCCTTGGTCTATCTCCTAATCATCGGGGCTACTTGTGCTATGACATTGCTACTCGCAAAATCATCGTCTCCTGTCGCGTCACCTTTGACGAGACAACCTTTCCTTTTTCAAATCTCCGGAAATTTCAGACCACCGATTACATCTTTCTCGATGAACCAAGTCTGTCCCCGATCATCCAAAATCTATACCAACAACACCCACCGTTCCGACAGCCTCGCCACTATCCGCACCACCCCAACGACTCCCCTCGCTCACCCCTACAGCCCCCAGTCGAGTCACCAGAAACCAGTCCAGCTGAACTGCTGCTCATTGGTCCAGAACCAGTGGACCAACAACCTCCCAGCCCCGACCCACCGTCACTGCCGTCTCATCGTATGGAGACTCGTGCACAACACGGGATCTTCAAACCCAAGGTTCACTTCAATCTCTCCACACAAACCTTATCACCCATTCCAAAAAATCCAAAACTAGCAAAACTGGACCCAAATTGGAATTTGGCCATGTGCGAGGAATTTAACGCTTTAACCAAGCAGAACACTTGGGATTTGGTGCCTAGACCAGCTGGTGTGAATGTTATCCGGTGTATGTGGCTATTTCGTCAGGTCAAAATTTTACACGTGCCTTCCTCTTATCAGTATGCAGACATTTTCACAAAGGACTACCGCGACAGCTCTTCACCGACTTCCGATCCAGCCTTAGCATTCGGCCTCCTCCCGCTCCGTCTGAGGGGGAGTATTAGCGAATATTCTCCGTATATTTTGTAATAATGGTAGATGTATAATTAAGGTAACTTAGGATTCTAACTGTATTAGGAATCAACCTTTGTAAGGTAAGTTAGGATTCGTACCATATTAGGAATCAACCTTGTACAACTATATATATTGTGAATAATGAAAGAAATCCGAAGGAAAATTATTCCATCTTTCAGTATTAGTGTATAGCCTTGTCGGCTAAGTTATCTTTTGTTAAATCTGGTTGTGACCTTGTAGGTCCCCTTGTATATGTGTGTTGGATTAATCCCTCTTATATGGAGTTGCTGTTATGATATATGCGCACATCTTATCATAGGTACTACCTAAAGAACTTACTAGCTAGTTAGTTGAAGAAGACTTGAGGGTCTCATGAAAAGCTCTTGTTGATGAGGTGAAGAACAAGCAGAGTTGTCCAATGGAGTGGCACGTGCTTTTGTTTATAAACGGACGCCACAACTTTACATAGAAAAGCTGATATTTTTTTCTCGAGGACATTTCACTCCTTCCATCCCTTTTGATTGAACACAAAGTTCAAAATAAAATAAAAAATAAAAATTTACAATCTGAAATAAATTTTATCTATCTATATATCTATATTCTATATTATTATAAAATGATGAATATACATATTAGTTGACCAAAATATTATTTGAATATTGAATGACTTTTATACCCTTAATAAATTTTAATTCTATTTTTTGAATAACTTCATGTTGGATAAAATTGTAAAATTGTAACATTTAAAACTTCATATAATTTCAATTTATGGACTTCTAATTTTAATCAAATTTAAACTTTTCAAATCATACCAATTCTAAACGGACAAGAATACCTTCCATCATATATCACCACTATATGAAAGGCAATTCGTTAATTGCTCCATTAAATTCTTTAGTGATATCTTTTATACCGCATGAAGATAATACATTAAATAACATTTAAAAATTTAACAAGAATTTAATGGTTATAAAAAAAAGTATTCACATATATTTTATCATCTATTCATTGTGTCCATTATTGTACCGTATATTTGTAATATATACTATATACAATCTTACATGTAGTATTCCTTCCGTCCCAATTTATTTGAAGGTTAATCAGTTTTGGGTGTCAAACAACTTTTTCTTTGATTTAATTTTAAACTTAGATTCATAGAGTATTTTATAATAAAATTTACATATTTGAAAACTACATAAAAAGTACTATACGTCTGCATAATTAATAATTCACAATATATGAAAAGAACTGAAAATATTTGTAGTCAAAGAAAGAGTTGTTTGACTCCCGTAACTGATCAAGTTTCAAATAAATTGGGACGGGGGACTCACATTTTTGTATCTAAGAAAATAAATGTAATGTAATTAAGGATAATATTAGCTAATATTTTCTTGCGTGATTGGGATTGACGGAAAATATTATGCAGCGCACATTTATAGAGACTAGTATATATATATATATATGGATAAGATAAGAAAATTTATATCAAATTATTTTTTCTTATACTAAAAAAGAAAAATATATAGGATAGAGAGAGTAATGCTTACGACCAAAATGGAAAAGTAGAAAAGTCTATCAATGTACACTAGAGATGTTCACGTTAGATTAATCAAAGCCCAAAGTCGCTCTTAATTTAGTTGATATTGTCTTCTTTGAATCAAGTTCACACTATTTTCTCAGAAAGGTTTCATATCGTTAAAAATATTCCTTATCTTATTTATACTTTTTTTTTCCTTATAGTATTAATTTTAAGGGTCGTTTTGGCTGGAGTTTCATGAGATATATTCCACATAAAAATCTGCATTACTTTATATAATGTTTGGTTGGATTTGAGGAGATCATAAAAATTAGCATTAGTTAATACTATTTTTGGTTGCTCCTATTTTTTCTCCCTAAAATATAATACCCGCAAAAGTTACGTAAAAGTTATGTATAATTTTATGAGAAATAGAATGTGAAAGAAGAATGATGATATTAGTAAACATATCAAGTGGGTCTTGTCATCCTGTACCCAGCCTGGTAAACCCGACCCATCATCGGCCCGAACGAACAGAACGTATGTTTATACACGTGTAGAGTTGATTAATAAGTACTTTCAGATTTTGTATTGGTCGCATAATAATTTCATAAGAGACCTAATAGAAGGAAATATGCTTTTTATGAGTCATTTTTTATGGAATGTCCCATGTGGGTACTATTTAATATGAACTAATTTTTTAAATTTAATATTTACCCAATTTTAGCAAATATCTGACAAAAACGCTTTTCTTTCTTCTTCTTCTTAGTTATTCAATAATAGTAGTATTTTTTGAATCTATAGCAATTAAAATATAATAGCTTGAAGAATCTTAATGAAGTGGGTCTAGAATTTTGAATATGAAAGGTGAGATTAATAAGTTAGTGGTGTTGGAAAATCTTGAAAATATTGGCAAGTCACCATTGTTGCAAAATGAATTGTCAGATTTGTTATTGTATTTAAAAATTTATGATTGATGTTTGTTCTTTGTGATATTTTAAACTTATGTTACAAATTTGACCTCGTTTGGAATAGATCGTGTGTTTGATTATTGAAATTTGAAATAAGGTGTTTCTGGTCAAAAAGTTGATCACCTTGACTTAAGGCATGAATGCATGAACTTTATAAAATATGACTGAATTTCAACCCCATATAATTGAAGTTTAAGTCAAAATAGTTGAACTCTGCCTGAACTTCATCATATATAACTGGAGTTTGATATAAATACCATAGCTTCAGCCATATGCACTTAAAGTTCAGGTAAAAACGTCCGAACTTCATTCACATGTGCGTTCAGTCATGAGTGTGACCTCCATCTTTAGACAATATTTTTGCAATTCTAAACCCAAATATCTGTTGTTGTCCTGGAAAATGGCTAAACTTGCAATTTTTTATATATTACGAACATAACTAAAATGGTTGTCCTTAAATTAATTATTTTCACACATAGTTTTTTATGATTGTGTAAGTCCAACTAATGGTTATCAATGTGTCATTTAGGTACTTAGCTCTGTTATGCAGCAATTTGTTAATTGAGAATCAAATGAAACCAAAACATGATTTAACTGATCAAAACTATATTACTATTACTACTACAAGAATTAAAAGTTATTTCCCTCATATGAAAAATTATTAAATCGTATTTTCTCGAAACACTTGAAACTAGACAAATAGCAAAGTGACAAAAACTGAAAGATTAAACTTTTCTTTGAGACATATTTTTCTTTTTTTTTTATCTAAAGTGGAGACTCCCCAGGCCTACACCTATCTTCTTTTGCAATAAAAGGGCAGTCCGATGCACTGAGCTCCCGCTATGCGAGGGATTTGAAAAAGGTCGGACCACAAGAATCTATTGTACGCAGTCTTATCTTGCATTTCTGCAAGAGGTTATTTCCATGGCTTGAACTCATGACCTTCTGATCACATAACGAACAACTTTATCAGTTACTTCAACGCTCCCCTTCCACCCATCTTCTTTTGCAATGACAACTGAAAATCATCGAAAAGCAGCAAGGCCTTCAATAATTCAACAACGCTTTATTTTCCATTTTGAAATGTCAGAATAGATTGAGACCTCAAATGTCTGGTTACAATGTAGTTGCTAAGCTTCATAATGCATTATCTTCTTTATTTGAGTTCTTCACTATAAAAAGGAAAAATGTTTAAATTTGTCCTTAAAATATGATGAATGGTTCAGATTTTTCCTAGTTAATTGTTGGGTTAAATCTATCTTGTCGTTATAAATATAACTAGATTTGTCCTTAGTAATTTAACAATAAAAATTTAATTAGTTTTTAATGACAATATCTAGTACAGGTGATGTCACGTGTCCAACGGGTGAAAGTTTTTTTCAAGAAAAAAAAGTCAAGGTTGCTCTTGCTCTATGCAAATGGTAAGTTTGCCCCCAGAAGTTTTCAACATGGTCCAAATTTGATCACTAGTTTTCTTTAACATTATTCCCCATCCCTATAAATCGAGCATTACCATAACAATTGATTGTCTCCATTTAGACAATAAAATTTGAGTCGAGAAAATAATAACCAAGTTAGAAAAATATCACAACAACCGTACTATTTGATTTCAAGTATAATGAGTGTCACAATCTCTATGAATCCTCTAATTCTTCTTTTCAATAATAAATCTCTATGAATCCTCTAATTCTTCTTTTTGGTCAAGTGGTACATTTTGCCCCCCAAGGTTCGGCGGCGACCATGGAGTGTGTTGGTTGCCATGCAATTGGGCTTGTGTTCGTAGGTGCGCTACCGTCTGCACCTGAGTAGGCACTAGCTGATGAACATGCGGTTGAGGAACAACACTGGGAGTCACGGTCTCATGCTTAACAACACCACTCGTCAGAGTGATGGTAGAACTAGCCAAATTTGTTTTCGCCCCGAATTCTGTTCTCTACCGTTTTATTGGATGACCGTATCGGGAGACAAATTGATTCCTTAACTTAAGCGATTTGGGCTGGAAACGGAACTCTAATTTCCAGCAATGGGTTCCCCAACTACTCCAGAAAGTGTTAGGACGGTGGTATGTGTAAACTAAGAGGTAAGAAACATGAATGCAACTGAGTACAGTAAAGTAAAGGATAAATAAAATAAAGGATAAAGATAGATAAAATTGAGTTGTTTGATAGATCAGTTGTGTCTGCATATACAAAGAATGATCCTATTTATCGTACAAAGGGGGGGGGGGACTGTACAATGTGATCCCCCCCCCCATGTCAGCCATCAAGTAACCCACTAAGTTCAATGGCCAACTATGGGGGAGGTAGTGCCGATTTTCTCGCCCTCTACTCCTCTTGCTCGGATAATGACCCTTTCTTTTAGCTGTTGTTGGTCGTTACCGCTTCTAGGGGTCCGAAAACACTTTTAACTTGGTCGTTGAGGCGTCTGCATCCGAGTGGGTCCAATCATACCTCTAACTAACAACTCGGCTAAGATGCCTTAGTAGCCAATGAAGTTCTTGTAGTCGAGGGCTAGGAATAAATTCGGCTCTGGAACAGTTCGGCTGTCACTGAATTCGGCTAAATACTTAAATTACTTTTGAGTGTTAACACCTGGTAAACCCGACCCATCATCGGCCCGAATGGAATGAAACGTATGTTTATACACGTGTAGAAGTTGATTAATAAGTATTTTTTGATTTTGTATTGGTCACATAATAATTTCATAAGAGACATAATAGCAGGAAAATATGCTTTTTATGAGTCAAATTTTTACGGCATGTCCCGTGTTGGTACCACTATTTAATATGTACTACATTTTTTAAAATTATTTAATATTTGCCCAGTTTTAGCAAATATCTGACAAAACACGCTTTTCGTTCTTCTTCTTAGTTATTCAATAATAGTAGTATTTTTTAAATCTATAGAAATTAAAATATAATAGCTTGAAGAATCTTAATGAAGTGGATTTAAATTTTGAATATGCAAGGTGAGATTAATAAGTTAGTGGTGTTAGAAAATATTGGCAAGTCACCCATTGTTGCTAAATGAATTGTGAGGTTTGTTATTGTATTTAAAATTTGATTATTGATGTTTGTTCATTATGATATTTTAAACTTATGTTACAAATTTGACCTCGTTTGAAATAGATCGTGTGTTTGATTGTTTAAATTCGAAATAAGTTGTTTCTGGTCAAAAAAGTTAATTATCTGAACTTGAAGCATAAATGCATGAACTTTATAAAAAAAATTACTGAATTTCAATTTCATATAATTGAAGTTTAAATCAAAATAGTTGAACTCTGCCTGAACTTCATCATATATAATTGGAGTTTGGTATAAATACCAGAGCTTCAGTCATATGCGTTTGAAGTTCAAGTAAAACCATCCGAACTTCATTCATATATGCGTTCAGTCAGGGGTGTGACCTCCAAACTTTAAACAAGAATTTTGCAATTCCAAACCCAGATATCTGTGTTGTTGTCCTGGAAAATAGCTAAACTTGCAATTTTTTATATTTGTCCTTAAATTAATTATTTTCACACTTATAGTTTTTTATGATTGTGTGAGTCCAACTAATGGTTATCAGTGTATCATTTAGGTACTTAGCTCTGTTATGCAGCAATTTGTTAATTGAGAATCAAATGAAACCAAAACATGATTTAACTGATCAAAACTATATTACTATTACTACTACAAGAATTAAAAGTTATTTTCCTCAAATGAAAAATTATTAAATCGTATTTTCTCGAAACACTCGAAACTAGACAAATAGCAAAGTGACAAATACTGAAAGATTAAACATTTTTTTGAGACATATTTTTCTTTTTTTTATCTAAAGTGGAGACACCCCAGGCCTACACCTATCTTCTTTTGCAATGACAACTGAAAATCATCGAAAAGCAGTAAGGCCTTCAATAATTGAATAACGCTTGTCAAATTTCTAACATAACTTTAAAATATTATAAAGAACAAACATTAATCATCAATTTTTAAATACAATAACAAATCTGACAATTCATTTTGCAATAATGGTGACTTGCCAATATTTTCAAAATTTTCAAGATTTTCCAATACCACTAACTTATTAATCTCATCTTTCATATTCAAAATTCTAGACCCACTTCATTAAGATTCTTCAAGCTATTATATTTTAATTGCTATAGATTCAAAAAATACTACTATTATTGAATAACTAAGAAGAAGAAAGAAAAGCGTGTTTTGTCAGATATTTGCTAAAATTGGGTAAATATTAAATAATTTTAAAAAATTAGTACATATTAAATAGCGGTACCCACACGGGACATGCCATAAAAATTTGACTCATAAAAAGCATATTTCCTTCTATTAGGACTCTTATGAAATTATTATGCGACCAATACAAAATCAGAAAGTACTTATTAATCAACTCTACACGTGTATAAACATACGTTCCGTTCCGTTCTGTTCGGGCCGATGATGGGTCGGGTTTACCAGGCTGGGTACAGGATGACATGATCCACTTGACAGGTTTACCAATATCATCATTCTTCTTTCACATTCTATTTCTCATAAAAGTATACATAACTTTCCACGTAACTTCTGCGGGTATTCTATTTTAGAAAAAAAAATAGGAGCAACCAAACATAGTATTAACTGATGCTAATTTTTATGATCTCCTCAAATCCAACCAAACATTATAGAAAGTAATGCAGATTTTTATGTGGAATATATCTCATGAAACTCCAGCCAAACGATCCTTAAAATTAATACTATAAGAAAAAAAAGTATAAATAAGATAAGGAATATTTTTAACGATATGAAACCTTCTTGAGAAAATAGTGTGAATTCAAAGAAGACAATATCAACTAAATTAAGAGTGACTTTGGGCTTTGATTAATCTAACGTGAACATCTCTAGTGTACATTGATAGACTTTTCTACTTTTCCATTTTGTTCGTAAGTATTACTCTCTCTATCCTATTTTTTTTTTAGTATAAGAAAAAATAATTTGATATAAATTTTCTTATCTTATCCTTTTATATATATATACTAGTCAATCCCAATCATCGCAAGAAAATATTATCTAATATTATCCTTAATTACATTACATTTGTTTTCTTAGATACAAAAATGTAAGTCCCCCGTCCCAATTTATTTGAAACTTGATCAGCTAGGGGAGTCAAACAACTCTTTTTTTACTACAAATATTTTCAGTTCTTTTCATATATTATGAATTATTAATTATGCACTTATAGTACTTTTTATGTAGTTTTCAAATATGTAAATTTTATTGTAAAATACTCTATGAATCTAAGTTTAAAATTAAGTCAAAGAAAAAGTTGTTTGACACCCAAAACTGATCAACCTTCAAACAAATTGAGACGGAAGGAATACTAGATGTAAGATTGTATATAGTATATATTACAAATATACGGTACAATAATGGACACAATGAAAAGATGATAAAATATATGTGAATACTTTTTTATATAACCATTAAATTCTTGTTAAATTTTTAAATGTTATTTAATGTATTATCTTCATGCGGTATAAAAGATATCACTAAAGAATTTAATGGAGCAATTACCGAATTGCCTTTCATATAGTGGTGATATATGATGGAAGGTATTCTTGTCCGTTTAGAATTGGTATGATTTGAAAAGTTTAAATTTGATTAAAATTAGAAGTCCATAAATTGAAATTATATGAAGTTTTAAATGTTACAATTTTACAATTTTATCCAACATGAAGTTATTCAAAAAATAGAAGTAGAATTTATTAAGAATATAAAAGTCGTTCAATATTCGAATGATATTTTGGTTAACCAACATTTATATTCATCATTTTATAATAATATAATATAAATATATAGATAGATAAAATTTATTTTAGATTGTAAATTTTTTTTTTTAATTTTATTTTGAACTTTGTGTTCAATCAAAAGGGATGGAAGGAGTGAAATGTTCTCAAGAAAAAAATATCAGCTTTTCTATGTAAAGTTGTGGCCTCCGTTTATAAACCAAAGCACGTGCCACCTGGTTCTTATATTTCGTACTATTTCCTTTCTCCATTGGACAATTCTGCTTGTTCTTCACCTCATCAACATGAGCTTTTCATGAGACCCTCAAGTCTTCTTCAACTAGCTAGCTAGTACGTATGATAAGACATGCACATTTATCATAACAGCAACTCCATATAAGAGGGATTAATCCATCACACATGTACAAGGGGACCTACAAGGTCACAACCTGATTTAACAAAAGATAACTTAGCCGATAAGGCTATACACTAATACTATACATATCAAAATAAGTCTGTGAGCCTCTACGAGTAACTGAACTGACATAAGGTCGGGACAGGGCATCGACCTACCCATACTGTACATAACTCTGCAAAACACTCCATAAATGACCAGAAAGCTCCGAAAAGAAGAAGCTTACTTACTGACGGCTGAACTCAACAACTCCTACTGCGGTGGACTAGTAGAATCTCTATCAGAACCTGCGGCATGAACACACAACGCCCCCGAAAAAAAGGACGTTAGTACGAAATAATGTACCGAGTATGTAAAGCATGAATAACAAAATGAAAGTTGTAAAGAAATGTGAAACGATTAACTGTAAGGAAAAGCATAAGCAACCTGGGCCACATGGGGCGAATAAGAAAACTTTGAAACTCAATACAACCTATCTGGATATGCATGTACTGTATAAACTACCCTTGTCTAATAGTGCGAGGTATACCATGTCATTAACCTTAGGTATGTGTATGAATATGTAATGCAATATGCACACTAACTCATGTATGTGTTGAGGAACACGCAACCCGATCCATCATATGTATATGTTGTGGAACATGCAACCCGATCCAATATAGGTATATGTTACGGAATGTTCAACCCGATTCTCTATATGCATATGTTGCGGAACATGCAACTTGATCCTCTCTATGTATTTTTACCGAACGTGCAACCCGATCTTCTATATGATCATGATTGTATGCGTGATATCAATGTCAATGAAAACTATATCAATACCAAATGAGACTCGGGGTGTGAACAACAGACTATGATAACAATGGCTCTGTGACCATCTTAGAGACTTATAAACTTTTTGACTCTACTCTTAGAACGATTATATGGTCGACTTGACGACGATATTTAGAAACTTCCTTCCGAAGACTTATGATACGACCAATAACCAACAACGGGGATCGTAAGAATTGGAATAAAAATGAATACTTCTCAATATGAAACTTCGATAGATAATATAATGAAGTTCTTAACGTTTCTTTTCAAAAATGATTATCATGTAGATTTCATGTTGTTAAAAGAAAGGGATAGCCTTACATACCTTATCCACGAAGTATACATCGTGATATAAGCTCTCGTACTCCTCACGACCGCTTATCTATAACAAATAAAGGATCGATATCAACATCTAATCCATATTCAATAAGAAACCTTACTTAGGTATCTTAGCGATTGCCTCGACTTAAAAAGGTTCTTAGTCTTGTTTAACAAAAGGGATATTCATGTAATTTAGCCCCACAATTCTCCGAAACATACCCTCTTAGGATACAATACCAACAATCAATATATATTAGTCAATATCAACTCACAATTTCAATAAAACAGCCCACAACTCAACATATCACAACTTCATAGGTTTACGAGTTTCAACTACGAAAATCCCTTTACAACTTATCCAAAATTATCAATTAATCGCAATTATAGATGGACAAAGATAAACTTTACTTCGATACATCAAAACCTCCTCAATTCTACAACTTGATCCAATTTCTAGGGTTTCCAAACCCAAATCAGTAAGGAGAGATGATTTATTTGATTACCACGGGAATTATTACGTAAATCTTGCGTGATTCGACTTAGTTTTGATCTTTGGATGTTATACTATGATTGAGAGGGTTAGAGAGAGACTATTGACTGAGTTTTGGAGAAAATGAAGAGGAAAACATCAAGACCCGTATTTAAACCCGAAAAAGATTCTCCACCGCCTTACTTTGACGGTGGGATCGACGGTCCGTCGAATAATCGACGATCCGTCAATATTGACCGTCGTTCTGCCACCTGAGATCAAAATTTCTTAGGCAGTTTGATGGCTCCCCATGGCAGTTTGACGGTCCGTCAATTGTCCCATCAAACATCCATTGTCCCCAATTTCGTTGAAATGTATTTCCTTTGATCCGTTTAGCTTTCATATACTCTAAAACTTTCGTAAACAAGTTATAAATCTTGGTTATCCTTTCGTAAGGTCGTACCACTTCTCGGGACATAAGTATCAATTGATGATATGAATGTGAAACTACGGGGTGTAACATCCTCGCCTTCTTAGGAACATCCGTCCACGAATGTTAAAGATATTCTTAACTTCTGAGGGTTCTAAAAATTTCGGCAGAGTTTTCTTTATAAACATGACTATCCAAAACATGTTAAACAACCCAAACGTATATCCAATGCTACATAGGGAAACATAATCACAAAATAAGATCAACTTGGGTGCCTAAAGCTTTTTGAAATGACTTCCAAAAGTGAGCCGTAAATTGAGCGCCTCTATCAGATATGATAGAGACTAGAACACCATGCAATTGAACTATTTTCTTTATATATAACTTAGCGTAATCTTCCGCTGAGAAAGTAGTACGAACTGGTAGAAAATGGGTTGACTTTGTAAGCTTGTCGACGATAACCCAAGTGGAATCGAACATCCGATAAGAATGGGGTAAACCGGTAATGAAATCCATATTAATCATTTTCCACTTTCAAGTAGGCATTTCAATTTGCTGCAGCAAACCTCTAGGCTTCTGATGCTCGATCTTAACTTGCTAACAATTTGGGCATTGAGACACAAATCCTGCGATGTCTTTCTTCATGTCATTCCACCAATAAACCTGTCGAATGTCATAATACATCTTTGTCGATCTCGGATGAATGAAATATCTGGACTGGTGGATTTCCACCATAATTTGCTCTTGGAGTCTTCCAACATTTGGTACGCATAGTCGACCCTGATATCTAAGTACTTTGTCTCCTGTAAGTTCCAATATAGAGTTCTTATGTAGAGTAATTCCTTATTTCATTCAGACTAACTCGGGGTCCTCAAACTGTCTTGCCTTCATCTCAGCTATTAAAGACGATTCTGCGGTATTCTGCACCACCGCTCCTCCGTCATCTATATCCATAAGTCATACATTTAAACTGGTTAAGCGACATAATTCTTTGGTCATTTCCAGCTTGTCAACATCAACACTATCCAAGCTTTACATAGACTTGCGACTTAAGGCATCAACTATGCCATTTGCCTTTCCTAGATGGTACAAAATGTCTACATTATAGTCCTTTAATAACTCCAACCATCTTCTTTACCTTAAATTCAGCTCTTTCTGGCGAAATATATATTGTAGGCTCTTATGGTCCGTAAATATGTCAACATGAACTATGTATAAATAATGCCGCCACATCTTTAGGGAAAATAGTACCGCTACCAACTCGAGGTCGTGAGTTGGATAATTCACCTCATTCTTCCTTAACTATCTTGAAACATATGCTATAACCTTCCCATGTTGCATCAAAACACATCATAGGCTGACTATAGAGGCATCATAATTAACACATGCCCATCGATACATTCGAGAAGAGCTAACACAGGTGCAGATGTCAACAAGTATTTCAATTATTGAAAGTTGCGCTCACATGCACCCATTTACTAAAACCTAGTTGCCTTGTGAGTGAGCTTGGTCATAGGTGCAGAGATGAAGAAAAACCTTCCACGAATCTTCGATAATACCCTAGTAAACCAAAAAAACTACGTACTTCGGTAGGAGTCGTAGGCCTCAGCCAATTCCTTACAGTCTCAATCTGTTGAGTGTCCACATTAATACCTTTCGAGGAAATAATATGGCCCCAAAAGGCAACAGAGTTTAACTAAAACTTGCATTTAGAAAGTTTGGCATACAACTTACGGTCTTGGAGCGTCTGTAACACCACTCGAAGATGATTTGCATGATCTGTATCAGTCTGTGATTATACCAAAATATCATCGATAAACACGATCACAATGATATCCAATAATGGATTAGATAATAGTTCTGGTTCAAATCTAAATTGGCTCCCAACCAAGGGCGTAACATAGGACAAATTGGAGCCTAGATCTAATAATCCATAGACATCATGAGTGAAAACGGATAGTATACCTATGACGATATTTGGAGATGACTCTAAATCCTGATGACCGGATAAAGCATAGATGCGGTTTTGAGCACTGCCTAAACTAGAGGCTTCTCCTCGGTCTATGCCTCTACATGTTGAGGTCTGGGGCCCACCACATTGCGGACACACACTCGATGAAGATGTTGCTATCGATCTCATCGGTTGAGCTACATTATCTCTTCCACTATTTAGATATTGGCACATATAATGACCAAGTTCACCGCATATATAACACACATCAGTACCCTGACGACACTATCCCAGATGCCTCCTACCATATTGTCCATAAGGCAGCAATGGTGGTTTCATCTGGCCCGAACTTCTTTGCTTTTGAAAACCTGAAGCTCTCGAACTATACCCTAGCTCAAATTGAGTACGCCCGTCATATCTAGGCCTTTGAAACTGAGATGGAGCCCTATTATCAAACGGAGGCGGATGTTTAGGAAATTGCTTCCTAGAGCTCCCCGATGCTTCTTCAAACAACCCGATTGACTTAGCCCTTATGGTTTTCTCTTTCTGCATTCCTATCCTCTCGAAGTTGCCGCTTGCGGTCTTCAACACCCTGAGCATATTCTTGGATTCTAGCATATTCCATATCTCAGTTCAGCGAGGCTATAGTACATTCTCTAATCAAGTGCGAATCCAAGCGTTCCACAAACCGATGAACTCTAGCCATCATGGTATCCATGATATTTGGAGCATATCTATCCAGTGAGTCGAACTGCAAACTATATTCCCTTACACTCCTACCCATCTACTTGAGGTTTAAGAATTGCTCAACTTTGGCATCTCATACTTCTAACGGAAAATAGTGGTCCAAAAAGGCTTTTGTAAACTCCTCACATACAACTAGAGGTGCATCTGGTCCCCGAGACCGCTCCTAGGCCTCATACTATAGAACAACTATATCACGTACCTTGAAAGAGGTTAACTCCACTACCTCTATCTCCAAAGCATGCATCACTCACAATACCAGTAACATATGATCAATAAAGTCTTGGGAATATGTATTTGGATCAGTTCCAGTAAATACTGGCAGACTCAACCAGAGAAATTCTCGAGTCCTAGAACTTCCAACACCATCAAAAGACCCAGATCTTGTAGAAGTCCTTATCTGATGTTGCTGATTAGCTAATATCTGAGTTAATAATTGTACATCATTTGCCACTCTTTGTTTAGAAGATTCGAGTGGAGGAATTGGATTCTGAGAAACTGGAGGAACTATGTCCTAAGGAGCTGGGGTACTGCACCTTCTTTAGTCTCCTCCCGAGGGGGTGGAACTAGTGATACGCGGGAGTGCGACTCTCCCTAAGCTTCAACTATTTCAATTTGGCCAGACGGGGAATTACTAGTACCTTCACCCTGTCAACATCGGCTTGGGTACTAGCAGTAGCTCTTGTAGTAACTGACATGATTACTGAAAAAGTAATTAGATCACGATCACGATTAGACTCGTAGATATATAATTCATCTCTATAGCACAATCTAGGAAGTGAAATAACAACAACCATCCTTAAATTCCTGGTAGCTTCTTACTTATAAGTGTGGTGTATAATACACACATAAACAAGACTCTACTAGACACAACTCACAGTTTCCATATGATTGACCTATTCTAATACCAAGTTTGTCACACCCCAAACTTAGGGGTAGGGTGTGTGTGGACGGCACCTGGTACCCTACTAGCCCGAGCGTACCACTCTGATGACCGGTCTTCTCTGCAAACAGAACTTCCAGCCAACTAGGCCGTACTAAGATATATCACAATAACAACTCTGGTTAAGAATGATTAACCCAACACGTATATACAAGGGGACCTACAAGGTCACAACCTGGTTTAACAAAAGATAACTTAGATGACAAGGCTATACACCTATACTATACATACCGAAATAAGTCTATGAGCCTCTATAAGTAACTGAACTGACATATGGTCGGGATAGGGCCCCGACCTACCTATACTATACATAACTTTGCAAAACACTCCATCTATGACCAGGATGCTCCGGAAATACAAAACTTACTTACTGACGGTTGAACTCAACATCTCCTACTGTGGTGGCCTAGCAGAGTCTCTATCAGAACATGTGGCATGAACACACAATGCTCCTGGCAAAAGGAATGCCAGTATGAAATAATATACCGAGTATGTAAAGCATGAATAACAATATGAATCTGTAAACTATAAAGAAAAGCATATAAGAAATGTGAAATAATTAACTATAAGGAAAATCATAAGCAACCTGGGCCACATGGGGTGAATAAAGAAACTCAGAAACTCAATACAACCTGTCTGGATAGGCCTGTACTATATAAACTACCATCTTCTTATAGTGCGAGGTATACCATGTCATTAACCTTAGGTATGTGTATAAATATGCAATGCAATATACACACTAACTCATGTATGTGTTGCGGAACTCACAATCTGGTCCATCATATATATATGTTGCGGAACGTGCAAACCGATTCAATATAAGTATATGTTGCAGAACATGCAACTCGATCCTCTATATGTAAATATTGTGGAACGTGCAACCCGATCCTCTATCTGTATTATTGCGAAATGTGCAATCTGATCCTCTATATGATCATGATTGTATGCTTGATATCAATGAAAACTATATCAATACCAAATATCATCCGGGGTGTGAAAAACATACTATGATAACAATAGATATGTGGCCCTCTTAGAGACTTATAAGCTCTTTGACTCTACTCTTAGAATGATTCTTTGGTCGACTTGACGATGATATTTTAGAAGCTTCCTTCCGAAGACTTATGATACGACCAATAACCAATAACAAGGATCATAAGAACTCGAATAAAAATGAATACTTCTCAATATGAAACTTCGATAGACAATAGAATGGAGTTCTTAACGTTTCTTTTCGAAAATGATAATTCTGTCGATTTCATGCTTTTGAAAGAAAGGGATAGCCTTACATACCTTATCCACTAAGCTATATATCATGCTATTAGCTCTCATATTCATCACGATCGCTTATCTATAATAAATAAAGATCGATATCAACATCTAATACATATTCAATAAGAAACCTTACTTAGGTATCTTATCGATCACCTTGACTTAAAAAGGTTCTTAGTCTTGTTTAATGAAAGGGGTATTCATGTAATTTGGCCCCACAATTCCCCAAAACATACCCTCTTATGTTACAATACCAACAATCAATATATATTAATCTATATCATCTCACAATTTCAATAAAACATCTCACAACTTAACATATCACAACTTCATAGGTTTACGGGCTTCGACTATGAAAATCCATTTATAACTTATCTCAGATCATCAATTAATTGAAATTATAGATGGATAAGGATAAAATTTACCTTGATGCATCAAAACCTCCTCAAATCCACAATTTCCCCCATTTTCTAGGGTTTCCAAACCTAATTCAGTACGGAGAGATGATTTCATCGATTACCATGGGGATTATTACGTAAATCTTGTGTGATTCGGATTAGTTTTGATCTTGGGATGTTATACTATTATTGACAGGGTTAGAGAGAGTCTATAGATTGAGTTTTGGGGAAACATGAAGAGGAAAACGTCAAGACCCGTATTTAAACTTGCAAAACATTCTCCACCGTCGTACTTTGATGGTAGGATCGACGGTCCATCATTACTGACCGTCATTCTACAACCTGAGATCAAAATTTCTTAAATATTTTGATGGCTACCCATGGCAGTTTGACGGTCTGTCAACTGTCCTGTCAAACTTCTATTGTGCCCGATTTTGTTGAAACGTATTTCCTTTAATCCGTTAGGATTCTATATATTTTGAAACATCTGTAAACAAGTTATAAACATTGGTTATCATTTTGTAAGGTTGTACCCCTTCTCGAGACTTAAGTATCAATCTAAGACGCGATGGAATGTGAAATTATAGAGTGTAACAGTTCCCTAATGATGTATATCGATTATAGGCAATTGAATAAGGTCACTATCAAGAATAAGTATCCACTTTCGAGGATCGATAAATTATTCGATCAATTGCAGTGTGCTATGTATTTCTCAAATATTGATTTATGATCGGGATAGCACCAGTTAAAGGTAAAGGAAAAATATATCCCGAAGACAGCCTTTCGAATCAAGTATGGCCATTTTGAGTTTCGGGTGATGTCTTTTGGATTCACTAATGCGCCAGAAGCCTTCATGGATTCAATGAATCGATTCTTCAAGTCATCATTGGATATCTTCGTGATCGTGTTTATTGATGACATTTTAGTATACTCGTGGGCTGAGGCAGCAGATCATCTCCGAGTGGTGTTATAGAAACTCCAAGATCGTAAGTTGTATGCCAAGTTTTCCAAATGCGAATTCTAGTTAAACTCTATTGCTTTTTTGGTCCATATTGTTTCATGGAAAGGTATTAAGGTAGATCATCAAAAGATTAAAGTCGTAAAGAATTGGCCAAGGCCCGCGACTCCTACCAAAGTACATAGCTTCTTGTGCTTAGCAGGATATTATCGGAGATTCGTGGAAGTTTTTTCTTCTATCTCCACACCTATGACCAAGCTCACTCACAAAACAACTAAGTTTCAATTGTCAGATGCGTGTGAGCGCAGTTTTCAAGAGTTTAATGATAGGTTAACATCTACACATATGTTGGTCCTTCTCGAAGGTACCGATGGGTATGTAATTTATTATGATGCCTTCAGAGTCGGCCTAGGATGTGTTCTAATGCAGCACAGAAAGGTTATAGCATACGCTTCATGGCAGTTAAGAAAACACGAGGTCAACTATCCGACTTATGATATTGCATTAGCAGCGGTAATCTTTGCCATGAAGATGTGGCGTCATTATTTATATGAAGTCCATGTTGACATATTCACAAACCATAAGAGTCTACAATATATATTTTGCCAGAAGGAGCTGAATTTAAGGCAAAGAAAGTGGTTGGAATTATTAAAAGATTATGACATTGGCATTTTATACCACTCCGACAAGGCAAATATCATAGTTGATGGCTTAAGACACAAGTCTATGGGCAGCTTGAATGGTATTGAAGCCAACATATTAGAGATGACCAAAGAACTATGTCGCCTAGCCAATTTAAATGTGCAACTTTTGGACACGAATTACGAAAGAGGCAGTGGTGTAAAATACCGCAGAATCATCATTGATAGCAGAGGTGAAAGAAAGACAATTTGATGACCCTGAGTTGGTCCAAATGAAAGAGGGGATTCCCCTGCAGCAAAAGCCAATGTTAGACCTTACAGGATACAGAGTCCTTAGATATCAAGGTCGACTATGTGTACCAGACGTAGGAGGACTCCGAGATCAAATAATGGCCGAGATCCACCAGTCCAGGTATTCCATTCATCATGGCTCAACAAATATGTATCATGATCTCTGACAAATTTACTGGTGGAAGGATATTAAGAAAGATATCTCAATATTTGTAGCTCAATGCCCGAATTGTCAGCAATTTAAGATCGAGCATCAAAAGCCTGGGGGCTTGATTAAGAATATTCAAATCCCTACTTGGAAATGGGAAATAATCAATATGGATTTTATCATCGGGTTACCTTGTTGTTATAGGAAGTTTGATTCCATTTGGGTTATCATCGACATGCTTACGAAAGTGACCCATTTTCTACCTATTCGCATGACTTTTTCAGCGGAAGATTACGCTAATCTATATATCAAGGAAATAGTTCGATTGCATGGTGTTCCAATCTCTATCATATCTGATAGGGTGCTCAGTTGATAGCTCACTTTTGGAGGTCATTTCAGAAAGGTTTAGGCACCCAAGTGAACCTTAGCACAACCTTCCATCCACAAACCGACTGTCAGACCGAGCGCATAATCCAGACACTTGAAGATATGCTACATGCGTGTGTATTGGATTTCAGAGGTAGCTGAGATGATCATCTCCCCCTTATCGAGTTTGCTTACAATAACATCTACTATTCCAGCATCAAGATGGCCCCGTATAAGGCATTGTATGGGCAAATGTGTAGATCCCTAATTGGCTGGTTTGAAGTGGGCGAAGCCGGGTTACTAGGTCCAAATTTGGTTTAGCAAGCAATGGATAAAGTAAAGCTAATACAAGAACACCTATTGACTACCCAGAGTCGACATAAATTGTATTCAGATGTTCGGCGCTGAGATTTGGAATTCGCAGTTGGCGATTGGGTATTCTTAAAGGTTTCTCTAATGAAAGGGGTTATGAGGTTTGGCAAGAAAGGAAACTCAATCCCAAATACGTCAGGCCCTATAAAATCATTCGCAGGATAGGACGAGTGGCTTATATGCTTTAACTGCCCTCAGAATTAGAAGTAATTCACCCGGTATTCCATGTGTCGATGTTGTGCAAGTGCATAGGAGATCTCTCCCGTATTACTCATGTAGAAGATGTGCAGATCACCGAAGATTTAACCTATAAAGAGACTCCGGTAGCCATTTTAGACCGCCATGTTCAGAAGCTAAGAACTATGGAAGTTGCCTCCATTAAGGTGTTATGGAGGAATAAAAATATAGAAGAAATGACTTGGGATGCCGAAGAAGATATGAAATCCATATATCCTTATTTGTTTCAGTCTTCATGTTTATACCAACACTCGTGTGATACGGTCACCTTATTCTTACTTCATTTATCAATCTTAATTCATATACCCTGCTTAGGTGATAATATGGGGACAAATATGGTAGGTGCAGCTCAGAGTACATCAGAGAATATTTGAGGGGAGTTATTGTTAACCCTTCTTCGATTGTAGCATATATAGATGGTCGTGTTAGGCCAAGTTGATGTTGTTTTGTTGTTATGTTTCCCTATGTAGTGTTGGATATATGTTTTGGATGTTTAACAAATTTTGAATAGTCCTGTTTACAAAGGAAACACTGCAGAAATTTTTAGAACCCTCGAGAGTTAAGAATATCCTCAACATTCGCGGACGAATGTTCCTAAGGGTGGAAGGATGTTACACCTTATAGTTTTGCATTTCGTTATGTCGTCAATTGATACATATGTTCCGGAAAGAGGTATGACCTTACGGAAGGGTGATAAAGGTTTACAAATTGTTTATAGAAGTTTTAGAGTGTTTGGAAGTTAAACAGATCGAAGAAAATATATTTCGACGAAATTGGAAAACTTTCCAATTTGATGAAAAGATTGACGGACAGTCAAAATGGAAAATGTGAACCATCAATTTTGTTCTGCAAAATGAAATCTCAGGTCTGGATTGATGGTCCAAATTGATGGACCATCAAAAGTTTGATGAATCGTCAAAATGACCTTCCTTTTGAGGCGGTGCAATTTTTATGTCGGGTTTAAATTGAGATTTCTCAAATTGGGGCCTCATTTATCCTTAAACCAGCCCTAAATTATCCCCCAAACACTCTCTAAGGTATTGGTACCTCTCAAGACCATATCCAAGCCAAAATCACACAAGATTAACGTGATAAACTATGTGGTTGTCATAGAAATTTCCTTCTCCGCATAAAATCAGTTTTGGAAAATCCTTTGAGATAAGGTAGCTTGTTGTTTTGAGGAGAATATGATGTATAAATGTAAGTTTTGTCCTCCTATACCTATGCTTATGATTAATTGATGATTTGGAGCAAGTTTTGAAAGGATTTTTATAATTGAAACTCGTAAACTTATGGAATCATCGTGATATGAGTTGTTGGGCTGTTTTACTTAAAGTATAAGTTGAATTGGATAATCAAACTAATTGTATATGTTGTGGAACTAAGAAAAGTGTGTTTTGGAGAATTGTGGGATCGAATTTGATAAGTATCCCTTGTAAAGAAGTCTAAGAACCATATATGCTTAAGGTTGTCGATAAGATGCCTAAGTGAAGTTTCTATATAGAATATGGATTTGTTATTGATATCAACCCTTTATATGATATAGATAATCATCCATAAGGAGTGTGAGTACTTGTGGAATGATTGTAGCTTCGTGGACAAGGTATGTAAGGCTATCCCTTTCTTCAAAAGCATGAAATCCAATGAGTCAACACTTTCAAAAGAAACGTTGAAAGTTTCATTCTACTTGTTTATCGTAATCTCTTGTTGAGAATTGTTCATTGTTATTTCTATTCTCATGATCAATGTTGTTTGGTTACTGGTTACCTTATCATAAGTCTTCGGAAAGAAGTATTCTACAGAGTTAATCGTCGACTAAAAGTCATTCCAAAAG
Organism: Anisodus tanguticus; assembly: GCA_034509755.1. Lineage (NCBI taxonomy): Eukaryota > Viridiplantae > Streptophyta > Magnoliopsida > Solanales > Solanaceae > Anisodus > Anisodus tanguticus. The sequence continues at coordinate 56,354,127 of CM067545.1, forward strand.
TAAAGTCAAAATGTTCTAAGTTCCAAAGAGGCCTTAAGTGCTACTATTACTATATACATATATTACTCACACCACTGTTGTAAATAGTCAGTGGGCATCTGTACATGTATATTATACACACCGCGCTACGCCATAGTCGGTCGGGCAGGCACGTAGATGTGCATCCATACATACACCTCAGAGTATAACTAAGGGCAGTGGCATATTATACACCTCACTCTATAAGTCGAGGGAAGTTTATATAGTAAGGCCTATTCCACACAAGTTTCATTTTAGTTTCAGAGTTTCATTATTCGCCTTATATGGCATCCTGGTTGCATTATGTTTTTGTTTACAACGTATCTCTTCATATTACTTTTATGCCTTTCTTTACAGCTTACAGTTTCATATTGTTATTCATGCTTTACATACCATACATTTCTTTCGTACTGACGTCGCTTTTACCGGGGGCACTATGTGTTCATGCCGCAGGTTCTGATAGGGGCTCTACTAGGCCAACCACAGTGGGAGTTGTCAAGTTCAGCCGTCAGTAAGTAAGCTTCATCGTATTCGAAGCTTCTTGGTCAGATGTTGCGTATATTTTGCAGAGTTATGTAGAGTATGGGTAGGTCGGGGCCCTGTCCCGGCCATATGGCAGTACAATTATTTGTGGATGTTTATAGACTTATCTGGTATGTACAATTATTGATGTATAGCCTTGTCAGCTAGGTTGTATTTTGTTGAATCATGTTATGACCTTGTCGGTACCGTTTATTTACATATGTTAGTTGTGTCCTCTTGATTTAAGTTGTTGATGTATTATGTCTTAGTACGGTCTTGCCGACCGGAAGTTCTACTCATACAGAAGTCTGGTCATCAGAGTGGTACGCTCGGGCCAGTAGAGCACCGAGTATTAGCCACACCCCTAGTTTGGAATGTGACAAGAAGCTTTTCAAGAAACTAAATGAAACCCCCAAAAGTTCATCATCCAAACCAATAGATAAAAACTGTAAAATTATTGCATAATTAACCTGAGAAAAAAAGGATTTTTTTAAAGACAAAGGTAACACCTAGAAGGAGAATTATTGAGTGTGAACATCTATGAAGAAGCTCACTTTTATCTCTTTGTAATCTTACAAGAAGCTCACTGTATTTATACAATCTGTCCATTTTTCTCTCTTTAAACCATCTGGTTGTTGCTTTCTCCGACACTATGAAATCAAAGATCAAGTCTTTTATCATTGACTTTTCTGTTTTCTTCTTATAGTTATTCGACTTTGAAAATATAAAATAGCATATTTGATGGCATATTTTATATAATTTTAACATTCCGATGCATTTGCCACAATATATATCTAGTTTCTATAAAATAAAATGTATTTCTCAAGCAAATGAAATTTCAATCTTAATGATAATTCAAACCAAAGAGGCCAATAAAAAATTTAACGCAAAAATATCAATCTTAATGAAATTCTATGATCTTTTATTCCAATACATGCAAGGTTTGAATTGTAAAAGAATTCTTAGGAAACTATATGAAACTAAAATTGCTTAAAAGTAAAAGGCTTTAATCATCCACAAAGCAACGTCCAATATTCACGAAAAAAATCCCACAGACCACAAGACCCTATTATCCAAATCATTCGAATCTAGGACATTCACGTACACTATAAAATAAATAACTGGAATTACCTAAGAAATTTATCGCAAGTATGTCACTAATAAAATCATAGCTTAAAAGGATTTTAATAGTCTATCACTAATCGGTTATTAAATAAGGTTAGCGACAGATATTTTCTGTTTAGCACCACAAAGTTGTGCATCACTATTTCTTGTTTTAATGGTAGTAATAAATGGGTCATTCAATAAATAAATTGAATGTAAAGTCTTCTATCTACAAAAATAAATATCGACTCAATTAGCTCAAATCAAGACTTTAAATGATCTATGAAAATTCAGAATAAACCAAGAAAACTCAAATTCAGAAGCTTTTTCAAGAAACTAAATGAAACCTCAAATAGTTCATTATCCAAATCACTGGAAAGACACTGTAAAATCAATGCATAATTAATATGAGAAAAAACTTTTTAAGACAAATGTAACACCCAGAAAGAGAATTGTTGAGTGTGAGCAGCTATGAAGAAGCTCACTTTTTTTATTTTTGTAATCTTGCAAGAAGCTCATTGTATTATACAATCTCTCCAATTTTCTCTCTTTTAACCCATCTGGTTGTTGCATTCTCTGACACTATGAAAGCAAAGTTCATTTTTTTTTTTTTTTTTTTTGTTTTTTGCTTCTCTGTTTTCTTATAATAATTTTTGGACTCTAAAAATATCAAATAGAATACTTTATGTTGAGCATATCATATATATTTTATTTCAATTTTCCAGCACTTTTTCCGCTTCTTGTGATTAGATTGTGAATACAAAATGCACAACTCTGCTAATATATTGCTTTTATGCTAATAGAGTTATTTGATGATTCAGGGACATTACGGAGCAAAAATGAGAAGAAATATTCATCGAGTAAATGAGTGGAGATTTGCATACAACTTAGCTTGCAAAAGAAAAAATGAGAAGAAGAGTCCTCCGGGGCATAGTCCAGTGGCAAAGCCTGGGCGCTATAAGGCGCTCTGGCATAAGACATCGCGTGGGTTCGATTCCCCGCAAGCACGAAGAAACTCTGCATGTTGGGGAATTTAATCTTGTCTCATTGATCGGTTGTACGCTCCCGAAAAAGCGGTCACCGGAGCACATCCCGCGATTTACACTGGTAATAGTGTTGAAGGACCGGTGCTATTACCTCCAGGACGTCTGGGTAATACCAGTGAAGTAGTCAGACGCAAGCCTGAAAACCTGAATTATCAAATAAAAAAAATAAAAAAAAAGAAGTGAACGACGAATCAAGTGCACGATAGCTGCACAACTAGCTTTCTGCTAGCGCTAAAGACCTGACATTCTGAATCAAGTGAGGTCATGCACACTCTAAGTGCAAATTCAGTGCCAATGGCTTGATGATCTGACACATACACACGTCAGGAAAAAGCCTTGCACAGACATAACGCCATTGCCTGGAATTTTGGAGAAGTCAGATGTGTTGTACGACTTTGGAGTTTTTCAATTCTATTTTAGAAATAGGAACATGCACATTTATAAACCTCACACCTGAAATGTATACACAAACAAAGCAAGCAATAAATATATAAAATCAAATCCATTTAATCATCAAGAGATTGTAAATAATCAATTCATGCAATATATATCTAGTTTCTAATAAATAAAATGCATTTCTCAAGCAAATGATATTTCAATCTTATTGATAATTCAAACCAAAAAGACCAATAAAAATTTGAACGCAAAAATATCAATCCCTTTGAGTTCTCATGAAAAAGGACTCGATTCTATGATATTTTATTCCACTGACATGCAGGTTTTGAATAGTAAAAGAATTCTTAGGCAACACAATGAAACTAAAATGCTTAAAAGGAAAATACTTTTATCATTCACAAAGCTTTTGAAAATTCACGTTCAATATTCAAGAAAAAAATCCCACAAACCACAAGACCCTGTCATCCAAATCATTCGAATCGAGGACATCTACGTACACCATAAGAAAATAACTGGAATTACCTAAGAAATTTATCGCAAGTATGTCACTAAAAAAATCATAGCTAACAAGGATTTTGATAGTATATCGCTAATCGGTTGTTAAATAAGGGTAGCGACAGATATCTTCTGTTTAGCAACACAAACTCTGAATCAAGTGACACCATACGCACGATAAGCGCAAATTCAGCGCCAATAGCTTGATGATCTAAAACAGGCACACGCCAGGAGAAAGCCTTACACAGACATAGCGCCATTTCCTTGAATTTTGGAGTAGCCACACGCGATATGCACGTCTTGTGCCACTGCCAGTGCAAATGGCCTGACAGTCTGAAAATAAGTTGTACGACTTGGGACTTTTTCTATTCAATTTTGGATTAAACTAAAACGTGTCCTACACCTATAAAAACGCTTTAAACATTTTCGATAGAACTTTTGACCGTAGGAGAGCAAGGAACGACCAAGGATATTGAAGTTCATATTTTCTTCCACCAAACTAATAATTTTTATGTTTCCTTGGATGAACTATCTTTTTGTTACCATGTCTATGTGTAGCTAAACTTCACATTCTAGGGTTGTGGCTCTTTCATGATTGTTGTTATTTAGATATTAATTTTATTTGAGTAATTTGTTTGATCACCATTCAATACTATCTATGGCTCATAAATTGAACTTGGGAAAGGGAATTGCGAGCACAATAAGAGTGAATAAAGCTTGTTCATGAACTTGGGCATCAAGGAATCGTTTCGCTATTGAGGTAAATAATATACTCTTTAGCATCACATAGTTAAATTTAAAGATTTAAACGTGTTCTGCTATTTCTGACGACCACAGAAATATAGGTGTTAGAGTACTTTGAATAGACTTTTGAGCAACTCGGAAGAAAGTTAATATTAACCTATCAACTAGTAACCCAAATAAATTAAGAAGATGAATTAGTTGGAGAATACTAATCAGATAGACCATAACCTTAGATCATTTTCATCACATTGATAACATAAAAATTCGCTCTTCAATTGTATATAGTGTCATGTCCTAAAAAGGATAAATGGCATTTAATCCCTCACTGATAGGTAAGCTAAAACCCAATCATTTACCAATTCAATTAAGTTAATTAAGCGAAAAAGTAAGAAACCAAGTTGAATATCCAAATGCTAAGTCTGATATAAATAAACAAGTGCGAAAACCACCCAAAATTGGTGTCATGTGTACAAGATCCACTACAAATATAATACAAGTGTGAAATCTACTAATACACTATTTGGATATGTCAGGACCTAAAATCCTATTTGTGCCATGAGGGAACGTACCCTTAACCCGTAAGTGAACCCCAATCATGCAAGAAAATATACATAAGTAAAAGTGCGAAAAGTAAGAAACACCCAACGTCCTGACAAGGTCTTAATAACCTAATACATAAAACCTAAGTCAACTCCCAAAACCTAGAAGTCACAAGTACAAGAGCTTCCTAAAAATGAGTACAATGTGTGAATACTTAACACAATACTGTCTGGAATAAAGAAGACAAAAATAAAAGGGATAGAAGGGAGTCCAGCGCTGGGAAGGCATCAACATCTCACCTGGACTCTAAATCGGCTCTCCAAGCTCGCAAATACTATGCTCTACTCACGCTCGGATCTGTACCTGCACACAGAAGGTACAACAAGTGTAGAGTGAGTACGGAAAGAACGTGTACCCAACAACATTATTGATCGACCTTAACTATAATAGTGGTGAGGGTTGGTACTTTCCGATACTTCTCTGTTTGCTTAGTGTTGACACCTAGTTTTTACCCTCCAATAATTTTATTTAATTATTCAAGGATCCCGAGTCACAGACGGAGTGAAATATACTTTGTACGAGGTGAATATAATTTTATAAAGTTATTCCGAGAGTATTTTGTCATTTCATTTGACAGAATATCAATTGGTATATATATTTTATATCATGTCCTAACTTTACATAATTTTGACCATTAATTATAATTTAGAATTTTAACCGACAATTATAAACGTAATTATTTTAAAAGAATTCTCAATGTCAAAGAACTAATGTCCCACTCCATTAAAATTGGAAAATTGTCTAATTAAGTATGATGATCGAATTACATCTCAATTTCAAGTCATGTTTTAAATTACGAAGACGTTTGCATGAAACCCATTTGGATTTTGGATGAAACCCTAGCCTCTCCGAAAATGGTAACGTTTCAGATGCGTATCGAACCATTTAGGGCAAGAGAAATTAATGCTCTTGCCAAGTACCACCCACACGCCACAAGCCCCCAAAAGGTGAGGTTACCCCTCTTTTTTGCTGAGTTCTGCAATTTTCTTAAATGTTTCTTGTCTTACTTGGAGGGAATTTCCCCCCAAAATGAGTTCTCCCACATCGGTCCATTTGTGGTTTGTTAGGGTTTTGATAATCCTATAAATATACCCTTTGTTCGAAATTTGATTCTTGACTTTTGCATTGTTAAGAGCCATTATCAAGTTATATTCGACTGATTTGTGCTTAATTTGGTATCCATCCCTTTGGCGGAACCCTGACCTAGCTTAATTAGTCCTTTCACTACTAAAACCTTCCTTTTTTGTGTGATTTGCTGGTTCGAGGTCCCCGTAGTGAAAATTGAGCTTTACTTTGACCTTTCAACTGTCTCTACACAAGGTAAAATGCCTCTCCTTTAAGTATTCAGTATAAATTTTACTATTTTCATATGTGATTAGTTAAATAAAATGTTTGATATGCTAATTCGAAGCTAGTTCTGTTATGTGAGGCCTATTTAAATTAAAGCCATGCCTAAATGTATTGGTTGGAATCTGTGTTAGCTAGTATGTAGACATGCCTATGCTAATATGATAGTTTAGAGGTTTGTTTAACTATGATGAAACTGGTCTTAGTTTGATACATGTTGGTTTGAGATTTTTGATAACTTTAAACTAATGTATGTAGGCTTAATGTGTTAGATCAAGACACGTTCTAATCACTTATGTACTGTCCAGTTAACTTAGTACCTAGATGCATGATCTATTTAAATGGACCTGAGTTGATTAGCATGTTAATTTAAGCTTGTGTCAACCAAGCATAAACTGTCTAAGCTATGTAATTGTTCACAAGATGTTAGTTTAGGCTAGTATAATCATATAAACTATTTGATGTGCCTAATGTGTGAATGTTGAGCTGGTTTTGGCCAATGTGATAACCTGTTTGAGTTAGTTATGTGATATTGCAAGTTGTTTAAAACTTATTTCATGATATGTTTATAGAAGATAAAGCCTAATATGTTGGATTTAAACTTGTCTTAACCATGTTAGCTTACTTAAGATTTGTTTTGCTAACATATTTAGCTTATTCTATCACATAAAAGCCTAAAAATGAGAGCAAACATAAGTGGTAGATGTGTTCATGTTATTTTTAGTTTGTATGATGACTTTGTATTTCAAAAGAGGGTCTGTGTTAGTATGCTAGTGAGTGCTGCTATTTAGCTCTATAAGAAATAATCAGGTGGTATGATGTTTAAAAAAAATGGAAACTTGAACCTGGGTTACGGGGCCTATGTCTACCCGTATGGAGCCACCATCATTCGCAAGGCTTGCTTTACATTGGACCCGATGTTGAGCCTCTCATAGCCTAGTACTTTAATCACAAATACATCCCGAGGTATCTAATCTAGGAGGTTTGAACCTCACTTCAATCATGTATGATCTATATAAGCCTAAAAATGGTAGTACATGTTTTGGTCTGGAGAATTTGTCAACTGTATGGGGTTGTTGGATTTCATATAATGGTATATGTACTTACTTGTAGTCTATATGATCTTATATGGGCTGTCTAAGCCATAACACTTGATGTTTGAACCTGCATTGATGGTTGCATTGTTTTAAGTTATCACAATTGACTATTAACTCAGCTTAAAGTTAGTTAGAAAAATAAGAAGATGAGCTAAGTGTTGGGTACCTGTCTGAATCAATTTATCCCTATTTTGTTTGACATTGGATGTGATCTGTTCTACCTAAAAGTTGTGTTTAGAAGGAAAATGTAAACCATGAAATCCCAAGATGCATGTTTTGTACCAATATACCTATTTTGCTCCATGAATATACCCATTTGTGTGACTAGGATAGTCTGTTAAGACTTGACATGTTTTTGATACATTCACCTTGTTTAACCAAGGCTAAAATATGGATTGAGGACCCTCTATGTTTTGCTTGATAGAACTGAGGCCAATCTAGTCAGAATAACCTTTAGGATCTGTTAACCTAGTACTTGTGTCACTGTGAACTTGCTATGGTGTCAGTACTCCTAAAATCAGGAAATGATAGCATGATACCTAGCAGTCTCCACCTTAGGATCTCTATTGATGTTTAGCCATATGACTTTCTCTATGCTATGATATGACACTTTTTTGCTCATGTGTGTTCTCCTATCATGTTAGTTGCATTATCTTGATTTCAACTGTCCTCGATACCCATGCTATGATTTATTTTATGGGCTTGAACACAGTTAGAGTAGTTTGTCTGTATATTTAGCCTAGATTGCATGACTGCTAGCCTCTTAAAGATCACAAGGTAATAAGTCATTATGTTAATATGCTATGATGTATGCCATCTCTGCATCTGCATGAATGTCAATGATGAGAATTGTCAACTCAAGTGCCTAAGTCACCTAACCTGATATCTGTTTTATATCGACTGTATACGATGTATACCCAGTATATGGGGTGTATATGCCTAGTATATCTCTTATGTGTGCCATTTGGATGCCTCAACTTGTGTGCTTTTTGGGTCTGGCCCAATCTTTATTCCTTCAAGTCATCTCTATTCTACTCAGTATGTGTAGTTGGGCTCATCCCACTTATATGTTTACCCTTGTGTCTTTTCCTCTTCTGTCTACTAGTCCCTTGGGCCTAGCCCATATTGTTTATCTCCTTCATATGTTGTGTATTGTTAAATTAATGCTTATACAGTTTAACTTAACCCCTAAACATGGATTATCTCGTGTGTTTATTTATCTCTTATTAATTATGTGATCAGTATTAGATACCTTCTAACTAGTACTTTTGTTTTCCCTATGCTTGCTCCTCGGTCACTGTGAGATGGGCCTCTACTGGGCCCATCAGCTCAATCAGCCCAAAACCATTTCCAGTTGATGCATTGCCCAGCTGAGTTGAGCTAAGGCCCGACTAAAAAATATATTCTTGATTGAGTCCGTCGTAAGGGAAGCTAATATTTGTCAGAAGGCCCATCTATGAGTGAAAATATCCAACTGGTGGGCTTTGATTGACCCACCAGCCTGAACTCCCTCCTTTCCATTTCTTATATATATTATATATATATATATATATACTTGTAATAAAAATATACTTTAATATTATTGGAACGTTTATTATGGTTACGGCTTAGGATAGGCAAATGATGCGTATATCGTTTAGTTTAGAATCGCCAAAATGATTTCAAAAAACACTTGTTTAAAATCTGGAAATTGAATAAAAACAGACTGTTTTGGGAGTTTAAAAGGCTGGAAATAAGAAACTAATTTGTCAAAACTTAAAATTGAGACCAACTTTGGACATAGAACTCATAACTAGGACCTTGATGGACTGATAGATATTGAAAGGACCCAAAATGGGCCTGAGTGATTAAGGTTAAATGGACTGATTGGTCTTTAAAATTTGGGCCAGAATAGATAATTTTAAAGTTGGGTTATGGGCTATGCCCAAACTAGTTGATTTTGACCTTAAGGACCCAAGTTAGGCCCTGAGTGATTTGACTAAACAAATGAACTGCTGGCCTTATTTTTGGACGTATTGCTGGCCAAGCCCAATTAAACGTTTTTGGACAATAAACCTTATCTTGGACTTGAGTTGGGTCTAAGGATTTTGGAAATGTAGAATATGACTTGACTTTGGGATATGTAGCATGAAAAAGAATAAAAGGGGATCCGTCTTTTAATTTAATTTGTCAAAAACTAAACTTGACATTCCAAATGAATGCTCAGTGACAACCTCTCAATTGCAAGTGTAAAAAAAATGTACAATATTGTAAAAAAAAATGTACAATATTGTTGGACCGGAAGTGGAGTTTTACTCAAATTCGCATTTGAGTGTCCCTAGTCCGAAAAAAATTAATCCATGCATACTATTTTTGCGGAAGCTTAATTTGTTGTTTTCAAACAAAACTTTGAGTTTTCGATTAAATGAGTAACAAGTATTTTAAAGAAATTTAAACACTTTAAGCATTTCGACTCATTTTATGCATGCTATAGAACCCGTAGGTCAACTCTATTCTATGGATCCTTAATATCGGGTGTAACATCTTCTCCGGGGGATCACCAAAACCCTTACCTTGAATCTGGTTTAGATAGGTTTTTTCAAACTCTTTGAATAAACCCTTTCACACTGGTTTTTCTAATTTACCTATAAATTGGGTGACGACTCTAAAAACATTATCCAACTTAGAGCACCATCCAAGTTCAAAGTAGCTCTTATGCGTTTACCTGCGTAAAAATGAACCGTAACAGATGACGACTCTAATGGGGATAAACCTAGGTTCTAACCATAAGGGTTTCAAGACAACATGCTTTTAAATGATGTAAATTGCTTATGTGTTTAAATACCGTAATTATAATTGTCATTCATGCATAATCTTCGGCCAAATGGCATGCGCACACACTTGCATCAGTGCACAAATGTGATTATGCAGATTTTGCAACTACCCTCCAGTATAAAACCAAAAACCTTTTCTTGGAACATGTTGAAGATGAAGTTGGTACGCGGTCGTTCCAACAATCGACAACGGTTCACCTGGGTTGTCCGCTATGGTCCCTAAGTCATTTCCTAAACCACTCTAATACAACTAGGATAGAGCGAAGCCAAATCCCTATTTAACTAACGCATGCGGCCTAGACAGGTTCGGGTATCTCAGACCTACCTGGACCTATTAGGTTGACCACTTTGTGTCCTGATGGTCTATGACCCAAAGACACTGCATCTAACTATGTGAAAAATTGAAGGATGTACATGTCGTTATACGAACCGTTTGCTCTTGGGCTTAGGAAATTTTGCCTTTTAGACTTCATTCGAAAGGAATTCAGAAAGTCCGAGGGACAATTGAGGACCTCCCACGTGTCGGTTTAGTTTAGGATTTGTACCCTACGCGGGACTGACAATCTGTATACCCCGTTCCCCTATAATGTATCCTCATTCGTATACATAAAATTTGTATAAATTTGGCGCGAACTGAATGTCTTAATGGCATCCATGCGCTCTATTACAAAAATTAAGTCATGATCCTTTCTAGCCCATCCATGCGCTACGCTATCATGTTCTTACAAAATTCAAGTCATGATATTTTTTAGCCATCCATGCTCAACACTATAATGATCTTACATAGAACTCAAGTCACGGCATTTTTAGCACACCCCTACGCTATGCTAAAAGGTATGACATCCAAAAATGATAGTCGTCATTTATATAGATGCTACCAGTCTCCGCCCACCCTTCCTTTTAAAAATGGATGAGCTAATATGTCAGTTTCAGTTTCGAACTAAGTCAGACCTGATTCTTGTTCCAACAAGATACGTATGCAATCCTATATAAGGGTACATTCTTCCCACTATTTCAAACTACGAACCCCCAGTGAGGAGATGGGGCACTTTCTGAATCAGTCTTTGAATCTTCAGTCTTTCCACTATTTCAAACTACGAACCCCAGTGAGAATCTGGGGCGCGTTTTGAATCAATCTTCAAATTTTTAGTTTTCCCATTGTTTGAAACTATGAACCCCCAGTGAGGAACTGTGGTACGTTTTGAATTAGTCTTCAAATCTTCGTTCTTCCCACGAACCCCCAGTAAGGAACTGGTGCACGTTTTTTAATCAAAGTTCAAATCTTTAGTCTTCCACTTTTCAAATTACAGACCCCTAGTGAGAAACTAGGGCATATTTTTTAATCATACTTCAAATCTTCAGTCTTCATATTACTTCAAACTACGAACCCTTAGTGAGGAACTGAGGCATGTTTTGAATCGGTTTTCAAATCTTCATTCTTCTATTGCTTCAAATTACAAACTCTCAAAGAGGATTTGGGGCATGACTTTGAATCAGTCAAACTATTCAAACCTTTAAATCTTCAATCGTGAACATTTTGAATTATGTACCGTAGGATTGGAAATCTGGACAACTTGTTCAAAAAATGTTCGACAACTCTTCTATCCTTAATCAAACAGACAACTCCTTCATTTTATGGGAATCTAGATAAATGGAACGTAAGTTTCCCAATCAAACAAACAACTCCTCCCTTTTTACGAGAAACCAATTAAATGGGAACGTGCCTTATGTGACGTCCCTAAATCAACTATTTAGCCCTCAACCCACTCAACATTAATCCCAAGGTTCATATTCCCATTAACATTAGTCTATCATGACACATTCGGTGGGATCAACACGAGTCAATCACTTTTACCCTAAACTTTCTTTGAGCACAAGGACAAGAAATCTACAAGGCGACGAGCCCCGAGTCGACGTCAAACCCATCAATCTTGACCAATGTCATTATTAGGGCCACCACGACCTCATCTTTATAATAAAAAATAGCTTTACCTCTAACTCCATCTTTCAATTAAAGTGGACGTCGATGATATAGCTCGCAGATTTGTGGAGAGGCATCATGGTGATTGCCATAAGATCGAAAGGCATTAGACTAATGCCCTTTCTCTACATCAAAAGGAAATGAGCCAACCGAGCCAAAAGGGCTATATAAACGGACAAAATGCCACAGAGGCAGCACAATCAAGCCGAAAGGCTATAAAACAGACAAAGCGCCACAAGGGTAGCACAATCGATCCAAAAGGGCTATAAAAGGACAAAGCTCCACAAAGGCATCACAATCGAGCCGAAAGGGATATAAAAGGAAAAAGAGCCACAAGGGCGACACAATCGGCCAGAGAGAGCTAATATATGAACAAAGTTCCACAAGGGAGACATAATCGAGCCAAAAGGGCTATAAAGCAGACGCGCTGCAAGAGTGGCATAAACAAAGCCAAGAGGGCTGTACGAATGAATAAAATGGCAATCAGACTGAGAAGGTCACATCCAATAAAAGGAGAAAATGACCATCTGACAAAGAGGGTCACATCCGATGAAGATACGAAAGAAGCATAATTCGACCTAGAGGGTCACAACCAACAAAAGGATAAAAACGGTTATCCGACCAAGAGAGTCACATCCGACGAAGAGGCAAACAAAATAATAATCAGACTGAGAGTGTCACAACCTACACAAAAGACGAAGAAGGAATCTAGCCATGAGAGCCGCGTAAAGAATCAGACGATGTAAAATCGGTCAAAGGGGCTGCATTCTTCGTCTTCAAAATCAAAGTGATGTAATTCCAGTCAAAGGGCTGCAATATTCACTCCAAAGTCAGAAAATGTAAAATCGGTCAAAGGGATAACAATCTTAGTCTTCAAAGTTAGAGTGATGTAATTCCAGTCAAAGTGCTGCAATATTCACTCTAAAGTCAGGTGATGTAATACCGGTCAAAGTGCCATAGTCTTCTTCTTCAAAGCCAGAGTGATGTAATTCCGATCATAGAGGATTTAGTATTCACTCCAAGAATCAAGAACGATGTAAATCCAGTTAGATGTCCACCATATTTGTTCCCAAATTCAGAGTGATGTAATTCCAGTCGAAGGGCTGCAGTATTCACTCGAAGAGTCAGAATGATGTAAATTTGGTCGGAAGGCCGCAGTCTTCGTTCCCAAAGTTATAGTGATGTAATTCCAGTCGATGGGCTGTAGTATTCACTCTAAAGTCAAGCGATGTAAAACAGATCAAATGGGCCACAATCTTCGTCTTCAATGTCAGATTGATGTAATTCCGGACAAAGAGGCTGCAATATTTACTCTAAGAATCATGAACGATATATATCAGGTCAGAAGGCCGCAGTCTTCGTTCCCAATGTCACTTTATCTAAAACAACCAGAGGGGTCGTTATACTTAATGATAGTTCTTTATTCACTTGAGTCTCGGGTTCACTAATATATTTAGAAATATCAGGATTAATCATATCTTGATCCTCTTCATGAAATTCTTTTTAGTGCAATTTTAACTAGTGTTTGTTCTTTTTTTCTTGGATTTATATCCTATGAACCCAATGGTCTACCACACTTCAAGCGTATATGAAATTCAGTAGTTATAGCACTAGTAGATGGTCCTTCTGGGACATCAACTCGGATAGGCACATTCTCTGCATGGATATGTGACTTAGTTATTGTTTTCAAATCGATAAATGCTTCTGGCATTTGATTTGCTATTTTCTATAAGTGGATGATCTTCTGGACCTTATGTTCACATATAGGGACACGTGGATCAAAATGAGAGAGTGATGAAACTTTCCACGCAATTTTTCTTTTAATTTCTTTCATCTCTCCCCCTAATTGTGGAAAATTTGTTTCATCAAATTTAAAATATGCAAATCGAGTAGTGAATAAATCTCTCATTAATGGTTCAAGGTAGCGAATAATAGGGGGTGATTCAAACCCAACATATATTCCTAACCTTCTTTGGGGCCCCATCTTAGTGCGTGGTGATGGTGCAACCGAAACATATACAACACAACCAAAGATTCAGAGATGAGCAATATTTATTTCATGACCAAATACTAATTGTGACAGAGAGTATTTATTATAATGAGTTGGTTTGAAACGAATACGTGATGTTGCATGCAAGATAGCATGACCCCAGACAGTAGTGGACAACCATGTTTTCATAAGTAGCGGTCTTGATATCAATTGCAAGCGCTTAATAAATGATTCAACATGACCATTTTGAGTATGAACATGAGCTACAAGATGTTCAACTTTTATCACAATTGATAAATGATAATCATTAAAAGCTTGAGATATAAATTTTTAGCATTATCGAGGCATATAGCCTTAATGGGACAATATGGGAACTGTGCCCTTAAGCGTATTATTTGTGCCAATAATTTTGCAAATGCTAGGTTGCGAGACGATAAGAGGCACACATGAGACCATCTTGAAGATGCGTCTATTAGGATTATATAATATCTAAATAATCCACAAGGTGGGTGAATAGGTCCACATATATCTCAATGTATATGCTCTAGAAAGGCAGGGGATTCAATGTTAACTTTCATTGGTGATGGACTAGTTATCAATTTGCCCTGAGAACAAGTAGTACATGAAAATTCACCACTTTCAAGAATCTTTATTTTCTTAAGTGGATGTCCATTTGAATTTTCAATGATAAGTCTCATCATTATTGATCCAGGATGACCTATCTGGTCATGCCAAAGCACAAAAGTACTTGGATCAGTAAACTTCTGGTTTACGATAGAGTGTGCTTCAATTGTACTAATTTATGCATAATACAAGCCAAAAGATAAAGTTGGTAATTTCTCCAAGATATATTTCTGGCCGAAGACATGCTTGGTAATACCAAGATATTCAATATTTATTTCATCTAATGTCTCAACATGATACCTATTTTGACGGATATCTTTGAAGCTCAACAAGTTTCTTGAGGATTTAGAAGAGAATAATGCATCTTCTATAACAAGTTTCGTCCCCTTGGGCATAAATAAAATAGCTTTTCTGGTGCCTTCAATTAATTTGGAATCACTGGCAAATTTACTAACATTTGCCCTTTTTCAAAGCAAGTGAGAAAAGTAATTCGCATTTTTGAATGTGGCATGCGCTATTCCACTATCAATCACACAAATATCTTCATGATTGATTATTGATCCAAATAAAATTTGAGAAATTTTCATATATTCTTCAAAATGAAAATATAGACAAAGTGAACATTATAGTAAATATCATTATCAAAACATGATTTACAATACTCATAACCGTACAAACCGAATTACTAAAACAAAACATTACTTATTTTATGTATTACATGATTATACTAGATAATACAAACAACATGAATTAAAATATTTGAAGTTTCTACAGATTCATCTCTGATTACAGGACCTATTTCTGGGAGTGCAAAGTAATCAGCTACATCCAAATGCAAGAAGTCATCATTATCTTCAGAAATAAAATTTGCTTCAGTATTATTTTCTATCTTTTTGAGGAAAGCTTGACCGGTGCCCTCAATAGTTCATTATGTTGTTCAACCACTAGAAGATGTGAAATTAGGTCATGAATATACTTCATTACCTCATCTCCACTAGAAGATGTGAAATTAGGTCATAATATACTTGAACCTCATCTCTCGGTATTGCTTCTGCATGAGCATACTCGAGGCAGAACAAGTAGAGAATGTTTTCTCCAACATATCATGATCAGTGATATTTTCACCATATAATTTCAAATGAGAAATAATTCTGAAGATGGAGAAATTATACCCACAAATAGATTTAAAATATTGTAGCCTCAAATTGATCCAATCAAAACGTGCTTGTGGAAGCACGACAATCTTCAGGTGGTCATATCTATCTTTTAAATTATTTCACAACATAAGAGGATCTTTAATAGTGAGATATTTTAATTTCGAGGCCCTCATCAAGGTGATGGTGGAGGAATATCATTGTCTTGGCACAATCTTGATTTGATGCTGATTTTTATCTTTGATGGTGTCTGCGAGACCCATCGCATCAAGATGAATTTTCGCATCAAGCACCAAGACATATAACTTTTGCCCGATATATCTAGGGCAAAAAATTCACGTTTAAAAATATTTATCATTAATGAAGAAAAAGAAAGTCAATACCTTCGAGGCTTTGAAAGTATTTGCCCTAGATGACAGAGTCTCATGTTGATAACGTGTTATAAAATAAAGAATATAAAGTAAATGCACCAGAGACAAATATATAGAGAGCTGGTATATTATTCAATTTCAAATTGATATAAAAATGAATTGAATTGACTTTCTATTTATAGAGAAAAATAAGCAGTTGTAAGACTTTTCAAAAGTTACTGACAAGTTGCCTGCTTGAGTTATTTGCAAATTATATGTTTACTTGCAAGCTTTGTTTGTGCTACTTTTGAGTTGGTAAGTGATTTGTGTTGGTGAGATTCGGGTTGACCGAAAATGATGTAAGTATGGAGGGCTTTGAGTTGGTAAGTGATTTGTGTGTTGGTGAGATTCAGGTTGACCCGAAAATAGATGAGAAAAATTGGGTTCTCGGTTTATCAACAAGGTAGATAGTGCGGTGGTTGAAGGTTGTTTTGGATGATTTGACTTAAAAGCGGGAGTTGGCGTTAAGTAAACACTCAAGTTTTTCATTCAACAACAACTGATTTTTACAATGGCCTAAGGGTCTTTTTATAGTAGAGAACGGACCATTCTTGAAGGAAAATATAAAGACACAAACTACAACTAATTCGGCTATGATAGGAACGGGGGAGGGGAAGAGTCCTTGGCCTAAGGGGATGGATGCCATCTTCCAACGAATTCTAGAACCTCTCTTGTTAGATTTCACATGTGATCTTTAAGTGACCCTCTTAGAGAGTGGTACAAGACATCTCCCTTGACATGTATTCTTAATTGATCGGTTGGAGTAGTTCGAGCAACTCCTTGGCTTCCTCGAATTCATATTGGTGTTGTCAAATTTAGGAAGTCCATACACAGTTTATACTCTTGAGGCACGCACCTTCTAGATGGTGCATTTAACTCTTGTTGCCGTGTGCATTCTCGGATATGTCACTTTCGAATGGAGCTTCCCTCGGCCTTGTCATCTTTCCCCTTTACATAGTGTCTTAAATGTGTCCTAGGTGAAGCTAAGGATTCTTAATTTGTCCTAAGTAACTACTAGTTCATCTAATAATTTAAAGACAATAATTTAAAGCAAGGCCTCGACCAAGACCAACACTTAAGGCTTAAAAATACAACTCTCTCTAAGACAATCAAGTGTTGTCTCCTAAGCCATTCCACACTCCATACATTTCCAAGATCTTTTGGCCGTGTATGTATTTATGGCTCATCGTTGGCATTCTTGGATCTACCTCTTATCTTGTATTGAGAATTTTGTGCGGGGCTTGATTTACATCACCCATTTGTTGGAATTGTTCTGCTTGTTGGGCCATTTGGAAATGCAGTTTCCGCACTTGAGTTGGTCTCTTCTGTCATAACTATAGGATCATACAAAGGGTTGGTTAAGAGTGTCCAACCTTGTGTCGTCCTGACACCTTCTTTTATTTCCTCCACAAGATTTTCCTTTCCTTCACACACTAACACTTCCGTCGGCCTCCCATTCTTTGATCTTCCTTCCTATTTTTGTTGCTTTGCAATCATGAGAGTCTTGGAATTGGTTTGTTATTTTTTAGCCTATTGAATCTTCATCTCCCTTACCTTACTATGTGGTAAGGGTCTTAGCTGGAAGTCCTTACCATCCTTATGGAAGGCATATATATTATCTTCCCCATCATGGATCTTCTTGCGGTCATACTGCCATGGCCTCCCTAACAAGATATGACACACATCCATGGGTAGGATATCACACCACAACTTGTCCTCATATCCCCAGTTCGGAGGTTAACAAGGACTTGGTTGGCTACTTCTAACCCGCTTGTTTTGTTTACCCAACGAAGATGGTAGGGCTTGGGATGTGCACGTGTTGGCAATTGTAACTTGATGGCTATCTCTAGAGATGCCATATTCACGCAACTTCCTCCATCAATTATCACAATACACACTCGGTCATTTACCTTGCACCGTGTGTAGAAGATCTGCTATCGTTTTCCCCCTAACTTTCTTCCACTTCGGGCTTTTCCACAACGAAGGCACTATCGCATTCTTAGTACTCTTCAAGGGTCATGACCCTCAGATTCGGGCATTCTCTTGCAAAATGTCTGAGGCCTTGACACTTAAAACATCTCTTACGACCTCCTTCAAGTTCCTTGGCCGGTTCTACCTTCTTTTCCTTACCTTTACCCGTCTCATCCTGATTGTATAAAGGGTTGGAGTACGAAGCACTACCCCTTCGTTTGGCACTCACGGGCTTAGCATGGTTTAGAGGCGCCCCTTTTTTGTTGTTGCTCGAACTTTAGTGCCAAATGACACACGTCCTCAAAGGTATGGTAAGTGGACACTTCGACCTTCTCTTGTATTATCGGAATCAATCCACTTATGAACCTAGCAATCCGCTGTGTCTCTTTTTCATCCAAGCCACAGATCATCGTGACCTTTTCAAACTCCCGAACGTATTCTTCGACCTTAAGGTCACCTTGCCGGAGCTTGGTGAGTTTAATATAAAGTTCTTGTTCGTACTCTCGTGGCAGTAATTTTCTTTTCAAGTGTTTCTTAAGCTTTGCCCAAGAGTTGATCTTTGTTTTGCCGTGCCTACTCCGACTTGCTTTTAAATTTTCGTACCATATAGAAGCAAAAGATTTTAACTTTAATATGGCAACTTTGAAACACCTCCGGTCATCATATTGTTTAAACTCGAACAATAGCTCAATGGCTCTTAGCTATTCGAGAAATTCTTCCAGATCTAGATTATCATCGAACGTAGGGAGATCAAGCCGTAAGGCTCGGTCGTGTTCCCATTCGTATCTTGGTTCTTCTAGTACATCATCGTTGGCATGCCTAGGATTATTTTGGGTCACTTCTTCTCTGAATTCTACGTCATGAATCACAACACGCTCTTGAAATTCTCTCATTAGAAGTTGCATGTGTTCGTCAATCATTTCGGACATGGCCCTCCTAAGTTCCTCGTTCATGTTAGCCATAACGTTAGTGCCTAGGACGGGAACACTTGGCTCTGATACCAAATTGATGTAAGTACAGAGGGCTTTGAGTTGGTAAGTTATTCGGGTGTTGGTGAGATTCGGGTTGACCTGAAAATAGGTGAGGAAAATGGGGTTCTCAGTTTATCGGCAAGGTACATAGTGTGGTGGTTGAAGGCTATTTCGGGTGACTTGATTTAAAAGCGGGAGTTGGTTTTTTGAGAGGTGATATCGGGGAGGTTGTGGGAGAAGGTGGTGGTGGTTTGGTATTTTAGTGGAGCTAAGGTTGCGGAAACAACCTGAGGCAGTGAGGGTATGAGAAGAGGATTCGGTGGAACGTTGGTAGGGCTGGCAATTTCACCCTACCCGATGGATATCCGATCCACCCAATCCGAATATATGGACGAAAATCCGATAAAATACGGATTTTAATCGTGTGGGTAACATATCGGGTCGGATTCAGGTGGACATACATCCAACCCACCATCCGACCCATCACCCGACCCATCCATCCATCCACCCGTTTATAAATAGTTAGATAATACTTTTTATCATTAAATTGTATATATTTTATTAAATAAAAATTATAATGAAACTTGGCAAATCAAGAATAACATAATTTTGGCCCAGAGTTCACTTCCATAACAATAATGTTTTATAATGTTCTTAGCTAGTGATCATTTATGAAAATATAAAAAAATTATTCATTGTTAGGTCTGATTAATTTTATTATTTATTTTGCAACGTAAAGTATGATTTGTTTGAGCTAACATAAAAATGGAATATGAATAAAAATATTTAAGGTGCTAATCAGATGAGACACTGCTACGTTGGAACTAAGAGTATTTATATTGGTTTTGGTCATTCCATTTTTGTTGTGAATTTTTTTTAAAAAGATTTAAGAACACCAATTTCTAACATTATCACTGATTTTAAACTAGAACAAATGGTTAAACTTATAACAAATTTCATCCGCGAAGCACCTGATCCACCCGATTCACCCGTGGATGATGGGTGGATTGGATGAAGAAAAAATAGGGTGATGGATGGGTCGGGTGGTGGATGGATGGTTGGCGGGTGGAGGCGGATTGAGCTCCACCCAATCCACCTCCGATCCATTGCCAGCCCTAGACATTGGGGTGGTTGTCTGTGCTTGCGGGTATTTGTGGATGGTTGTGACTATTGCGTTTTAGTGGAGGTGTTTGTGAGATGTTGTGGAGGGTGGTGATGTAAATGAACAAGTAAATAGAGCACGAATTGTATACGAATTGACAAAAACTATCCGAGAGACAAGCCAAGTCACAATTCAGTCGATATGGGTCATTGGATGGGATTAAGTAAACACTCAAAACACTCAAGTTTTTCATTCAACAACAACTGATTTTTACAATGGCCTAAGGGTCTTTTTATAGTAGAGAACGGACCATTCTTGAAGGAAAATATAAAGACACAAACTACAACTAATTCGGCTATGATAGGAACGGGGGAGGGGAAGAGTCATTGGCCGAAGGGGATGGATGCCATCTTCCAACGAGTTCTAGAACCTTCTTGTTAGCTTCCACGTGTGATCTTTAAGTGACCATCTCGGAGAGTGGTGCAAGACATCTCCCTTGACATGTATTCTTGACCGATCGGTTGGAGTAGTTCGAGCAACTCCTTGACTTCCTCGAATTCATTTTGGTGTTGTCAAATTTAGGAAGTCCATACACGGTTTATCCTCTTTTGGCGCACACTTTCTAGATGATGCATTTAACTCTTGTTGCCGTGTGCATTCTCGGATATGTCACTCTCGAATGGAGCTTCCCTCGGTCTTGTCATCTTTCTTTCCTTTACATAGTGTCTTAAATGTGTCCTAGGTGAAGCTAAGGGTTCTTAATGTGTCCTAAGTAACTACTAGTTCATCTAAGAATTTAAAGACAATAATTTAAAGTAAGGCCTCGGCCAAGACCAACACTTAAGGCAAAAAAATACAACTATCTCTAAGACAATCAAGTGTTGTCTCCTAAGCCATTCCACACTCCATACATTTCCAAGCTTTTGGCCGTGTATTTATGGCTCATCGTTGGCATTCTTGGATCTCTACCTCTTATCTTGTATTGAGAAATTTTGTGCGGGGCTTGATTTACATCAGTATGCTTGATTGCAAGCCTGAGTAAGCTATTGTAAGGCTTTTCAGGAAGCTGCTGACAAATTGTCTGTTTAAGCTACTTGCAACTTGTCTGCTTAAGCTACTTGTAGGTTGCCTGCTTGAATTTAAGCTTATTCAGATATTGTGTATTTAAATGGACATACATCATACAATATATTTATAATAAAGATATATTTTTATCATTATCTCAAAAAGTTGTACTTTTATTTGCAGCTTAGTCCTTCATTAGACAAATCCCTCTAAAAATACCTCTATTTTAGTTTGTAAAGACCTTGTTAACTCATTTTCTCCCAATTTCCCCTTTTAACTTTTCCTAACCCCGCCCTCCAAATAAAAGAAGAAAAACTTATAATCAAACAAAACGACTCAACAAGGTCAAATCTTTCTCTATCTGTTTGCTCCACTGAAAGCTCCGGTGAGTTCTGTTTTCATCTTTTCTTGTTCTGATTTTATGATCTGTGACATTTTGTTACGGGCTTGGCTTTCTTTAATACGTAATAATTATGTAAATTTTCCACTTCTACTGAATGAAAAATTTAAACTGAATGGATATCAAAGTTCTCAATTCAGTTTGAGCTTCTTTAGGACAGCTCTATTGCTCTGCAGCCAACTATCTGTTTATCTGAGTTGTAGGTTCTAAACCCTAATACTTTGTTAATAATACAATACCAATTGTAAATTGGGCTGCAAATGCTTTCTTTCTTCTCCATTAAGTCCTGCAATGTTAAGAACAAACTTTTTTCAAAGCAAAAAAAAAAAGAAAAAGAAAAGAGAATAAGCATTAGAATATTGAAATGTTAAATTATTTTACTGCGAGTTTTCGGGCTAGGGACGTTAAAGATCAAGTCATTTTTACCAGATCATTTCAGTTATTTTACATATTTCAATTGCTAACTATCTGAAATGTGAGCATTTGACATCATTTAATTTGATCTAATTTTATATTTTCTTAAAAAAGGCCTTTAAAAGATGGAAATATTTTCTATATATTATGAATTTTCAGCACTTAAAACAACGTAGTAAATTTGAAGTCAATTACTTTCTTTCTAGATATCCACACATTTCAATTTCTGGCCATATTAATGGCAAGCTTTAGGCATCGTTTGCTTTTGATTTGGTGTCTCAGCCCGGTGTGTCCTAGTGATCAATGAAGTGGGTTGAGAACCATGAGGTATCGGGTTCAAATTCCAGCAGAGACTAAAACACTAGGTGATTTCTTCCATCTGACAGAGTTACCCGGTATTTGTTGGTATCTGTTGCTAGTGGGAGGTGATAGATATCCCGTGAAATTAGTCGAGGTGCGCTCAAGCTGGCCCGGACACCACGGTTATCAAAATATAAAAATAAAAAATTACTCCCAGGACAGTTCTTTGAGTTAACCGTAGCATGTTAGAAAACTTGATTAGTGATATCTGTAGCAAATGAATGATTTATTGGTCTACCCAGAGTTATTAATAAAGAGTGAAGTTTAGTTTCTATTTGGCTTTCATAATTAATAAAAACTTCGCTTACAAGTTATTAAATGGGTGGATTTGTCTTGCAATGGATGAGCTATGATAATCCTCATGCCCAAAACTTGATATTCTTTTGTTGCAATAGTACTTCTGGTTGAAAAATGAACTCTTATTCCAGTTGTATATCAAGTGATTTTTTCAGCAATCAAGTTACTTAGCAATTTTTACTAAAAGCAATGAACAATTTTTTTTTAAAAAACTTTAGATATCTTGAAATGTTGTTTCACAGAAAAGGATCTGATATAAATTTCTGAATATATTACAATGAAATGTAATGAATTCATGGTTATGCTCTATATTCAGATCGTGATTAAGTTGTTCATCTGTCAACATAACTTTTGCAGTCTGCATCAGAAACTACAAATGAATAGCAAACAAAGAATCTTTGGTGGAGGGGTTCAGCATGTGTTGGACTATCTGAGGCGAATGCAAGCAGAAAGTCCAGGATTTTTCTATGCTGTTCAAGATGATAATGTATCTTCTAATGGAAACATTTTTTGGGCTGATGCAACTGCCAGAATGAACTATCACTACTTTGGGGACAGTATCAAATTGGACACTTGCTTTCGAGCTAACTGCTATAGGGTACCTTTTGCCACTTTCACTGGCTTAAATCATCATGCCCAGCCTGTTCTCTTTGGCTGTGCTTTGCTTTTTAATGAGTCTGAAACCTCACTTGCCTGGCTCCTCCGAACTTGGCTTCAAGCGATGTCTGGACAGAAGCCGCCTGTTTCCATCACAACTGACACTGATCATCTTATACAGATGGCTGTTGCTCATGTTCTGCCAGAAACACGTCATCGTCTTTGTAAATGGAGCATACTTCGAGAAACCAAGGAGAAGCTGACCCATGTATGTCAAACACATCCAACCTTTGAAATTGAATTTATCAAGTGCATTAATGAAGCAGAGACAATTGAGGAATTTGAATCTCAGTGGAAGTCACTCCTTGAAAGATATTACCTCATGGATAATGAATACCTTCAATCAATTTATAGTGCTTCCCGTCACTGGGTTCCAGTTTTCATGCGAGAGACGTTTTTTGGGGATTTTTTAAGTGATGATGATGAAGACAAAAACACTTTCTTCAATGGGTTTGTGGATGCCTCTACCTCTATCCAGTTGTTGATTAAACACTATGAAAAAGCTCTTACTATCTGGCATGAAAGGGAATTAAAGGCAGATCTTGACTCTACTAATACTACACCAGTTCTAAAGACGCCTTCGCCTATGGAAAAACAAGCAGCTAATCTCTATACTAGGAAGGTTTTCATGAAATTTCGAGAGGAGCTGGTTGAGACCCTTGCAAATCCTGCAACTAAAATTGATGACTCAGGACAGATCACAACATATCATGTTGCAAAATTTGGGGAAGAGCACAATGCACACACGGTTAGGTTCAACACATTTGAGTTGACAGCTAACTGTAGCTGTCTTATGTTTGAATTTTCAGGTATAATTTGTAGACATGTGTTATCTGTGTTCAGAGCCAAAAACGTTCTTATGCTTCCTTCCCAATACATTTTGAAACGTTGGACACGAAATGCCAAGACTAGTGGTGGAAGCACTATAGAGGAACATCATTTAGAATTACCTAACAATTCTCAAGAGTCTTTAACTATTCGTCATAATAGTTTGCGACAGGAGGCTATTAAATTCGTAGAAGAAGGGGCGAAATCTATTCATAGTTATAATGTTGCGCTGAATGCTCTGAAAGATGCTGCAAAAAAGGTTGCTGCTGCAAAGAAGAAAAAAACTGACAAAACTCTGGTGAACAGCATGATAAATGGACGCAATCAAGGATTGGATGAAGGAGACATTGACCAAGCAGATTCAGGTCACTCCAAGGTGAGATTTCATTAAGAGTTCCTCACTTTCTATGATCTGAATTTCGTCCATCTAATGATGTTTCCATATTCACCTATATCATCCCTGTAGGTAGTTGGATTTTAACTACCTATGTAGTCATTTTCTCCATCTCAGTGTGTATCCGCTGTTATATAAATTATATCCTATTCCCAAGTTAGAGCGCGACAAAGTCAATCGGACATTTAGAATAACAAACTGACAGAGAGAAAAAAGAGTGACATATGAAAATAGATATTCATAGATGAGTGCAGGGCCTGCCATATAAGACTGTACAAATGAGAATTATGACGTCAGACAAAGATTGCAAGTATCAGATAGAGATGAAACGAGAAAAGGCCAACTGAGATGGTTTAGACATGTTCAAACTCCAAAATAGACCTCCAGATGCACCACTCGGTAGATAATAGACTGGGGTGATTGAAGGTGCTAAAAGGGATATGGACAAGGTAGACGTAAAATCACAAGAATAAGATGATAATAAACTGCGGTGATTGAACATGCTAAAAGGGAAAAGGTAGACCTAAAATTACAAGTTGTCTCACAGGTCTACACTTGCTCGAATCAATGCGGATATAGCTAAGAATAAAACACGATGAGTATAAAAGATCCATATTAATGATACAACTGGTTGGGACTAAGTGTTAATAGTTGTTGTTACACTTGCATTAGGTCTAGATTGGGGGAAGGGGGAGTTAAGAAAATTTCCAGTTTTCCAGAGCTCATAGTTTACGACAAATTACTTAATCAGTATTTGATTGAAGTGGGCCGAATGGAGCAGAATTGACAGAGGATTCATATCTCCTTCCCCAATTTGGGGTTGAGGTGTAGTTGATTGATATATATTGGAGGGCACAGGTATTGAGGTGAGAGTTCAAGTTTCATAATGTTTAAATTGGAGTGAATCATCAAGTGAGAGAAGTTTAGCTTCTGAATAGTTTACAGCTTTTTAATGCAAAAGGGGATGCAACGGTACCTTTTTGAGGAACTTTTATTCTCTTTACTTAAAGTGCATGCTATTATAAGGCAACCAAAAGTAGTGTGTGAGAACTGAGAATCAAACTGGGAAAAGGGAGTAGCGGTTTATATATTGCATTGAGCATGAGGTCAAGTTCTTTTTGCTAACCAATCTATATAACATATAAAATTCGTTTGAATTTAATGATAGCTCTGGTCATTAAGATAAGTCCAATGATGGTCAGATTGATATTGATATTATGGGCCAGGACAATTTTCCCCTAGCATCAATCATTTGGCTATGGTGTTTTGAGTTGGCCAATACATACTATGTGCTGCCGTCAATAAACCTTCCGTTGATATGCTGAATTTCCACCAAGATGGGTGGAGAATTGTGGGAGAAACCATATCCTTAGCCTAGATCAATGAGGAAAATTAATCCCTTCAATCCTGGATGCAACCCTCAAAGACGGAAGAAATGAGGAACTGAAAGTGCGTTCTCCAGAACTCTGTGGTAATGGAAATTCTGAAAAATAGCACAAGATCAAATCTGAATATACTAGAAGAAACCCTAACTCTAGGACCTAGAAAGAAAAATGTTAAAGATGTTATTAGAAATTCAAGCATCATGCTATGCATAAAAGTTGCCTATCTTCTGGAGCTATCGCTTTCTCCGAGTTCATCTTTACCCTTCTGACTAGAGTGTTCAGTTGATAAAGTTTATTACATTCAATCGTATCTGATAGGGACAAAGTACTTAGATGCATAGGGTCAATTATTTACTGAAACCTTACTGCAAGAGATATTTATCCGGATTATGATGGTAGTTTTAGCCTGCTACTGTAGTGGACTTACCTCGGTTTTTCTTTTGGCAGGAAGAGAAGGAACAAAAGATCCGTGAATTGACTGCCGAGTTAGAGTGCTTAAATCAACAATCTGAAGTTTATCGTTCCAATCTGTTAGCAGTTTTGAAAGACATGGAGGAGCAGAAATTAAAGCTATCTGTGAAAGTACAAAATGCACGGCTTAGCTTAAAGGAGTGATTCCTTTCATTTTCTCATTTCAAATGCAGGAGAATGCTTGAGAGTTCTCTCTCACATTGTGAATTTAGTTCTCATTCGGTCAATTGATGAGACTTACAGAAAATGGGTCTGTGAGCTCATGAGTGGATTGATGAATTATTATTTTTGAAGTTTGGAATGACTGATATCTTTTTCAAGGAGTTGGTTTGATTGGTAAATGTATTTAACTGAACCTATATCAGTATTCCATAATGAGGAGAGTTAAATAGTTGCTTATATTCTTTTCTAGCTTGAGGATGTGTGTGGGTGTCATTGGGTCACCTTTAGGGACAAGTCTCAGTTCTAGCTTAGAGATTATCAAATTTGTTGTCACAAATACTGGAGTATTTGTTCTTTATCAGAAAAAAGTACTAGAGTATTTGCAGCGATATTCTCTTGCTGCAGCAGAACTCATTGGTGCGTTTTATGCTGTTGGTGGATATGGTGGAAGCAATTACCTGGCGTAAGTTATGACATTGCCTTTGTTTTTGGTGCCTTCTTTGAACTGTATGTTTGAATGATACTTGACATTGTTCCTCATGTCTCCTATCATTTTATAATTGTTCATATCTTCCCCAAGGAAGAGACTGGCTTGGTTTTCGAATCAGTTGCTCTCGTTATGCTGACAATACGAATTTCACAACCGTGTATGTTTAGAGGCTTTTGTTTTTTGTTAAAATTTTTCTGCTCTGTTCTCCTATCTCCTTTCTGATTAAATTTTACCACAGGACTGCTGAAAGATTTGATCCTAGAGAACATTCCTGGACAAAAATTAAGAGTATGAGTATGAGCAGAGCATTGGCTGTGTTGGACGGGAAGTTGTATGTTATCATTTTTGTGCTTTTTGAATGCTACTTTGAAAAGGTTTGCCTTCATTTGATTTTAGTACTTTGCTAAAGACCTCAATAGTTTGAACATTTATGTTCTCCATTCCAATTTAGAAAAATCCATTAGTTCTGATTCATGCAAATAGTCCAAGAACAGAACGCTCTAGTCATGCTTTAGAAATGCCTCTCTAGAAACATGTTAATATCATTTGTGATCCATAAAAACTAGTCTGAGGATGGATTTACGTGTTCATGAGAACCGATGATAGAATTAATGTTTACAAGCGTGTCCGAATAGAAGGATTATCTGCTTTCGAGTACTATTATCTATACTATGCTTGATCTATACTGCAGTTTACTCACTATAGTATACATAACCCATGTAACTAAATGTGCATATATATGTATTAACTGGTGAACATTAGTCTAGATCAATCTGTATTTAATACTTGGTAATTGTAGGGTTTTGACTAACATTGAGTTTGAGATGAGTCTTTCATACATTTATTGCTTGCACTTTGATGTTAGAAGTCTAATTACCATGGTATTTCATCTCGAAATGTACTATATATTTGGAACAAAACCATTTAAGAGATGAGTGGTGTAGTTTATGAAACTATGTTGACATTCTAAAGATGTTTTACCTGGGAAAGTGGTTGTGTTCATTTATTACATTCTAGGAAACTATAGGGTGAAACACCTTATCATTTATGAGGTCCTTCAGACTATAGTTACATTAACCTTTATCAATATTCAAGCTTCTTGCAGATGAGCGGGAAAAAAGAGATTTCAGAATTGCGTTGTGATAATCTCCATGTGAGGATTATCTGTGATGTCTTCCTTTTCCAACCACTCAAAAACTTATTGCTTATGCTTTGAACAAGATCAGCTTACCAAAATCTTTATCTACCTTATATCCAGTGAATTCATGATCTCATTTTTTTTTTGTTTTCTCTACCTCCAAGCTGATTGTCTTTTTCGGCCACTGTGTGAAGTGCAGTATGGCACTGCGAGCTTGTTTCTATGATTGGAACTCAATGGTTCTACTAAACCTTTTTTAACATTGTCCCTTTTAACAGATCAAGATTTTTAAGTCTGAAGAACCTCAACAGGAAGGAAGTGCAAAGCAAGTAAGAAGAAGTTGAGCACAAGAGAGACCAACTTCCTGTTTATTAGGAGTTTGTTAAAGATGTTCTTATTTATACATTCTACAATTCTATGTTATCTTTTGTTAGGAGTTGATAAATATAATGTCATACCATTTGACAAGTATATTTTTTTGTAATATGTGTAGTTCTCTGTACATAACTATTAATATTTTTATGAATATTTATTATTTTGTATGTTTTAGACGTGTTATGTGAATGGAAATGAAAGTATGATTTCTGTTTAGTTTACTACTCTTCGTTGTTGAAAGTTAACAGACAATTAGAGGTGAAATTATGTCCACTAAAATCACTTTGAACGGCTGGGTTTGTCGCCACGATTAAATGTTTTTAATGACCGAAATGATAATCAGCGATGGGAAAATTTGGTCATTGAAAGAAGTTATAAGATTGAATTTCTTGCAGTGGATTTTAATGTCGAGGCTTTTAGCGACCGGCGATGACAGGTTCGCACTGTTTTGGAGGCAATTGGGTGAGTATCGGAAGGAAATTTGCAAAATTGAAAGTTCTTAAGTTAAGAAATAAGAGAGTTTGATCAAATTCAACATCAATGGTTAACGAAGTGAATTGGAGTTTTTGATGACTAGCTTGATGATTTTATCTTAATAAAAAGATGTATGATTATCAATTGTAATTTTTTCAAATAATATACTTCCCTTTGCAAAACTGTAGAGATAGGAAGAACTACAGATTTTTTGGAAACTCCAGCACTTGTTTCCAGCCAAATATGGAAGGGATTAGGGTTGAGTGGCTTGCGATAGCGAAAAGTGTGGGGCCGACATAACATAATCAATCTTATTCTTCTAAAATAAGGGGAAAAGGGTCACATGAGTAGGTTCTGGCGCACCCAGATTTAAGTAAAACACAATTGAATTGTCATGTCATCCCAAAATGTTTACTTCACATTCTCATGTCAAGTAAAAGTGTCTATTTAGTTATCGATTAAATTAGAATGTCTAACTTATAAAATGTGTCATAAATTAAAGATTACCAATATTGGGAGACCAAAAATATCATCAACTCAAACCAAAAACATTTTTTTATATTTTTTATTTCGCATTATAAAATTAGAAGACAAACCAAGAAAAGAACAAAATTTACTACTATCATCGAGATTTATTTGAATGAGAAGCTCTTAATTTTTGTTCCTCCTCCTTTGTCGTAACAACACACCAAAACTCACCAACATAGAAGCAACAGCACCAAAGATTCCAGCTGGAATAATAATAGCTATGTTTTTCTTACTGAATCTTCCACATTTCCCCAAAGGTCCACCACAAAGACTATTTCCTTCAATGTTGGATGAATCTTCAGAGTCGAAAGCTGCAGGAATTCGACCCGAAAGTTGATTGTTTGCCACAGATAAAGTTTTGAGCCTACCGAAATTGTAAGAATGGATCTTGAGTTCAGGTTCCATTTCATTTTCGACGTGGGACTTTTAACACTCCCTCGCAAGCCCAGATCTCGTTAATTGAGCGTGAACAATATAATTTGGGGGCCCAACATCGGTGAACAAAGAATTGAAATGAGTCTAGTTCTGATACCATGTAAAGAAATGGATCTTGGGCTTAACTCAACTCTAAAAGCTAGCTCAAAGGAAGGAGGATTGCCTAAGCTATAGAAGGAGACCAATGGCAACTTATAATGATTGTCCAAGTCCATATAAGGAATCCAGGTTCCATTCCATTTCCGATGTGAGACTCTTAACACTCACTCGCACGTCCAGATCTCGTTAACTGGAGCGTGAACAATATAATTTGGGGGCCAACATCGGTGAACAAAGAATTGGAATTAGCCTCCCGTCCCAATTCATTGTTTCCGATGTTGGGCCACCCTCTTATATTGTCCACGCTCCAAATGTCCAGTCCATGACGAATAGGAGACTCACGAGGTCCATATACCACCCTGAATAGTTTCCATTGGGCATTCACAATATCAAGCATATCATCCACCTGGAATAGTTCCCATCGGGCATATACAATATCCTTCTTAACTCTTATTGGCCTCGTCATACCATATTGTACCTCAAATCCACAATGAATATTAACATAACATATGTATGAATGAATGGGCATGCATAATGTCATAATGCCAACGTATCAAAGGTACGGA
Source organism: Anisodus tanguticus (assembly GCA_034509755.1). Lineage (NCBI taxonomy): Eukaryota > Viridiplantae > Streptophyta > Magnoliopsida > Solanales > Solanaceae > Anisodus > Anisodus tanguticus. The sequence continues at coordinate 56,385,050 of CM067545.1, forward strand.
GAGGTAAGTATTCGTAATAACATTTTGTTTAACACATAATTTCCAAGAACTAACCTTTTCTCATATTTTTATCAAGTTATAAAGTGATGAATGATATTTTGAATCAAGAAGTACAAATAGACATCAAACATGGCTAACATAGCCCACATAATAGCTGTCAAACCATCCTAAGTGGATTTATTACCACCACCATGCCCGAAGGCTTATCATGCATCCCCCGATAACTATTAAACTACATATACGTGCCTCCAATCGGAGTCTAAAAGGGTAAGTCATAACCTATCTCGAAGGTCGAGCGAGAGCCATGAACAATCAAACTTGAGCTTTTCCCTTCTGGAATGCTTCCGAACAAAAAAAGCCTATAAATTTTGCAATCTATGTTAAATTACGAATCTAAGGACATCCATATTGCTATACTTTTTGAAAAATCTCCAAAATGTCCCCAAAAATCCTAACCCGAGACTCAAGGGCAAAACATGCATTTTATTTCAAAATTATATTACTCATAGCCTAATTAATCTATGTTATAAAAATTATGATAAAAGGATTCGAGTTTGGTTCCCAATTTCCTAGTAATCTTGTTTCCAACCTAGGGCTAAAATTCTCAAATTTTCAACCAAAAATACGATTTAAACTACAATATAATGAAGGGAAACGACATAAAATAAAGGAGACAAGTTTAGAAATTTACCCCAACATAGAATCTATATGAACACCTTGAATTCTCCCAAAAATAGAGCTTAAGAACTTGACAAATGGAAATGGGAATGAACCCTCAGATTTCGCATATAACACTGAAGCTATAGTAATAGTTTCGTGATTGCGAAGGCCATCTCTGACCCGACCCAAATTAGTGCCTCACGATGGCGAGGTCATGTCTCACGACCGCAATGCACCGCAACTCGTCTGCCCCACTTACGCGCATTAGTGCGATCGCGAAACTCTTTCACGCTATCATGGAGGCATGTTTCATCAAGGCTCGCGATCGCGACTCCTTTCCTCTCGATAGCTAAGAAGGAAACCAGGGACTGCTGAAACCAGCAACTTTTCCTAACTCACAAAGTCTGATCGGACACTCAAAACTCATCGGGACCCCTCAGACACAAACCATATATGCTACCTGACAATACTCGACGCTACAAATTTGCTCGCTCTCTCAAAATACTCATCTGACATCATTAAGACTCATTTTCCACAAATCACCTCTAACTTTCTTAAAACTCAAATTTAGGGAATCAAGTACCAAACATTTGAACACATAGGGACCTGAACCAAAGACTCGATTAAGTCATAAATGACATTCTGAACCTAGTGGAATCAACAAAACTAAAAAATGAACACGTTTACCCAAAAGTCAACTTTTGATCAAACTAATCAATTTCCAAAACTCAAGGAAATCTCTAACTTAAGATTTTCTTTCCACAACTAATTTGATTTACCTCGGGAAGCGTGTGATCCATTCCCCCAAGTTATACACATCAATTTGAAGGTCACAGAAAGGACAATTTAGGTACTGTAATTCAAAAAGGGCTAAACGTCCAAACGGGTCGTTACAGGAGTATGTAGCGCAAAATTATGTATGACCGCCATAACTCGTATTAGTGGTTTGTCATATTATGATATGTATGGTGGACATTATAGAAGAGATTTATTTTATGCGCAACTAATGTTTATATTATTAAGTATTAGTGTTGTGTGGTCAATGGGCCAAGTGGGAGAATGTTAGACTTTTATTAATTATAATATGTGGCTCAATTAATGTAAAACCCATAACTAATAATTAATGAAGAATAAATCTCATTTGTTAGATTAGTTACTCGATGGACATACCGTATTAAGTCACAACTCTTATAAATTGGTCCTCCCTCCACCCATTAGGGTTACCACATATTCTCTACACCTTTTCCATTGCTGATGGCTGTGGTAATGTAAGGCTAGAGCAAGGAGGTAGAAATCAGTTTCTACAAATAACGCTTTCGTTTTTCTCTGCGATAATGTCTTCCGCATCATGTACGTTTTCCTGTTACATCTCTATAAGATTATTATGTTCAAGATTCTTACGTGCATTAAGTTATATTTACAAAAATGTCTAGTAATGATGTGCTAGTTAGTGACTAATCTTCCGATTCCTTTAACAGTATCTTCAATCCTCCAAGGAACTGTCCAGATATCATTTACAGAGTTATATACTAAGAAAGAGTCGGTTTCACATATAATAATGTTGAAGCACCACTTAAAAGGCCAAATAACAACCTGAGCATATACATTGTCAATTCATACCAATTACAATTTCATTCAATTTACAATTAAAAAATATCATAAAAATAAAGAAAATATTCTTGATCAGGTCAATAAAGTCAACGTTTAATGTGTTTATGCAGAGGCTAAGAGTTCTATCACAATTTAATATGCATTAGAAGTTCAATACATTTGGTGCTTCTTAAATTAAACAGAATACTATTCTCATAATTGATGTACTAAAACAAAAGGGAATGTTTTTTTTATAATCAGCATTTCCCATTAATTTTCATAGTTTTGGGTTAATGAACGAAACCACTAGCAATTGCTCTATTGATATCAAGATGTGTAGTTTCATACACTGGAAGTTCATCGCAAAATCGTTTGTCCCCCAAAAATGCCAAGTGATCAATTTCAAACAAGTCAGAACTTGCATCACTTGCACCATCATCATCATCTTCTTCTTCAAATTCATCATCACAACCCAAAACGTAATCTTGTTTCTTGTGTTGGAGATAGCTTTCCGAAGCATCACTTTTTGTTGCTTCAAATTTCCTGTTATGGAGAAGAACATTTGAATCATGATCATAGATGCGTTTATGGCCACAAGGGCGACAATCTTCATCAACAATCACACCAACAGGATTGAATGTGACTCTTCTTTTGACACCATTCGAACTTGGTGGGTTTTTTCTCAAACATGATCTCGAAAATGAAGAAGCTGAAGAACAAGTTGATTTCGAATTCCTCTCAATAAAATTTGATGTCTCATTCGAACTCGAAGTCTTTGGTTTTCTCCCATTTCTATTAGTAAAAAGAGAGTTGAGGAAACTTGAAAGACGCCCACCTGGTGAAATAGGCTGTTTCATCTTCTTCAAATTGGCATAAATCTTCATAGCCCTGCATTTGGATTTGATCAAACTCTCTTCACATTTTCCTGTTTTTTGGCTTTGATAGTCGTCAAACAAATATAATTCACTGCATTTAGATTTAGTCCTCGAGGATTCAGAACAAGATGAAAATACACTACAACTTGAATCAGAAGAACTTGAACTGGAAAACTGAGGATCATTATCGGTTTCCGGAAGCGATGAAGGTCTTTTTAAGGTAATTTTTTTGTCTTTCACCTTATTCTCCATCCATTTCTCAACCAAATATGTCCTTTCAAATGTCTCCACTTCTTCATCTTCAATGCCTTTCTTGATTGCCTTTGCTTTAACTCCACTATTACCACTGCTGCTGTACTTTTTCCCTGATATTTTTCTGTTTTGTATCTTCATTTCCTTGCGAGTTTCATCAATACCATCAAATGGACGGTAGATTTCATCAAGAAGGGTGGAAGAAAATGAAGGGTTCTTGTTATTTTTCCTACACATTTCCTTCTCCCAACTATGCATATTGCTTTTTCCTAAATAAATTATAGGGGGAAATAACAAAAGATGGAAAAAAGAGGAATATAGAAACGAATACTAGGAATTAGAAGAAGAAAAATATGTTAGTTTTTGAAGTAATGAAAGAAGATCACAGGACTGATTAAATGAGCGGAATGTGAATACGAAGTTTTGCGGAAGGAATGGAGAGAAATTTGAAACTTATAAAGGCGTGACAACTGATTACGTGGCATGCTGATTTCTCATTATTGCCTTATTTATTACTTTCTTGTGTCAAAGTGTTTGACTGAGTACCAAATTTAAGAAAAAAAGAAATTTTTAAAATTTATAGTCTAAAATAAGCTTGAGAAATTTTATTGTCCCGTAAATCATTTCATTACCGATATAATGAGAAGTTTAAAATCAAATTGTTACTCAAATGTCATTGTGTCAGCGAAGTAGGTAATATAGTTTTTTGTGCTCTTTTTATTTTTCTTTCTTTCTATATGCTCGTACTTTCCCAAGTTTGAGTTTAAGATCACTGTTGCCTTTAATTTCAAGATCCTTATTAGTAATTGCATTATCATGAAGAAACAACGGTTAGTTTTCATATAATACACTTTATAATTAAATTAAATCTAAATGAAAAGACTTTTGCTATTAAATTTTGTATTTATATTTCCATTATTAAATATGATTAAATCTATATCTGCTTTTGTTTAGTTTAAAATTCATTTATTAGGAAAATCAGTTGAAATTGTTTGAAAGGTTCTGAAGCAATGTTATTAATCCAAATAACATAAAACATTTGATCAAGCGATCGAAGAAATAAATAGTAATTAAATTAATGAATAAAATAATAGATAATAATCGAAGGACTAAATAATAAAAAATAGAAATTCGTATTCGATCTTTTGGAATCAGTGAAGAATATTGATGAAGAATAATCTTGAATAATTGTGTTGTACGTACGGAGCAAAGTCGATAGCTTTTCAGAATTCAGGTGAAAATTACATGGGGTATAATCAAAGGATAACAGAGTTTTATAATTTTTTTGAGTATTTTATAATAAAATTTATATTTTAACTTAATGTTAAACATAATTTTTTTGAGTATAATAAAATTTATATATTTGAAAACTACGTAAAAAGTACTATAAGTCTACATAATAAAATAATCACAATATATGAAAGAAAGTGAGGAAAATTATAATAAAATAAAAAGTTATTTAACTTTCAAACTAGTCAACCTTCAAACACAGCTACCCCGGACGATAACGTATCTGGCACCCTCTATGCTTCTCCCGGCTATATGTTTCAGTAGAGTTCGTCTTTTTGTTAGTCCGATCGGTTAAAGGCGACTCACAGTTCGCATAACTCGACGAAATATGCTTTCGACACATTTCACCAATAAAACTTTACATTTAAAAATTGGTGAAACTAAACGTTGATAAGCAAAACAAACTTCTTAACTAATTATTTGGAAAGAATTGACTTTTTTTTAAAATCATATAGTGGGACGAGTAGTGGTCAAGATTAAAATACAAAACCATCTGCATTTGGTTATAATTAGTAAAATTTAAAACAACATATAAGTGCTAGGATGATATATTTAGGACTTTGAAAATTTATTTTGTAACGTCGAGTGGTGGTAGACAAGCTGGAAAGAAGATGGAAATTAGGCTACGGGGATAATCTAGTTTAATTTAGTGAAAATTGTTTAAAATAACAAGTCATTATCAATTTTTGTTTTAATTGTGTATATAATAAAGTTATTAAAGTATAGTAATACTTAACCACATGCACTCATACCCGGTTATGAGTTAGCTGTCTTCTTATACTACTGTCACTTTTAGTGCTTGTAATATTTGGAATTAGAGTACCAAAAAAAAAAAGAATGCAATTTGTCAATCACTAGTTGTTTTTATAGACTTTTATTAGGACCTACTCTTGTAAATGCACGTATTTAACATCCGGTAGTTCTATAATTATTTAACTCCTAACAAGTCCCACGTGCTCATTATTTTATATGTTTATGGTTAGATGTGTTTATAGAATAGTGTAATTCTCCTTAATTGAGTTTTCTTATTAATATAATATATAGAGAGTATACAATGGTAGTTCTAATGGAATTAGGATCTCTATTTTACCTTAATTACAATAAATATTAATTACAGAATATATTGTGAATATATATGATATATATTCACTATTACACTCCCTCAGTCGGAGTGGGAGGAGGCTGGATGTTGAGACTGAATCTGAAGTCAAGGAACAATTGCCAAGTAAGCCCCTTTGTGAAGATATATACATACTGATACGAAGAAGGAACATGCAACGCTCTAACGTGACCCATTGCAACCTTCTCGCGAACAAAGTGAATATCCATCTCAATTTGCTTGGTTCGCTGATGCTGAATTGGGTTATGAGACAAGTAGACAACAAATATGTTATCACATTAAACCAAAGATGTCTTACGTATGGGACAGTGAAGCTCAAGAATGAGATTTAGGAGCCAACATAGCTCGGCAACAACGTTCGCAAAGCCTCGATATTCTGCTTCTGTACTCGAACGGGAAAGCGTGGATTGCCGCTTGACAGACCACAATATGATGTTATCTCCCAAAAATACACAATATCCGGACGTAGAACGATAGGTGTCCGGGCAGCCTGCCCAATCTGCGTCTGTGTAGGAGAGCAATCTAGTCGGGGATGAGGGATATAAATGAAGTACATAGTCAAGAGTGCCCATAACATACCAAATGATACACTTAAGAGTTGTAAAGTGTGGCTCCCTAGGAGCGTGCATGAACAAGCACACCTGGTGAACTGCATATGCAATATCTGGCCGAGTGAAGGTGATATATTGAAGAGCACCTGTGAGACTCCTATAAAGAGAGGGATCACTGACCGGATTCCCATCGTCTGCACTTAGTTTGGACTTGGAGTCAACGGGAGTGGGCATGATCTTACGATTTGCCATTTTAGCCCTGTAGACGACCTCCTCTGAATACTTACGCTGACACAAGAACATGGCATGTGCGGATCTGGTAACTGATATATCCAAAAATAACTCAACTTACCCAAGTCAGTCATAGCAAATTCGGACTTGAGTAGAGCAATGATCTTGTGCTTCAGGCTATCTAAATAAGTTGTCAGTACAATATCATCCACATATAATAGAATGTAAGCGGTGTCAGTACCTCGATGAAAAACGAACAATGAATGATCACTCTTGCTACACATGAAACCGATATGTATGATGTAAGTGGCAAACTACTCATACCAAGCCCTTGGGGCTTGCTTCAGCCCATATAGCGACTTACGAAGACGACAAATATGATGAGGAGCCTCCGGATGCACAAACCCTGGCGGTTGATGCATATAGACAGTTTCTTTCAAATCTCCATGTAAAAAAGCATTATTTACATTAAGCTGGTGAATAGGCCAATTCTTCCCCATAGCAATGCTCAAAACCGTGCGGATGGTCGCTGGCTTAACCACTGGACTAAAAGTTTCACCACAATTAACACCCTCTTGTTGCCCTGTGCCATTTGCCACAAGTCTATCCTTCTGACGTTCAAGGGCACCATTATCTCTAAACTTATGACGAAATAGCCACATGCAACAGATTACATTCACCCCCTCAAGTCGCGGAATAAGATCCCAAGTGCGCTGTGAAGTAAGAACATTAAACTCCTCTCGCATGGTTGCATTCCAATTCAGGTCAAGTTTGGCTAATTTTGGATTTTTAGGAATGAGTGAGATGTTTGAGTTGATAGGTTAAAGTCAATTTTTAGTTTGAAAATGTCGTGTTGTACACGGGTTTCCATGAGGTGAGTGGGGACGATCACTGGTTGGGTAGGGGGCTAGGTGATGACGGACATGATTGGGCAGCAGGGTCGGGACTAGGCAGTGGTGACGGACAGTAGGGCTAGGCACTGGGACGGGCAGGGGCTGGGGCAGGGGCTGAGTAGGGTGGCGAGTAGGACCTCGGTAGTGGGGTGGGGCAGTGTGGCGGGCATGAGTTGGGGTAGTGTGTCGGGTGTAATTTCGAGCAGTAACTGGGCAGGGAATCGGGCAGTGTGTCGGGTGTTATTTCGGGTAGTGACTAGGTAGTGGGCTGGGGTCGATGGGACGAGTGGTGGGACTGCCGAAGGGTGCGGATTTTGTAGTCCATTTTGAAGGAGAGGGGGGGTGTCTGAGTCATCAAGAAAACCGTAATCAGTGTCTCAAAATTTTTGGATATTGTCAAACGGGAAAACGTATTCAACAAACGTGACATGGCGTGAGATTAAGATTTTGTCTGTGGATAACTCATAGCACAAGTACCCCCTATGGTTCGACGGGAAACCTAGGAAGAAGCACGGAGTGAAGTGAGGTGCTAATTTGTGAGGGACCGTGGAGGCCAGATTTGGGTAACAAAGACAACCTAAAATTCGAAGGTCATCATAGGAAGGGATCCGACGGAAGAGAATCTCAGTGGGTGTCCTATTTTGGATCGTACGGTAGGTAAGATGTTAAGAATGTGTTCTACCATTTTAATGCATATACCCAAAAGGTAGGCGGGAGAAACGTATGAAAAAGAAGGGTACGAATCATATTGTTAATAATGCGGAGAATTCTTTTGGCTTTACCATTTTGAGGGAAAGTACGGGGGCAGGAGAAATGAAAATCCATGCCATTAGCGGCACAAAAATTATGAAAAGGGGAGTTATTGAACTCACGACCATTATCACATTGAAACGTTTTGATGTCTTTTTCAAATTGTGTTTTAACCAATGTACGAAATTCAAGGAATTTGGAGTAAACTTAAGACTTAAGTTTAAGCGGATAGACCCAAAGGAAGTGAGAGAAGTCATCCAAAAATATCAAATAATATTTATGACCTAGGTTTCTAGTTATAGGAGATGTCCATAAATCTGCATGAATAATATCAAAAGGAGAGAAAGTAACACTCAAAGAAGACGCAAACGGAAGTCTTAACATATTTTCCTAGATGACAAGAGGAGAAATTATGTGCAAGGTTTCCTTTATTACATTTAATTAAATTGTTGTTTCTAAGAAAATTAAAAATATGAGTTCCGGGATGTCCAAGTCTACTATGCCACGTTGAGGAGGAGATGACAGCTAGATATGTGGGAGGATTGACACTGGAAGCGGACATAGATAGGAAAGGATAGAGGTCCCCTCACTATTGCATCTCATAAGGAGTTTTTCGATACGTAAGTCCGTTACATAAAAACAAAATGGGTCAAAATTAATGGATACATAATTATCGGTGATAAATTTTCTAACAGAGATTAGGTTCTTGATAATGTTAGGGGCATACATGACATTTTAAGGGAGAAATGAGGATGTGGAGGTGGGGTTAGTGTGTGGCCAAAGCCAAACCCTTGAACTGGAATGTGATGACCATTTCCGACCATAATAGATTGAGGAGTATGTAAATTGTGCAGTTGAGGAAGATTACCAGAATTTATGGTGAGGCGAGACATGGCACCCGTATCCATATACCACGCATTATCGGGCTGTTGAAATTTTAAAGAACCGAAAGTGAGGCCCAAATCCCTTGTACTAAGACTGAACGGTTGCTGCTGGGCCGCTGTGTAGTGGGCCTGGTGGATGGACATGGGCTCAGTGGTGCTGGGCTGCCTGGAAGTGGGCCTCGACAGTGGCCATTGGAGAAAAAAATGTAGAACTGCCATATATCAGTTGTATATGGGTAGTATATGAAGGCAAGAATGGTATATCAGATGTATACACTGTACGTGTGGCTGTATATTATTGTATACGAGTTGTATATCACTGTATACGAGCAGTAGATGGTGGCAGGCAGTGTATATCAGCAGTATATAGTGTGTACATCGGCTGTTTCCAGTATGATTTTGGCGTCGGAAGAGAAGAAGACAATAGGGGGCGTATATATGTTGTATAGAGCGGTATACAAGTTCGGGTTTAGAAGAGGCTAGTACATCACGTAGAATTAGGGTATACTGGATGTATATCACGAAGAGGCGTTGGTATACAGGGCTATACGACAAAATATCGCCGGAAAAAGGGAGGCGGAGGAGAGGTATACAACGACCGAAACTAGGGTTAAGGTAGGAAGGGATTTTTGGCTTTTGATACCATGTAGAATAGTGTAATTCTCCTTGATGGAGTTCTCTTATTAATGTAATATATATAGAGTATACAATTGTAGTCTCACTAGAATTAGGATCTCTATTTTACATTAGTTACACTAAATATTAATTACAAAATATATATTCACTATCAGTGTTCCTCATTTTATTAAAAATTGAACCAAATCGAATAAATAAATCGAATTTTTCGTTTGATCTAGTTTGGTTTTACATTTTTAAATTTTGATAATGTTTGGTTTGATTTTGATTTTATTAAAATAAAATCCAAGAAAAAATGGAATAGAACCGTCAAGTTATAACGTAATTCTATAATTATATACATATATACATAATGTATTAAATTAGATCGAAATTACCATGAAATTCACAAAATTTGATCACATTTTTTTCTTACATAAGGATAGTCAATCTTTAATGTGCCATAGGAAGATAAAGTTTCAAGAATCTTTATCTTTGAATATTGTAGATTACATAGAGTATATCAAAAGACACTGTATAGTTAAATATATTGACTTGTTCTGAGTATATTTTAACGATAAAGATGTTACATTTATCTAATAAAAATGTTGTCACTTTATTTATTTGTTTAACGTGAAGAAATAATATTACAAAACGAAAAAAAAATAATATATATTTATGTATAGTTAAATACCAAACAATCGAACCAAACCAAACGAATACCGATAACAACTAAACTGATAAATATATATTCTATTTGGTTTGGTTTGATTGTAATATTTAAAAAATTGACTAAATTAATGTGATTTTTGTTATAATAAAAAACTGACTCAAATCGACTCGTGAACACCCCTACTGATGATGCTCATTCGTTTTTGTTCACTTAAAAGTTAATCGGTACTGATATTGAACAATGTAATATAACTTAGTTTAAGATATATTTCTTATATTTTAAAATTAAACACGTATGCTCCTATATTATGAAAAAATTATATTTACACCCATATTAAAATATAATTATTAAAAATTAAATAATTATTTACATATTTATTTATGACCCCATTGTTTGACCGGATACTTGGAAAATTATATTAACCTCCTTTTTATAAATGAGTTCTTTTATGATTTTACAAAAAAAAAAACGAATAGAATAACAAGTAAATGATAAAAAAAAAAAGATATGATTCATACTTTAAAGGTATAGAGCTTGGAGGTGTGAAAGATGGATGACAGTCAAGTTTATAGGAGTTCTAGTTCTTCTCGTGATCATTAGATACTATAGTTGTCTTTTGCTAACCGGTTAGTTAGATTTTGTACACATATTTTTTATTTGAATAAACTCCCATCAATTTGGGTGGTTTCATTAAAAAAAAATACTTAAGGGGTGTCAAATGCAAGGAGCCCTTATTAGGAGGAGCTGGAAAAGGTCATCTCGAATCATTAAAATCACCTAACTTGAAGAGCCTATTTGAGACCTTTTCTACCTGAAAAAGTAAATAAATTTTAGTTTTTTGCTCAGATTTCCCTTCAGACGCACCCGTCCTTAATTTTTGTCTCTACTATTTATTTTATGAAAATATCCGAGCTTACCTCGAAAGGCATAGTATTTGTAATATTTTTATCTTAGTAAAATAAAATTTTGCCTCGCTCAATATAAATTACGTATGATTAAGTTATGCGGCATAGTTTTGTAGTATTTTTAAGATTATATTGAATGCTTAAAATTATGCATCCGGCAAAATTTGTGTGGATGTTATGGTACATATGTCGAAGTTAAACGCTAAAAATGCTTGCCAAAATATGAAATTATATCTTTCTTCATATTATGTTGACGAAGATAAACACTAACTATGTCTTGCAAAATCTTAATTATGCCGTGCCAAAATATGAAAAAGGACAAAAAATAAAAAACACAAATTTTAGGGAAAAATTAAATATCACTCCGAAATAGGAGCATTTGTACGAATGACCCTTATTTAAATAAGTGGGGATGTATCTTTCGAACTTAAACGGTAAAAAAAAAAGGTGTTACTTTCTAGAAATGAAGTTCAAAATCAAGCCGATTGGTATTACATGATCATGAAATTTGGTGATTACTCATAACCCATGCATGGTAAATAATTGGAAGGAGCCTTAAACCAGCTCCTCGATCTTTAGTTAGATGGAGCCTCTCCCAGTAATTTAAAGTTCATATATAATTATTGAAGTAACTTCTTGATACTAATGAAAGCTAAACTATTGGAGAAACAAAAAACAGATTAATGAAGTTAAGTATCAAAGAATAAGAGAAGCTATCATTTCACTTTAACCTTCAAAGGAAATGTGATACGAAGATTAGCATCCAAACGTCTAAAATTATGTTACTTATCCCCATTATTTGACTCGAATAATTCGAAATTCTCTATGTCGTCGGCTTCCTCTCACTTCATTCGAGCTGAATGGCTTATTCACAAAACTTAAATGTTAGAAGTAGTTTTTTAGATGGTCATTCAAGTTATATAAATAATTCACTAAAGTTATTTTTATTTGTTTTATATTAATAATATCACTCATATTTTACCATTATCCCACAAAATAACTCCTACATGAAAAGCACTAGAAAATGACACAAATGATCCCTTAAGTTTGAAAGTAAATCTAAGGTTGTCCTATATATATATATGTACATAATAAATCATTTAAATTTATCAAAATTAAGCATTTTGGTCTCATGTAAACGCCAATAGTTAAAACGAACAATAACTAAAAGAAAATCACTTTTTTGTGCGAATTTTCATTCAAAGGCACTGGTCTTTAATTTTCCCCCCTAAAATTGTTGGTCTTTAACTTTTGTCCTTCGCATAAAAAAGGAGCTGAAAATATCCCGAGGTCCCGGGTTCGAACCCCACTCGGTTAAAAATTAAAAGAACTCGTAAGGCATAGTTTGTATTTTCCAAGGTATAGTTTGTCTTCAGGCATAAGACAAACTCTACTTCACAGATGTCCCTATAAATTATCTATGTTCCCTATTTTAAATTAAATCTCATTTTCCGACTTTCATATATTATTAAAATCATACAGTCAAATCTCTCTATAATATATTGTTGGATTTTTTTTTTTTTTTAGTTATTATAGAGAATAATACCTATAACAACATTTTACAAAGATGAGAAACAAAGTAATGGTATATGAAAGTCCGAATTCTGGGATTGCTGCTGCCTATTATTTAAAATTTGAGGTTCTAATAGGTCATGTAGGTGGTGTTGGGATTTAAACTTTAAAGTAACGAATAGGAAATGGGGAAAATGTACTTTTTGAAGAGCACTCCAAAAGACATCTTTTTTTATTGCACCTTTTCATTTAATCATTTTATTATTTATAAATTTAAGATATTGTCTCAGATTTAATATACAGAAATTAAATTTTTTTCTTTCCTCTAAACTATTATATGTATTTGTTTTTGAAATAAAAATATTTTATAGAGTCGTATGATTTAATTCGTTTATTGAGTTCATCAAAATTTTGTAATTTGAAACGCTGCTATTATAGAAATAGTATTCTGTTGTATAGTGGGAGTAGAGATGGCAATGGATCTTGGACCCGGTCCGGATCCGGTGGATCCAGATCTATTTTATAGGATATGGATCTTTAAAATTTGGACCCGACGGATCCGGATCGGACCCGAATTCAGTTATGACGGATCGGATCTGGATCTTGTATTTGAGATCCGTATTCAGTCCAGATCCGACCCATTGATCCATTTTTTATTAAATATATCCATAACATATAATGTAATTTTATAAGTATTTTCTTAATTTTTTTCATAATTTCTGTATTTTATCCCTTCAATTCACAAATTTTAATTTCTTGCTAGACCAATTTCGGATATGGAAATTTGACTCCGAGCTGAATGATACCAAGAAGTTCGCCATCCTCGGAGACTATTAATTCATCAAAAGGAAGTAACGACGAAGAGGTGACATCATATTCCATCAAGAGAAAATACACAAAACACAAAGAAGAAAAAGATAAAGAAAAGCATTATATAGGAGTAGAAAGAGACCATGGGAAAAATATGCAGCAGAAATAAGGAATTCAATAAGAAGTGGAGTTAGGATATGGCTAGGAACATTCGATACTGCTGAAGAAGCTACTTTAGCTTATGATCAAGCTGCATTTTCAATGCGTGGCCCTTTAGCACTTCTCAAATTTCCTATGGAAAAAGTCCAAGAATCACTAGAAAAAATTGATTTTTTTAGCCAAAGATGGATTGTCTCCGGTAGCTGCTTTAAAGGAAACACATAAAATAAGAATGAAAAATGTGAAGAGAAGGAGAAATAGGAAAAAGAAAACAGTTTTGGTTTTTGAAGACTTAGGTACTGACTTGTTAGAAGAACTTTTAATAAATTCATTTGAAAATAATGCTTCTACTTATTAGTAGTAGTAAGTTTACTTTCTCTATTTTATTTTCTTCCACTTTTTGTGGTGTAGAACAAGTGTTGTAAATTATATACATATTTACTATAAAATTCACAATAGCGTGCATGCCTTCTTTTGTAGATATTATATCTAAATTTGAATGGGTGGAGTATCTTTTTTTCACTGTAGTTTATCTTTTGTACCCGTAATCAATTAAGGATGAGTCCTTTATTTTGTGCCCATAATTTCTATTTTCTTAGAATGTAAATTTTTTATAAGTATTTCCTTTATTTTGTGCCCATAATTCTCGATTATCTTATTGAATGAGATGAGTCCTTTATTTTGTGCCCATAATTTTCAATCAGATTGTGTTTCATTTTGTCAAAAAAGTTTTAACAGGTGAAAATATTATTCAAGGTAAATTTTTTTATATGTGGATCCAGACTCAATCCGTGAACCTGGTGAATTAGAATTTGAATTTGATTTTTATGGACCCGATGGATCTAGATCCGGTTCAAATCCGATCCGTTGCCGTCTCTAAGTGGGAGAGTAACCTTAGCCGACATTTATCTTTAAAGACATACAAAAAAACTTGTCAGGCTCAAAATATTTTTTTATTTATTTATATTTTGATTAAACTAACATTTCTACTTAGCTGACTATCCAATTGGTGACAACAATAGTGGTGGTCGTAGTTTGATAAGAAGGAAGAAAGAGAAGGAAAGAAAGAATAAGTCAAAGAAGTAAAAATAAATAAATCTTCAATGTTGAGTACAGGTACAGCTTTAAAACTCGAGGTCAAACCATAACAAGTATGAAAATGGAGGATAAAGAAGAGTTAGGAAAGTGGGCGGAGTTAACTCAAGTATGTCTCATCAACATCCTCTCACGCCTTTCATTCCCTCAAAGATGGCGTGGACCAATGCGTGTTTGCAAATCATGGTTCCAAGCTTGCAAGGACCCCTACCTTAACACCCTCTTCGATGTCGAAACTCAATTTGATTCGGTCACTGAGTTGCCTCGCTATTGGACTCCTGAATTTGAGCGTAAGATTGATTATATGCTCCGATGTGTAGTCATCTGGAGTGATGGATCTCTTCATACCATACGTGTCAGACACTGCTCCGATTATTCCCTCTCTTTGGTCTCTCAAAGGTAACAAATTCAGAGTAATCTATATCTTTCTCTGCCCTATTTATTCGACACCTTTTTTAATAAATAGCGGAGTTTTCAAGATGTTAATTTTACTGAAGAAAAGGACATGTTGTTACTCTCCTACTATTTCTTCGATTTAGTATCACATGTTGTTTTCTTTGCTTCGGTTATCCTATTATTTATTATTGTTACTGTTGTCTTCTTCATTGATTGTTTTCTATATATGGGAAACAGCCTTAGACCTTCACAAGGTAGGGTAAGACTTTGAACACACAACCCTCTCCAGACTCCACTTATGAGATTACACTGAGTATGTTATTGTTGTTGTTGTTGAAGCTGAGAAGTCGTTTACTATGGATGAACCCTTGCTTAAATTTTAAATAATTAGATGAATATTAATTCTTCGTGACTGATTCTGTTGATTTGCGTCGGTATTTGAGTAGCTTAAAATGGTTTTCCTTTTCCATAATTCCGAAGGTTCAACACTTCCATTTTGAACGGCTTGTTTTTCAAGAATTGTTATAGAATTGTTATAATTTTCTCTTTCCCTTGCACCTCTCTTCATTAAAGAGTGTTTAAAAATAATGCTTTGCACTTAAACCCTAATAGATATTGGCGTTTTCATACTTTTCGCATTTGACAATCTGTTTTTTCTGAGGTTCAATTGTTTTGTAGCCGTACACGATAGTGTACACATTTTCACACTATGTCTCCCTACACAGATGATGCCATATGATTTGTGGTCCTCCATGCGACATGCGCTTTCTTATTTGCTTCAATTTAAATTGGGTAATCTGCATTACTCCTTCGACTTGGCACTGACATATATTGAAAAGTTTTGTTGCATTGTCGTTACAGACTTATTTGAATCTGATTAGCGTTGTTAGTTCCATCTCAGAGCAGTAACTTCCTTTAACTAAGATGCACTGTATAGTTCGGCAGCTTTGATCTCCTTCCCTACAATAACACTACGTTGGTATTGGTATTCACCAAAAAGCCAGCAGTTGTTTGGTCATCTTTGAATTGGTTTTGAGGTTTAGGCTTCTCGTTAGCTCTGTCAGTGACAATGCAAGAAGACCATAAGTCAGAAAACCTCCAACATTTTAGTTCACAACCACTACTGAATATTCTAGGAAATTCAACAATGATCAAGAGATGGTGATTCATGAAAAAAAGGAATGCAATTTCTTTAAATAGTTAATTGCCATTATTGGGGTTTTCTGCCATATGTGCTAAAGATAGTAGATGTAACTCCACTTTTTCTTATTGTTTCTTTTCCGTTTCTTTGTTTATTGCTTTTTGGTTTTGGGTTGGGTGGACAGGGGTTGGTTTTTGTGTTGTCCAATAATAGTGGAGAAGATAAATGGTTCCTCAATATCCATGGGAGCCCGATGTTGTATTTAGTGGCTTCTTGTTTTGCTAAAATGGAGAATTGAGCCACAATCATTTGATCCAGTCTGATGAAATTGAAATCATGCAAAATAACGGATAATAGGTATTGAGAATCAAGTTAAATGCTCGATCCACCTCCCTACTATATTGATTTTGAAGTTCTGAGATCAAGCTAGTTTGGTATTCTAGTAATAACTTCAACTTTAAATGAAAGTGTGCACAACACTAATAGCTCGGCCATGCTTAACCTACTTCCTCATCTGTGATCCTCTAGGAAGCACGCCAAAATTTGTGAAGGTCTGGAACATTTGTGTTCTTTATGACATTGTTGTAAGAGGTCTCTAGGCGTTTGGGAGAAGCGGAGAGCTTTAAATAGTTAATTACCATTATTCGGGTTTTCTGCCATATGTGTTACTGAAATGGTCCATGATCAGTAGCAAATGTGCAGTTTAAGATAGTAGACGCTGCTCCACCTTTTTCTTCTCATTTCTTCTCCATTTCTTTATTTATTGCTTTTTGGTTTTGGGTTGGGTGGACAGGTGGTGGTTTTTGTGTTGTCAAATAACAGAGGAGAAGATAAATGGTTCCTCGATATCCAGAGGAGAAGATAAATGTTGTTTGAGGTATTTAGTGACTTCTCTTAGAATTGAGGCTTACATGAGACTTGCAACAGAAATTTCAAGAATCGGCAGAATGTGGTCATATATTATGTTTGATTAAACTTCTATCCAGTCTTATTAGGAAATAGTAACTTCTATTTCAGCTCTAGATGTTCACTTTTATTGTAGTTCTTGTTTTGCTAAAATGGAGAATTGAGCCGCAATCATTTGATCCAGTCTGATGAAATTGAAATCATGCAAAATATAAGATAATAGCCATGGAAACAACCTCTGGCAGAAATGCAAGGTAAGACTGCATACAACAAATCTTTGTGGTCTGGCCCTTCCCCGGACCTCGTACATAGCGGGAGCTTAGTGTACCGGGCTACCCTTTTAGGTTTTGAGAATCAGGTTAAATTTCATTTGATCCACCTCCCTGCTATATTGAATTAAAGTTCTGAGATCCGGCTAGTTTGGTATTCTAGTAATAACTTCAGCTTTAAATGTAAGAGTGTACAACACTAATAGCTTCGGCCATGCTTAACCTACTTCCTCATTCGTGCTTCTCTATGAAGCACATTAGACATTCCCCTACACCATGTCTTGCCTATTTTATCTCTTCATACTACTGCCACCAAACCCCACTTGTGGGACTACCCTGAGTATATTGTTGTTTGTATACTACTGCCACCAAAATTTGTGAAGGTCTGGAACATTCATGTTCTTTATGACGTTGTTGTAAGAGGTCTCTAGGCATTTGGGAGAAGCAATGGAGGAAGGGGCAAACAACATTAGAAGCTGTTTTGGTTAATAGAGTTCTTTTTGATTTAGACAACTGTAATAACTCAAGTACTAAATTCGCATACCATAGACCTTCAAGGTTAGATATACTAAGACTGCATAAATTGAACTACATTTGAGGCCAACATTAAAATTTTATGGAACATTATATTATCATTTTATCCGCGTGAGTATCTTACAACGGTCTTTGTAACTGCAAGGTTATTCCGAGTATCTTATACCCCGACATAAGCTTTTGGTGATGAATTTGGAGATCAAGATGGATAAGAAGAGGAGGGTTGTGGATGACAGACTAAGAATCAAATGGGGAGTTTGACCATCGCTAGTGCAAAAGAGATGGGGGAGAGGTTGATGGTCAAATGGGCTTGGGGGAGTAGGGGGATGCAACCGGTATGTGGAACAGGACGACCAGTTGCATTCGGGAGGTAGCTAGAGAAGTGCTAGGATCTCACGGGGTATCCGTGGTGGGCATAGAGGGGACTGGTGGTTGAATGGTAAAGTTTAAGAGAAGGTGGAAGCAAAGAAAGCGGCGTATGCGAAATTGGTAGAAAGCAAGGATGAGGTGAGAAATTGACGAATAGGGAATTGTATAAGATGGCGAGGAAGGAGGCAAAACTAACGGTTACGTCGGCGAAAACGGTGGCTTTTGAACGCCTGTCTGTGGAATTAGAGAAAAAAAGCGAAGATAAAAAATTGTACAGACTAGTCAAGGCGAGTGAGAGAAAGGCCCGTGATATGGATCACGTGAGGTGCATCAAGGACGAGGACGACAAAGTATTGGTGGTGGACGTGCATATTAAATTGAGGTGGCAATCGTACTTCTATAAACTTTTTAACAAAAAGGAGATAAAGACATTGTGTTGAGAGATCTGAAGCAATCCGGAAGGTACTGGAATTTTGGATATTGTAGAAGCATTAAAGTTGAGGAGGTTAAGGGTGTTGTTCACATGATGCGC